>OX463841.1:28600210-28845829 GCA_949825065.1 Odontocerum albicorne | reverse complement strand
CTCCCTAGTCCTTTTTTACTATCTGGCTTACTTTCTTTGACTTTTTTACCATCGCATGTATTATTGTATCCGTTAAACTAAATTCATAATCGAGTTTCAAACAGTTGATCAGAGCCTAGTTGACAGAACATATTTTAACCTACTTATTAGTCATGATGCATTATTCTTTAAAATTTTCAATGAATTCATCCATTAGATGCTACATAAGTAGCTCCACATGATATCGGTCCCATGCAATAATTATAATTATCGTACGAATGTTTCTAATCCCTTTAAATAGTATGAAGCTTCTGTAGACAGTACCAACCTATCCGTTTATTCTTGTATTGAGTAAACATTATCGAAGGATCAGAAGATTTTCGAAGTCAGAATAATGATAGGAAATATTTTGAAAATTTACAATTGTTATCAAAATATATACTGGGATCTACATACGTGTATGATAGATTTTAAAACGAAACCCAAAAATATATTTATACCAAGTTTTTTTCTTTCAGTTTTAACGTATTGTACTCGAGAAATATAAAACGCGAAAGAGAAATTTGCGAATGTGAATCCTGTGAAAAGATGAAAAGACAACAACTCCTGAACTTCGAATATAGATGTTTGTGCAGGATCCAGGTCGTGTGTTAGGGTGACTATGTGATAAATAAGGTGATATGGAATATAAATGAGTTTTTCATCATGTGGGTGGCGGTCAAGGCCTGGTGCCTCAGAATCCCCATTCGGTTATCTGTTTTTCGAAACTGTTGGTTTCCTCCTCTCTTGTAGACTGCTGACGACTGTCTGTATACAGTATTCGGAGGAGCTTTTACGAGTAGTGGCCGGCATTACTTGGAATGAAGCACGGCTGCTTGCAGCTGACCTGGTTAGGCAAAGGAAATTCGTAGTCCACGCATGCTTACTTTTAGGAGTTTAAGCAACAGTACTCGTAGTAGTATTAATATTTGATTAGCCTAATGTTTGAGATTTGAACCAATCTAGTGAAAGTATTTTTAATGAAATATTTTTCATTGGTTATTGCATGAATCATGTATGATTTTAGATCGTGTACAACACATACTCGTATATACATATCACGCCGTGTCTTTTGCCACGTAGGCAGAGATAACATATCTCCAAACTTTTCTACCCAAGTTCACAACTTTCGCCTCCTCTACATTCATATATCTCGTCATGCACAGTCTTTTATCATTCATGTACAATATCGTGTACAATTATATCGAATTTGGCAAATGACATGTAATTTCTGTGTTGTGTATAACGGTCTTTAGTCAATCGTCGCCTGGGTCCACTGTGTTGACTGATTGGTTTGTGAAGCACGGTGCCATTCATAAACATTGTGGTTACGAGACCAAATATGATTTCTTAAATGGTGTTAAAATTAATTTATCAATTTTGTTTCGAGTAGCGCCAAAATTAAAAAAAAAACGCTCAAATAAAACGCCTGTGAACTGTCGAGAAAGTCGCTCGCACTTCGTTACTTCCAAGACGTGACAAAACATCTTACGACTCTGTCCACACCTATTGTTTTGGGAAGAGTTCGGAATGTTTGCTTTAAGAAGACAATAAGCCCCGTGGATGTAACCATAATATTAGGCAATCGACTGAGTGGCGCACGCCCGTCTCTCTGCTGTTTTCTCATTGTTCCGAATTTCCGGCGAGATTGAAAGCGCGATTAAAAATACGATTAAAATAAATGTCTTAGAAAGGCACAGATTTTATCGGCGCTCTCGGGCCGCGATGATGCAGCTGTGAAATTGAAGCTGCAACGCGGCGCCGATTTATTAAAATATTCATTAATTACATTTGCTCTCGTTATAAAGCTACGTGTAGCTAATAGAACAAAGCGCACTGTTTTCATTTTCCGTAATTATTTTTGTGATTTATGTTTCTATAATAATAAGACGACATTCGATTATTTTCGAATAAGTTTACACGTCATATTTTTTATCTTCTTAGTTCTTGTTGGGTTTTATTTATGTAAGAAGAATCGAGGTGTAGATTTTTTAATGCATTGAAAATTCTTTGCATTTTTTTAAATGTATCATTGACAACTTTCGTAGCCTAGTTGGTAAGACTTGTCTTTCACCCGTGGGTGTTGGATTCGATTTCTGATGGTATGTACCCAAAAAAAGTGTTAGTTTAGATTGTTGACAACGTTATTGTTACCTTTCTATGTGCGATATTGTTGCCAACATGCACTGTATTGTTTAACACTTTCGTTGTATGTAGTAAAATTTGGCAGATATACTGCCATGTGACAATCTCTTCCAATTAACCAGCAAGGTATTAAACAAATCTTAAGTGAAAACAAGACTAAAACTCCTTTTTAAAAAAATATACCAACAGAAATTGAACCTGCAACCCCCAGATTCGAAAATAAGCTTTTCATCAACTAGATCACGGAATTAGTCAAATGTGTAACGATAAGCTACGAGTACCATACATAGGTATTCTACTGTTCTAAAAACCGATGGCTTGTTTTATAGAGCCGACGACAATTTTATATCCCGACAACGCACTTGACCATCATCAATTCGGGTATGTTCAGGAGTACCATACGTATGGGTTAAACATTTTTTAAACCTTTATTGAAAACGATTTCTCGTATATGTTATGATTTCATTCGAAGAACTTTGTAATGGATTGTAATACGTTGTTCAACACTACGAGTGTGACAAACATCACTAGTGGATACAATTTTCATAATTTTATGAAAGGTTTTAATCCAACTGAAAGCAATACATACTTTATGTACCCTCTAAAATTTAATAACATTTTCGCTAGTGCAACATACCTGTATAATAAAGGCCCCCTGTATACCTCGGAAGTCAGAACATTTCCCTTTTCTTCAGTTGTGTACACACATATTGCATAGTTATAGCAGGCACGCATCAATTTTTCCTAGCGATAAACCGTATGAACTATAAGATTTGTTCAAAGCGCATTTAAGTTTTGTCGGGTTTACTATTGGTGCTTGAAACATTTTGCTTTTTTTTTTTTAATTCTTGGGCATTGGATATTTCGATTTTTCGTACGAAAAGTGTAATGTTGAAACGACCGAATATATTTTTGTCATATTTCTTCAGCGTGCGGTCCTCGCACGCAATGTATACTCTCCAGCCAGATAACAGCGTCTGTTATTAGTTTTATGTAGCTTCTGCATGCCTCCACGAAACGCATACAGTGGAGTAGCTGTTTTCGATGTGATACTAATCTTTTGTTATTCTCCAAACTCAGACCGATACCAGGGAAGAAGATCGTCTCAACAGTTTTTTTTAACCTACCAGATAATATATTTTAATCAGTTTTTGGATAGTTTTGCAAAAGACCAACAATCTGATGTAAAAAGAATGCATCAACATTTTTAATGCTTGTAATTTTTGAAATAAGTTTTTTTGCGCTCCTGTAAAATTCCCTAGGCATTAGTTACGAGGTTACGTTTCGA
Source organism: Odontocerum albicorne (assembly GCA_949825065.1). Lineage (NCBI taxonomy): Eukaryota > Metazoa > Arthropoda > Insecta > Trichoptera > Odontoceridae > Odontocerum > Odontocerum albicorne. Next base: position 28,842,378 of record OX463841.1, on the reverse strand, counting down.
AGGTGCATTTATCGATGTTGCGCTGATTTATAAATACCCTTTTATATACTTTGATAAACTTGACGATATTGACATATTTCCTAATTAGCGAGTGACCTGCACCGGCGACACGCGGCTTTAAGGCCTACTTGAACGATGATTGCATCCGTCACGTGTCGCGCCGAATCGCTGCGCGGGCTGTGGCCTTGACATCCTGTGTCGTGAAATTGCGCGACTGGTGACACATTTCAGGGATTCTGTAATTGGGACGCTTTTATTTCACTTGAAACATATATTGACGGGTTACATTGCCCCAGCTCCGCAAAAACTGGTTGATTCCATAAATTGAAAAAATGTAGTTGATTTAAGAATTGCGTATGCACATACTTGTAAAGCTTCGTTTTTTTTATTAAATTATTATTATAGGTAACATCGGACCAAACCTATTTATAGAAGATGTTTACAACAGTATTTTAGTACCAACTTTGATGTATGGGAGGGAAACGTGGACGTGGAAAGATAATGAAAAATATTGAAAGGAGCCAAATAATGTTTTAGAAATGCATGCACTGAGAATACATAAGGTGACAATTTATGACAAAATATGGGAGGAAGTGATTAGGGATGCATGGGAACTTAAGACTGATGTGTTGAGTAAGATCAAGAAGGGTTCTCGGAAATAGTTTGAGCATGTTGAACGAAGAAATATTAATAAAACAAATGTATGTGCAAATGTGAGTGGAAGGCGTGGCAGAGGAAGACCAAGGATAGTATGGTTGGCTCAAGTGAATGATGTTTTGAAAGAAGGCTGTGTAGAAAGTCAGAGAAATTGTAGGAGTTGTATAAGAAGATATACGGATGTAGGGGATATGAAATATGTGTGTCGTGATAGGGAGGTCTGGCGCTTTGTCCTCTCTGCCTACCCCGACAGGGAAACAGCGTGATGGTATGTATCTAAGTATAGGCAGCGTGAATGCTGTTATATCAATATAAAGTTAACTATCATATGTTCATGAACAAAAAAAATCAAAAGAATAAGCAAAGAAAACACAATAGTAGTTCTTGGTTTGTATGTAGGAACTTATCCTGTCGATTTTTAAATTGGCTCAATGTCACAGCACTCACTATTATTGGGCAGTTGGTTCCAAGATTCCACAACTCGATTAGCAAAACAACGTTTCCTTAGATTATTGTGGAATTTAGTTTTGGTGAGTTTCAGCCGATGTCCTGTCATATATGTGTTTTGGTTAAAAGAAAATAGCCAAATTCTTGACAGTTTGATAAAAGATTATAGTATGAAGACGGGAACATGGGGATGTAATAATCACTTTCTAGATTTCTCGAAATAACATTTTTACATTAATTAGCGAATATAGGTATAATGGTACATTTAAAAATGAGGGATATTATTTCTGTCCATGTTTTCTGGGAAGGTGAGTCCGATGTTCCTATACATTTTTGACAGATTTATTGTCTTTCATTTTCATATCACATGAATTTCATTCTGTCTTCCAAAGCCCAATTATTATTGATTATTTGATAAAGTTCAAATTATTTGATTTGTATGAATTATTTGATAAAGTTTTAATCATATCTTTTCAAAATCACCGCATTCAAAATTTTTCCTGTCTAACATCGAATTCACTGCAAATTTATTTGTTTCAGGATCAAGAGCACCTCAAACCGCCTATTGTTGGGATGCTGGCCAACGCTGAGCTTTACTGCATGGCGTTGTCCAACGTGTACTCGGACCCAAATTACAATAACCTGAACCACTGGAACATTTTGCAGACTCTGGCAAGAAAAGGGATCCACGTACCAGACCCTCCAGATTGCGCACTCACTGAAACAGTTCTTATACAAACTAATCCACTTAAAATGGTAAGAGTTATTAATTTAAGTTTGAAACCTTTATCATAACCATCACATCATATTTGTATTAGGGTGAACACAAAGACCTACCTACGATAAGTATAGTTTACATTAATATTTGACTGGGGTCTGTTAAACTACAGCCCGTGGGCTGCATTTATCCCACAGTCTACTTGACAAAACATCAAATGTTTTCTATATTTATTTAACTTGTTTGTTCTCTATTATTCAATTGAAAAAATAAACATACTTTTCATGTTTAAGTACATATGGTCTTATGCTATGTATTGATTATACATTTGTAGAATAAAGAATGTCTCTTGATTGGGCTCATCTAGTACAAGAAGTGATGTCAAAATAATTGTAAGTTAGGAATAGAAATTTTAATGTTATTGTTTATTTAAAAATGTTTTACATATTCAGATTTTCAACCCCATTTTTTGACTTAATTTTTTCAGGGAACTGCTAATAGTGAAGCTTTTTAATAGAAGTTATATGGGCAAATTTACCAGCAACAATTTGTTTTTTACCTCTGCTAAGTGTGGCGGCACATTTTTTTTAACAGTAATCATTCACTTATTGTTTTCAAGTAATTTCTTTCGAATTAATACTTATATTATTGAAGCGTATTAGATATGTATATGATCAAACAGTATCTACTACTTAACAAATACTTGTAGTATTATTTTTGTATAAGGTTGTTTTAAGGGATTTGATCAAATAGTGTGTGTTTTTGCAACAAATTATTATAGCATTAGTCTCTTTTATTAGGTACCTTGGACATATGTAATTAAATAGTATTTATCAATTAACAATAATTAATTGTAGTATTATTCTCATTTTTCTTCAGGTCCATTGGATGAATGTTATCAAACAGTATCTGTTATGTCACAACCAATAGCTGTAGTATTTTTCTTATTTTTTTTCAGGTCCCTTGGACGAATATAATCAAATAGTATTTGTGTCTTTGCAATAAATTTTTATAGCATTCATATTTTTTTCATAAGCTTCCTTGGATGGATGTAATAAAATAGTATCTACTACTTCGTAATTAATAGTTGAATAGGATGAATATAATCAAACAGTTTTTGCCTCATCATTTTAGTATTCTATTTTTTCTACAGATGCCTTGTCTGTTTTAACATAAATGCTTCTGAACATTGTGATTTTGATTTTATCCTTAGAACTTCTGAAAAGTTTGCAAGAGTTTAACTCACAAAAGACTTTTCTCTCTGTCGACAACTAATTATTTGTTTATTACAGTCACATAGTTCGAAAAGGACTGGAGAGCATTGAAATGATGATAATGCTTGACAGTGTGCCTGGGGAGAGAAGTAGGGGATTCTCACCAATGAGGTGGAGTAACTAGATAAAGTAGGCTGTTGACTCAAGCCTCACATCATCAATCAGGAAGGCAGAGTATTAAATTGAATAGAGGAAATTTTTACAAGTCAAAAATGATAACAATGTCCATCAGAAATGGTGCAATGAGACTAACAAGTTCTTGATTTTGAATTTCAGACTGCTCATATGTGCGTGATGGAGGGGCTGATGGTGCTGTATGGAAGAGAGGTGGGTACGAGGGAGCGGGTGGCAGCTGCTGTGCGCCGTTGGGGTGCCACATTGCCCGGGTCAGGAGCAGGGGCTGGGGGGCCTGGTGCACCCCCTCATGAGGAGGCCTTGCTTGCATGGGTCGCCTCAGCTTGCCAGGCACTCAAACATCAAACACAAGTATTTATCCATTTTAAATAATCATTTTTTGCACTGAAAAAACTATTGAATTAAGAAACCATATACTCCTTAGCCTAGTTGTTGAACGTTTGTCTTCAACTTTGTTTTAGCCAGTTTGTATTTTCACATACAAGTCTTTAACAAGTTGGTGTGAAGAAATTGACATGATAGTAATCACTCTGCCAGGTTGTACTGTAAACAGCCAAACTGATATATAAAAATAAATTTATGTTTAATATTATCAGCAGTCGCAGGCAAGGACTGACGAATTTAGTGATCTAATGCAGTGCTTCCCAATTACTTTCATGTAATGGCCCCCTAAATCTGAAGTAATTAATCCCCCCCCCCCAAAACATTTTTTTTATAGTTGAAGATTTATTTGGCAATAATTATTACAATTAAAATACACATATTTATATTCAACACAAAATTATAGGAACTTGCTTAAAAACTTTTTTTTTAAATAAAAACTATACTCACATGAAACAATTTAATACTCACATGAATATTTGTACTTTGTACTGAATATTTTCGCGACCCCCATGAGAAATCCCGCGACCCCCAATTTGGGAAGCACTGATCTAATGGGTAATGTTACTTGCTAAGTAATTTGGCATCTCTTGTTTGATTCCTGGTACATCTTAGGCTGGTTTCATGTTAAAATTTTATTTCATTTGAATTATTATAGCTTAATTAATTCATACAATATAATTAGTTGTCTTAAATAAATTCCAAAATAATTGGAGGTACCAAATAATAGCAATCTCCAAATACCAAATAATATAAAGAAAAAAAAAATTACATACCTATTTATAAAGAAGTTGTATTCTCCGCTCTTTTTGTTTAGCGAAGACCTCAATGACCCTTTTGTTGAAATCAGGTATAGACTGAATTAGCTCTTTTTCGATGTTTAATATTGATAAAGCGTTCAGTCTGTCCATTTATCAAAAATGATTTTATCCTTTTTAACGTAATGAAACACCTTTCACTCTCAACAGAAGTCATTGGAATAGTGCATACGAGTTTAATTAACTTTACAGTCTGAGAAAAATCTTCTAGTAAACCAGTATTATAAAAAAGTTGTAAAATAGACAAAGCGCCATCAGCATTGGCAAAATCATCGCGAGCATAAATTACACTGAGTTCTCCTTTTAATTGAACTTTATTTAAAAAATCCTATGTTTTTACCGTCAAAATAAAATCATGTTCGGGAAATTTTGACCTATACTCAGTAAATTTTTCGCAATAGAGTAATTTTGCTGCAGTTAGGTGATTGCTAAATGCAAAACGTTGTTTTATTTCACACAAAATTGTATTGCAGACTTCTTTACAAATAACTGACTTTGAGGTTTTTATTAGTTTAGTCGGTGGTTCAAGAAAATTGTCCGTGAAGTTATGTACATTTTGAACACATTTTTCAAACTCACTGATATTGTTACGAATTATAACGGGATCTAAATTCTTGAATTGCAATTGTTTGAATAAAATATCACAGTGTGGCATAATTTTTTGGAAAAAACTCAACCAATAAAGAAATGTTTCATCTGTAAGATAGCACAAAAGCATATCTGCTTGATTAATTGTCTGGTTATCATTATCGGATGCCAAAATGGTTTCCATACATTCAATTAGAGATTCGCGATTCGTGCTAATAGTTTTAACTGTTCTGATGTTAAAATTCCACCTCGTCTGCGCAACTGATGGAATTTTGCGTTTTACTATTTCACTTAAAATGTCTGTACGTTTAGATGAACGCGAAAAAAACTTTGGAAATGTTTGTAAGTTCGAGAAAAACATCTTTACTTCTCTATTTTGGGACACACTTTTTTCTACTATTAAATTTAGTTGATGAGTGTAACAGTGAACATAATGCGGATAGGGAAACATATTTTGAATTTTAGTCCGAACTCCTTCAATTTGACCGCTCATTACTGCAGCACCATCCTAACATTGAGCGATTAATTGTGTCTTAGATATATTTAAATACTCAAGTTCTTGAAATAGAGAGTCGGATATTTCCACAGCGCAATGGGATTTTGGTGTTAAATACTAAATACAAAATCGTTCGTGAATTTTGCCATTCCATTCATATCGAATGACCATAACCATTTGCATAACTGTCGATACATCAGTTGTTTCATCCGCTTGGATTGCTACAAAATCGCATTTCGAAATTTGTAATTTTATTTCTTCGTAATATACTTCCAAAATTGCATCCAATATGTCGTTTTGTATTATCTTTGAAGTGCCCTTGAATAAAGAGTCCGATTCCATGTGCTGCTTCATCGATATGTCAAGTTCAGCCACAAAATCAATTAAACCACGATATACTCCAGGATTTAAGGAATCACTAGTCTCGTCATGACCACGCATAGCTAGTTCATACACACCGCAAAACTTCACACAATCGATTAGTTTGGACAGAATGTATCGGTTTTTGTTAACGAGCTCGGTATGATATTTAATATGTGAACGATAGCCTGAATCCAATTGCATTCGGATATCAACTTTTCCTAACACATTTAGGCTTAAAATGTTTTTAAGATGAATTTGGCATGAATTATGTTTTTTGATCTTTTCTGAAAGGTGAGTTAAATCGTTAATGCCGCCAATTGTCCAACCTGAATCAACATCTTAAATAAGACACGGAAAACAAAATAAACTATTGAGTTTTTCACATCCACAGAGCCATGAAGCTTTATTATACATCCTCTTGTTAAAGGAACGAATAAATTTTTTAGCACCAGATTTACACTCTTGTTTTATCACAAGCTCAGGTCTAAGAGGACCGTTTTTCAAAGCTTGACTTATTTTTTTTTTTAAATATTTTCCACAGTTATAATATTCATGTTTAATAATTTATGCAAACAAACACAATAAATAATCCAAATTGTTACGTTTATCTTGCAAATGGCTCGTATTATTATATATATAGGTAGAGAAGAGTTTAGGCGCGCGACGAAACTGCAAAAATATCATTGACGAAAAAGGAATTTCTTAAGAGTTACTAAACAAAACAACACATGTTATACTTAAAATAAAAAAAGACAGTCGCTACCTAATTAAGCAAAAACGTTTGTTAATTTGGAGACATATACTCGCAAAGATATATGTACTAAAAAGACGCCCCAGTTTAAACGCTAGGAACAAATCATCCCTTCTATGCGCTGGTCATATTTAAAAAATAAAAAGTTAAATTGATGTAATAAACCAAGCGCACTATTACATTGCGTCATTCGGGTGTTTCCGAGATCACTCGGATATTTACCGAAGTTGTTTCGTGCACGCACTACAATTACTAGGATTTCCTAGAAATCCCCATTCAAATATAGCTGTCTCAAGATTTTCTGTTCTCTTCTAATTTCAAGAAAATTGTCGAATTTTGGGACGCACTCAAATCCACACGAAGAGCGAGTTCTCCTACATGCTCGCAGATTGCGTCCAGATGCAAAACACATGTATACAAAAAATGAGCTCTAACAAATTGAGTTGCATTTTGTAGTGAGCCATGTCGACATAAATATATTTATTTTTCATAAATATTGTTATGATAATATACATTTTCGCTATACTTCTTTAGGTGTTTATTGTTATATAAATTTTGTAGTTTGGCGCACGAGAGCACTAATGAGCCAGCCGCTACTGCTTATAACCCAGGGGTTGCGGGTCAATTTACATTGGTTTTGAATTAATTTAAAAAAGCTTCCAGTTTGGTTTTCACTTATGACCTCTTTAGCATCTTTGTGGTTGGTTTGAAGAGATTGCTACATGGCAATAAGCCCACCAAGTTGCATTGTAAACATTGAAAGTCTTTGAACACTGCAGTTATAATTTATAATACACAAATACCTCTTAATTTAAAAAAATATCAATACAGTAAACCTTTACTAATCTAGTTATAGTTAAAAAAATTGTTTGACTATGTTCATTAGTCTAGATTAAAAGATCCAAACTTTTTTCGGCCGCAGACCCCTTTACCAAAAACTTTTAAAACCGTCGACCCCCTAGTCATTTAACCCTTTCCGGTCTACAAAAAAAAAAAAAAATGTTCCATCAGGTCCACAAAAGATTTACAGAATTACAGGGTAAAACAATACATCCAGGCTGCTTTTAATAAAACTATATTTATGTTCACAGGGTTGTTTTTAATAAAACTATATTTATGTTCACAAGAAAAAAATGTCGAATGACATTCGACATAGGCCTCACTGGAATAAAGTCGATGTCGAATGACATTCGACATAGGACCGGAAAGGGTTAATTGACTTACTCAAATTAATAAGTTTGTACAGTACTCGATATTAAATATTTCACTAGATATCAAACTTTTTATTTTAATAGCTTTTAATTAAGGATTGAAAAAGATAAAGGACTACGGATTATGGCATTATCTTGTGCAATATTTAATATTGAAATCTGCGCTGACGAAAATGAAAGCAAAAAATAGACTCTTTTAATGACACATTTTACCTTTTCATTCACAAGTGTGGTATGTAATGTGTTTTTATCAAAAAAGTGTTTTTTTTTAATTATTTTACTTCTTAATTACGTACCTATTGGAATCATAGATATTTTGATGTAACAAACAAATAGCAGTAGTAAGGGGGTCTATTTTTGCTGTCGTCGACCCCTAAATTTTTTTATTGAAACTATCGACCCCTAGAAAAATCAATTCGACCCCAGGGGTTCGATATCGACCACTTTGGGAACTCTGGGTCTAGATGGAAAGATGAAAATAACGAAATATAATTACATTAGTTATACATCAAACAAAATCAAGGATATTCTATTAGTTTCTTACATGTTTTCAGATTAACCCTGAGAGATCGGCGTACTGCTATAGCAGTGGAAGAAATTTGTTCCACCCTTGTATTCTAAATGAATATCATTCATTTAGAATACAAGGGTACATATTCTAAAATATATTTATGTTGTAAAAATATATTTTTTTTGTTTTTTTGTTGTTTAAAATAAATATTTATCACGAACGTCCGAATCGTAAATATATCTCGGCACTAGATAGACAATTATATTTTTTTCTCGTAGCACTCGGGTTAATTGTAAGCTTTCAAGTGATGAGATTCAAGGTACATTAAACATCTTATTTTTTCTAGTACTTTTTTTACTAATTTAATGTTAATTCTCAGCAGGAAAATGATGGAAGTGTACTCCCAAGTCTTCCTGATGTGGAATCTCTAAGAGATCTGTGTGATGGAGTGGCCCTGGCAGCGCTGGTCAGCCTCTACTGCCCTGACCCTCTTCCTGCGCAGCACATTAGAGCTCCACGCCTGGCTTCCGTCCACGACTCCATACACAATCTCACTCTCGTACAAAACTTCTGCCAGAGGCACCTGCCGTACAATGTCTTCCACATGATGCCTGAGGATATTACCTACATGAGAGGGTATAAATACTCAACCTAAAATACAATAATTTTTATTGTCTAATAAAATAATATATATTTAACTATTACTATAATTTCAAGTGTTATTAAAAATTGAGTTTATATTTTTCACAAAAGGAAACATAATACATGATTTTTTACAAATGTTTAAAAAAGTTTACTTATTGAACATTTGCTAATTCTGAAGATTAAATAAATTAAACTGCTTTATGAAATAGGAATGGAGAATTGAAATGAGAGGGTTCCCGATTAATAACTCAAAAACAAAATTTATAATCGAGGAGCCTGTAAATTGGTTACGAACAATGTATAGCATGGGTTGAAAATTGTTCATGACTTTTTTGTCTTTGATCCTGTATTGTAGATATTAGTAGATGTGAAGTTCAGAATCTTCTGTCATTTGTTGGCATTCTGCATTTTTTCCAAGACATCACCCGCATGGAGAATGATAATTTGGTTATACTGGAAACTTGGAAGGGGCAGACCTCTGTCCTGATCGACTGACCGGATGAAGGCTTTTATTGGCCTCCATTTCTGTCGTCATCTGGGGTGAAGTGATGAATGTCGGTACCAATGAACTGCACCGGTCATGATCCTCAGTTGTGAGGAAGGCAACTCGATAAATATGTTTAAAAGAAAAAATAATTGATATGTAAATGTATATAGCAAATATTTTTCTTTACGTTTTGTTTATGTTAAATTGAATATTACATTTCAAATTGTGTTTAAAGAGGTTATTCAAAATGAAAATCGTTTTTTTTTACAATTTATATTCTAATTGTTGTATTATTATAGGTCAATGCATCAGAACCTGTTAGTTATGTTAGCTGACCTTTTTAATATCCTGGAAATACATCCCGCCAAATGTGTGCGATTCCCCAGTGCACAGAGTGAAAGTCCAGGTGAGTCAGCTTGTTTGTAGTTTTCACATTTAGATTACATCAACATATCGCCTCATCACCAGCATTTATCATAACCCTCATCAACATATGTTTCCTCCTTCATATCTTTTTCAATACAAATCTTCTTAGTGAACTTCAAAAACAACCTGGAATATATTTGAAAATGAACATGCCAATTAAAATATTTCTTTTTACATTTTGATATAATGAATATTGATATCAGATAATAATTACAAAATATTTAGCTATTAATGTATTTTAAATACTTCAAAACTTCCTACTATTACATATTTCAAACTTTTTGGAAACATTACCATTAGATTCTGATAAGAAATTTATCAAAAGTATAGTTAAAATTTAATAACTGCTTACTGTTACTACATATTACATAAATACCAAATAAACAATTATTCATACGAAAGTATTCTCAATCTTACTATTTTTTGTGATTTCGCAACCCCAATATATTTTTATTCTTGTTGATTCTTTCTATACAAGTTATATTATTTTTAATACACTAATAACAATACACTTGAACGCTAGGCAAAACACTTGATTTTTCTTTCTTTTACTTATGCATGCCCATTTTATTTCATGTATGAATAATTTGCTAACAGCTCTTTTTTTCTATTTTCAAAATTATATTTTTATTTGTTTTAAAAATGTGAAACAAAAATAAAAAAGTAACATATCTATTGTAATAGAAAAATTTATGGACATCATTGATATTTATGGACATCATTGTTATTTATGAATTTATTTATACAAATGTATATATATTACAATAAAAATCATATGTGAACTCTGTTGATGATGTGAAGATTTGTTTTTTGATGTTCATTTAGTTGTTGATTTAAGTATTTAAAATATCAAACAAAGAGGAAAAATATTATATTTAATTTATTGTTATAAAAGATTGTTTTGCAAATTGTTCATAATCGTCTCTTTCACAATGCTGTATAATAATAACACTGTCATCAACCATTACTGATGTATTATATTCTCTTTATACATTCTTATAGTGTTGCCCCTCGAGCTTCTCTAATCTTTCTTGGTATTACGGCTTTATAGTGAAAACTTGTCCCTAACATACATAGAATATCCCAATGAAGAGAAATAAAGATCTGTTTAGTTTTTTTATTAAATGCCAATCGAAGGAAAACATATGTTATGACCTGATCACTATTTTTTTCTTTTATTGTATGACTTCAACTTATTCCAAATACTCAGAAAAATATTCAATGTACTCATGTGAGAAATCAAACCCTTTTTATTTTGGGTTCTATTGAGAATCGAACCCAAAATTCCCTAGTTTGTATACACTAAATGTTGCATTTCATGAATATTATATTCTTCATGACCAATTAATTTAAAATAAAGGAAGTGATTTATAGATTTAAACTTTCCCTGGGTCACTTTTAAGCTAATCTGAAGAAATCGTATTTTAATCATTTTATAACTCAATAATATTTGATAGATAATGAATGTTTACTTTTTAATGTAATAAAAAAATGCATTCCATTTATAACGCCAATGGTCAGTTATAGAAATGCTAAATGTTATTTTTATTATCCGTATTGGGTTAAACATAAATATGTTATTCTTATCATAATTAGAATCAATACATTTGAACACTAAATAATTATAAATATAACCATGGTTATAAAAAAGAATGTAATATAGATTGGCTTGTGGGCTAGCACATTGATAGCATGTATTTAAGAAAATATGAAACTAACCCTTGGGTGGGGTTGCATGCTTGCTGGATATCATCAGGTGTAGGGACTGGCGGGAGTAACGCGCACGGAGTGGTCCACAAGCGTTGCCTCCCCCCCGCGGCTGCCATCCCTATACCGGACCTGCGAAGTGGCCTGCACACTCCGCCCCCAATGTCACATCATCAACAGCCTTTCACAGGTGAATCTAAACATTACGTGACGTGTTTTGTATCACCTCAAGTTCGTTATGTAAAATCTGTTCTGTATTGTGGTATTCGACAGACTCACCCTTTCTGGAGAAGTGATATTTTTGGTTTGTTGATTTTGTTTATTGCACTAGCAAATGTTAACATGTTCGCTTAGTTACCATATTTAAGTTCGTAACAGTGAATTTTATAAAAAAATAATATATTTTTTCTTATTTGATAAGTATTTATTTTGAGATTTTAGCAAATAAACTATGTATTTAAAAAAGTTCATAATTAGTTCTAATTTCCAAAAAAATATTTCTATCTCCAGTAAAAACTTGCATAACTAAAATATTTTGTGTTTTTGTGAAATGTCCTGGAAAAATGGATGTTTTATTAATCTACTTTATTCATTTACTAATTTTGTTTTAACCTTTTTTTATGTTTTGTCATCTCAAGTTTATCAAAGTTATTTGTAAGAATACTTTTAATTCAATGGCAGGATTTTTCATGTGTATGTTTTTGTGATAATTTTTACATAATTTACTTCTTTCAAAATTTAAAAAATATTCAAATTTTTACTTAAAAAAACAGGACTCATTTTAGGCATGAATATTTTTTGTTTTATCATATTCCCCCTATTAGATCCATTAAACAAAGATTTTTACCAAATTCTCTTTTTAAAATGAAAATTTTGACTATTTAGGACAGGAGATTATTTTTTAAATGTTCGATTTTGAGACCATTTGTGTTGATTGTTTCTGCGTAGTTTTTTTTTACATTTTATACAATTTATATAAAAAAATAAAGATATAGAGCTTAATCAAATTAAAAAGGTTTTTATCAACCTAAAAAAATCACTAAAACAAGTTTTGATGATATTTGAAAAGAATTAAGATTAATGTAAATTCAGATAATATACAATTATGATATATAACTAAACAGTCAAAATGTTTGCAATTTACTGTTTGCTGACACATCCTGTAAAGGATGTGAGATTTTCCTTGCTTTGGAATATGTTTTTTAAAAGTTACAAATATTTAAAAAAAAATGTATACATGTGTTTTTTATTAGGTGTACAAATAAGTTTCCGCCGTTTTTTTATCAAAAATTGGGCATTTATTGTGAAAGAACGGAACCTCATGTTTTAATCGAAGTATTGCCCATCGCTTGCCACTACTTTTTCCCATCTTTCTGGCAGCATACGGATACCGCGTCGGAAGAATGCTTCATCTTTTGAGGCTATCCACGAATCGACCCAATTTTTGGTATCTTCATATGATGTGAAGTGCTGCTCAGACAGGCCATGCGTCATCGATTGAAACAAGTGGAAATCAGAAGGAGCAATGTCTGGTGAATACGGCGGGTGGAGTAAAACTTCCCAATTGAGTGTTTCCAAATAGGTTTTGACCGGCGCCGCAACATGTGGACGAGCATTATCATGCAGGAGAATAATTTTGTCATGTCTGGAGTAGTAGTGGGCGCGCTTTTCCTTGAGTGCTCGACTCAATCTCATCAATTGTGTTCGGTAGACAGCCCCAGCAATGGTTTCGTTCGGTTTGAGCAACTCATAATACACGACACCAAGCTGATCCCACCAAATACACAAGAGTTTTTTTCCATGAATATTTGGCTTAGCCGTAGATGTTGAAGCATGGCTAGGGGGTCCCCATGATTTCTTGCTTTTTCGATTATCATAGTGGATCCATTTTTCATCACCAGTGACTATACGGTGCAGAAAACCCTTTCGTTTATGCCTGGCAAGCAGCATTTCACATGTGGAAAATCGGCGTTCAAAGTTTCTCGGTGTCAGTTCATATGGAACCCAATTTCCTTGTTTTTGAATCATTCCCAATGATTTCAACCAATGTGAAATTGCTTGTTGAGTCACTCATAATGTAAGTGCAAGTTCTTCTTGCGTTTGGCACGAATCTTGATCCAATAATACTTCCAATTCCGCGTCTTCGTACACTTTCGGCCTTCCGCTACGTTCTTTGTCTTCGATGTCAAATTCTGCGTTCTTAAACATTTGAAACCACTCACGACAACTTCTCTCACTTAAGGCAGCCTCACCATATGCTTATACAAGCAATCGATGCGCCTAAGCTGCAGATTTCTTCAAATTGAAGAAGTAAATCAAAAGTTCCCGCAAATGACGCTTATTCGGCTCAAAACTTGACATTTTCGCACACAAAAGAATATATTATACTGATAAAAATTCACTAATATTTCAAGGTTATGTTGTTGACAGATGTCCAACCTTACGACAATGATGTTTTACATCTGACAATTTTAACCATAACTTACTGGTGGCGCCAACTTTTGTCAAACGGCGGCGGCTTATTTGTACACCTGATAAATTATACAAATAAATTTGTAAGAATTATAAGAGAACGGGTGGAATATTTTAAGCAGAAGGATCTCTGAATAGAAATAAAACATAGTTATTTTTTTAATACTAAGTAGTTTGTAGTGTAGGGGATAAAATACACATTTTTTGGTCAAGTTATTTATAATTTTTTCCAAAAATGCATTTGTATTGGAGCCCTCAAACTTTTTATTTTCATGTATAAACAATTGTAGATTCGAAGTGAATGAAACTGATTCAATAGTAATTCAATAAAATTATAAATGTTTTATATATCTGAATACATGCAAACTTTTTAGAAGTGAAATTTCAATATTAATTTATTCCTTAAAATGTTACATGTTTTGATAAATTTGAACTTAAGAATTTTTTTTATTCAAGTTCAATTGAAAAAAATTTTTTTCTTTTTATATATAAGTTTAATTTCAAAGCATTTACATTTTTATCTTTACTTTATACATATATATCATATAAGGTTTTGTAACGACAATTGTGTGGACAAAGCACACTTCGATTTTAAAAAACTACAAAATTTCTAAATATTGTTTTTAATCAGTTCGATTTTTCCCTACAGATATATGAAGTTTATTAAATAAATGTAAAATGAAAAACTTGCCAATAATAGTAAATATTAAAAAAAAAGATATATAAAATTGAATGTAAACAGACAGAAAATAAACTGGAGTTTGGTTTATCTGTAATGTAAATTATTGATTAATTTTAAGTTTTTCGTTTCCTTTGTGAATAATAAAATATTGCGGTTAGTACTTGTAAACTCCTTTCTTATTTTGTTTATTTTTGAACATCTTATTTAACGAAACATTTAAAATAATAAGTGGAATTGTTTAATTTGTCTATGGATCTGTATAAATATTGCCATCTGATTAACTTAATTGAGAAAATGAACTTACTTGTCTTTTTAAATAAAGTTAAAATCTTATTTTTAACGAAACTTAAGTATTGAAACAATATTATATTTGAGTATATTTAACTTTATTGAATGTCGCATGTTGTTACTTTTATTAATTTTCATTTATTTTGAAAAAAAAAAGCAATATGTTTTTTTATGAATGATTGTTTCCTTTAATGTTCAGGGTTGATGTTATACAAAAAAAATAGCTAAATTGATGAAATTTTTGTATTTTTAAAATCAGCAGGGTGGCCAAAAAGTAAGTGAAAAAATAGTTTAGATCTATAAAACTACTGCAATTCAAGCTTTCACTCGTTATCAAGATTTCTCATCACTTTATCTGTCACAGAAATATGAGCATGCTTTTGAACATTATAGAATAGAAAAAATATTCTTCATAGTCGAGAATAAATATTTTTTTGGTCATTCACATGTTAGAAACATTCTTTGTTAGTATGGTAAACCTATATTTTTTTCGAGATAACTTTGTTCTAATGATATTTAAAACATAATGAATCCATTCGAATTTCATAATTATTATTCTGGGAAATTTAGATTGTGTAAATTGAATAATTTTTATTCATAATTGAACATGTCGAAATAATTATTATTCATAAAAACTTTTAATATATGCTGTGTTCATGCTTTAAGGTCACTCTTGGTGTTTTTTTATTATTATTGTTATGTTGGAACTGTATAACCTTACACCATTTACCATAGCTATAGGTTTCCTGAACGTACTGTTGAAAATATATTGGTTACTAAAATATGCTATAAAACTCAAAGAGTTTTTTTTCTTCTTGATTATGTGCCATTTGTCTATGTGTCTTTTATATTTTTTCACATGTCTTTCGAGATTGTCTATTAAACCCCAAGTCCTCTGTCTTACGGTATAATAATTAATACACTGATTTAACATTATTTGAAATGTGCTATTCAGTGTTATTTTTTTTACGAATTTAAGATGTTATCCCGATGGAAAACCCGAAATAAAACCTCATATCGAAACATTTGGACAGCGCGATATAAGGGGAGATCAAAGGACTCCCTGTCCACAAACCCCCATGATAATATGCAAGACAACAAAAATATAAGAATATCCTCCGGAAGACGTCCTAGACAGGCCTACAGCAGCGGTCCTAGAAGGGAGGCTTCGATACGGATACGGAGGATCAGTAAAGGCTGTTTTCAGATGAACATGGCAACATTCAATGCTCAAACACTATCAAGTGAGGCCCATATAACTGAACTTTAAGAAGAACTATGTCACATCAATTGGGATATCGTAGGGTTAAGCGAAGTCAGAAGAAAAGGAGAGGACATGATTATTTATTATTATTATGACATGACATCATCTGTATTTCAGAAGTACGGAATATGGAAGAACAAGTGAGATTTATCATCCACAGGAAATGGAGTGATCACGTAATTAAAACTGAGAGCTCTTCTGACAGAGTGGCTTCTCTAACTTTGAAAGTTAACAAACGATACCAGATGCAAATAATACAAACGTATGCCCCCATGCAAAGTTACTCTGATGATTTTATAGAGTACTACCTGGAAATACAAAATATGTATGACACAGGCACATCCCACTTCAAATTTGTAATCGGAGATTTCAACGAAAGAATCGTTAATCTCCACAAAGATGATGAATCAGTAGGAAAATTTGGCTTAGGCACCCGCGATGACAGAGGAAACAGACTTGTAGAGTTTGCTCAAAGCAATTCACATTTTTCAAAAAAAAAAAAAGACTAGAAAATGGACATGAAGAAGCCCAACAGGTAACACAAGTGAAATCAACTACATCCTGTCAAACAAAAGATTTATTGTCCAAGACTGTTCTCAACAGATTTAAAACAGGCAGCAATCATCGCCTAGTTAGAGTCAAAATAAAGATGAACACCAAAACTGAACATCTCAAAGTGGTTAAGAAAATGGAAAAAAATATTATAGACATTTACTTGCTAAAAATAAAAATGGATTTCAACTGGACCTACAAAATTGATTTGAAACCCTCAGCGAACCAGAGCTTCCGATTACAATAGAATCAACAGCAAAAATAGCAAAACAGATAGGGCAACAAACTATGGTGGCTCATATTCTCAAAAATAATCAAAATTGTCGCAGTAAATATTAGATCTTATGAAAAAAAGAAGAAAAAAAACTCACTTCTACATTACCATCTTTCTCAGAGATCAATAAAATGTTACGCCAAAATATTCACAAAGATATCCGCGAATATAATACTTAAATGCTTCAAAAGACTATTGAAAATAGAAGAAGTCTCAAAAAGCTAAAGCAAAATATGTCATTAGGAAACCGCCACATCATTGCCTTTAAACTTTCTGATAATACTGTTACTAAACAAGGAGACCTTATCCTGAAGAGAGCAGAAGAATTTTATAGAGAACTATATGCCAATACAGATACGGTAACTGTAACGGATACAGCTACATGGACCGTGTGATCCGGGATGTGCGCTGTGGCAGCTACCAGGAGATGAAGAGACTGGCGGATGACAGAGATGAGTGGAGGGATCGAGTGCTTGGTGCAGATCAATCCTAGGATTGTAACCCAGAAGAAAAAAAAATCTGATACAAACTCAAGTCTGGAAACAACTGAGGAAGAAAATATCCCGATGATCTTACCAGGAGAAATCACATACGCAACAATGGCATGATATCCAGTAAGGCCACTGATACCGACGGTTTGTCCATTAATGTCCTAAAACATACAGGTCGAGAAGGGGATACCATCTTATCAACACTTTTCAACAAGTGACTTCTGGAAAATGACATTCCAGAAGATGGGAAATCTGCAACCGTAATACTTTTCCATAAGAAAGGCGATCATGAGGATATTAAAAACTACCGTCCGATCAGCATGTTACCTACACTATATAATTTATCAAAATCTTACCAACCGACTCTCGAGTACTTTTGACACCAACCAGCCACGTAAACAGGCTGGATTCAGGAAGGGTTTCAGTTCCATGGATACAAAAATACAAACTTCCTCTATATCTGATCTTTGTGGACTACGAAAAGGCATTTGACTCAGTCAAGAAAGTTGCCATACTAGAAGCTCTAAAGATACAAGGCATTGATAGAGCATACATTCAGTTATTCAATAACATCTATAAGGATGCAATAGCAAAAATACATCTCCACAAATCCTCAGAAACCTTCCGAATTGGTAAGGGAGTTCGTCAAGGAGATACTATTTTCCCAAAATTATTCACAGCTACACTTGAATATGTCTTTAGTAAACTGGAATGGGACAATAAAGGCCTAGCGGTTGATGGAAAATACCTGAGCCACTTGAGATTTGCAGATATCATATTCTCACAAAACCCAAATGATCTTCAGCACCAACTGCAGGAATTGGCAGAGCTCAGTAAAGAAATTGGTTTAAAAATGAATATATCAAAAATCAAATATATTAACAGCTTTGCTACCCCAAAACCAAATATTGTAGATGGAAAGCCGCTGGAACTTGTCCAGGAATATGTGTATTTGGGCCAAGTTATTTCCTTACTAGGTGGCATGTCGGAGGAAATAGCACGAAGGACAAAACTAGCGTGGAGCTCATTTGGATGTTTGAACAACATCTTCAAAAGTAATCTCCCAATATCTTTAAAGCGAAAGGTCTACAACCAGTGTATTCTCCCAGTACTAATGTATGGCTGTGAAACATGGACGCTCACAGCAAAGAACACACAAAAGCTCCAGACCGCACAAAAGAACATGGAGAGATGCATGTTGGGATATACTAAAAGAGACCGTAAACGAAACACCTGGATTCCCAACAAAACAAAGGTAGAAGACGTAATAAAGGTGTGCAAGAAAATGAAGTGGCAATGGGCAGGACACGTAGCCAGAATGTCAGATTCCCAATGGACGTCCGAAATAATCCAATGGTACCCAAGAGGCATAAAGAGGCCCAGAAGAAGACCGAAGGTACGCTGGATAGATGAAATCAGGAAGCATGGCAGCATCAAATGGCACCAACGAGCAAAAAACAACTATTTGGAGTAAAATTGGGGAGATCTTCATCCAGCTGTGGATCGACCCTGGTTGACAATGTTGATGATGACATAATTTACGTTATGAAAAGTGTATAGTTAATAAGCAATTGTATATTTTTTCCAAATGATTTTTTTTCAGGCGTTTTGTATTAAACAAATTTGCTTCTGGTTTGACTTACATAACAAATTTTATTTGGTGTTTGTTTTTTAACTTTCTTGCATCTTCTAATCACTGCATGTTGCTAATTTTCAGCCTTCATTAAATTATAATTAACACTTTTTTTTTGCAATTTGATATTATTTTTATTTCTATAAAACTAACTTTTTTTTTAAATTTTCTTCTAACACCTTATACTTGACATTGTGGACACATTTTAGAAAGTTCATTTACACATTGGTACTGTTTTTCTAGAGTAGTTTATTCAGTGTCATGGAGGCATATTTTTGTATTCCATGGAAATGTGAAGTAAAGAATGCATTCTAGTTGAGTTACAGATTTTACACAAAATGAAGTCAATCATTAGGAAAGTAGTAGTACTCGTATTCGTAAATACTTCATGATGCGGTTAACTTTTGTTATACATGATTTTAACTTCACATATTTTATTAGTTTCTTTATTTATTGCTATATTATTTAAATCATGTGTAGAAATTATCGAATCAGTTATTTTTATTGTTTAAAACTGTTTATATTTTATATTAGTAATTTCATTCCTAATTTATATTTACTGTTCAATTTAATAGCTGGAAACTAAACGTTTTTTTCAAAATATTGTAAAATATCTTTTAACTGCAATCTGTTGATATTTTATTAATAATTTGAATACAAAATACCTATTTAGTTTTTACATTTCAGGTTATAATATATTTTTTCATTATTTCTTTGGTTTAGAAATTGGAGATTTTGTTCATAATTTAATAAATGTCATATAAAAGTTGTTTGAATGAAAAAATCAATAAAAAAAATTATAGATCAACAATTCTCAAGAGTTCATTAAAAAAATATGGTTCTTTTTTATACTTGATTAATCATACAAATATTTGCTATAAGAAAATATCCATAGGTCCTACTAATAAGGAATTAACATGTAATGAGTTTAATTTGAAGAATAATTATTATATAGTTTTAGGCTGAATTTGATAATGAAGCTTTTTTGCATAATGTATGACTAACTGCTGTGATTTCCAGTGACTCGCTCCCCATCAGCCTCCCACATGAGCAGGGGGCGTGCAGCCGTATCGGCCGGGATCGCGGGGCAACGCTCTGCCTGTTCTACCCCAGAGCGACGGAGTTCCAGCCCCCAGCAGAGCCCATTTGCCCAACATGACGAGAGTTTTGTAGTTCATAGAGGAAAAGCTGTTCCCACACTTAGCTCAGTTTTTAGGCAAGGTGATGATAGAGGTAAATATTGTATATTGGTGTCCATCATTGTTTCCCGTTAAATAATTGTTCATATTTGTACTAAGGATGTTTGATTACATCCTCATTGTCTTCCCCTTCTCCTTTTGGGTTAGGGTTACAACCTCATTAGCTCAAGATCTCTACTAATTTTAATCAGTCCCACTCAGTCCAGTCCCAGCCTCTCTCTATAACTACTTCACCTACTTTTTTCAACTTTTATGGTAGCTCAATGGTCTTCCTTTAGGGCTGCCCTTGAAAATTGTAAATGAAACCAAGGTTTCTTGCATTGTGTCAATTGTGCAAAAAAAAACATTTTATTGACAGGAGATTTATTTTTTAAAGTCTTAATGATTATGTATGAGCACTAAACTCCACCTAAAGCCAAATGTGTTACTATCACATATCGGAAGATCTACAAATGTTTCTTTGTAGTTTGTCTTCCATTGGTAAGTTTTCTGCAGTTTTCTTACTAAATATATTTTTCTAAACATATGCGATTGTGGGGAAGTTGAATTTGTCAATAATAGTAGGTGCGAATCCTGAGTTGCGAGTGCCCTTGAGAAAAGTCTGCTCTCTACATGGCGTTTTATAAATTGTCTGTTTATTTTTATATTATTATGTATTTACAAGATTTTCTAATTATAATATTGTTAAGTCAATAATCTTCTATAAAAATAATAACTAATAAGTAATGATCTGTGTACTAACATATGTGTAAAAATTTTAACTTCGACAATTTTTTGCAATTTTCGGGTTGATTCCCAATAGTGGCTTAAATAATATCCCAGTCTTGATTTGAATTTAAAAAGGTTGCCAATGTTTGGCATTAAGTCTGCCAGATTGTTGTATTAAATATAAAAAAAAGGTAAGTCAAACAATGTGGTCCAGCTGTTATCATGCTTGCTTATCACCTAGAGATCCAGGTCCAGTGGGTCTCAGACAGATTTTACTTGGAGGACTTTTTTCATTTGAATTGTTGTCCTGGCGTTTTTTGGGGTAACTGGTGTTAAGAAATATCACTTTATAAACCCTCAGATTTTTTTTAAATGTAAAATCTACCTTACGCAATCAATTATCAATATTATTGTCATCATTTCTAATATTGATTGCGAGAAATTTCATAGAATTTGTATGAGAACTGAATATGATATAAATTTATTTAGGAATAGAAGGCGTAGCAGCTGGCCGACCTTCGAATTGGGAGGAGCAGCGTCGCTCGAGTTATGCCGGCCGTCGTTCCCGACGAGGGTCAATCAGCGGTGCCGATGATTCCCAACTCACGGTGGAGAATTTTGGCGGTTCCCAAGACAGACTCAATTTCGTTGGACGAAATCCGGAAAAAGAACTTGCCACTGTTAATTCTGCACATCCCGCATCTCCAAGAAAAATCTCTGCTCCAGCAGGTGAATATTCGAAAACTTTCTAATTTATTCATAGGGGTGTTTAATATAAAGGTGTCAACTCATGATGATTGATAACTATAATAGCATACATATTTAAATTATATATTAAAATTGCTTTGATATGAAATATATATAGTAAATAACTCTGAAGTTTTTTTACTCAGTTAACAATTAAGTTTAATCCATTGATGAAATAAAAAGTAAGTGTATATGTGATTTATTAATAAATATTGCATTGAGTCTTATCTATAGATATTAAATGGACTTAAAAATAATGAAGTGTTAGTTAAATATACTTTTCCATTAATAGTATACAAAATGGAAATTATTTTACACATGACAAGAAATATACATAATTTGGGAAAAAAAACAACAGGTAATTTAATTTGGACACACAATTAAACATATAATTCTTATAAAATTTACTTTATTATTATTTATCATCATGTATTAATTATTTTTTTTATATTTCAGCCCCCATTGAACAAAATGTTGCAGTTAGATCATCTTTGCAAGACGCAAAAGGTTCTATAGATTTTTTTTACAATGAAGAGAATAATAGCCCTCATTATCCAACTAATACAATCACCAATAAAAGGATTGAAGAGCCACGAGATAGATATGAACGACAACACTCAAAACCTGAGGAAGCGGAAAAAGTTGTGGAAAGTCAATATCAAACAATGAATAGACAATACTCCAAGCCTGAAGAAGCCGAAAGAATTGTAGAAAGTCAATATAAAACCATGAATAGACAATACTCTAAGCCTGAAGAAGCGGAAAGAATTATGGAAAGTCAATATAAAACGATGAATAGACAATACTCCAAGCCTGAAGAAGCTGAAAGAACTGTTGAGAGTCAATATAAAACCATGAATAGACAATACTCCAAGCCTGAAGAAGCTGAAAGAATTGTGGAAAGTCAATATAAAACCATGAGTCGACAGCTCAGTAGTGATAAAATTAGTCATAATCAAAATATCGGTCAAGGCGCAGGGGATGGTGCAGGGTTCTATTTAAATAACAACACGAAAGATGCGGTAGATGGTGAAATGAATGCAACCAAAATGTCCAGATTTGCAGATTTGACCAAGTTTAGAAGTAACGGCGAACAATCAGGTTATTAGAAAATCTTTTTTTTTAAATATAGTATTTTAAAATTGTATTTTATTATCTTGTTGTGATTATATAAATTGACCATTTTTATTATTTATACTTGATCATGTACTTCTTTATCAAGTTCATTAATTACAAACTAGCTGGACTCACTTAACTTAACCAATTCAATGCATCTCTATTGCTAACTCAGACGGGTCCCGAGAGTGGTACCTTTTTACGATTAATTTTTGGTTGATATTAATAAACTTATTCATTTGAAATAAAAAAATCAAGATAGATTAAACTTTCATACAAAGCCATATCAACACTCCAATAATTATTTATGGACAAAAACTTGTGTGCAAACTTTTGGCAACTTGTGGCAAAATTCCTTCTTCTTCGTACTTGTAAAATTCCTGCGTGTTATTTGTCATCATTTTAGATAAAGATTACTCACCTTTCACTCAAAAACTGTTAGCTAAAGGACTACTGCGTCGCATTTATGTTTGTTACATTTTTTGTATGATTGTTTCTTAATTCATATTGTTTATTTAACTTCAATTAAATTTCACATTTCAACATCACACTCTCTTAACCTATTCACTTCAGTAGTGACATCTGAATTACAAAAATAAAGTATACAGAGTAATATTTGAAAACCATTCTAATCATAAAAAATAAATATTCAGCCTATCTTTATATTTGTTTGGAGTATTTGGTAATTAAAAATATTTTAAACTATAGAATTGAAACCTACAAAAAGTGAAAATAAAATGAAATATTCAGCCAATTTTTAAGTTCACTTAGGTAATTTGTTTTCTAGATTGACAGTATTTTATACACTTGATAATGATTTTTATTGATATTTTTGTGGTGTTTATTTTTTATTTTGTGGTTAAAATATATTTGTTTAGTTTCGGAACTATTATTTTAAAAATGCGTACTGAGATAACCTCCCATGGCAGACTTAACACATCGATCAATAAGTCCCGGGACTAACCAACAGATGGTGCCTCTAATAAATCCATAACATTCTCAGTTTACCAATCTTTAGAAGTTACATGTCAAACTTTCATGACATTCCGACATTGTGTCACAGTGGTTTTAGTGACGCTACTTTTGCTATTTTTAAAACACTGGAAAAAACCGAATTTCGTTTGTTGATAAAACATTGCTTTTTAATGGGAAAAATACCGTTCAAACTCAGCGATGGCTTGATAAGTGTTATCCAGGCTCTGCTCCGTCGAAAACAACCATTTGTCGGTGGTATGCTGATTTCAAACGCGATCGTACATACACAAATGATGCTGAACGCTCTGGTTGTCCAAATGAGGCTGTTACACCAGAAAACATAAAAAAAACCCTCAAAATCGTGATGGAAAATCGCAAAGTAAAGTTGCGTGAGATAGCTGACATCCTGAAGATATTATTTGGTAGTGTTTACACTATTTTGCATGAACATTTGGTCATGGAAAAGCTTTTTTCGAAATGGGTGCCGCGTTTGCTCACAATGGAACAGCAACAACAACGCATCGATGATTCAGAGCGCTGTTTGGCACTGTTTACGCGAAATAAACGGGAGTTTTTGCATCGGTATGTGACAATGGATGAAACTTGGATCCACCACTATAATCCGGAATCACATCGGCAGTCAGCTGAGTAGAGAGCAGCCGGTGAAAGTCGTCCGAAGCGACCAAAAATTCAACAGTCGGCCGGGAAGATTATGGCCTCCATATTTTGGGATGCGCATGGTATAATATTCATTGATCACCTTGAAAAGGGAAAAAACCATCAATAGCGAGTATTACATAGCATTATTGGAGCGTTTGAAGGCAGAAATTGCAAAAAAACAGCCCCATATGAAGAAGAAAAAAGTTCTGTTTCATCAGGACAATGCACCGTGTCACAAGTCGATGATAATGATGGCCAAATTGCATGAGCTGAACTTCGAATTGCTTCCGCACCCACCGTATTCTCCAGATTTGGCTCCCAGTGACTATTAGCTGTTCGCAGACCTCAAAAAGATGCTCCAGGGAAAGAGATTTGGCTCCAATGAAGAAGTGATTGCCGAAACTAACGCCTATTTTGAAACCAAAGATAAATCGTTCTACACGGCTGGCATAGAAAAGTTAGGAAAGCGCTGGAATGAAGGAGACTATGTTGATGAATAAAGAAGAATTTTGGCAAACAAATGTTGTTTTAGTAGTTAGTCCCGGGACTTATTGATCGATGTGTTAGTCAGATGCCTCTTGTCTAATTTGGGATTTTTGGTTTTGATACCTCTTGGTATCCAAATATTTTAGAAAAGATTCTAGTCTGTTTTCACTTAAGGTCTCTTAAAGATCTTTTTAGTAGGTTGAAAGAGTACGTCAGATGGAGATAAATCTTCCAAGTTGTACTGTTAAACAAAAGGTTAGTTCTATGAAACATTTAAATACAGATATTTGATTTTATATTTTGCATAAATTTTAAGCTTCTTGCATTCAAACTTGGAGATATACTATATGTGATACTTAAAAATTACATCAATTTAATAATTAAAAATAAATGTTTTGTATTTATCCATAAACAAATAAAGCACCGAAGGAATGTTAAAATATCTATCTTAGAAACTAGGCACCAGTCTAATTCTCGTATCTATATATACTACATTCGAAGTAAATTTTCATTACTTATTATTCAATTACATTTTTTACTAGGTATTCAAGTAGTATATATGCAACATGGAAGAGAAGAAGGTCCCTCTCAGGCAGGGAACAAAATGAATAGGTTGATGATGCCTACCAACACCACCACATGGCAACACCAAGCAAGTATGTAGTACTTTTATTTTATGTTAGGTAAAAATAAGATTAGTACAGCTATCAAATTTTGCCTTTCTTGCAGATCTTTTCCATAAAGTTTGATTCCTAGCAGCTGACTCCGCTGGCCACCGCTTTTTGTGCAAGTCATAAACATTGTCTCTAAACTTATTTTCTAATGATTCAAAGGGTGATTTTTTGCATTAGTAAAATGATTTTAAACATCCTTTAAATTTTATTTCAAACGTATTGCTTCATTGAAATATAAGTACCGACAATGAAAAATTAATCAGGACAAAATATCTAAATGTTGGCTACTTGACTGATGACGGAAAGGAAAAGAAAAACATTTATAGATAATAAAACTACTAAACAATAGTAAAATAATTGTTTTGTATCAAAAAACTAAAATAAAGATTTTTATCAAAATACATAGGTCTGTAAATATGAAACCGGATTTTTTTTATAGAAAATACACATTTATTGTATGAAAATGGTAAAAAATATTTTATTCAAAGTATTGCCCATCGCTAGCTACACATTTTCCCCATCTCTCTGGCAATTTGTGGATGCCACACCAAAAAAACTGTTGCTCTTTTGAGGCAAACCAATCATCGAGCCATTTTCGTAAGAAGTGAAGCATTGCTCAGCAAGTGCGTGTCCTATCGATGCAAATAAGTAGTAATCGGATGGAGCCAAGTCTGGTGAGTAAGCCGCATGCGAAAGTATTTGCCAATTAAACACCTCAATCGTTTCCTTGACCGGTTTTGCTGTGTGCGATGGTGCATTATCATGAAGCAAAATCACTTTGTGTTGCCTATTTTGGTATTCTGGTAATTTTTCACGCAATGCTTGGTTCAAATCCATCATTTGTTGTCAGTAGCGTTCAGTATTAACTGTTTCACCAGGTTTTAGCAGCTCATAATAGATAACACCCTTCTGATCCCACCAAAAACAGAGCTTTGTCTTCCGTCCATAGCGATTTGGCCTTGCAGTCGATGTCGCTGATTTGCTTGGAGTTACCCATGATCTTTTACGCTTAGGATTCTCGAAATATATCCATTTTTCATCGCCAGTCACAATTCAATGGAGAAATGATTTTCTTTTGTACCTGGCGAGCAGCATTTCGCAAGTGGTTTTTCGGTTTTCCTGCTGTCTTTCATTTAGTTCATGTGGAACCCATTTTCCCATCTTCTGGATCTTTCCCATGGCTTTCAAACATATGGAGACGGCTTCTCGTGTCACATTTAATTGATCCGCGAGTTGTTGCGTTTGAGCGTCATCCTCATCCAAGAATGCTTGCAATTCAGCGTCTTCAAACTTTCTCGGTGGACTTCCACGTTCTTCATTTCTCACGTCAAAATCGCCACTTTTGAATTTTTTTACTCAAAGCACTGTGATTTACCAAGAGCATGCTCACCGTAAGCTTCGACAGGCATTCGATGCGATTCTGCAGCAGTTTTCTTCAAATGGTAACAGAAAATCAATGCTGTCCGCAAATCGTAGTTTTCAGACACAAAAACAGACATGTTCAACGCTATGAAAACATATGTAGTTGTATTAAACTTGTATTGTTGTGAGTTAAAAGTCTTTGACAAATGTAAACACAAGAAAAAGGCGCCAATGACGCGGTTTGACAGTCACTACATTGATAACTAGAGCCATCTATGAACAAATTCCGGTTTCATATTTACAGACCTGATATATGCAATTAAAATGGCCTAGATGTGTCATAACGGACTCCAATAATGCTGAATTTGAAGAGTCTGTTATGAGAATAGACTCTTCCGATTGCTCATTTGCAGTGTGTTTACAAACAAATTTGATTTTATTTTTGTTAATACTATTTTTATTAGAGGAAAAACTATGATTTTCAAATGTCTAAACAGTTATTGGAAGAATTATTTCTTAAATCAATCACTTCTTAGAAGTGCAGTGATTAGCAAGTGTGACCATCCCTGGTTAGGCGGTATGATGCATAAGTGTTTTGACACATCCCAATTCAAATAATTTTTTTGTGCATTCAGTCATGGCTTAATTCATCTTAACTTATATTATTTATAGTTAAGGCATTATTAACACTGTGGAGATTTAAAGACATTGTAAATTGTTTAGTCAAACACTGTTTATTCCACTTTGTATAACCCTACCAGTTTCAAGGGTTTCATCTCATCATCAAGGAGCACAAACAATAGTTTTATTTGGGCATGTAAAATGAACGAATGAAGAAAGTCTAAGAAAACAAATATATAGTATAAATGTGAGTGGAAGATCAAGGAAAGTATGGTCGGACCAAGTTAACGATGTTTTGAAAGAAGGAAATGTAAAAAGTAAGAGAAATCATCAGAGTTGTATGAGAAGGTGTATGGATGTGAAAGAAGCAAAATATGCATGTCAAAATAGGAAAGTCCGGTGCTCTGTCATCAAATCACAGAAACGCGTGATAGTTTGCATGTATTTATGTATGGAATGTTTTAACTGGCCTGCCGCCCCGCCCCATCATATATTCAGTGATTTTCTGATCACGGATTCGTGCTATGTTTCAGCAGCCTTTTGTCTTTTCCAGTTCACACACTTCATTGTTCGTATTCAAAATCATTACATCTCCCTTCAGTGACAGTGTGTTTTTTCTGGTTTTTGATCATCCTTTTTTTATACTGGTCATCGATGACATTATTTAATTTCCTTTTTTTTTTTTGGTATTGCATATCGTAAAATCTACTTTTCACTCAAACCTTTGTATGACAATTGTACGGTTGATGGAGAAGATTGTCACTTGGCAATAAATATTGTAAACTGTAAAAAAAAGTCTTTAATAAATAAATGTGGTAGATTTTTGTCAATTGAAATAGTATTTATCCATCAAAACATTGTATACTTTAGATGTGTTACTAATTTGATACTTTACTATTAAAACTAATTGTATTACTTACTAGTTTTAGAGAGTCTCGTATTTTTTCAGTTATATTAGGTCCTTACATATGAAATTGGCGTTTTGCCGTACTGGCAACTTTGATCTCAAATATCTTCTCTTTGGTTAGGAATTCCAAATTAAAATTTATACAGCTATTTACTCAAGTATTTGTGTTTCGAAAATTATAATTCATTTGTTTTTTCCTCAATTGTTTTTTTTCTTTGCGTCACTCAGTTTACAAAATGGAAAACTTGAAATATCGCATTATTTACGAGTACGAGTTCCACCGTGGCACCAGTGCTGCAGAAACGGCTCGAAGGATTAATGATGTGTATGGCGACGGTGCCGCAAAAGAAAACACAGTGCGTTTTTGGTTCCAACGTTTTCGTTCTGGAAATTTCGACCTGCAGAAAAAGCCCCGTGGACGGCCGGAGACCAAAGTTGATAATGAAGAATTGAAGGCTATTGTGGAAGCGGATCCATCGCAAACCACGTCCGAGTTAGCTGCAGGCTGCGGTGTTAGTGATAAAACTGTTTTAATCCACTTGAAGCAAATTGGGAAGGTGAAAAAGCTTGAAAGGTGGGTACCTCACGAATTGAGTGAAGCAAATCAACAAACGCGCGTTGACTGCTGCGTTGCATTACTCAACCGGCACAATAATGAAGGGATTTTGAATCGAATCATTACCTGTGATGAAAAGTGGATCCTGTATGATAATCGGAAGCGCTCATCGCAATGGCTGAACCCTGCCGAACCAGCCAAACCATGCCCCAAGCGAAAATTGACTCCAAAAAAGTTACTTGTGAGCGTTTGGTGGACTAGTGCTGGTGTCGTTCACTACAGCTTTCTTAAATCTGGCCAGACGATTACGGCAGATGTCTATTGTCAGCAACTGCAAACCATGATGGAAAAGCTAGCTGCTAAACAACCGAGGCTGGTTAATCGCTCTAGGCCACTGCTGCTTCATGATAACGCTAGACCACACACTGCACAACAGACGGCTACCAAATTAGAAGAGCTTCAATTGGAATGTCTAAGACATCCACCGTACTCTCCGGACCTTGCCCCAACAGATTACTAGTTTTTTTCGAAATTTGGATAACTTCTTGCAAGGGAAAAAATTCAACTCCGATGGGGCAGTCCAAACCGACTTCAAAGATTTTATTGATTCCCGTCCGAATGTTTTTTTTAGTAAAGGGATCGATGAACTATCTATGAGATGGCAAAAGTGCATAGATAGCAATGGTACATACTTTGATTAAATAAATATATTATATTAAAAAAAAATCAACTTTATGTTCCTCCCAAACAAAACGCCAATTTCATATGTAAGGACCTAATATTAAAATTTTAATTTTCCATTCCTGAATACATTTTTTACAACATTAAAATCAATCTATCATCTTAATTTTATATCATTACAATTATTCAAGTGCTCAACCAAAGTTTCAAAATAGTAGAATAGTAATATGGAACCATTTTGAAAAATAATTTTTATGAATATAAATCCTAATTTTATTTGATACAGATGGAGACCAAAATCAACCACAACAAGATATGTCACAAATGAGTAATGGAAATGCTATGGCAGCACAAATAAATAATATTAGAATGAAGTTAGAGGAAAAAAGAAGAAGAATTGAACACGAGAAGAAAAGAATGGAAATGGCTCTAAATCGACAGAGGCAACAATTAGGACAACAAGCATTTCTTCAAGCTGTCTCTAAAGTAAGTTTCTTCTTTTTCACTTATAATCATCTTCTAAAGTTATCTAACGGGTGTGTCAACACTGCACTTTTCATAAGGAAGAAACAAAATATTTGATGACCAAAAATGTTGCAAAATATGCAAAATTTTAATGTAGTTTGAACCAATAGCTTTTATAAAAAACTATCAAACATTTCACTTCTAAGGGTTTTAAAAAAATGTGTATAAAATCCAGAATATATACTCTTATGTTAACAGCAATTTATATTCATTACTTTAGATATTTTGTCGCTGAAAGTGTAGTGTCGTAACCACCGTAAGTATGTAGCACTTACATGTTTTAAAATGCACTTGGCTGACTGAGCTTTGAACTCAAACACAACTTGATAACTTTGTTTCTTTGATGGCAGGCTCAATACATAATGCTTGTCATATGCTTGGTATTGTGCACTCAGCTGTTTTCATTGTAAGGGTACTTAACTTGTTCACTGCTGAGACAATTTCCATGAGAGCGGATCAGTGCGCAATATTTTTGCATCGCGTAATATTTTCACGGAAGTTAAAGTAATTTTACATTTAAGAAAATATATATTCATAAATATAGAATTTGTTTATATATATCATTTATACATCGTCCCCTTTTACACCGGTTCAAAAATTCGATCAACGAATCAGCGAACGCCATGCTGTAAAGGTGGGGTTACACATGTAAAAAATATTCTCAAATAAATTAAAAATTTTCAAGCAAATATTTTTTTGTCCTTTTTCAAATGTGTTTATTTTTATGTTATTTTTATTTTGTCCATTGGTAATTCGGCGCAAAATGAGATACCCAGTCTTTTTTTATTTTTATCAAACGTACTTGAGTGACTTTTTTGTGTGATAAGAGTGATGTCGGTATTTTTACGCATACCGTAATGGTATTGAATGGAGGTTTTTATGACATTTTTCGAACAACATTATATTACAAAAAAAAAAACAATATTTTATAAAAACTAACAGAAAAATATACTTACTAATTAGGTGTACACAATAATTTTTTAAAAATAATTTAATATTTGTGGTAAAGTTGGAAACAAGGATCCAAACAAAGACCAGGTTGTGTGGGGCAATCTGGACAAAAGAATAATGAAGCATTTCTTTTCTTAGCTGTATCCCAGCATTGCCTACATCTGCGTCTTTTGATTTTATTATCAGTGTCTTTTTCACAAAACTTCGGCAGATGTATCTTGGTTTTTGATTGTACTGTTTGTCTCGGAATTGATGATGGAGGTGGACCTAGTAATTTTTTGATTATAAATAGCCTGAAATCATACAACGGCATTTTCTGTGAATTGTCTGCATTGTATAAATGCCAAGAATTCAATAACATCGTCTGGAATAGATGAATGGCCAACTTTTTGTACCAACGTAATGTTTTCCTTTTGCATGGGTAGTAAGCTAACATCTGGTCATGATAGTCTATACCACCCATATGATTGTTGTAATTTATTACCATATTTGGTTTGGTGACCACTTGACCATGTCGGTTTTTACTATCAGACAGGTCCCCGTCGAATTCAGAAGAAATCATAAAGACTTCTCGGCGGTCTTTCCATTTGGTAACACATATACCATTTTCTGTGTACTGACTCACACTTTCTCCTTTCTTTAGTTTTTTATTTATAACATCGATCGGGTTTTCTTTTCTATTTGCTCGTAGTGTTCCTGTGACATATGTGTTTTGGTTCAATAAATTTTTTGTAAGAGGAACGCTATTATAGAAATTATCCATGTAAACTGAATATCCGGCTCCCGTCTTCCCCTCTAGCAATTTCTGAACGACTTTATTAGTGTGGCCTTTGCCACCTAACTCTTCATCTGATGATCCACCATATACAATTATTTTTACGGCCAATCCACTTGATTCCCCTAACATGTAAAGTTTTATACCATACTTGGCCTTTTTGCCTTTTATATATTGGCCAAAAATCAATCGGCCTCTCCAAAGAACTAATGATTCATCTATCGATAGTTGTCTGTGTGGATCATAAATTACTTCCATCCTTCCATTGAAAAAATCAATCAATGCCCTGACTTTTGCCAAGCTCGACAGATCTTCTTCATTATTGTTAAAATGAAGTGCCCGTAAGATGAGTAAAAATCTATCTCTTGACATAAATTGTGAAAATGCCGGTAAATTGAATAGGTAGTCCGTATTCCAGTAGTCACTCAACCGGTTCAAACGTATTGTTCCGGTGTGTAGTAGTAAACCCAGCCACACCCTCATTTCGTCTTTAGTGACATTTTTCCATCGCGTGATTCTGCTTGTATCACCTTCTGATTTCGACAATACTTCAACAGCATACAAATTAGTTTGGGTTGTCACAAGATTGTACAAATCTTCATTGAAAATCAAATCAAAATAATCTATTGGTTCTTTACTTGACATCTCAATTTTCAACCCGGGTATTTTTGAAAATGGTATAGAGGCTGGTTGTTTTTTTATATTCGACCATTGCGTAGAGTTAACATCTGGTGTTCTAGATGTTTGTGAAAGTTTGAATTTGAATATTGTCATCATTTTCAATATCTGACTCAAATTCAGAATCGTCCTCGATGATGGTGAATTCCTCATCACTAACGTCACTAAATGAATCATCCATATCATCCTCAATCTTTTGTCTTTTAGAGCTCGATGGGCGATCCATTTTTCAAGTTAAACGTATTTTTTTTTTCGTATAATCAAAAAGGAAACTTATATGATACTAAATATCACTATGTATACACCAATTACTATAATATATTTTTTAAAAGGCACTTATTTTTGCTCACAATTCACTATGTCACTCATTCAAAATTGAAAATAACTAGAAAACATAAACAAAATATCCCTTGCAGTGAGTAACCTTTTCACAAAACAGCGCTAGAGAAATAGTCCAATTATTTTTATTATCAAGTCTCACAATGAAAACAAACGCAATAAGAACTAGAAAAAATATTATTTACAACTGCGGGTGTAACCTCAACTTTACAATGCGTTGCACATGCGCAAACGCCCGAATGATCGGAATCTTCCGAAATAATGACGAATATCATATGCTGATGTAATATACTAACAATATTTAGGCATGGACACGCCGCGCGTGTTCTGAGCATGAAGCCGATGCTCACATGGACACGCCACGCGTGTTCTCAGCACTGGACGAGTTAACTTTCTTTTTTTTAAAGAAGAGACAGAAAAAAACATTATTATTTCCTCAGTAAGATACAGACAAAAGTCTAGTTTACTAGGGACATGACAATTGAAAGGCAACAAACCCAGATCCATAAAAATTGTGTCCACGTTAAATTACCTGTATTTTTTCACAAATGATGTACGAGGCGTATCCAGAAAGTAAGTGTACTGAAACTCTCACGACCGGATGGATTTTATTTTCGACATGTTGGCTACACTTCCGTGTAGCCTGACCCTTCCCCTCCGCAACGAGACCGGTTCGAGGTCAGTACGTTGAGAAGTGTCGACGCGACAACACGTTTCGTGAAAAATGTCAATCGAATCTCCCGCCAAGTGCGAAATATGCGGCGTCATCCGTTATCTCGTTTGGAAGGGAAAACCTCTGGTTGAGGTTTATAATGAGGTGAAAACTGCATATGGTGATAAAGCTATGAATCGTACGAGTGTGTACAAGTAGTGTCGCGAGTTTAAAAACGGTCGTACGTCTGTGCATGATGATCAGAGGAGCGGAAGACCTTCAATTATGACTGACGAAATTGTGGAAAAAATCGAAAATGCGCTCCGTGACGATCGCAGATTGACTGTGGATGAACTTTCTGCGATGTTTCTGCAAATCTCCAGATCTCTACTACACGAAACCATCACAGAAACCCTCGGATATCGGAAACTGTCCGCAAGGTGGGGCCCAAAACAGTTGACAGACCAACACAAGTTGAATCGAGTGGAGGCCGGGCAAGAGTTTTTGAGGCGCTGCAAACTCCATGGAGATGAATTTCTCCGCTCCATCGTTACTGGAGATGAAACTTGGGTTGCACACTACACGCCTGAAACCAAAAGGCAGTCTCAACAGTGGCGTCACACCTCTTCACCCTCCGCCAAAAAGTTCAAAACCACAATTTCAGCCAAGAAAATCATGGCATCCATGTTTTGGGACTGTCAAAGCATAATTTTAATTGAATATATGCCTCAAGGGGAGACCATCACCTCTGCAAGATACTGTGAGACCCTAAAAAAATTGCGGATGGCGATTCAGAACAAGAGAAGAGGCATGCTGACAAAGGGAGTGTGCCTGCTGCACGACAATGCCAGACCACACACGGCCAACACCACGAAGGAACTGCTCGCCTCGTTTAAATTGGATGTCCTGAACCATCCCGCGCATTCCCCTGACCTAGCACCTTTAGATTACTATCTCTTTACCTCCCTGAAGCTGCACATGGGTGGAAAAAGGTTTTCAACCGACGAGGAGGTAAAGGAGGAGGTGGAGAAGTGGACGGAGGGGTTGGCGGGAAACTACTTCGAGGAAGGCATCAAAAAGTTGATACCCCGCTTCACCACCTGCATTGAGAGGAATGGCGACTATGTCGAAAAATAGCTTACATATGTACTACGGTAACCACGTAATTTTTTTGTTTAAATAAAAAAAATTGTACTTTCTGGATATGCCTCGTATTTATAAAATTTCTTGTCATATATAAATAGATTGGGATTAAAAAAAAAAATCCAAAATTGTAATTATCTTTCAAATTTAACATGAAACTTACTAAATCCTTGTGATTGGCCTTTTTCATTTTGTCTAATAATCAATATATTTTTTAATAAGTGATTTTTGAATTAGCAATAATTATTTGTCAATAGATAACCTCGCTCACAATAATCAAAGGGTTACATTAGTTTAATTTTAGGATTAATAATCCCAGTATACAATGTACCTGATTTTCATTTAATTGTCATATATTTTTGTATTTCAATTGTCATCAAAGATACAAAGATTGTTTTGAAAAGTTTGCCCGTCTTATTGCATTTCTTTATCTTATTAATATTGTTTTGTGATTGTCTATAAGTTATTTACCTACAGTAAAAGTCGTTTAATTTGAAATTCAGGGCACCAAATTTCATAAAAAAATTTGAATTTTGAAGCACTGGCTGAGAATATTATGTCCATTATTTCTTACTGTAAAAATAATGTTTGTCGACATATTTCCTCAATATTGAGACATTTAATGGTAAAATAAATGAAAAAAATTAGTACTATTTTCATGAACAGCCAATGAGTACGAATTAAAAACAACTATAATTGTCACTTATTTGATTTTGACATGGTAATTTTTTTACACAGATTAACTTGTTTTTGTTTGCTTGCATAATATAAATATGATGATGAATAATCACAAATTACGAAATACGCCATTTTTCGAATTAACAGTAGAATTTATTATGAAAAGTCAATTTTTGGACTTTGTAAATGGCCAAAAATGCGAATTATGAATAATTGTTCTTCTAATTAATGGACTTTTACTGTATTAATGATGTTTGGTGTACTTGTAGTTATAATGCATATGAAATTGAAGATAGTTTATATTATTGATGCAAAAGAATAGCCAAGTCCTCATATTCTATTCATTAAGATTTCGATCCACGTATTATACTCGTATTCATTAAGATTTCAATCCACATGTTTGTTGGTTTGATGGTTTAAATTTGTTATTTGAAGTGTTCATAACATTGTTAAGAAAATTTTCATTTCAGACAACAGTTGGAATTTCAAAATTCATTATATAATGTGCTTTTCTTTTCTCCATTATTTTAAATATTTTACTTTTTAAACAGATTTTAACATGTTATAAACACATAATATATCTTTTATAGCTTGCTAGTTTGGTAAGTTTAAAAGTAAACAAAAGTTTGTTGACGCATTTCATATTCTGCTTTATTGATGCAGTTTACAATATTATAATATTAATTTTGTGGTTTTTCAATACAATTTCATTTGCTCATTTACTTGGCATATAAATAATAGTTATTATTTTAATATTCTGCTTGCTATGCCTAGATTCTTTTTATATAAATTATTAAGTTACGTAACTCAGTGTATCTGCCAGAAATTTTTAAGTATTAGTCTACTAGGTTCAAAATAATCTACAATTAAAACAAAAATTATGAATATACATTTATTCTTTTGTATGGCACCCCTGACAAAATTCGAATTAATGATGTTGATATGATAGTGTATCCGGGAGACCACATTGTCTTCTACCCCTATAATATCTAGAAACATCATAGAGGTTTATGATTTATTGTGACAAAAATAACAATTATCTGTGCCCGTCTTCATAATTTTAAGTAAGAAGGGTGTGAGCTAGAAATCGTCACTATTTTGTCGACTTCGTGATATTATACCCTTTATTTTCTCTATGTTCATACACATTTTCACACAGCTGATTGGGTTAAGCTGACTATATTTTCTCTCATTTGGTCCATCTACATTGTTTTGGTCTTCCTATACCTTGCTTCCACTCACTATTGAAAATTTGCTCTGTTTATTTTTCAACATTTGTTCCTTTCAGAGTGCCTTTCATTAAGTGTTCCTTAGTTCACATTCATAAGTTTTGGTTTGCTTCAACCTACTTTCGGTTGAGGTAACAAAGGTTCATTTATCTTGCTCTAGGATTTATTCTTTACATGTTATAGTATCCATTTGTTATTACCTATCACTAATTGTTTCAAAATGGATCATTTTTCTTGTTGCATTGAAGGAGAAAATAGCTTTTGGAAATAGACTATTGTTTTTTTAAATAATAAATGAATATTGTATCGATTCACATTTAACTTCTTCAAAGATCTAACAACTGAAATATGAGATATTCTATTTCAATTATGTTTTTGCGGTATAAGGTTGTTTATTTCCAATCGTGACAATTTTTTTATAATTAACTGTGCTTATGGCTTAATACCCATTCGTTGGACGTCTTCCAAAGATAAATCTCCTAGTCGAAATTTAGAAGCCACTTTTTACACATTTTTTCTCTGCTCTGCTCTGTTACAATATTTCTCTTCAATTCTGAAAGCATTTGTGCCTTTTCGGAAATAAAAGAACATTACAAGGCGAAAATGAAACTTCTGTTTGTCCATTTTTGAATTCACACAGCACAAGTTCATTTGATAAATCTAAATATATTTTTAAATGTGTTGAAGAATTTGTAATTTGTTTTATCAATTCCACTTTATGTAACGGTATAACCCTACCTGTTTCATGCCTTGCTTGTGTTCCTCTGGTGAGATGAAAACCTTGAAACTGGTAGGGTTATACAGTACAATGAAGTGGAATAGACAAATTACAATGTCTTTAAACCTCCACAATGTTAATGCCTTAACTATAAATAATATGTTAAAGAATTGTCCATTGATGATATGATATAGGATTGGTTAGACATATCACGTAAATCCATACAAATTGCTGCTTATGTCATCAATCGGAAAAATTCAAACAAAGTTTTGTTTAAATCGAACATTTTTAAAAGTGAGGGTTGAAAAGATTCTTATTTTTTATGTTTTATGCATACATACATATATTTTTATATTATCTTTCCACTATCAATCCTAGTGAAAGAAGTTACATATTCAGCACTTAATGTCAATGTGAACAATTTCACTTTTCATGTGGAGAAAGGAACAATCATATATTTTTGAGTCTTATATTTTGTATAAATTAGTCAGTTATTAGCATTTATTATGTTAACTGTCGCACAATTTTTAATGCATGTTGTTTTCAGTACATTTTTTGTCATCTAAATTTGTTAATCCATTCAGTCTCAATTCCATGTGATGTGTGAATATAATCTGATTTGTTATTTGTTTTTTTAATATTTTTGAATTATGCACACATTTGTCAATTTATTTTGTAAACATAAATTATATTTTATTATTACAATTTTAGTTAAGTACTTAGTTTGCTCAGTTAAAAAGTATGTTTATTTTTTCAATCAATATTAATTATATTTTAACATTGTCACGTTTGTGGTTTTTTCTTATAGTATATTTTTTTAAATACACATTTAATTTTCATTTTAACGTAAATATCAACAAGTATATTTCAGTATAGTCTACATATTTATAATTTTGACTAAGAAATACTACTTTCAATTTAATGGATTTTTCCTATTTTGATTATTCAGAATTTATATTAGATGTGATAATATCTGTTTTGGTAGCTCATTGTATCTATCAACAAAATACCTTAGTATAAAAATAAATAAAATTGTGTGAAGTGCTAATAGGTTACTTATACTCTGCCTCGACTTGGTGTAAAATTTAGCTTCTAAATATAATTAATATATAGTCAATAAATTCACCTCTTTATTATTTCATTTCTTTTTTACAAGTCAAAAACAATAATAATGAAAGCTTTTAAGTTTTGGACAAATGCTACCTTTTCTAATTTGGCTAAGTTTAAATTTGTATTTACTTTTTAGTTAAATTTGATTCAAAGACAATTTAATGTACTTGGTTTTACCAATTTTATAGAGTACACTCTCTTTCAATGTTCGCACCAATTTGTTTGCTTAACAACAATTTAAATGTTTTATGTGATTAAAAATATCATGATGGTGTTGGGTCGGTTAGATTGTGATGGGTTTATGGTTTCAGAATAAGGGTAATATAGTTAAATCTCCGGCCGGTGATGGGGTGGGAGGTGGTGGGGAGGGGGCGGGAGAAGATGCGGCTGCAGGGGGTGATGTTACCATGACGCAAACTTCAAAGCCAGAACGACCCGTCTCATTACAGGTTTGGATGCATGTTATTCAATTCATTTAGATAAATTCTTCATTTCTAGGTATGATAGATGAAAACTTTATATGGTAATAATAGTTATAAGAGGGTTTTCGTTTTTTTAGATGCTTTTTCATATGAATTCATTGTTGTACTGGTGCTTGATAGCTGTTAAACACAAAATTTAAGAGTGCTCTAGGAGTGGCATCTGTTTTCAGAAAGACCTTGGTATCAGACTTGGGCACTTAGCCCTTTCAGAGACACAAAGTTCAAATATGTT
Organism: Odontocerum albicorne; assembly: GCA_949825065.1. NCBI lineage: Eukaryota > Metazoa > Arthropoda > Insecta > Trichoptera > Odontoceridae > Odontocerum > Odontocerum albicorne. The sequence continues at coordinate 28,802,903 of OX463841.1, read as the reverse complement.
ACAAACAGTGTATTGAAAATTAGATTTTAACATGATACAAAGGAAAAAAAGTAATTAGTCAATATTTATTGAAAATGTAACTAGACATAATTAATTACAATGAATTGAAAAAATACACTTAAATTAACCGGCTTGGTTTATTCAAAATTGGTAGGAAACTGATTTATATTTATATATATTCTACAGTAAAAATCCGTTAATTATTTTAGAACGATAATTTGTATCTTGCACCATTTTCTAGGTTCTGAAATAGACTTTTCATTACAAATTCTACTATACTCGTAAATTCGAAAAAATGCGTATTTTGTTAAAATTTTTTTCACCAAAAAGGTTTATGAATTCTAATAATTGGACATTTCCCATTCAAATCATGGATCCATGTATTAGCCGGCTCTGGCGGCGGAACAACTGGTGTATTCTGCACTCCAACAGGTTCAATTCCCGGGACTCTCCCTATATCCAAAGATTCAATATCCAAATTTCTCACCATTGACCCATTGACATAAGATCAATAAACTAAAGAAACAATGTAAAAAGGATTATCTTCTTTGATGTTTATTGTTTATATTCTAAACATTAATCAGTTGATTTTGTCATATATAACATTGTAGTCAAGTGCACACCCCAACAAAAACAATTTAAAATAAGTAACCAATATAAGTGACATTAATGAGTACAGTTTTTAGTGTTGTTTTCATATGAAATATTACATATTTAAAAAAAAAATTTCTTTTACCTTCTACTAATTTCGAAACTGTGAACATATTTGTAAACATTTTTGAATTGTAGATTATAATATTTTAATCAAGCGCGTTACCAAATAAAAACCAGTGACATCATCATATTTATATTACGCGTGCAAACATAAATAAGTTAATCTGTGCAAACAAGTGACTATGTGAAAATCAAATAAGTAACAATTGTAGTGTTTTTTTTTTTGTAATTTGTACGCATTGGCTATCTATGAAAAATAGTATGTATTTTTACTATTTATTTTTCCATTTAATATGTTATTATGTCTCAATATTGCGGAAATATGTCGACAAAATTTATTGACATTATTTTTAGAGTAAGAAAAAATGGCCGTGATATCCTCAGGCAAGCGCCAGACAATTTCAAATTGTTTTTTTAGTTTGTGTAATTCTTATTTTTTTTTAAATATGGTCCCTTGTATTTCAAATTAACGGACTTTTACTGTATTTCTTTGTTTATGTCAATTTCTTATTGTTTGTATATTGCTTTTCTCTGTGCATTGTTTGTAGTCTTAAATAATCTAGTCGATTGTATTACTGAAATGAAAAAAAAAATGCAAAAGTAAAATATTCATAAATTCTTTTTCCGGCCAGCACTTGCAAAAGAAACTTGATTACAGCACATATTGGAATTATATTTTTTATTTACAAAATATTCTATTTCTGCATATTATTTTTATTATTATAAATGAAATTTTATTCCTCAAAATATTATTTCAAATAAAAATTGTAAAACAAAAACTATTTTACGGTTTATTTTTTTTCTTTTTTGTTTATTAAAGAATTATGATATTTTTAGATAATGCTTGGGTACTGTAAAAAAATCTTTTTGTGAACCACTGTGTTCATAAAAACGATATCATAGGGATATATCAAACTATGGATATTTAATAAATATAAAATTTTACAAAACCATTTCTCTTTTTACTTAATATTTTCAAATATATTTGAAAAATGTTAAAATCTTGTTTTTAATGCAAAAATAATTCACAATATATTAACATGTGTTGTATATTAAACAACAAAGGACAATGGGAAAATATATTTGAGGGAATGATTTACAATACAGAACTCCATTGTAAAATGTATTTAACAAGCAGAAAAATATACATAAAAAAATCACTAATTCTGATGAGGAGTTAAATGTGGTTGAGAAAAAAAACTATTTATTTTGAATAAACAATAGTCCAATTTACTATTATATATTACAAAATGAATTAAAAAACTAGATATCAATAGAAGAGCTGCTAAAACTGTTAAAGGAAATTGTTTAAAATAGAAAAAAATGTGTCACTTGCTAATTATTTGAGAAATTGAAAAGAGACCCATATTTTTTTCTTAAAGAAAGTTTTGTGAGCAAAAATGAAAAAGTTAAAATGTTGTTTGACTAATAACAGTAGCAAAATGATAATGAAATCATTATGCCATACTAATTAAGCACTGGGCCAATTAAGAAAATGAAAAGATATGTGGAATACTTGTTACATAACTGTATATTATGAACAGTTGTGATTTATGTAATTTATGGAATTTAATTAACACAATATGAATACTTGTCCAGTACTCAGCAGAGTGCCAGTGCCAGTGAGTGTCTTTCACTTAGAAATTTTATTCATTTGCTAGCAGTATGCCTCTTGGTCGGCGAATTGAATCAGTTACTTGTTCATTTCTAGATTTATCTTTAGAAAATGCTATATGGTACATTTGAGGAATTTTTATATATTTCAATTATTGGAGGTTTTCATTCAAAAGATGTGTTTTTGTGGTGGTTTTTTGCAGTCTATGTTTAAAGACCTTCGAACGGTAATGCAGAATACATTGTGCAAAATTTGTAATTTTTTCTTAAAGTGAAAAGTGCTTTTTAATAAAACATTTGATTTTCATAACAGGATATTTCAACAGAAGCTCAGTCTGTTGAAAATAAATGGTTGGACCAAGATGGCTTACCTTTTGTGGAGACTCGCCGTACACCTGATCTGGATGGTATGGCCATTGAAGATTACCATCAATCTATTGCAAAGTAAGTTTCGGATTTCTTTTTTAAATATTTTTATACAGATGGTTTTTTTATATTTTCTTAATAAATGATGTGTATATTTTAGCATATTTTTAATTTGAATTGAGTGTGTCAAAATGTAGGTCATTGTTTAAAATCTAAAATTTCGTTATTGCGTTAATTTTTCTCTTTGTTATTTTTGGTCTTATATAATGTTTTTTAATTTATTGTGTATCTAACAACTCTTTCTATCTCAGGTTTCCTTCTCGCTCTATGTTTTTTACCTTCTCTTCCTCTTCAGTGACCCACTGGTCTTTCTTCTTCTTGTTTCTTAAACACTAGGAATTTATTCTATGTTCCATGACATGTTCCAAATATATCTGCAGGAGTTATATGTTCTGATTGTGTTAAATTGGCATTCAAACAATTTTTCTCATTCATCATGCATAATCTAATTTGGCAATAATAAAGAAAAAGACAAAGGATAAAAGATAACAAATTTTAAATTCAGTTTTCTTAACAAAAAAATGCCTGATGAGGCATTATATTTAATTTTTATTTGTGATATGTCTAAAATTTAAATCTCTCATGTGATTGATACAAGTTGAAATAAACAGCGATAAAATATTTGTTATTGCTGAATCATTCTATAGTTTTAACTTTTTATTGTTGACTTTGTTAAATTTCAGATTAAAATATTTGTTTAAATAAAGACAAAATCATATAGGTAGGTCAACAATAGTCATAAGGAATGATAATATTAAACAAATAGTTATAAAATGTGGAAACAACTCAAAATATGATGAAAAATTTATAAAAAACTTACGTATAAAAAACTCCACCTCGTAATTTTTATCCTGATTTGATCCTAGCCTATGAGATCCTAGCCTAGCTAGTTATATGAGACACTATCTTTATTTAAAATGGAATGAAATATTTTGTTTTAGGATGAATTCAAGTCTACAGGATATACAATGTGATATTGCTAGATTGGCAACCCAACAAAATCAAATTCAAGCCAATCATTTATTGCAACACCAAGTTTATCAACCTCCTCACATTCCACAGTCAATGGTAAAATTTTATAATCATTATGAAAATTGAATTGTTTTTTTATTTAACTAATGCTTATTTTCTAAAGCTATTGTGATGTTGGTAATCTTGAACTTATATTTTTTTGCACTTTGTTGCAGCACACAAATCAGTATGGTTCACAGCACAATGTTAATTCTGCCACATACGGATTGCAACATAGCAATTTTGGTTCATCCCCGCACATTCCTCATGATCATCAACAGTTAATTTCCTCAAGCCCTCGTGGACATCACACGGAGCCTTCGCAGTTTTATCTGCATGAACGACCTCATCAACAGCAGCCTACTCCGCCTGCGAGGAGAACATGGGCTCAACAACCTCAAATAAATCATATGGAAAGTCCGGAACAAAGGGTTTGGCAAGCTCCTCAAAGTATGCAATATCACCAACAGCAACAACAACCTCAGTATCCAGATATGACTCCACAAAGAGGGTGGGCACCACAAACAGCTACACCTCCACATCCTCAGGAGAATAGGACTTGGAATAATACGCAAGGAGCATTTATTTTACATGAAAATGTCAATCAACCTTTCCAAGTACATTCTAATTCTCATTCTAGATATCAAAATGGAACAGATCATAGTAATCCAAATGCAAATCATCTTAGTTATACAGTTTCTAGTCCTCAAACTCAACCGCCACACTTAGCTGTTCAATCTTTATTCACACAAAATACTCCACCAGCTGCCAGTCCCCAACACCGAGCAAAAACACCTCAGAGACAACAGTCTCTGAGTGATTTAACACACCAGCAGGGAGCAGTCAGCTTACAGCAACTCTCTGCCGGTAGTAACACTTCCACTCACCATGTGCCTGTCAAAGCTCCCACTATTGATGATATGGAACCACAAAATATCTCCTTTATTGGAAATGCGGAAGACGAAGCCCTGCAACAGGGAATAGGAAGATTAAATATTACCTCAGGAAATCGTACTTACAGATTACCATCTCCCACTAGACCTTCACTTACTAGAAATTCATTCCAACAACCATTACATGAAACAAGTACTTTAGGCTCAAACGTAAGCAATGTAGACCAGTCAGATCAAACAAATGAGAAAGGTTTCTACATATCGTTTGATAGTGAACAGCCAAAAAGGCCAAAACCACCTCTTAGAACAAAAAGGGGCTCACCTAAAAAAGATCGGACTCCATCAAATAATCACAGTCCTGAAAGAGAACCTCACGATAATTCAACTGAAGATCAATGGCATGAAAGAGTACGTCAACCACAATATGAACCTCCAGTAATACAGAGGCATCATCCTATTGACAATATGACTCCAATCATCCATAGAGAAAGTCAAAGCCCTAGAATTAATAACAATGAAGATAAAGATGGACCTGCAGCAATCATTATTGGCAGCGAAGTTTCAAATCCAGTGAGTGCTTTTTTATTTTCTTGTGGTAATTAATAGTTATTTGTATGTTTATCACAACTTTGTTTGGCAACACATCTTCTCTTGTCTATGAAGAAAGTAGATTTTTTATTATTACCTGATTAGCTTACAAATTGTTACTGTTTTTATAATACCCCTATGTGCATATTACTGAAATTTTGACAGGATGTACAAGTTTAAGAAAACAATGTGTTTTTACTATCAAGGTTCAACTGGTGTAATAATTTTTTTTAATAAATGTAGATTTCAAAACATATGTATGTAACACATCGATTAATAAGTCCCGGGACAAACCAACACATGGCGCCTCTAATAACAAATCCATACCATTCTCAGTTAGTACCAACCTTTAGAAGTTACGTGTCAAACTTTCATGACATTTCGACATTGTGTCATTGAGTTAGTGGTTTTAGTGACGCTAATTTTGCTATTTTCAAAACAATGGAAAAAACCGAATTTCGTGTGTTGATAAAACATTGCTTTTTAATGGGAAAAAATACCGTTCAAACTCAGCGATGGCTTGAAAAGTGTTATCTGGGGTCTATTCCGTCGAAAACAACTATTTGTCGGTGGTATGCTGATTTCAAATGCGGCCGTACAGACACAAATGATGCTGAACGCTCTGGTCGTCCAAATGAGGCTGTTACACCAGAAAACATAAAAAAAACCCTCAAAATTGTGATGGAAAATCGCAAAGTAAAGTTGCGTGAGATAGCTGACATCCTGAAGATATCATTTGGTAGTGTTTACACTATTTTGCATGAACATGAAAAAGCTTTTTTCGAAAGGGGTGCCGGGTTTGCTCACAATGGAACAGAAACAACAACGCATCGATGATTCAGAGTGCTGTTTGGCACTGTTTACGCGAAATAAACAGGAGTTTTTGCGTCGATATGTGACAATGGATGAAACTTGGATCCACCACTATACTCCGGAATCAAATCGGCAGTCAGCTGAGGGGAGAGTAGCCGGTGAAAGTCGTCCGAAGCGACCAAAAACTCAACAGTCGGCCGGGAAGGTCCGTATTTTGGGATGCGCATGGTATAATATTCATCGATCACCTTGAAAAGGGAAAAACCATCAATAGCGAATATTACATAGCGTTATTGCAGCGTTCGAAGGCAGAAATTGCAAAAAAACGGCCCCATATGAAGAAGAAAAAAGTTCTCTTTCATCAGGACAATGCACCGTGTCACAAGTCGATGATAATGATGGCCAAATTGCATGAGCTGAACTTCGAATTGCTTCCGCACCCACCGTATTCTCCAGATTTGGTCCCCATTGGCTATTGGCTGTTCGCAGACCTCAAAAAGATGCTCCAGGGAAAGATATTTGGCTCCAATGAAGAAGTGATTGCTGAAACTAATGCCTATTTTGAAACCAAAGATAAATCGTTCTACACGGCTGGTATAGAAAAGTTAGGAAAGCGTTGGAATGAATGTATCGCTCTTGAATGAGACTATGTTGATGAATAAAGAAGAATTTTGGCTAACAAATGTTGTTTTAGTAGTTAGTCCCGGGACTTATTGATCGATGTGTTACTTAGTGGCTTTTGGCTAAATGGATACACCAAAACTCATACATCGGATTTTATCAGCCTTGGTCTTCATTGTTACCTTATACTTTTTTGATTCTGCATTATTTAACAGTTTAAATATAATTTGTTTTCTCTTTTTTTTTATCATATTCAAAATTAAACTATAGATTGAAAAATGAATTGTACTTAATTTTTTGTCTTTATATCAGAATACTTAGGATCATAATATGTCTATTATGAGTTTCGTAACAGTGTTGTAATCAAGGGAATACAAGGCTTAAAATAGTGGAAGTGCGAGTATATTGTTAAAAATGAAAAACATTTTATTTTATATTGTTAGCTTTTGCATCAAAGGTAAAAAAGTCTTATTAAGCCACATAGCCTAATTGATCATTCAAATGACAAAATAAATTTCTCTAAAAAGAATTAGATAAAAGTTTAAAAAAATGCATTTAAAAATATTCCATTTCAATAAAATAAATATAATTTTTACAGCTAAAACATCAGACTGGAATGAGAATTTTTTAATTGACTTAATTATTTTAACATTATTATATGTGATGTAATTGAAACATATGCATTAAAATATAAAATAACGTCTTACATTGACATCTTCAATAAATATGTGGCATTTCAATTATTTAAGTTTGTAAATCCTGCGATCCAGACAAAAATCTGTGTTATTTGATAAAAGTAATATTGGAAAAAATATTCCATTTTCTTGTTTTTAGGAAGCTGCTGAAGAAATGGAACGTAAAAAGGAACGTATAATGTTATTATCATTACAACGGCGACAAGCAGCCGAAGAAGCAAGAGCCCGCAGTGAAGCAGCTGCCGAGGCTCGAAGGCAACGAGAAGCCGCTATGGCTGATGAACGGGCCGCTCGGAAGGAGCAGCAGGCGCAACGTAGGGACCAAATTTTACAGCAATACAAGCTCAAAAAAGCCATAGAAGAAGCTGAAAGAGAGGTGAGTTATTTTCCTGCCTAGAATAATCCAAACCCTGTTCAACTTTTATTTGCTGTCAACAATAATGAAGCACCTGAAAGTAATTCAATTAACATAACTTTTGCCTCTTCCCACAGTAAGGATACTGGGCGTAACCACTGGAATTTATGGATTTTTGTTGATGGGCTTATTAAATATTTTTTATTACACTTTTATTGTATGTAAAGATATCTGTAGAGGTCATTGTGAATTTATTGCAATCAAATAGAAGTGTTAAATGGTCAGTATGTGAGAAAAAGTAGACAGGGACATCTTTTGTTTGAACTTTGTTGGTAATCAAATCCTATAAATTCCTGGTAAACGATAAGGGTTCTGCCACTAGACTTTTTTTTATTGTTCATACAGGCTGGAAGTTGGTGGTCATTATCTAAAGGCGGTCATTATCACACTAAGTAAGCGAGCGCCCCATCGTTTTTACTGTTAGACCAACATCAGAATTTGATTTTCTGTAGTTCATAAGAGCAATGATAATTCATACTTCCATTTAAAGGGGCTCAGTTATTTCTCCAAAGCCTATTAATAAGGTGCCCAAAACTCAATTTTCCCATTGAGATATGGAAGATATATATCGAAATATTTGTTTAATGTGATCATTCCGTTTGCAAGTGGGAATGATTTGAAGCCCAGCTCGTCAATACAGCACCGAAAATAAATTCAATTAAAAGTCAATTATTTCAGATGTAAGAGTAATGAAACATATAACTCAGCACTGTTTAATAATTTATAACCTATGCCCAATGATAGTTATCCACATCTTATGCTGTGAGACTTTCCCATCCTATCAAACTCTCTTAAGTAGCAAATTCAGCAGTTGACAAAATCCTTTAATATTATAACTTTCATTCTGATAAATGTTTATAAATGTTCAGGGGAAAGTGTTTGACAAAACTGAGCTGATGTCTGCCATGATGATGAAGCCAGCACCATCACACCCCACAAAGAGCTCTGGTACCCTGGGAGGGGCTAAAATGCGACCAAAAGCAGGGGGGGCCGGAGGGGCCCGGGCCCGACCCAAGACCATTCATGTTGACAGTGGGGCTGTGCAGATGGCTGAAGGAATGCTTCTTGCCAGTAGGGGGAAGCAAGGATCTTCGTCTAATCTTACAGGTAAATAATCAATTTCTTTTTCAGTGTTAACTTCAAACTTTTATGAAAGGTCTAAACTGTGTCTTCATTTGCACAAGGTAATTATCATGTTTTATTTTGTTTGTTAGTCTGTGATAGACTAGGTACATTTTTTTACTATAGAATGTATTGTCTTGAATAACTTGATGAAAATTTAATCTTTTCTTGTCTTAAAGAATGATATTTTTGCACCTTTCGGTGTCTATAAAGAGGAATGTTTTAACTCTGTTTCATATTTAAAAAAAATAAAAACAACAACTTTCCTGTGAAGTGCACATACTCGTGTCTCATTCTTTAAATGACTGGAGAGGATACTCGTAAAGGTAGTGAAGTAAAGATACCTTTTGAGGCATGTTTTTGTAATGCACTATTGAACACAGAATAATAGAAAGATCATATGTAACATAATTAATAGTCTAAAAAATATACAGTAGCATTATATATTTGCTTCATGACCTAGTTGGTAAGACGCTTTAATTCCACTTGAGAGTTTTGGGTTCGATTTCCTATGGTATCTGAAAAAAAGGGTGGTTGCCTCCTTATATGCGGGGTAGTATTGCCAACAATCCGTTGACAAACTGTGAATTCCATGCCTACTCAAATGGCTCTAAACCTAGACTATCAATAGGGCTGAAGATAATGTCGTTTCTTTGCTACGTTCTTCAATATGTCTGAATCATGTAGAATGAAAAAAATTGTTGTAAAAGTTACAGGTTCACCAAAAGAAAATATGAATTTATTTTCTCACCAAGGTCTCAAGAAGGTCCATTTAACGCTACTTATGTCTTGCAAAAAACTTTGACTATTGAATTGAAGTTTGGGATAGATTGGGAAATATATTTTTCAACACAATAAGCATAGACAAAGCATTCAACCTTCTTTTAACATTCACATTCAACCAAACGAATGTATAAAAGAAAGAATTATAGCTATGTGTTACCATATTAGTAACAGTTGGATAGGTTGTGATTTAAATTTCTATGACCTATTTTACTTGGGGTTATTTATTTTCTTTTGAAGAATTAAACATTAATTACATGAAAATAACCAAACACAATAATGTAAAACAATGATGATGATGGCCTCTTTTCATATACAAGAGATGATGGAATGTCGCAGCAACTCTGGCACATTGTGTCTGATATTTCACCATACAGTACATTTTTGGGAAGTCTTCATCTATTCTTACTACATGGCTGAACCAACGTAGCCTTGTTTCATTTGAGGGTCACCCGCTTTATTGAGAACGTCATTTGTGACATTATACAGCTACACAAAAGCAAATATTCTGTATAAACATCACATGTGGAAGTTGTTGAGAATTCTTTCGTGGTGACTATAGGTAGTCCATCCAGGTTTCAATTACATACAGAAGCTCACTCTGGATACTTACATGGTTAATTAACCCTTTAGTTTTTATGGTGAGTTTTTTTTTTACTTTCTGTCAACCTTCCGAAAGTAGTAACAGCCTTTCCAATACGTATACTTATACCTTCATCCAGGCTAATGCCATTCGTAATAATGTAGCCCAAAACCAACATTTGTCCACTGTATCCAGCTTACTACTGTCAAGCAGTATATCTGACTGTGAGTTGACATTCTTTGCCATAAGCCTTGGTAGTGCTGATCGTTAGTAATATAATGTGATTCAGTCAAGAAAATCTATCCATTGTCTGCTGCAGGTCAATTTCGGAATGCATCACAAATGAAGCATCGTTCACAAACAAGAGTTCCGTCACAAGATTTAGCTACCACATGTTCCTTACTCGAAGTCTGCATAGGTTATGAGTACACCATCGGTAATAAAAAAAAAAAAAAAATTATTGGCCGCTTGTTTGTCTAGATTGTTTGTTTCTTCTTCACCTCTCATATTTCACGACATGGGCGAACCACATTGTGTGCCATCCGTTCAATCCTTACAAATCGTTCGATGTTTGGGTCCATTTCTTCAAAATGTGGAAGAAGTTTATTCCAAAGATAAGTAAACCTTCGGATAGTCCCTTAATGGTGAATTTTCTTTCTGGCTCCTCGTCCTGTTCTTTTTTTGCTTCTCTTCTTTCTTCTTCCGCTACTTTTTCTTCATCTAATTCAATAAGTTCTTCATTCGTAAGTTCTCCAGACTCATGATCTAGTAATTCCTCGATCTCCTCTACCTCACACTCTAAAGACAGATCTTTCGCCAATTTTACTATTTTTTCTATAACTTCAAGTTCTTGTTCACTATAGAATTCATCAAGTATTTGCGTAACGCTCATCACAATTTTCCCAGATATCATTCATACACTTCTTTGTCACAGCCTCCCAGGCAGGAGCGATATTTTTGGTACACTTAAGAAAATCGTACTGCTTCCTAAACTCTCGCAACGAGAGCTCTGTGTCAGCATCTATAAGTTATTCTGAGATAGTTAGCCTTAATGTAGCAGTATAACCTTGGTCCATAGGCTGAATGAGTGGAGTTGTGTTTGGCGGCAAAAAAATAATTTTCACGTTAGGATGAAGATCAGATACGTTGGGTGGATGTCCAGGTGCATTATCTAAGAGCATCAAAATATTAAAAGGAATTTTACTCTCCACACAATATTCATGAACTTGAGGAATAAAACAATTCACGAATCAGTCTTCAAATAGGGTCTTCGTCATCCATATTTTTTGATTGGAACGAAAGTACACGGGCAGTGTGTGCTTGTTTACATTTTTGAATGCTCGCGGGTTTCCTGATTGATAAATTACTAAAGGCTTGAGTTTGAAACCCGCGATGTTTCCGCCAAGCAGCAGAGTCAACCTATTTTTTTGTTTTTAATTAAGGCATGCTTTTGGCTTCTATATCGATGTAAACGAGTGATGGCATTCGTTTACAGAATAATTCCGTTTCATCCCCATTAAAAATTTGCTCCAGTAGATACTTTTTTTCCTCCTTCGTACTGCTTAATTACCATCATTTTTGTTTTCAAATCAATAACCTTTCGTTGTTTCTTGGCATGTTGAGAAATTCACATTTTCCTTGTTGTAGACATCTCGGAAGGGTTTAAAAATGCTTATAATACCGATCGCGAATTGTGGTCGTAAAGTCGAACAGTCGTAAGTCGACGACTACCTCTAGTCGACATATTTTTGTATTTGTGGGTGTTCAGTGCAAAAATGAACTTAAATATGAATGAATAGAAACACCTCTGATTGTAAATATTTTTTGCTAAGCTCTGCATAATCTATTTTGTATTTCTGTAATATATTCGCTTTATTTTTGTATTTCTGTAATAATTACTTTTGCACATGCGTAAGAATAGTTTTTCATTTTGTTAAATTACTCACATTTTAAAAATGATAATACTAATTTGTCACAAATAGTAAGATTATTTTTTCAATGAATTAAGCACATATTCAGTTTTATTGAAATTTTCTTCAAAATTGGTACCCCAAAATTTAACACATCGATCAATAAGTCCCGGGACTAACTACTAAAACAACATTTGTTTGCCAAAATTCTTCTTTAATCATCAACATAGTCTCCTTCAAGAGCGATACGTTCATTCCAATGCTTTCCTAACTTTTTTATGCCAGCCGTGTAGAATGATTTATCTTTGGTTTCAAAATAGGCATTAGTTTCAGCAATCACTTCTTCATTGGAGCCAAATCTCTTTCCCTGGAGCATCTTTTTGAGGTCTGCGAACAGCTAATAGTCACTGGGAGCCAAATCTGGAGAATACGGTGGGTGCGGAAGCAATTCGAAGCTCAGCTCATGCAATTTGGCCATCATTATCATCGACTTGTGACACGGTGCATTGTCCTGATGAAAGAGAACTTTTTTCTTCTTCATATGGGGCTGTTTTTTTGCAATTTCTGCCTTCAAACGCTCCAATAACGCTATGTAATATTCGCTATTGACGGTTTTTCCCTTTTCAAGGTGATCGATGAATATTATACCATGCGCATCCCAAAATATGAGTAGAGCTCGGATAACACTTTTCAAGCCATCGCTGAGTTTGAACGGTATTTTTTCCCATTATAAAGCAATATTTTATCAACACATGAATTTCGGTTTTTTCCATTGTTTTGAAAATAGCAAAAGTAGTGTCACTAAAACCACTGTAACTCAATGACACAATGTCGGAATGTCATGAAAGTTGGACACATAACTTCTAAAGGTTGGTACTAACTGAGAATGGTATGGATTTGTTATTAGAGGCGCCATCTGTTGGTTAGTCCCGGGATTTATTGATAGATGTGTTATATAGCACCATCTTTCGATAAAATCAGAAAGAAATATTGCTTGCGTTGTATATACTTTTTCAAGTCAAAAGTTCATACTGCTTAACACACGTTTTCGTGTGTCCGGATCTGCAGAAGTGCGGCGCGAAACACACGTTTCCGTGCAACCAGACTGTGTGTTAAGCAAAAATCTATGAAAATGTGTAATCATCTTAAAGAACAAATTCGAATAACATCATCTGACGCTGAAGAAAAATTGAATCTTTGCGCTAGCAAAGGATGATTTGAGGGGTTTAAAAAAATACATTCTCTCCATAATCTCAAATCAAAAGGTGAACTTACGATGAGTTTGGTGATGAGAGAGGAGCGATGAAATTTTTAACAAAATTTAAGGGTGTAATTGAACAAAATTTATACTGTCTTGATTTATTTATTTATTTTATTTTATTTTATTAGGAAAACATACAGTATCATGTATTTAATGCTGATGGAACTGGACTATACTATTGGGTGTAGAAATTAGTTTGGTCCATTATTTTGTGTTCAAAAATGCATTTATTTCTAAACAAAATTAATGAACAGATCAATTTAAGTATTGTCCATCGCTGGCTACTACTTTTTCCCATCTCTCAGGCAATTTTCGAATTCCATCTCGCAAAAATGACTCGTCTTTTGAGGCGATCCAAGTTTGGAGCCAATTTTCGGTTTCTACGAAAGAAGTGAACCGGTGACCTGTCAAATCGTGCTGCATCCTTCGAAACAACCAGTAATCAGAAGGAGCAATATCCGGGGAATACGGCGGGTGCGGTAAAACATCCCAATTGAGCGTTTCCAAATATTTATTTACGACTTTTGCGACATGAGGCAGAGCGCAATGCACGGCTCAAACGAATTAATTGTAGCCGATACCGATCGCCCGTAATGGAATCGCCAGGTTTCAGCACCTCATAGTAAACAACACCCCTTTGGTCCCACCAGATACAGAGCATGATCTTCGAACCATGTATGTTCGGTTTTGGTGTTGATGTTGAGGTCGATGGCAACGATTGACCGGGATTAGCGTAGTATTTTTTCTTGGGGTTGTCGTAGAATATCCACTTCTCATCTCCAGTTACAATCCGATGCAAAAAACCTTTTCTTTGTTGCCTTTGAATCAGCTGCTCGCAAGTGAAAAATCGCCTTTCAACATCTCTCGGTTTCAGTTCATAAGGCACTCAATTTCCTTGTTTTTGAATCATTCCCGTCGCTCTCAATCGTACGGAAACGGCTTGTTGAGTCACTCCCAATGATTCTGCAAGCTCTTCTTGCGTTTGACTCTGATCTTCTTCGAGTAATGCCTCTAATTCTTTGTCCTCGAATTTTTTTGGCTGTCCAGAGCAAGGCTTGTCTTCGACGCTGCAATCTCCATCCTTGAAACTATTCCCTACATGATTTATTAGTTGGAGCAACGTCACCATAAACTTCGACAAGCATTCGATGGGCTTCAGCTGCACTTTTCTTCCGATTAAAGCAGAAAATTAAAACCTCCCGCAAATGCTGCTTGGTTAACACAAAATTCGACATTTTCAACACTGTACAAAACAAGGTTTTTGCATGAAACTCAAAGCGATATAAACTGAATATTATTGGCAGATGTCTAACCTCTCTGAAACCGCCAAAATCGGCTGTTACTATGAACCATTCATAACAGCCAGAGCCATCTCTTGGAAACGGACCGAACTAATTAGTACTCCCAATAGAATAAAATGCTTACCAGAACATATTTAGCTAAAGTTGAAAAAACTGCTAGTGGATTAAAAAATCTTCCATTTACAGTGCTTTTGCTTTTGGATAATGCACCTGGTTATCCACATGACATTCAACATCCCAATGTTAAAGTTGAATTTTTACCACCAATTACTACTTCTATAATTCAACCATTAGATCAAGGTATCATCTCAATGTTTAAAGGGTACTATATCAAACATAGTTTTCAAGATATTTTGACGAAGGCTGATGAAGACGAATCTATCACAATTTTAGAAATTTAGAAAAAATATACAATTAGAAATTGTCTGCAGCATATTGTTTTAGCTTGCACAAATTTAAAAAATACAACTTTAAATGCCTGTTGGAAATCACAATAGCCCGAAATAGTTACCAGAGGTAATCATGTCTCTCCAAGAGATGAAAAATTAGCCCATATTATAAGTATATCGAATTCCTTAGGCCATAGTTTTCAAGGTCTAAATAACAATGATATTGAGGAATTATTCGGCGAAGTAAGAATTAAATGAAGACTCTAATTAACACGGTTTGTTATCCCGAAATAAAAAATTTATCTTTCAATAATTCCAAAGAACCAAATACGAGTATATGTACTGCTATGAATGTGAGCTAATTAATTCAGCCAGAAAATTGGAAAATATGGTGATAAATATTGATTCCAATGTTGAAAAAGCTTTAAAAATTCAAAGAGAGATAAAAAATATTCATATGTAATATGAAGAAATTCATAAACAAATGATAAAAAATAAAAAACAAATGTGAGTTACAGATTTTCTAACATCAGTAACCAATGAGCGTTTTTCTCCAAAATAATCGGACATTTTAGATATTTCTACTGATGATAGCGACTTTGAACCAACTATTGTGTAGAAGAAAAAAACAGCTGCTTTAGAAGAGACAGCAGCGAAAATTCTGAATAAAATAATCTTGTTTTTTTTATTATATAGGGTAGTGTAGGGGAGATCCTAACGGTCAGTTTGTTTGGTCCCGCGTGGTTGTCGGCCATTTTGTTCAGTCACAGTAAATTCTTCTGATGGAGAGGTCGCCGTGCGCTCCCGCCACCTCCCTTCCGTGCGAGATCCGCGCGGTCATCCGTTTTTTGACTTTGCAGAACAATACCGCCGCAGAACAATAAGCTCGTGGAAGTTTATGGTAGTGATGTGATGAGTCGACAACATGTCAAGAAGTGGGTTAGGTTGTTCAGAGAAGACCGTACTGATATTCACGACGAGGCAAGGCAGTGATTTCTGACGAACTTGTGCAAAAAATTAAAGAACAAGTGCGAAATGACCGCCGTGTGACGCTTGACGACCTTCACGAAGAATTTCCTGACATTTCTTGAAGTCTCCTTGGTGATATTGTGTCGGAAAAACTTGGTTACAAGAAGTTGTGTGCGAGATGGGTGCCCAGAATGCTCACACCGGAGCACCGTCAAAATCGCGTGACCGCCGCGCGTGAATTTTTGGATCGTTTTGCACTGGAGGGAGAAGCTTTTCTGGACTCTATCGTGACGGGGGATGAGACGTGGGTGTGTCACTACACCCCAACAATTTTCCAACAATCAGGAGGTCGAGGAAGCTGTGAAAAAGTGGCTGAAAGAGCTGGCGTACAAAAGCTGGTGCCCCGACTACAGAAATGTCTCGATCTCGACGGCGATTACGTTGAAAAATAGTTTAATATATTTGTGAAGTATCCTGTGAATTTGAATTAAATACAAGCATTTTTCGATCCTACATAAATGTTGTAACCTTACTTTCTGGATGACTCTCGTATATGTACATTTTCAATTCCTTCGCTTCTTTACTATGTTAATAAAAATTATGTTATATGTGTAGGCATTTAAATAAAAAAATATTGTAATACTGAAATTATATTTTATTTCCTTGTACAATCATAGATTTATTTACACATCTTTTTGGAACGTATCCCCTATATTCTGGACCCTATCTCATGATTTTGTATGAGCTCCATGTCTTTTTTTACGCGGTTTATAGAACATATCTACCGCATAAATTGGGGGGCGTGTGTATTTGCATTCAGGTGCCTCTTTTAATACCTAAATGGTTTTTCTTTTTATTTTTCACATTAAGTGCACAATAATTTATCCTTGTTTTTATCAAAATATAAATGAATGTCAGTCAAAATTATCAATTTATTATTTCTAATTAACACCTTGTAGTTGATTTACGATAAATATAAAAACATAAATATACAGTAGAGCATCGATTTTCCGAATACTGATCAATCGAAACATCGTTTAACCGAAAGTTCAAATTACTAGTATAGAAATTAAATTTTATGAAAACTTATCGTGTTTTATATATAGTATGTATAGAATTTAAAATTGCTGTGGCGCTGCAGCACTTTCCCCCTCCCTGCCAACCGGCCTACGTGAGCAACCTCGCGTCGTTAGTGGCATGTGAGCTTTCACTCGTGACAGAGCCTTCACTTGTGACGATCGGCTATCCAAAAAATCAGTTATCTGAACACCCCCAGTCCCGAATTGTTTCGGATAATCGATGCTCTACTGTAATAAAAAATATTTATTTTTCTTATCAATATTAATATCATAATTGAAGATCAAAGAGAAGCATAACAAAAGTACCAAAATATAATAGTTTCTTCTGGCACTCATTGCTACACACTTCATTTTACAGAGCTATGAATTTGGTTTATAGAATGACATGTACCACTATTTTGTTTATATTTAAATGTTTATAGCATTTTGTGCTTTCATAATAAGCTAAAAAGTTAATGATTTGTTTATTGGAATAATAATTTTGTGCTTGATTTTTAGTTACATTAGATTTATATTTTGTTTGTATGCTTATTTAAAAAGTTTTCAATGGTGTACACTTTCTCACTCAACAGTTATATTCTATTAACTAAAAATAACAACCGCGAATCTATTATAATTACCGTTTTGTACAATAAATTAAAAGTAAATAAAGAGAATTTTTTAAATAAAAAAGATAATTTGGATTAATATATTTTTACAGAACTCGAGCGATCTATTAAAATAATATTTAAAATACAGTAGATTCTTGATTATCCAGGGCGGTAGGGGAAAAAATTGACCCAAATCAACTTTTCCAAAAAAAACTCACGAATGTTCACCTCTTATAATATATAATAACACACATTGATGGGAAATTGACATTACGAATAGAAAACTTGCCAAAAAAAGTTGAGAAAAAAATACATGTCAAACTAAAGCACAGGTATGTGACACGAAAATACAAAATTAGGGATATAAAATACGAGTATAAACAATTAAAAAGTAAATAATAAATCAATCGCTATGCACACATAATTTAAATTTACAATTTAAAATCATGCGCCCGCCCTCTTGCATCAAAAGTGAACACTGAATCTAAACACCGATAATAATTTGCGAACACCGGGATTTTCAGTTAATGACAATTTCACTAGTTCAATTTTCTGGTACAAATTATGCAATAGAATGAATAATTATTTTGAATATTTCGAAATGTTAAAAAAAATTGGTTTTTTACTGTCCTGGTTAATGCGACCCTGGATTATCAAAAGTCTAGGGTAATTGAAAAGTAATAATATATTAAATTTTTTCATCACAAAATTATATCTACGTAGTCATCAATATAAACATTAAATGTGTCTTTTATTTATAGAATAAATATGACAAAATATATAAATGTCCTTCTATCTATTACTGTTATACTTTAGTTACAATTTATAATTGTCCTTACTCTCGTTGTTTAGGTATCTTTAGAGTTCATTAAATTTTTATTCTTGTTTGTTTCCTAATCCTTTTTGAACTGCATGTGTTTTCTTTTGTTTTATTTATTATTTATTTGTGTGTTGTATGGCTTTTATATAACAGCTGGGTACAGTCAACCACCCTCTGCACACTCAACTATGCGACGAGATTATTACCGTGGATCACAGGATAGCTTGGCAGATAGAGCTGGCCTTTATAGAGGTAATTAGACATTATGAACTATTGCATAATATGAATTAGACTGATCCTTATTTGTACGAGTGAGTTTTTCTCCAAACTTGGGGTTAGGAACTCTTCATTTTTCTTTTTCGTTTGATAAAACTATATCACAAAATAAAATGCTGACATGTCTCGCATTGAGCTTGACGTTTTGTATGGGAGATGCTCAAAATTTATATGGATAAAAATGTTATGTTATAATATTTCTTAAAAAATTACAATATTTTTTCGAAATTAGTAGAATATACGATTAGCCATATTTCAAACATCGTTTTTCTACAAAATTGATTTCAAAATGTCGATTTGAGACTAAAAACATTCAGTTTATTTCTGAATTTTGCATAGAAATTAAACATTTTTCACACATAACTTAAAGCTCAATTCAACACGTGTGTGTTGTGGTGTCCAACAATATAAATAAAAATATGTTTCATTTTCTCTCATAAAAGAACATATATCCTTGATCTCAAAATTACATAATTACAAAATAAGGGCCAGTCTAATACATCATGCTGTCTCCCTGTCGGGGTAGGCAAGGAAGAGATAACACCACTTTCCTATCAAGACACACATCTTTCACCTCTTCTACCTCCATACACCTCACACACCTACGATTTCTCGTGACTACATTTCATTTCAAAATATATACTTGATCCAACCATACTTTCCTTGATATTCCTCTACCACGCCTTCCACTCACATTTACCCTGTATATTTGTTTTTTTTCTTCATTCATTCGTTCCACATGCTCAAAATTAAAATAAAGTGATTTTTATTAAACATCTTTCTAATTGGTTGGAAAAAGTGGCCAGTGTCATATTTTCCACATGGCAATAAATCCACCAGATTGTACTGTATACAACAAAGGTGTAATGTAGTATAATACAATATTTAAGTGAATCATAACATAAATATTACAACAAACTATACATTGTCTGTGTCCTCTTGGACATCCTGTTATCAATATGGTTAATTCAGTTTAATGATTAGTCTTGTGATAAAGAAATAGTTGGACATTCAAATGAGAAAGTAAAGTGTCACAACTTTGGTTATAGTCTAAAAAAACATACACATGTTAAACCTAGTTGACAACACAACAAAAAAAAGGAAAATCATTGCATAATGGATTATCTGACCACAAATGAAAATGAGAAAAAACTTAAATGAATAATAAAAGTCTAGTTTTGCGGTAGTAAAGGATTATCTCGATCATGTGCTTGTTGAAAATTGGAATTATATATTTTTTCAGATTCTCCTATCGATGAAAGTCGAGGAATGTCACCTGGTAGTGGACCAAGTGTTCTGGGAAGGAGAGGTTCTTATAAAACATCCAGAGGTAAATATTTTGTTTCTGAACATTTTTTTGAGTTTTTACATGAGTTGCTTGAAGTAATGGTGGCATAAGTCATAAATCTAATTGTAATAAGATAATAAATTTAATTTCTATCAAATAAAGAACATTTTTTGCATAGTTGATTGAAATATTTGGAATGTCTATAACTTATGCTGCTCTTACCCAAATACTTTAGTATATTTTGCATATTTTATAATTATTTGCTCTTACCAGTTGCATTTTAATATTTGCAGTGTTGTATTGCATGGTGTGTGCTTTATATTGAGAAGTTTATTTCAGGCATGAAATATTTATATGAATTCTTTACAATAAGTTTCTTGTTTTATGATTTTTTCATAATCAAAAGCATCCTAGTTTAAAAAATGGTAATAATTTTACTCCGTGAACAATTTTTAATGTATTTAGTCAGTATAAAAAAGTCGTATAAAGTTTTTAATGCTTTTTAAAAAATTCAAAATGTGACTTTCAAGTAAAAGTAGTTTAATTTAGTAATATTAAAATCATTATTCAACTAAACTTTTCAAATGGGTTCAAAATGACTTTAAAGCACAATATATAAGAAAATCATAATAATTCTAAATCCATATTGTTTTTTTAAGCACTCAAGGATAATTTTTATCTGTTAAAAATATTATCAAACAATTGTAATTATTAGTAGATGTTATATTTAGTTAAATTTTAGATGATTTTCTAGTTATTTTAAAGCATATCTTTTCAGCTTAATATTGTTATTAGTATGGATTGTCAATATTTTTAAGGTAATATATTATATGTGCACATGCAATTATTAGAATGCTATAGTTTTAATATGCGATATCATCTACAGCCCACAAAATTTGTTACTTTAATTTTTTTTTCTCATTAAAATGATTAATGTTTTCTTTTATTAAACTCGCGAACTTTAAAATATTATATTTTTCAAAAATGATATCGGTATTTATCGATATTTTGTGATAACTATACATTTTTCCTTGATATTAATATACAACCTCTATGTTAGTTGGAAGAAATTGCCATTTGAAAATAAGCCCGCTGGATTATACTGTATGCAACGGAAGGGTAATAAAATATATGAATAACTTTTGCATATGTCATAAATATGTTTATTGAAAACAATGCCCACTAAAATGGTTGAATATGGAATTTTTACAAAGTAAAGACATAAATATAAAGTTGCATAGAAATAAATGACTGGGTGTTAAAAAAGGTGAATAGAAAAGGCTTTATTTTTAGCTCCACCAATGTTTTGTAATTTTTGCTTATCGTTAGATAGGACTAATTCCAGATATTCATTAGAGGAATTTGTTTTATTTCTAATGATCAGTAGGAATACAATAAATTATATTTTTTTTATTAGAAACCATTTTTGTTATAGAAAAGAACTTATATTTATATATTTTTTAAATATGCTTTTTTATATTCAATAGGGCATAGGTGATTGAACATTATTGTTAAAAGTTGATAAGCGTGTTGAAGAAAGTGCAATATATTAAAATATGTACCATTGCTAAATACTGCACACTTAGAGCTTCTGGTAAATGAAATGACACAGATATAAATTAGAAATGCATTATATTTTTACAATCATATTTTAGTGGTGGAATGAGAAGTGACTGTTATATTTAGAATAAATTGAATTGCAAATTTTGAAATGTAGTTTTCCTCCAAACGATCTATCTCAACAGTTAATAATGTTAATAAAGTAACTCATACATTTTTGTTAAATTTAACTAAAATTTCTACATTTGGTATTTCAAACTTGAAAACACTTTAAAACTTACGATTCAATTTTATTCCAAATGTCACATGGTTTTTTCTTGCTCTGCTAGGATTTAAAACCTTTTTTACAAGAATATGTATTCTTTATTTGATTTTTACGCTATATGTATAATAAGTTGACAATATTTGTCAATTGAATAAAGTGAATTATTCTCGTGTTGTGTGAAGTTATTTTGAAATTATCTACTGGAAGTTTTTTTACAGACCATATACAACAGTGCTGAATCTCATTGTTTATTAACTATATATTTTTGCTAGTGTTTTAAAAGAAATTCAATCACATGCACATTTTGTAATAATGATGCAATATGAAACGAATGATAGAAAATGTGTGTTGAATGTATGGAAATTTCAGAAAACGTTAATGCGCTGGAGCCACAAAGTCAGACCAGGGGAAGGTCTAAGTATTCTACTTACCAGAATAACTTTAAGACTGGACGGAAGTCTAGCTCTCTCATGAATTTATGCGGTAAGAATCCTACCAATAATTGTCAAAGAAAGCTTACCCTCGCTATCATCGCATCGGTCTCATATGTTTTGCTCATGTTTTGTGGTGCAAAGTTCTTATCTTTTGTTTTATTTTTTATGTTGGTGGTTGGTTTTGTGGTTCTCCAGTTGGTGAAGGTCTCAAATATTGATTTTGTATGTACCTATATAATTTGAGTTAGTGGCATGGTTTACAGTTCCCCGTATATTGGCCATAATTGGTGGTGGTATTATTATCTACCGTGTATGATTTTTATATTTATTGACTTCATATTTCTGTTTGCTTTTTATATATTACATGTATGATGTATTATACATATGATCTCATTTAGATTTTTATGAATATTATTTTTTTAGCCACTTAATGAATAGGAAATAATTTTCATATTAATTTTGAGATTCTTTTTAAAGTAATTATGTGTCCTGATTCTGAAATTTTTTATTTATTTGATGCAACATGCGTTTAAATTATAGAACTCCATTTTTTTTATCAATAATAGATCATTACAGATTTTTAGTTCTATGAAATAATTTTCCTTTTGATAATCGGTTGATAAGGACTTAACAAGCCAAAATAAGTGTTCTTAGAACCAATATTTGGTTTTATTATTGAGAATTTCTTAATTCTAGGGGATTATTATGTCACATGAATTATCTATATTGGAATGAGATTTTAGGTTATTGAAAGTTATATAGTAATTTGAGACATAAACTATTTCAAAAGAGCAAAACATTCCGTATTGTTGAATAATAATACCCATGACTCGCCGTATTAATAAATGGTTTTATATATACTCGTATCATGAATCTCAAATTTTATGTCTTTATGTAAGAATTTATCAGAGTTTATATTTGTGGAAATAACTTTCTTACCTATGTATCCTAATATCATCAAAAGTGGAATATATTCTTTCTTTGATTTTAAAGAGGGATACGAGTATTGATATGTTTGTGTAACTATAATTAATGATATCTAGCTTATACCTCAGATTAAAAATGAAAGATTTTCATTTGTTTTTTTTTTAGGTTTTCTGCTTAAAAATTCCTTCTCTGGTGAATTATCACAGTTGTGATTCTTGTTTTTTTCTACTATGAAATCTATAAATTTTAAAACATAATATTCTTAAGATAACCCTTATTCTACTACTCCAAATCAACAGAAAGCACTTTTTTGTGGTGTTGAAAAGGAACATTATATGACCTTTGATAATTTATTCATGAAGATTTAAATAATTTAAAAAATGTTCGTACAATTTTAAGGAATTTTTTTATAAATTTGTAATTCTACGTTAAATCTAATGAATATTCATATAAAAGGTAACCAAGTTTTCAATGTCATCATGTTTCAATGCCATCATCAGTTTTCAAACATTTATTTTGATTTGAATTGATTGTTCTGATTGCCTAACAAGTCCATAAAGTACACTTCCCCTCCACAGATATGTGTTTTCATTTAAATTTAAAAATCAATACAAGTAGAGAAATCAATTTACAAAATGTTTTTATAAGTAAAGAATGTTTAATTTTGGGTATACTCGTATAATATTGGTATTTTTCACAAGAAAAAATATAAATTTAAATCTATATTGAATATTTTTGTTCCCATTACAAATCAAAATTGAAATATTTAGTCTATGATCATCATAAAACATTTAATAATACTATCATTTCTTTTGTATTACTCTTGTTAGTAACAGATATCAAATTATCTATTTAATTGGATTGAGATAAATTTTGAAATTCAAGACCGACGCGACGACGGTTGCAGGTGCTGTGAACAATTTCAAATTTTAACACTATCCTATTTCGACTTTCTTTAACCTATAATCTTTAACATAGAATGTCACGCATGACTATTAGAACTTATAATATTTCTATTATTTTTAAAATTTCTAGATGCAATGAATTTTTTAAGTTTTCTCATTTGTTCCGTGATTTATTTGCGGGACAAAGTAGATACATTTATTTTATATATTCTTCATTTCACATTTTAAAGAAGCTTAATTAATTAATACATTTCAATGAAAGATATTTTAAAGAAGTTCTTTTTATAGGTGAATTTTTGACGTGTCAAAATTGACATTGAAGTGAACTTAAGTGTATGTTTTATAAGAAAAACTATTTATTATTTTAAATATAAATTTAGAATTCAGCTATACGCTGTTTCTTCCAATATAAAATATTGGAAATGTTGAGTGCTTTAATTATTTATATGAATGTACTGTGTACCGACCTGGATAGAGATGTTTTATACCATGCTTGTGTTTTTGGTAGAACAAAAAGGTTTTGGATTTGCAAAATAAATTAGAAAAAAAGGACTAACAAGTATTTCTATAATTTTTTATAAAAGTGAAGATGTTTATTTAAAATAAAATCTTGCCATATTGAAAAAGAAGAGCAAATTTATTATAATCGAGTATAACTAAATAAAAAATATTTTTTCCTGTACTCATGTTTTATCTAAGTTGTGTTACGAGTATGTATTTTGTTTAATTAATTTAACCTACACATTTACGTTTATTATGCACGTTTCACAAAAACTTAATTTCTCTGACTTGTCATCCCTTTAATTAGAAATATTTAGAATTCTTCAGAACAAAAAGTTTGTATGATACAATAAATACTATAGGTAAGTAAATTATAAATATATTAATTTTAAAATACATCTACAAAATGGACTAAAAACTCCTCTTAGATTAAAATGAATTTCAAACACTTTTTACTTACGACATGTAGAAGTCCATATTATCATAATTCTTTTGATATGTGAACATTCTGCTCTAAATTACTCTTATTTTGCCTTGTTTGTTTAGATTGTTATAAATGACGCATGATAATATTTTTTTTTGTTATAAAGTGAATGGCTTTTTTATATTGAATTATTTTCAAAGGCACTTATATATGAATATTGATTAAAAAGATTCCATCTTTTGAGTAATGCCTAAGAACTTGAATAAAAATGAATGTTGATCTCTAAACATATTGAAACTCAAATTGAAAATGTATAAAGTAAGGCCCAATAGTTTCCGTCCCAAGGATATCATAGAATGTTTTTTTATTTGTCAATATAGTCACTGTAGTTAAATACGTTTTTTATTAAATTAATTAATTTTCCAATATTACTGAAAAAATATTCTGAAGTTTAGTTCTCCAAATGGTGTAATACTGCAGAGGCCATTTCTTTGTCACTTAATTTTTTTCCACGTTAATTGAATTTCAGTTTTGAAAATAAAAAAATATCACTAGGGGCCAAGTCAGGACAAAAGGTTGGGTGATTCAATTCTTGGATAGCGGCTTTTGCGGTAACAGAAGTGTGCACTGGCCCATTGTTGTGCAATAATCTCACTTTCGTTTCTATGGCATCCTTAATTTGTACATAATTGATGCATAACACATCGATCAATAAGTCCCGGGACTAACTACTAAAACAACATTTGTTTGCCAAAATTCTTCTTTATTCATCAACATAGTCTCCTTCAAGAGTGATACATTCATTCCAACGCTTTCCTAACTTTTCTATGCCAGCCGTGTAGAACGATTTATCTTTGGTTTCAAAATAGGCGTTAGTTTCGGCAATCACTTCTTCATTGGAGCCAAATCTCTTTCCCTGGAGCATCTTTTTGAGGTCTGCAAACAGCCAATAGTCGCTGGGGACCAAATCTGGAGAATACGGTGGGTGCGGAAGCAATTCGAAGTTCAACTCATGCAATTTGGCCATCGTTACCATCGACTTGTGATACGGTACATTGTCCTGATGAAAGAGAACTTATTTCTACTTCATATGGGGTCGTTTTTTTGCAATTTCTGCCTTCAAACGCTCCAATAACCCTATGTAATATTCGCTATTGATGGTTTTTCCCTTTTCAAGGTGATCGATGAATATTATACCATGTGCATCCCAAAATACGGAGGCCATAACCTTCCCGGCCGACTGTTGAGTTTTTGGTCGCTTCGGAGGACTCACCGGCTACTCTCCACTCAGCTGACTGCCGATTGGATTCCGGAGTATAGTGGTGGATCCAAGTTTCATCCATTGGCACATACCGTCCCAAAAACTCCTGTTTATTTCGCGTAAACAGTGCTCTGAATCATCGATGCGTTGTTGTTTCTGTTCCATTGTGAACAAATGCGGCACCCATTTCGAAAAAAGCTTTTTGATGACCAAATGTTCATGCAAAATAGTGTAAACACTACTAAATAATATCTTCAGGATGTCAGCTATCTCACGCAACTTTACTTTGCGATTTTCCATCACCATTTTGAGGGTTTTTTTTATGTTTTCTGGTGTATCAGCCTCATTTGGATGACCAGAGCGTTCAGCATTATTTGTGTCTGTACGACCGCGTTTGAAATCAGCATACCACCGACAAATGGTTGTTTTCGATGGAGCAGAGCCCGGATAACACTTTTCAAGCCATCGCTGAGTTTGAATGGTATTTTTTCCCATTAAAAAGCAATGTTTTATCAACACACAAAATTCGGTTTTTTTCCATTGTTTTGAAAGTAGCAAAAGTAGCGTCACTAAAACCACTGACTCAATGACACAATGTCGGAATGTCATGAAAGTTTGACACATAACTTCTAAAGGTTGGTACTATCTGAGAATGGTATGGATTTTTTTATTAGAGGCACCATCTGTTGGTTAGTCCCGGGATTTATTGATCGATGTGTTAATTTTCACCAATTACCAGTGTTCTTACTCTTTGAAGTCAATTAGTAGAACTCCCTGAGAATCTTAAAAAAATTGTTGCTTTAATTTTTTTGTTCGTCACCTAGACTTTTTTGGTGGCACTATCGAGTTTCTTTTCAACAGAGGTTCATGGTACAAAACTATAGTTTCGTCCTCCATGACGATTTACTCAATTATTACTTTTTCTTTCCCATCGCAGAACATTAAAACTTCATTGCAACATTTAACATCATTGCCTTTGGACAGCACGCGAGAGTTTTGACACCCATCTTGTGCTAACCTTTTCATGCCAAGATGATCCTGCAGAATTCAAAGCACTGTGATTTTGGAAAGCCTACACCTTGCTATTTCTTTTGATTTTAATCTTCTTTCTTGTAACACTTGCTCTTGCACTAATGCAACTGTTTCTGAGTGACTGCTTCTGCTTGTCTGCCTTGAAGAGGGTCATCGTCAATTGATTCACTGCCTAAGTGAAACTGTCGAGCCTAATCTTTCATTATGAAAAATGGCGGAGATGATTCTCCGTAGACACCATCTAAACATCGTTTAATTTCTGCCAGGCTTTTCTCTCCTTTTAAAAGAAACTTGATAACCGGGCGATATCCAATTTTTAACATTTCAGAATATAACAAAATAATACATCTTCTATCGGCTCTAGTTGACAAACTACTGAGGCAGAGGTATTAAATAAAATATCGCCTGATCATGCAATGGACGTGGCCGGCTTGGTATCTGTGCATACACGCTCTTAACTTGTTCGGTCGGGAAATTTTTGGACTTTAGTGGTATTAAATGCAATTTTGAAATGCTTCTTTGCAGGAAACATCCGATTATGAATAAACACTCTTAAAGGAATTTTAAAGATTAAGGGCCAATGTGTGAAATTGTTTTATATTTTACAAGTATTATGGTATTCTAACATAAGTAAACTATTTTAATCAAGATCTTATAATGCACATTCAGCATTTTGTGTACAGTGCAATGTTTACTACATGATACAATACATTTATTCTTTTTTTTTATCCAAACAATCTACAAAAGTGAAGCTGTGTTGAAACTAAATTGGTTTTAAATTCAAACTTTTTATCCAATCAAACATTATGTCACATTCTGTGTCTAATCAGTGGAGCGATTTATGTGCAATGTTAATATCTTAATATATTCAAATAATTTCAATAAAACTGACTATTCACTCTGCATTTGAAGAAAAAAAGTATGCATAATGCATATATAGTAAAATATTTAGATTGAAAAGTGACAATAAACAAACCAAACGGAGAATTTCTACTCTAGACAGTAAAAATACTTTTTGTGGCTAGTGAGTGAGTTATTGACATCCATGCGATATGAAAAATGTACTGTAGAGTGCTATTTTTGGCATTCAGCCTTCTAGAAAAATTTATATTAAATTATTGTTTTGTGTCTACAACCTTTATTAATTTATCAATCAAAATTTAAAGTTATCAAATAGCTTACTATAATGTAAGCGACAACTGCTTTATTAAGTTCAAAATACAATATTTTTACTGATTGAGTGCCCATTGAAAGAAATTCTATTCCTTTTTATCGGATTCTTTTATAGTTGTACCAATTAAGAACCCAATTCATGTTTTTCTTTTTCCATATCAGGTTTTACCTTTATAGCATAACGATTTCACCATTCGCCAAACCACTGGTGTCTTTGGCATATAATTCCTTTAAATTATACTTCTGAAAAATATCAATACGAGTACACAGTGATCATAGCTTGGTTAGTTATCTGGCAAGGTGCTCTATAAGCAGGTTCGGACAAATGTTTTAAAAATATCCCATGAAACCTAAAAATGTTATACTACGTAGTTTCTAAAACTCATTCTGATTAACCTTTATTTTGATGGTAGATGGAAACTTTATGAACCCTCTATTTAGAAGTTCAGACTGGAATGACCCAAATATATTTTTTAAATTAAATTCACCTTGAAAATGCGGAGATTTTTTCTACACCCAATCAATATACAAGGTGTTGCTGTTTGTAATTTTCTTTTACTAAAAAACTACTTTCTCCTTCACTATACTTCCCTCTTCCACTTTAAACTTCACTTCCACGATCAAAGCAGCACTCTTGTATACCTTGCTGTTGTTAATTTTTTCTTTAGTTCGGTTATTGATTCGAAATAAGTTTCTTTAATGAAACATTTGAATTTAAATTGCTCTGCTAAATAGTATTAACATAATTGTAATACTATGGGGAGTACAAATTAGTTCGGTCCGTTTCCAAAAGATGGCTCTGTTTAATTTGTACCAGGGCTGTGGAGTCGCTTAAAAAAAAACACAACTCCGACTCCGATTCCTATATTTACCAACAATACGACTCCGACTCCACAACTCCGACTCCACGACTCCGACTCCACAACTCCGACTCTACAACTCCGACTCAAAAAAGCTCAATTTTAGCAGGCTGTTTCCTACCTTTGCATATAGCCATTTTTTTCATGTTATAGGGATAAAAATAAAACAAGATCAAACTTTAATAATTATTTATTAGAATTTATTCTTAAAAACAACATTGCTTCTATTAAATCTGTATTCGTAGAGGCTCTCAAATCAGAATTGAGAATTTTAAGAGCGGAAAATAACCGCTCTACGGATACGTGGGTTGGGGGTAATGCTGTAACGATCCATTTCATTGCCATTTCAACATTTAACTTATAAGTTCGGTAAATTTTTTCCATTATTTTCAATGCATCATAAAATTCAATTTTAAATTTTGAAATAGAGTCTCCTTCATCTATATTGGGACTGTGATTCAAACGAGGACGTTTTAGTTTATCTTGTTCATTGAGATATTTTTCTAAATCGTCTTCAGATTCAGCGGTGTCGGATGAAGATGATGATACTTGGTGTACGCTGCCTGCTGTCGTCTCTTTTTCTAGTCGAAGGCCTTTCATACGAACGGTTAATTCAAACAGAGCGATTTTTGCTCTATTTATTTGTTCTTCCGTCAATATGGATCGAACCATGGGGTTAACATAGATCCCAGCCAACAGAATTTTCTTTCGACGTGAGAAAGAAGGAGACAAACACATTTCCGTAGACTTTATGCATTAAATGGATCTCGGTGATTCACCATATCGGCGCGACTTGCGCCTGCAAGTTTAATATTCGTGCACAATACACATTCATTATAATAATTAAAAAAAAATGTATTTTAAATTTTAACGAAAAATTAGTCGGAGTCGCTCGTTTTTTACGACTCCGACTCTGACTCCGGCCCAAACACCGCGACTCCGCGACTCCGACTCCAACTCCGACTCCGACTCCGACTCCACAGCCCTGATTTGTACACTCAATAAATAAAAAAAAATTTAAGTCTACTTGTATGCAACATGTACTTTTCTAAAAAAATTATATTACAAGTTAAAATTTACACAAGGGATTATGAAATTACTTAAAATTAAAACAAATGGATCAATGTTTTAAAAGTATTTTATTTATGATAGACACTGGTAACCAATAACTTATTTTTTCCTTTTAAAAATTTATTTAACTTGTTTTTGATTGTTGTATATCTCACTAAAACGTGTTATAGATTACTTGAACCGTTTTAATGCTGAACATTTTTTTCAATAATATAAAATGTCTATATATTAGGTGTTAACATAAGTTGTGTCCGTTTTTTTCTAAATTTAAAAATGAGCACCTAAAGTAAAACAAAATGGTAAAGGTCATTGGAAAGAAAACTTTCTGCTCTACAAGATATTGTGTTTGCTTTTACGTTACATATATTATTTTATTTGATTACAAGCCTTCAAAATGGAATGTCAAGTAGACGAAAGTGAGCATTTTCGACACCTCCTTCTGTTCGCGTTCACTCGAGGGAATAAAGCTGCCAAAGCTGCTCGCGATATTTGCGAAGTGAACGGTGAAGATGCTATGAATGAAAGGAAAGCTCGTCGATGGTTTTGCGTTTCATAGACGGTAATTTCGAGCTGAAAGACATGGAGCATTCCGGACGACCAGTGGACTTCGATGAAGACCGCTTAAAATATTATTCATGAAGATCCCCATTTATTTGCCAAAATTCTTCTTTATTCATCAACATTGTCTTCTTCAAGAGTGATTCATTCATTCCAACGCTTTCCTAACTTTTCTATGCCAGCCGTGTAGAACGATTTATCTTTGGTTTCAAAATAGGCGTTAGTTTCGGCAATCACTTTTTCATTGGAGCCAAATGTCTCCCAGGTTTTTTTAATGTTTTCTGGTGTAACAGCCTCATTTGGACGACCAGAGTGTTCAGCATCATTATTGTCTGTACGACTGCGTTTGAAATCAGCATACCACCAACAAATGATTGTTTTCGACGGAGCAGAGCCCGGATAACACTTTTCAAGCTATCCCTGAGTTTGAACGGTATTTTTTCCCATTAAAAAGCAATGTTTTATCAACACACGAAATTCGGTTTTTTTCCATTGTTTTGAAAGTTTGACACGTAACTTCTAAAGGCTGGTACTAAATGAGAATGGTATAGATTTGTTATTAGAGTCGCCATATGTTGGTTAGTCCCGGGACTTATTGATCGATGTGTTATTTTATTGCTTTCTCAAAAAATGCAATCTTTACTCATAATTTGTATTAGTAATTGATAACCTGATTATTTTTTCATACTAGAAAAATATAACAAATTATTTTAATATTAAATTTAGTAAACAAAATAAAAACGACTCAGAATTCACATCTAATGTATGGTTGACTAAAACCTGTTCAAAGTGAAGTTTACATGCTCAGATATTTTCCATCGGTATTATAGCGGTCATAAACTAGAATTTTAGTTTTTATAAATTTTCTTGTCACTGGTTTGATTAAATTAAATTCACTAAAAATTACTTTGAAAATGCTGGAAATATCGTATTATGTCAAATTCACTTTTGGTCCAATTTAATTAACTTTAAATTGGTAGTGAATTCTGGGCACTGGTGTTGGCATTAATTATATTTAAAAAAATTATGAATTTCTTATATTTTATTATGTTTAATTTCATTACATACTTGTTTGAAATTGACTTACATATTTCCTTTGAAGACATTTAAAATGGACTTTGTAAGATGTGTGTGTTTTGCTGTAACTGGATGTGTGTGGTGCAGATTCGGGTCTCGGTCGGGCAACCCCTCCACGGCGTGCTCCATCCCCAGGGCTCCGCACTCTGCCCTCCCCATCAGGCCCAGGTTCGTTACCCCCGGGCTTGGTCACCAAGAGGAGGACCTTTGATGATGGTTCTAGTGACATTAGTTCTACCCCCAGTTCCATTATGGACTATTCAGGTACATTATTTTCTTTTTATATATACTATATATATATATATATATATATATATATATATATATATATATATATATATATATATATATATATATATATATATATATATATATATATATATATATATATATATATATATATATATATATATATATGTGTATATGTATATGTATATGTATATGTATATGTATATGTATATGTATATGTATATGTATATGTATATGTATATGTATATGTATATGTATATGTATATGTATATGTATATGTATATGTATATGTATATGTATATGTATATGTATATGTATATGTATATGTTTATGTTTATGTTTATGTTTATGTTTATGTTTATGTTTATGTTTATGTTTATGTTTATGTTTATGTATATGTATATGTATATGTATATGTATATGTATATGTATATGTATATGTATATGTATAT
Source organism: Odontocerum albicorne (assembly GCA_949825065.1). NCBI lineage: Eukaryota > Metazoa > Arthropoda > Insecta > Trichoptera > Odontoceridae > Odontocerum > Odontocerum albicorne. The sequence goes on along the minus strand of OX463841.1, from coordinate 28,769,993 downwards.
GTATATGTATATGTATATGTATATGTATATGTATATGTATATGTATATGTATATGTATATGTATATGTATATGTATATGTATATGTATATGTATATGTATATGTATATGTATATGTATATGTATATGTATATGTATATGTATATGTATATGTATATGTATATGTATATGTATATGTATATGTATATGTATATGTATATGTATATGTATATGTATATGTATATGTATATGTATATGTATATGTATATGTATATGTATATGTATATGTATATGTATATGTATATGTATATGTATATGTATATGTATATGTATATATATATATATATATATATATATATATATATATATATATATATATATATATATATATATATATATATATATATATATATATATATATCATTAGTATTATTAATCTTGAATTATTTTGTCATTTATATTATTTGCACATTTGTTTATAAGATGAATTAGTATTTTGCTTCAGTGATTTGATTTTTTTTCTGTTTCATCACAGACGCAGTCCTTTATAACTTGCGGCACATTTTTATAAATCATCAATTTGATGAAAACATATGACATGCATTCAACTACTACCATTATATTAAATTCTCAAACATCTGTGTCTCATGATATACGAGTATAATCTAAACTTTGTAGTGTTGTCTCAAATTGTTTTTTTCATGCCTTAATAAATGTTTTCTTTCTCTGCAAATGAAATCTGTTACACTTGCAAAAAGACATATTAAGGCTCAATTTCGTGACTCAGTTAATTTTTTTTGAAATCAATCACTTGTGTTTATTTAAGTCTTAAAATTATTTTGTAATATTTTTTTACTGTGGGTAATTATTTCAAATATTTGCTTTATTAAATTTCATATCAAGGTTCAGTGGCGCCTCATCTCCGTCGAAGTGCAAGAAAAAGTATTATTTTTTCTTCGAATTTTGTAGCTTTGCATGGGATGATTTTGATAATCTAACAGTTTTTGCTTTTTGGTTACTGAAAATTTGTCATTGTCCATTGGAAATAATATATTTATGAAATTCTTTTATCTTGTGTTGAACAGTCTTGTGATTTCAGTATGTTAGTTTGTATTAATATTATAAAAAATATATATTTGTAATATTATATTTTATTATTAAATGGTATAAAACTAAAATGATAAAATTCATTCACTTAAAAGGTGCATTCATAGTAAAAAATATATGAAATCAAATGTTATTATTTGAATTATTCCTATTAGACAAAACTTGATGATTTTTCAAAGCTCTGCACATGGTTTGTGAAAATGATTGCAATAAAAAAGCATACATACTCCTGCCATAAATACTGTTACACAAATTCAAACACTCATAAAATCTAAACAATAGCAGGTAGAAACCTAAAACTTTTTTTTAGGTAATTCTCCATCCCTTGCAGTATTGCTATAATCAGTTAGTTACTGAACGTTGACCAGCACACATGGAGTAGGGGCGGTAAAGAAAACCGTATCACTGTAATTGCGTTACGTAAAGTTGGAAAGACGCCGGGAGATATTTTTAATACTTTAAAATCTTTGGGTATCAATCGTCAGTTTGTGTATCATACTATTAATCGATTCATAGATACAAAAGGTATTGAAGATCGGCAAAGATGTGGTCGACCGCGAATCGTAAGAACTCCAACAGTCATCAAAGCCGTAACGGAATCCGTAGAAATCCACTCCGCAAACAAAAAGTCATGTCCAGGGAGATGGGTATTTCGACACGGAGTATGTCTCGTATTATCAAACTGAACCATCAGGAAGACCAGTGCTAAACCACTGATTCACCGGTACGCAAACAATATGCATCGCAAAATCCATTTTTCAAATGAAAAAGTTTTCAACATTGAAGAAAGTTATAAGAAGCAAAATGATCGGGTGTATGCACATAGCTCTCGAGAGGTCGCTCAAGTCATTCATAGAGTTCAGAGAGGTCATCATCCAGGATCTGTGATGGTTTGGGGGGGGGTCTCATACGAAGGGGTTTTTGAGCTACATTTTTGCGCTCAGCGTGTGAAGACAAGTGCAAATTCATACCAAAATGACATTTTGGAGAAGGTCGTCAAGTCTCTTAATAATCCATGTTTAATTCAGATCATTGGATCTTTCAACAAGATTCTGATCCAGCCCACAAGGCGAAGTCCACCCAGCAATTGCTAGAAATTCATACACCTGAGTTTATTAGAGCTGAAGATCTGCCTTCTGGAAGCCCAGATTTAATTCCACTGGACTACAAATTGTGGTCAGTGTTGGACAACATGGCCTGTAGCAGACGACATCCAAATTTGGAGAGTCTGAAACAATCATTGAAGAAAGCAGTGGCCAATTTTCCAATGGATATCGTGCGTACTGGCGTTGACGATTGGCCGTCTTGTTTAAAGGCCTGTGTGAAAGCAAGGGGAGGACATTTTGAAAAAGATGTATGTTTTCATTTAACCTCTAAAGGAGTATGGCCGTACGGTGTACGGCGAGAGAATTTTTACCTCAAGAGAGTATGGACGTACACGGTACGTCCGATGTTTTTTTCCCGAATACATGAATTTATCCATAAAACAGACGAGGGTCAAATGTTTTTTCTATTCAATTATTTTGTATTGTGGCGGCCACAATTATGTTTATTATATTACTTACAAAATCAATTTTTTATTTTACTTACAAAATCTCACTCGCTTAGAGGTTAAGATGATATGTGTGTAAGTCTATATAATAAATCATTTGTAAGATGCACTGTTTTTTTATAATAATTCAAACACTTTGTAACAGAATTTATGGCAAGACTAAGTATTTTATTTCTCCATAAAATACTTATAATAGATTTTTTTCTTCTGGGTATATTTTGCGTTGTAATGAAAATTTAATATATAGAATAGACATTTAATAGTCTATAGAACCTCAGTCTTTCATATTATTTTATTTGAAGTTTCTGTTTTACAATAAAGGCTGAAAGAAATTCAGGGATGGTTCGAAGTAAATCTGAAGGCTCGATTAATGGAGCCGAAGACTATGTTGTTTCTTGGCCGCACTCTTCAGTATGACTGAAACACCAATGTTGAAGGGTAACAATAAATATGAATGAATTTAAAAAATATAACCTATGAATGCATCTTCCATTAAATTTTATTTTATAACAATAGACTTACAAAATAATTTTTAATAATGTATAATGGATTAAAAGTATAAAATCACAATGTTTTTAGTTGCAAAAATACTACGTTGACTTTGTCAAAACTACACAAAGAACACCATCCAAGGAATATAAAAGGAAAAAAGATACTCTGTGAAACAAAAAATATCGTTTTTAACATTTAATAATATATCTTTTAAAACGTATGATTGTTTCTATTAGTTTATATTTATTTCAAGTCCCTTCCCATGTGTATATGGACAAGTTGATTATGAATGAGAATAATTGATGTTCGTTCAACTCCGTTTCTTTTTTCTGTACTTGTAACACACCTACATCATTATTTGATTTTTGGTTGGCATCGTGAATATTTCAGAGTCACACTATATGTTTATATTACCAATCCTGCATAGTTCTGAATTGTTAGAAAATAATATTATCAAAGTTGAATTATTTAATTATTAAAAAATATTAAAGAAAGGAATGAATAATTACTATTATATGGTATATCAATTAGTTTTTCAGTTTGCATTGTATACAAGTGCAGTGCAGTTAAATATTTATTGTAGGTTAATATTTTGCATTTTGAAGAAATTTTGTGTGTTGCTTATATGATATATTTAAACAATATTTTCCTCTTCTGTCGATGATGCATACTTATATATATATTATTTAAATAATTTTTGTATGAATTGCAAAATAGGATATTATATGTGATCGCCATAAGTTTACACCTTGTATTCTAATAGTTTTTCATAAAATGAATTATGCACATCGAAATGTAAAATTTCTGAAGAAAAAAATATTTTGTTGTACACAACCCATTGTATGAAAAACTAGGATACAAGGTGTCAACTTATTAAGTCCATTTATCCATTTAATATATTGATTGATATTTTATGATTTCATTCCGCGTGTTTTATTTTTATTGAAATTGAATTGACTGGAAAAAACTCGAGGCACATGAGAAAAATTGCTACTGCTTATGAGATTAAAAATAAACTGTACATTTTTCAACAAATGAAATGTACTCTGTATTTTTTACACTAATATTTATTTTCCAAATTTTTGTTTTATTAAAATTTTCCATTATTTTCTCTTTATTTATTTGTAAAAAACCCCTTGTGTTTTTCAGTCAAAATATGGTTTTCTTATTAGTTAGGAAAAATATATATCGTAATGTTTGTTGTTTACAAAAAATGTATTGGAAATGAACTGGGAGAATCATTGGATCCCATTTTAGATTATCGATGTTAACAAGTTTTTTTTAAATATTTTTTTATTGATTCTTAAGTATCTACAGAATTAAGCTAATGCCTTAAAATGTCCTTGTATCTCAATATTTGGTATGTTTTAATGAATCAATATGTTTTAATAAACCATACAACATAATATGGCCTTCTTTAAAAGTTCAATTGACTTGATTGGTATTTATGAAATTAAATTTTATGATGGATTTAAATAATTTTGTGATGGATCTAAGTCTTGAATTATCTATTTAATTTTGTGATTTTAGTCAATATTGGACAGTCCTACGTTTTCAAAGTTATTTGATAGAAAAAATATTTAGACTATTAAAAATATTAGTGATCATTAAATTAAACAAGAAAAATTGTTTTGTTTTTACCTTTTACATAAATTATCTTGGATTTTCTTTCATTCCTAGGACCACGCTTGTATAAACAACCAACTACAAAATCAAATCGTGGCATAATGTTGAATGCTGTGGAATATTGTGTATTTCCTGGTGCTGTAAATAAAGAAGCCAAGCGTCGAGTGCTGGAAGAAATCAACAACTCTGAAAGCAAACATTTCTTGGTCCTGTTCAGGGATGCAGGCTGCCAGTTTAGAGCATTATACTCTTACTGCCCGGACAGAGATGAAGTCTACAAATTGTACGGGACCGGACCAAAACAAGTCAATGATAGAATGTTTGATAAGTTCTTTAAGTAAGTATTTGTTTCTGGAATTTTTATTATTTTACTGAGTATTCATTACATTGATAAAAGAACAGTGTAAGAGTTCAAAGATTCATTTGTTCTAAAAGTTTGTTAGTTTAAAACCTACGTTGAGTAACCCGTCCTACAATAGTATAGGATTTTTTTCAATTTATATTTTATATGTATATATGTTGGGTGTACAAATTACTTCGGTCCGTTTTTTTGTGTTCAAAAATGCATTTATTTCTAAACAAAATGAATGAACAGATCAATTAAAGTATTGTCCATCGCTGGCTTTTCTTCTTGGGGTTGTCGTAGAATATCCACTTCTCATCTCCAGTTACAATCCGATGCAAAAAACCTTTTCTTTGTTGCCTTTGAATCAGCTGCTCGCAAGTGAAAAATCGCCTTTCAACGTCTCTCGGTTTCAGTTTATAAGGCACCCAATTTCCTTGTTTTTGAATCGTTCCCATGGCTCTCAATCGTACGGAAACGGCTTGTTGAGTCACTCCCAATGATTCTGCAAGCTCCTCTTGCGTTTGACTCTGATCTTCTTCGAGTAATGCCTCTAATTCTTTGTCCTCGAATTTTTTTGGCTGTCCAGAGCGAGGTTTGTCTTCGACGCTGCAATCTTCATCCTTGAAACGTCGAAACCATTCCCTACATGATTTATCAGTTGGAGCAGTGTCACCATAAACTTCGACAAGCATTCGATGGGCTTCAGCTGCACTTTTCTTCCAATAAAAGTAGAAAATTAAAACCTCCCGCAAATGCTGCTTGGTTAACACAAAATTCGACATTTTCAATGCTATACAAAACAAGGTTTTTGCATGAAACTCAAAGCGATATAAACTGAATATTATTGGCAGATGTCTAACCTCTCTGAAACCGCCAAAATCGGCTGTCACTATGAACCATTCATAACAGCCAGAGCCATCTTTTGGAAACGGACCAAACTAATTTGTACTCCCAATAGTTTGTTTATACATTACTAGTTCTTCAAGTATTCACTAGGAACAAGGTTATTAAAAATGCAATTTACTATACTATATCAATACTAAAAAACTAACCTCCAATGGCCATGTAGCTGTTCTTAAGCTTTCGCGATGACAGCATTCCATATTTGATAAACCTGTGACCTATGCTTAACAGTCACCCCAAACACCTAGCCCTTGGAAATCCACCAGCAAATTGTTCATAGTATTTACTTGGATTGACCAAGTGATCTGTCTTTTAAAGGCTTAGAATCATATCGTTCATTTACTGTTCGCTCTTTGACTATGACCAATGTACGCGATTCATTCTTAGGCTGCTGATGAATTGAGATTGTGGAGACATGGCACCAATGTTACTGTTGTTCTCTAGTCTCAAATTATCTGTTTCAAATACAGGTTTCATGCCTAATATCATATGCAATGGCATGTTTACAATTCACAGCATTCAATACATATTGAAAAGGTTAATATAATGCTGGATTTTATTTATTAAATTAACATGACCTAAATGATCCTATACATTTATTAAAATACTGTTAATTCATTTATTCAGTTGAATTTCACACAATTATTTACTATGAATTTCATATAACTTTATTGTGCAGAAATCTATGCCATCGTAAAATGATTCAAAATTAAAAAGATTTAAATATTGAGAGAAAGTATTAAAAATATGTGAATTACATTTGATTGTATTTTTAGATTTCAGAATTTTATTATTATTCTTGTGTTGATGATATTTATTATTTTTTTTTTATTGCAGATACAATTCCGGTAGCAAATGTTTTTCTCAAATCCATACAAAACATCTCACAGTCACTATAGATGCATTCACGATACACAACTCTTTATGGCAAGGCAAGAAGGTCCAGCTGCCAAGCAAGAAAGATATGGCACTAGTAATATAAGCTATAATATTTATCTAGTCGCCACAAGTCAAATATCGCTATTTTATCTTCACAAAGATCATATTGGTCTTTATATTAACTAAAATGCATATGACATTAGCTTAAAAATTTTCAGTTAAAAAAAACACGAGTATACATAATATGTAAACTAGTGAAAAAGAGCTCCATGAAACTGGAACACTTTGTTCTTTGAAAATATGAAATTTTATGACTGTTGATGTGAAAGAATAATATTAATATTTTTATTAAAATGATAATTTTTCCATTATAACTAACATCTAAAATGATACTTGTTTAACATAACCAAATGAAAACATTGCTACTTTTTCAATGATTCAATTAGTTTATACTTCTTTGAGAAGGATTCGTAATAATTTATTCATTGTGTATATTTATAATTGAAATTCACATTTGAAATGATGTCGATGTTAATGGCTCAGAAGAACAGATCATTAATAATTTAATAATAATCATTTTTAGAGTAATATTAATTTTTGTATTTTTTATAATAATTAATATAAATCAAAGCCATTATATATTCATCGCTAGCTACAATATATAAAATGTGAAATCTGAACTTTATATTTAACTATTTATCTACAGAATTGAGTGAAGGTTTAAGACCAGCATATACTAATATAGTATATGTTTTTTTTAATCTTATTAACTGTTGTAATAATATTATTTTTAGTAATAGTGTTCTGTTATTTGTTTGTATAAAAAATTGGATGGAAAAAAATGTTGAAATGGAAAAATCATTTAGATGAAGTAAGGTGTGTTGTTCATCGGAAAAGAACCATTTGAATATTATGTTATTAAATAATAATATATTGGAAAACATTAATGTTTTAAATTGTTTTCTTTTGGGGACCATTAAATATTTTAATTATTTTAGAACAAATTTCCTTTTGTCGTTAAATAACTTGTTTCCTTTGTACTAAACATTAAAAAAATGTTCAGATTTTAGTCATTATAAAGCCATCTTATTATTTTTATTTGGATAATACTTGTTTAAGAATATATTTAAAATCAAAATTATGATCTTTAGCTTTCTTTGAAATATTATTTTCCAACCCTGTGTCATAAGTCATATGCATGAATATGTAATTCATAAGAATACTCAATGTACACAAATAATGCATAACTCTTGAATTATTTCGGTTCAAATTGGTTATTGTCTTAATAAAGTAAAGTAAAACCCTTGATATCTTTCTGTTTTCATCCATGACAGGTTTTAGGATAACTTTTTTACATCTGATTCTCATTCATTCAACAGCGAGATGAATGAAAGTTTGCTATTTGCATACAAAAAGAACAAATCAGTTAATATTTTCCGTTTGGGTTGTGAATTATGTCACAAGCTTTAAAGTAATATCAAAGGATAATATCTCAAATGTTGTTTTCATTATCATGTATTATTATATTGACATGGTTGCTGGATGTGAACAGATTACAAGTTGTGTGGTCCGAATGACAGTTAAAGGTTCTCATAAATATATGATTAGTACGAATAGTCGATGTATGCGGACAAAATCCATTTCTCTTAGAGAATGTGGCTTATAATCTCATTAAGTATTTACAGCATTGCCCCTGATGTTATTTATTCAATTGTCTGAACTAATAATGATTCTTATGTTGTTTGTTGTTTGATCTTTAGTATTGTACAATGCACATACTTCATTATCTCATTTTTTTGTGTCCATATTTGTCTGTTCTATGTTTTCTATTACACTTATTGCTTTTAGTGCGGACAATTTATATAATCCCAGTCTGTTAATACAATACACATTTAATGAAATATTGTTTTATAAAAAAACTATGTTATATTATGAAATTAAGTACTATTTTTTTTATTATGCAATTAAAATGTTAAAGAAAACAAGAATTTTTATGCCTCCTTGAAATAAATGTTCATTTTTGTTAAAAAAACTTTTCTAAAGAATTCTGGTATAATACTCGTATAATCAATAAAAATAATATTGTCAGTAATTTCAATTGATGATATACTTTGTAATGAGATCAATGCGCCGATATTCTGATGTTAATATTTTTATTCAAATCCTGCATTAAGATAATTACTCTGAGTTACTCGAAATATAAAAATCATTCAAAGATTTTTTTTTTATTCCTGAATTAGGAATTGTTCCTAAAACGCTTAATTAATTTAATCACAAGGATATAAAAAAACAAATTGGTGTATTTGATATGTGAACAAGCTTTTATTTAAAAAAAAAAATTTCATTTTATAAAAAACATAACCATAAAGTGTTATGAAATTCAAGCCTAATTTTTCATTTTGTGTTTTTCACTTTTTTGAAGATTTGCAATTTTAAATATATGTTTATTATTCATTTTAACACCTTAAAGACAGGTCCCGCGCTAGCGCGGAAATTTTGTTTGTACCGCTAGGACGGGTCCCGCGTTTGCGCGGGTTGTATACAGTCGAACTGAACGCAATCTCTTGGAAAAAAAAGCAACATATTTATTCGGATATTTATTAGTTTCGTTTATTTAGGTTTGCTTCAAACTTAAGAGCCAATTCCTGCAACATTTGAACTCCATTTCTAAGGTTTTTACGACTTTGAAATTTGACCTGATTTCGCTTTTTTTTCAAATCATATGTTTTGCATTTGTGCGATTTTTATTTTCGAATTGATTTTTTTGGAAATGATTTATTTTTCATCGAACTCTACACCATCTTTCAGTTAAATTTGAAAATAAATTCAATGTGGTCGAAGTTTTTTCAATATTCAGAGTCGATCCGCCGTGGTGTTTGTCGTTGGTTAGTGGTGTCTGGAACCAGGCCCATTTGCCACATGTGTGCGAGACATAACGAATCAACGAGTGCCATCGAAGGGCTAGATTTGAAGAGCAGTCGATCCCAACATCTGAATTTTGGCAATAAAAGTTCTTAGTGCGATAAAATAATCAAATCCGGTTGAAAATTAGTGCAAGAAAATAAAGGAAAGACAGCAAAAGTAATCAGGTGAAAATATATATTTATATGGACAATCGAAATCCAAAGATATTTTTAATAATATGTTTTATATTTACGACCCATAGGCGACGACTTATACGATTTATGGCCCAAGACGAATGAATAGGCGACCCTTTTTTTTTGTATGCATTTTGCGCATAGTGCTGCAGTACATATTTCAAAACATTTTTTTTTTGTAAAATCAACCTTGAACGTGAAGCAAAACGTGTTATACACTTCAAATGCATCCTATTGTGCACTATTTGAAAATTTCATTAAAATCAATTCACTAATAAAATATTTTCGACGATTTTAATAAATTTTGGCAAATATGCAGTTTTGCACGAAAATTGCCCGTCCTAGGCAAATATCTATTGAAATTATCGCCCGGCTGTAAGCTGTTAATATTCACAGTAATTATGTAATCTTCTATTTCTAAATAATGTTACCACACATTTTTTAATGTTAATACTATTTTCATTTCTTTTGTTTTATTGATTGGAGCTAAGTACTCGAACCAGTGAGAATAAGCAAGAATTTATTTTCCAGTGAAAGACTGACTTTTGGCTAGGAGCACATACGAGTATTCTCAAGTTACTGAGCTTGTCGGTTTTATTTAACTTTTTATGAGATGTTTTGTTCTAAAATATGCTATTACCTTTTAATAATATCAATCTTCCTAATTCTGCAACTATTTGTGTATTTTTAGCTCAAACAAATTTTATACAGTTTAATATTTTTTTTTTATTTTCAACACATATGGAAATATTTCAAAAGAGATACGAGATATTTATTAAAGTTTGGAAATTCTCGTGTTTTCCAAATTATAAAATAGTTATGGTACTATTTTATTAATTTGTATATAGTATACTAAATAGCGGTATTGTGTATGCAAACTGGGAAAATATAAATCAAATATATTTATTTATGTTTGTTTGCCATTATAGCAGTGTTAATATGGAAATTATGAAAAAATAACTTTAAAAAGAACCAAATACTGATTTTGAATATTGTACGTTTGAAAATTATTTTAATAATGTTAATTATTGTTTTTTTTTTATTTAACAATTTTGAGCAGCGATGTGGAACTATTCTTGATGAACTTGTATTTTTGTTAAAACTTTGATCTTACAAGGCTATGTAAATATTGTGTTAAATATTCAGCTTTATTTTGAAAGTAATTTCAATATGAACATATTCAAATAAACAGTTGTCGTATGCTGCTATTCTAATCAAAATTAAAAACATAACAAAAATAATATTAAATTTCTTAAAATATTTCTGTCTTTTATTTATCTCAAATGACAAAAATAAGTTTAAATTGGTTGTTGTTTCAATATGAAATCTTTTATACTTAATTTGATAAATAATTGTTGAATTATATGTTGAAAAAAAAAAGTTTGAGAATGAATCATAGTTATTGATAAATGCAACATATGAGGGTAAGTAGAGGAATTCTGTTATTTGGGAAGTATATTCTCAGATATCTGAAAAGTGGCAACAGAAATTGAATGGTGTAGTTGTGATAGAAACAACGTCAATGGATCATTATGCTTGGATGATAGATTACACAAGTAAATAATACTAACTTTTATGTATGAGTATGTATGGTAAAATAGAATGTGGAAAAAACTAAGGGAATCAAGTAAATGTAGAAATGCATAGATCAGATATTTCTTTAGCAAAAGACTAATTGATTTAAAAATCTATAAATGGCACTATCCATTGTATCAATTAAGGAGTGACTGAGTGCTTCTCGGTTGGATTATTCCCCAGTATATGAATTTTTCAATGTTGTTGCCTTTTTTAAACAAATTAGACCTTTGGTAAGTTTATGGATTCACCAATTTCAATTAATGCTTTTTTTGTAATTGGAATGGTTTTGTCTTTTCATCACACTGTAAAAGTAATTTTACTAGTGAAAGTTCATTGAAAAGAACAATACAAAATTAAATCTCACCTCATTCATTAGTTCTTGAAAATAAAGCTTGGCTGGTAGAAAACTAGTGCCCTGTATCATACACTATACGTACTTGCACTCATTCGTATAGTGTATGATACAAGTACGTATATTTAAAATTTGATAATATAATTTGTTTTTTAAGAGGTAAAAATACTAAATAAAAAATATAGAAATACGAACACTTTATTTTTTTATGAACTTTCAGAATCAGTCATAAAAAATGCACAGATTCTTGATTGATCGAGTATTATGCCTAATACTCGATCAATCAATTGATGAATTGATTGATCGAGTATTAGGCATAACATGTAAAAAAAAATGTGATGTTTCAAGTGAGATTATTAGATTATCTGTCTGTATATTTTTATACTATTGTTTGATTGTTGTGAAGTTTATGGATAAAAAGTTTACATAATGACCATAATCAATTGGAAATGCAGCCTAAGGATTGGAGTACAGTAACCAGCGCATGGGGATCCGGCCAAGGTATTTATCTTTTTAATTATATAGAGGAGCTCACGCCCATTATTGGAGAAGCAGAAGAGCTCTACTTCTTCCTGTTTTATGATTTCACGGGTATCTAAGTTTTTTCTTTAACTGCTGATTGTAAGTTGGAGTTTCTATGAATGGTACTTATAATCTGATTTAAAGAGACAATCATGAGCTAATCCTTGAAATTAAAAAGCAGGATGAAATGAAAGAAGTTGAATCTCTTAATCATTCCTTCTCACTTAAAGATTTTAAAAAACATTGAAAAATTTAAGATTTTCAAATCTCAAGATCAAATTTCGAGGGAAGAACTCAAGTTACTCGAGATTCATAAAGTTTTACTACCTTCATGAATTTGTTTTATAATGAAGATAATGTATTTGAATAAAATAACTTGTAGTATTTGTCAAGGAAAAACTGTCTCCTTGTGTATCCAAAGCCTACAATAGTGCTACATATTTATTTTTTATTTTATTTATTTATTTTGTCAAAACAGGCGTAGCCCAATTATTTTGAAAAATACAAGACATTAAAAATAAAGAAAAATTACATAGAATAAAAAAAGTTTATATAAAATAAAAAATTATGTATATGCATACATACGAGTATATACACACAAACATATTATACACATATATTAACAGTCACTTAAGTACGTTGATGAGTGCTATCTAACGCGCTCAATCTTTCAAATGAAGAGCTTGACAATCATTTTGCTTTCTCGCAACTTTATTCCTTTTGTGTTTTTTTATATCCTTTCATTAATATATTGCTTATACAAAAAGCATTTTCATGAAAAAAAAATGCCATGTTTTGTGTAAAATTTCATTCTTAAGAGCAAAAGTTCTACCTATAAAAGTATTTCTATGGTAATTTTTTCTCTTCACAAATGTTGTCTTAACATACAGATCAAATACGGATATTGATATCGAATTAATTCGTAAATGCGAGAAATACCTTTATGCAAAAAGGTCCAACTCGCCTTTTTTTTTTAAAGATATTTAGGGAAACAACATCGTCGGCAAAGAGTGCTAAACTGTTAACTCCATTTTTGGACAAAATGACTTTTTGGTATGGATAGAAAGAGAAAAAAATACTCTATAAAAGCGTCAAACTTCAAACTGCGTGTAACAGACCGAAATCGCTGTTTTCGAGCCTCAATAATATCTGGCAACTCCACGAGCTTCAATTTACGCGCGAAAATAGTGCTAACTCCCTCATTCGGCGTCATTTTGAAGGCGAGTTAGCAGCTTAAGTGCATGCCGGTCGGACAAATATTCCTGCTTGACGATTATTAAGGTTTTGGTTTCATGTCTGGTGATTTTTTATAACGGCAAGTACTGCTCTTTATTATTTTCATAAGATTATTGCATTCTAGTCACGAGAAAGGACAGGAGTATTATAGAAAAGTAAAAAAAAGAGTCAAAATGGGTGTGTGAAGCTGTAAAAGAACAGAAGTCAATTTCTGTTCTCACATTTGCATCAAAGGTAGATGCAAATGTGAGAACAGAAATAGTGTGATTAAGTGTGCTACGGTTACTGAAGACAGAAGGAAAGGAACATTTAAAACATTTTGGAGGAACTATTCTTGGGGAGAAAAAAAAGTATACACCGATGATTCTGTAAAATCACTTCCGATAAAACGTGCAAAAGATATAAAAGACTCAGATATATCTCGAAGATCACAATAGTTTTCGTACCACTTGAAGGTGAATGACGAGGATGTCAGGGTATGCAAAACTATGTATTTAAATATGTTGTGTATCAGAAGGATGACTGCAATAACCTGGAAAAATACAATGAAACAACCCTCTCCCTGATCAGCGTAGAGCTCCTAAAGTGAGAGCCAACCCATATGCGGACAAACAACGTTCTCTGAATGAATTTTTCGATTCCATACCTGTAATGGACTCTTATTAGTGCCGCGCTTCGTCATCTAGAAAATATCTTCATCCTGACTGGTAAACTAAAATGAATTTGTACAAGTTTTATGTATCTGACTGGTGCACGTCTCATAACACGCAGCCGTTGTCCTCAACTGTTTTCTTCGATGCTATGTCATCGAAAAATATTTCTTTATTTAGACCAAAAAAAGACGAATGTGAAAAATGTACAGCGTATAAAGTGAGGACAATAGAAGAAAGTAAATACCAACTACATATACAGAAGAAAGAGGAAGCCAGAGAAGAAAAAATAAAAAATAAGGAAGAACAAACACTAGTATTTACAGTAGATATGCAAGCCATTTTAATGCCCCCAAAATCGAATGTGAGTGTGCTGTACTACAAAACCATGCTGCAAGTACATAACATTTGTTTTTATCATACAACAGCATAAACAAAGATGGTTATTTCTTCTTGTGGAACGGGATGGAAGGAGGTCTCAGTGCAGAAGAGTTTGCCTCAATATGGACATATTTTCTTGAACAGAAGATTTTACCTAAAGTCGAAAACCGAAAAGATGTGCAGTTAATTATTTACGCAGACGGATGTGGCTATCAAAATCGTAATGTTACCCTATAAAACGCTCTACTAAACATTTCAGTATCAAATAATATAATGATAGTGCAGAAGTACCTCGAAGTTGGGCACACTCAAATGGAGGTGGATAATATGCACTCACTAATAGAACGTAAAATGCGAAACAAAATTAACAACGTTCCCGCGGACTACATTCAAGTGATTAAAAAGCTCGTAAAAGTCCATTTGAAGTGACTTACTTAGAACACACGTTTTTCAAAAAGTTCGACAGCGTGACAAGCTACAAAAATATTCGTCCGGGGCGATCTGCAGGAGACCCTAAGGTCACTGATATCCATGTGCTCATGTATTCGCCGTCAGGAAATATTTCATACAAACTACGGTTTGAAGACTCCTGGACGTTATTACCCCAAAGAAAAAGTTGTGTGCAACCAACCACCTGGAGTGAATTGGAATTACTGCACCAAGACAGGCTTGCAATCAGCGCCCGGAAATATGAAGACTTGCAGCTAATTAAGCAAACTCTCCTCCGATTTTGGAGATTTTTATGGCAATCTGCCACATAACTAATGATAAGACATTTGTGTCTCTCAAAAGATCTCATTAATGATTATACTCGTATGTGTGTGTTTCTTCTCAATTTATAATAAAACTTCTATTTGCACTATTTATTGTTTAAAAATATAATATGTTAACTCCTGGAAAGCAGCAACAAAAAACGAATTTTCCAAAAAATATAACTTGCTATAGTTCGGAAAATCTAGGATGAACCGATGACAGCTGACAAATTTGCCCCAATACAACCTTGTAACGATGTTCAGTAATTTTAATTATTTTATCAACTTTAATATAAGCCTCGATTCTAATAAATAACAAGTTATTTAGGTAAATACATTACATAAAACTAACAATAATGACAAATTAATACATCTTGTCACAAATTAGCAAAAATGTGGCAGTTTGTTAAAATCAAATAATATTTGGTGACGTTTGTCAAAAGTCACTACGTTAGTTTGTATTGGCTAGGGATGGGGTATTCGATAATTGGATTTTCAAAAATCGATTTTAATTAAATGTTCGTAATTAGTATTAATTTATAGTGGATCTTGGCCTATTTAAAGATACATACAAATCATACAATACATTAGAAAGTCAGTATAATGAAAATTAGGAATTAAAACGTCAGTTTAGAGAAAAACAATTGTTTGATTTGTAAAAAAAAACGATTTTACCCACCCCTTTGTGACAAACGTCGCACGGTTCATCCTAGACTTTCTGAAGTTATAACTCCCATTTTTTGCTTATAATTCCGACATAGTTAAATTTCATAAATAGATAATCCGTAATAAAATAATCTACCAACGGGATTTTCAATCTCTTTATCCTGTGAGTCATATAAAAATAAATAGGTTTTTTCGCTCTCCTGAAAAATTCACCCAAATGGAGTAACAGTTTAGTACTCTTAGTCGACGATATGTAAGCTCGTTTGGATAAATGCGATTTTAGTGTAAAATAAAGTCATGAAATACATACTTATATTTCGTATTTTTGCATTTATACGATTGTACAGTGCTTATTCGACGGATTTTGTAGGTTTAATCCAAATATTACTGTAAAATCTTTTATGTAAATCACAGATAACCATAATTATAAAAGTCTAAATGTAATTAAAGTGTAAATGTACCTTCACGTTCGAAGGAGAACTTTTCAGTGTGGCCATATTATTGACGTCTGTGTACAAAAAGTGACGCAAACATATTAAACTACCTAACAGTCAGAAATTATCCGATGGAGTAAGGCGTCCTGTCGTTGGACCGGCACTCTAAACAGCTATTCACCACAATTATTAGACTAAATTCCTACTTGACCGCGGTCTCAACGTGAACTGCTCACAAGCTGCCATTAGGCTGACCGTAAGCGGATAGCAGCATTCCCGCGGTACAAGTCTTGCATACATGTTTTAACGCAAGTCAAGTAAGATTGACAGGTTGACTACCAGAAATGTTTTCATCTTTGGTTGATCGTTGTGAAGTTCATGCGAGCAAGCTCAAGGTATTATCACAGTTAAGTGAAATCCAGACTTAATTGGTAAATAATAAAAAAATCTAAATTTAATTATCCATATACAGTTACATAAAAATGAGATAAGATATGACTTGAAATATTTATATAACTGTTTCATATGAACGCGTCATTGTCATGTTATATAAAAATTAATAATTTATTGAATATGTATCTCAATGAAGATTTAAGAAATTAAATTACTCGAAAATAAACAGCCGATGTTTCAAAATTCAATTTATAAACATTTTGCGACATAACCACGAAGTGGAAGTCTGGAATTAATTTAAGTAGGAACCGTAAAAATTATATTTAAAATTTCAATGCGAGATAGAGACACATATGTACTGGCAACATTAGGTTCAACACATTGGCAATAGTGAGATTAAATAAAAATATCAAGATGTCATCCATTTGTTATTAGTCATCTTTTTTAGTTTTATAACCTGATATATTTCGTTTAAATGTTCAAGAACTATTTACACTGGCTTCGCGAAAGTTTAGTGATATTATTATTTTAGTTTTTGGCCATGGGAATTTTTTCTAATTCGTCACCTTTTGATGCAGACGTTGGTAAGTTGACTGATCAGACTAGAGAAAGTGATAAGCTTATGACGATTTATATTTCAATTTGGTTATAATGAAGCAATGTACCTTGTTTATTTATGTATGTTTTATTTTGATTATTGGATTATACTCTGGCAAATGTTTGATTGACTGGAGTGAGACGTAGATATTACACCATGATTTCATTGACCTTTCAGCTGTTTCGACATAGGAAACAATGACATTTCTATTAAAACATGATTCTTTTAGCACTTGAAATTATATGAAATTAAAAAAAGTCATGTATTAAGTTTTGAAAATCACATTGATTTTATTAATTTTTTTAACTTGGATGGTTTATCAATATTTTTTAGAGAAAGCTACGAGCGAAAAGAATACGTCAGAAGAATGGGGGCTTATTATGGATGTATGTGATAAGGTCGGAACATCGTCGTCTAACGCGAAAGATTGTTTACGATCTATTGTTAAAAGACTCGGAAGTCCCGATCCACATATAGTCGTACAAGCAATAACGGTTAGTTAACCAATTTAATTGTAAACATTTGTTTATGAGTAGTAATGACCTGTTATTGTTTATTATCTAGTTTGTTTTGTTGTTTGGCTTTGTTTTAATACTGATACAGTAAAAACTCACTTGGTTCCTTACCCTCAATTGTGTAAAAGTAATATTATATTGTAATATGGTGTATTTTTAGTATCTAATTCAGTACATCCCAGTTACAGACTGATAATAAAAGCAAAAAGCATGTGTATTTTGACATTTTGGTAAAACTCTCGACAATCAACTGCCATTATTCAAGTATTATACTTTATTTTATTTAATAACACTTTATGGCATGGAAATATAATCCTTATTGCCAGGTTCGTACTTTCCTCCCATTACGGAGAGAGTTTACCTCTCCACAAAAACTTAAAAAATCATTGCCTATTGCGTCAGATAATTTCTTCCAGCTTTAACAATAACACCATTCAGCGAGGAGACACATACAGTGTCTATAAAAACAAAATCAACCTTCCAACACTAAAAAAAAGGATTCTCAAAGCTCCAATGAAAATGTCGTCCTGTCCCATCGATAGGCATCCCCCACCACTTCTTATCAAGTACTATGAAAAATATTGCTATATGTGGTTTTTTAAGTAGAATGTTCATATCAGTAAAGCACAACTTGACATTGGTATATATTAATTCAAATAAAGAAGTTCACCTTTATTTTTTAAGTAAGAAAATATTAGTACTTGTATTCTTATGTTTCATTGTCTTAAATATTCTATTTTTAAACAATAATGACATCAGTCGACAGTGAATTTTTTTGTTAAATGTTTTCATAGTGAAAATTTTAATGCAGCATATTATTATTTTTAATGACTTAAACTATTTAGCAAAATTAATTTAGGAATTAGTTACAACTTTTGATTTTCGAGTTTAAGAACCATTTACCAACATTGATTTAAGATTTGGTTAGCAAAGTTGCATATTTAGTTCATGTTTTAGATTAAATTTTTTAAGATCAAATAATTTTTATATAGTTCAAGTCATTTAAGGTTACACCTTTTATTTTAAAATTGCAGTAAGATTAGAGCAACACGTAAATTCTTGTTTAGATATTTTAAACATTGTTTAATATTCCTTGGAATAAAGTTTAGTTTTTCTTATAACATTTTCTCATGTGTGATAGAACAAATCAAATAAAAGAATACTATCCTAGTTTAAGTCACGTATCACCTTTTCTTTATATAGGGTTGATGCAAAAGTTATGACCGTTTTTTATGATCCCAGGTAAAAAAATTCCCAGGTAAGAAATGATGAATAGTATCTTCTTTTAAATGATTCCATTGTATAAAGGATGCTTTCCCTCTACTTTCTATTCAGTTTTGGCCTGGCCAGAGTACAGTGAAGAGCCCTTGTATTTTTTCAAAATGTCGGTCGATAAAGTGCATTTACGTCATTGTTTACTTTATGAATTCCGTAAAGACAACCGCGAGTGTGGCAACCAAAAACATTTGCGAAGTGTATGGAGCAGATGTCATCAAAGTTCGACAGGTACGAAGATGGTTTACAAAATTCCGATCTGGGGATTTTTCACTAATTGATAAACCAAGTACCGGGCGGCTATTGAAGTCTGATGACGACAAGTTAAAAGTCATAATTGACACCAATCCACTTCTAACCACCAGGGAGATCGCGTCGATGATGGGAGTCAACCAAACAACCGTATTAAGACATTTGAAGCGTATGGGGATGGTTTCGCGGTACGACGTTTGGATACCTCATCAATTGTCGGCTGCCAATTTATTAGATCGTGTTTCAACGTGCGTTGCTTTGAGTGCGAGACAAAAACATGAACCTTTTTTGCATCCACCGTATTCTCCAGATCTTGCTCCTTCCGATTTTCATTTATTCCGATCACTGCAAAATTTTTTAAATGATAAAAAATTTGATACAATAGAGCAGGTAAAAACATCCCTTACTACATTTTTCGCATCAAAATCCACGGAATTTTACACTAATGGTATTAATAAGTTGATAGAAAGATGGGAGAAGGTTATAAGAACTGATGGAAATTATATAATTGATTAAATAAATAATACAAATCTAAAAAAAAAATGTTTAATTGAATATGTAAAAAACGGTCATAACTTATGCATCAACCCAATATTTTACATAATTTTTTGTGATCAATAAAATAATAATACATATACTCGTATGTTATATTTCTTTATACTTGGTTTTCATGTCATTTTAAAGTTTCAATTACATATAGCTTAATGTTATTTTATTCTCATTTTGTATTTTTATTTGAATTTACATACAATAACTATTTATTTATATATATTACATTTTTGTTTATTGTGTACACTTTTTCTATTTGTATGCTTATATTGTTTTAATTTATAGCTTGTTAGCTTTGCACTTTCCTGCAGATCTGCTGAAATGAATACTTTATTATTATTTAAAAAAATATGATTCTTTTATTGAAATATCAATCAAATTATATTAGAACAAGTGTGGTGTATCTATTTATTGTATTCTGTATTAAGAACAAAGCTGTTAAACTGAACTATAAAGTATATCTTGGAACTGAGAACAATTAGTCATCAATATGATTTTAATCAATAAATAATTATAATGATAATGTAATTTTATATTGTCAACAGATCATTTTTATTTTATTAAAAAAACATTTAAGTGAAATTAACCGTAAGTTTTTTAGACACATCCTTGACTCTAGTCATTTATGAATGATATTTTTTCTCAGTTTAGTGGTGAATTAAGAGAAAGCTGCTTTAAACTATGTAATGTTTATTTCATTCTTCTTGATCTTTCGATTTAAGAAAACCTGAAGATTTTCATACATCTGCTTCCAACTGTTGTAAAATTTAAATTTTTAAAAATAACTAGATTAAAGCTATGAAATATTGATAAAGGTAAAATCTATGAAATATTGATAAATTCTCCTTTGTTGAAAATGTTTTTTTATGTAGTTATTAGACATAGAACTTATTAATCATATTGACAATTTTATAATCATTGTGTTTTAAAAGAATATTTTGTTTTCAGTTATTAGATGCTTGTGTTAGCAATTGTGGAAAGAATTATCATTTGGAAATTGCTTCGCGGGATTTTGAAACAGAATATAGGAAGTTATTGAGCAAATCTCAACCTCCTGTTGCTCAGAAATTAAAAGGACTTCTTAAAAAGTGGACTGAAGGAGAATTTAAATCTGATCCACAACTGAATCTCATTCCATCCTTGTTGTCAAAACTCAAAAGCGAGGGAGTTGATTTTAACGACGTCACAGACATGGTAAGTGTTTTTTATGTGTCATTTTAAATTACTAACATAATTAGTAAAATGTGATTCGATGAACCTATATTGGTTAGTTGAGTTTTTTTTATTAATTATTCTAATTAGATTTACCAATATCATTATTAGACAGACTATAATTAGTATATTAAATATGTTAGTATTGCATTAATTTTACCAACAGCCTACGTAAATTGTTAATCAAGGTTACATATGTTATGGAAGCGTGCTGCTTTCAATAAGTTCTTTTTCATGAATATTAAATCTTACATCTAATCAGTAAATTCACAACATCAAAGGAGGAAAAGGTAAAAAAATATTGATTGTAGCATCTTGAAAATTTCCGTGTTCTAGTTGGTAAGACATCTGCCTTCCAATCCAGGGATTGCGGGTTCGATTCCTGTTTGTATCCAATTTTTTTTAAAAAAGGGCTCAGTTTGGTTTTTACTTCAGGCTTCTTTAACATTTTCCTTGTTAGTTTGAAGAGATTGTCACATTGCAATTAACCCGTCAGGTTGTAATGTTTACAATGAAAGTATAATATAATACAATAATGAGATAATAACAATTCTGAGGTAGTTGAAGTCTCTGTTATGATCGAATTAATATTCGAGTTCTAAAAGATGGAAAAAAATAAATATGAGAAGGAGACAATTCTGTACGATAAAGATGTATGAATGTAAGTAAAAGCTAAGAAGAATGTTCAAGTCTATAGAAATTGAAAATCATCGTCACTTTAATTATATTGTTTCTTGATAATGAACATATTTTTTTTCTTGTTGTACCAGCCTTTTACTCAGATTCAAACTGTAAATTTGTCTCAGTTTTAGTCTCTCATTCTGCATGCCCAGACCATCTCAGAGTACTTTTCTTCATTCAGCTTATTATATTTGTCCTTGCGCTGATAAACTGCTGTCCAGTTTGACAAACGTTAGAATTCAATCAAATGTGAAAATATAAAAATAAAACAGTTATAAAAAGTTCACATTCATAATGTTAAATTTCTTTTCTGTTTTATTATATGATATCTTATGACCATATGCAATATTCTTCTCAATATTTTTCTCATATGCAATATTCTTCTTCACTTCTACAGAACTTATTCATCTCCTTTCATAAGTTTTTCATGTGTACGTTTCACTCTCATACATCAACTGTTGTTCGTACTAATATACATTGAACCATTATCTTTGCAGATTTTTATATTATTCAATTTAAGTAAAAAATTTTGATGCCCCATTTATTATTTCCTATTGTAATGTGCTATTCAATATCTCTCATAACTTTTACATCATTTGAATAAATAAATTGTACCTAAATAGTATAATTTCTCCTCTTGCTCTGACCTTTCATTTTTCATGATTAAAATTAGTGTTTCATGACAAATTACCTTTTATTTTCATATAAGAAAAATAAGTTACTGAAACTTCTTAGGGAGCAATTTTTACTATACCAAAAGATTTTCATATAAAGATTTTGGGTTTAATTCCTCCTAGTGACCAAAAAAAATGTCCTTGTATGGATTCAATCACATACATGCTTTTTGACATCTTTGTGTTTGGTTGAAAGAAATTTTGAATGTAACAAACTCATTTGATCGTATTTTATACAATGAAAGTGTAATTCAGTACAATTTTTTTATATACATATGTATATGTATTTCATTTTGTGTAATTAGGATGTTATTGCTATAATTAAATTTTCTCATAAATACCAAGTATTCTGTATGTATTATATTTGAAGGGTCCAGGGTAACAACATGACAAGTCACATTTTACAAATTTCACTGGAGTGATTTTTGTACTGATCTGTCATGTTGTTCCCCTGTTAAGTGATCACACAGCACTATTATTTGGTAATTTTCAACATATGTAGATGCATTAAAAGCCATAAAAAAAAGAAATTTAAATTGGTCAATTTATTTCCCTGTATTTCATTTGATAGTTATATTTTGAACATTGTTAAAAAAATTAACAAAATTTATCAAGTTTTGTAAATTGTTAAAACCAGCATGAATCATTTATTCCGTATCACTATACCAACTTTAACAAGGTAATTGTCCAAATGATTAGGTTTTTTCAAGGTAAGGTGGGTGAACTGGTAAATTACATTTAAGTCCTCACTTTAACTAATATGAATGACGTTGCAATAAAACGCTTGAATGATGCTGCTAAATGGTGTTTATTTTTCAGATTTTAATATTTGCAACTTTAATTTTATTATGTATTTTTACTTTAGCATGAATTCAGTTTGATTTAAAAAAAAATCATAACTTAAAATCTAAATATCAACTATAATTTGTAACATTTTTTGTATTAACGATTTTGTAATTTAACAATTTTTTTCCTATTTTTCCATTCAATTTTCTTCGTCGATTGAGTCAGAGACATTTCAGGTATTTTGAATACCAATTTTAGTATCTTGGTCTTCAATTTACAATCTTTTTTTGTATTAGGTGCAAATAAGTTCCCACCGTTTTTTATCAAAAATTGGGCATTTATTGTGAAAGAACGGAACCTCATGTTTTAATCGAAGTATTGCCCATCGCTTGCCACTACTTTTTCCCATCTTTCTGGCAGCATACGGATACCGCGTCGGAAGAATGCTTCATCTTTTGAGGCTATCCACGAATCGACCCAATTTTTGGTATCTTCATATGATGTGAAGTGCTGCTCAGACAGGCCATGCGTCATCGATCGAAACAAGTTGAAATCAGAAAGGAGCAATGTCTGGTGAATACGGCGGGTGGGGTAAAACTTCCCAATTGAGTGTTTTCAAATTGTTTCCTGGTTTTGACCGACGCCGCAACATGTCGACAAGCATTATCATGCAGGAGAATAATTTTGTCGTGTCTGAAGTAGAAGTGGGCGCGCTTTTCCTGAAATGCTCGACTCAATCTCATCAATTGTGTTCGGTAGACAGCCCCAGCAATGGTTCGTTCGGTTTGAGCAACTCATAATACACGACACCGAGCTGATCCCACCAAATATACAACAAGAGTTTTTTTCCATGAATATTTGGCTTAGTAGATGTTGAAGCATGGCCAGGGGGTCGCCTTTCCTCCTTTTTGGATTATCATAGTGGATCCATTTTTCATCACCAGTGACTATACAGTGCAGAAAACCCTTTCGTTTATGCCTGGCAAGCAGCATTTCACATGTGGAAAATCGGCGTTCAACGTTTCTCGGTGTCAGTTCATATGGAACTCAATTTACTTGTTTTTGAATCATTCCCAATGATTTCAACCGATGTGAAATTGCTTGTTGAGTCACTCCTAATGTAAGTGCAAGGTCTTCTTGCGTTTGGCACGAATCTTGATCCAATAATACTTCCAATTCCGCGTCTTTGTACACTTTCGGCCTTCCGCTACGTTCTTTGTCTTCGATGTCAAATTCACCATTCTTAAAATTTTGGAACCACTCACGATAACTTCTCTTACTTAAGGCAGCCTCACCATATGCTTCTACAAGCAATCAATGCGCCTCAGCTGCAGATTTCTTCAAATTGAAAAAGTAAATCAAAAGTTCCCGCAAATGACGCTTATTCGGCTCAAAACTTGACATTTTCGCACACAAAAGAATATATTATACTGACAATAATTCACTAATATTTCAAGGTTATGTTGTTGACAGATGTCCAACCTTACGACAATGACGTTTTACATTTGACAATTTTAACCATAACTTACTGGTGGCGCCAATTTTGTCACACGGCGGCGGCTTATTTGTACACCTGATATATTATATATCAGAGTCCCAAACTAAAATCTTTCTTAAATTAAGGAGTGGCCACCTATTAGACCCAGATTTAAACGTAATTAACTTAAGAAAAATAAATACAGTTATTGAGTATTATTATATCTAACCGATCTGTATTTAATATAATCTATTAAAGATTTTGACTTTAATCTGGCAAGCCTTTATATAAGAATATTTAATAATCAATTGATTTGCTATTCCACTAATCACATTAATTCCGCGATTCTTGTTTTTGCGTAGAAACATGCATAGATACATGTATATCATGGGTATTAATGTAATTAGTGGAATAACAAAGTAATTTACTATGAAATACTCTATATTTTAATCCTTTAAATACTTATTGGGTGTACAAATAAGTCACCGCCGTTTGACAAAAGTTGGCGCCACCAGTAAGTTATGGTTAAAATTGTCAGATGTAAAATGTCATTATCGTAAGGTTGGACATCTGTCAACAACATGACCTTGAAATATTAGTGAATTTTTATCAGTACAACATATTTTTTTGTGTTCGAAAATGTCAAGTTTTGAGCCGAATAAGCGTCATTTGCGGGAACTTTTGATTTACTTCTTCAATTTGAAGAAATCTGCAGCTGAGGCGCATCGATTGCTTGTAGAAGCATATGGTGAGGCTGCCTTAAGTGAGAGAAGTTGTCGTGAGTGGTTTCAAAAGTTTAAGAACGGTGAATTTGACATCGAAGACAAAGAACGTAGCGGAAGGCCGAAAGTGTACGAAGACGCGGAATTGGAAGTATTATTGGATCAAGATTCGTGCCAAACGCAAGAAGAACTTGCACTTACATTAGGAGTGACTCAACAAGCAATTTCACATGGGTTGAAATCATTGGGAATGATTCAAAAACAAAGAAATTGGGATTCATATGAACTGACACGGAGAAACTTTGAATGCCAATTTTCCACATGTGAAATGCTGCTTGCCAGGCATAAACGAAAGGGTTTTCTGCACCATATAGTCACTGGTGATGAAAAATGCATCCATTATGATAATCCAAAAAGGAAGAAATCATGGGGATCCCCTGGTCATGCTTCAACATCTACGGCTAAGCCAAATATTCATGGAAAAAAACTCTTGTTGTGTATTTGGTGGGATCAGCTTGGTGTCGTGTATTATGAGTTGCTCAAACCGAATGAAACCATTGCTGGGGCTGTCTACCGAACATAATTGATGAGATTGAGTCGAGCACTCGAGGAAAAGCGCGCCCACTACTACGCCAGACACGACAAAATTATTCTCCTGCATGATAATGCTAGTCCACATGTTGCGGCACCGGTCAAAACCTATTTGGAAACACTCAATTGAGAAGTTTTACCCCACCCGCTGTATTCACCAGACATTGCTCCTTCTGATTACCACTTGTTTTGATCGATGACGCATGGCCTGTCTGAGCAGCACTTCACATCATATGAAGATACCAAAAATTGAGTCGATTCGTGGATAGCCTCAAAAGATGATGATGATGACTGACGCGGTATTCGTATGCTGACAGAAAGATGGGGAAAAGTAGTGGCAAGCGATGGGTACTACTTCGAATAAAACATGAGGTTCCGTTCTTTCACAATAAATGCCCATTTTTTTATAAAAAACGGCGGAAACTTATTTGTACACCTAATACTTACCTCCTTCAGACTTCTACTTGGGATATTTCAATTGATATTGTCTTTATATAAGACCCCTAACCCATTTTCCATTATGTTTCAAGTAATATTCCAGTTTGACGCAACCTTTCTGAAGTGATCCGTAAACACATACATTTCCAAATATTATTTATCATACATATTATTCATTGTACTTTATCTCGATTGAAAAAGTTATCTGTTTATTAAGAATAAAGTTGATGATCCATCTTAACAGATTAACTTTAGAAGCCACTGTGATTATCAGTTATTCTCATAAAAAGAAGTATAGTATCTCTGGTTCTTGGTCAATTTCTGATAAGTGGAAAATTGGTATAATTGACATGAATTTAATTTTTTTTCAAAATCCCTCAAATAGTTATGAAATATGGAAATATAATCTTATACATTTAATTTGAGGTTAATTGATTTCACTTGGCATTATTTATAAATGACATCCAGTGATGAATTTTTCAGTTTTTAAGTGTAATTTTTAACTTATCAGAAAATCAATTTTTTGCTTTACAACAGATACAAATTGTGATGTATACAAAATATAAAATGAATATCTCTTTTAGCCTACCAGGAAGAAGGAATCACGTGGCGCAGCAGCTTCTGTTGTTTCATCAATTCAGAAAGAGCAAGAAGACCTTGCAAGGGCGATTGAATTATCTCTGCAAGAAAACAAGCAATCATCTCCCAGAAATTCGGTGAAAATGAATTGTTTGATTATTATTAGATTGTATGGGGTAGTTCAATTATTTTAATATCATGTGATTAGTGATGTAGTAATGTTGAGAGATTTTTTTTATGTTCAATCAAGTGAGACATTATTTTTAGACCTTTTATAAAAGGTGTTGCGTATATTTTGCAACAAAATCATATAAAAACATCTGTAGGTTACACCAGTTTATTTTGCGCATCTTATACTGAATGTTTTATAATTTTATATATTTTTTCAACTTAGAGCCCACGAATATTAAAAAAATATTGAGCTATCAATTTCTTTCTGTTTTCACACCATTGACACTATCTTGTTTACAAATGTCTAAAAAGTGCAAGTGTAATATTTAATTCTGATGTACTTGTGCTAATATTTTTTTTCTGTTTTGTACATAAATGTTTTTCCATTTCAATTATGTGATCAAGTTTTGATGTTTTTTATATTTTTTGTTGATTTAAATTTTTGTTATGTGATATGTTTTAAAGTTTATTTGATTGCTTCTTTTTTGTTTTGTTTTTATATATAATTTTATTGAATTTAGATTTTTTAAAGGTAAAGAAAGGCCTTGAAATATAAATGAATATTTCCTATGATGTAAAATTATTTTTTATCCATCTCAATTATAATTTTAGTTAGATTTCTTAATTTAAGCATTGTGTAGCTAAGGTGCCCTTGATGTGGGGTAAATGATTTAACACCTCGATAAATGACTAATTTCTTATTTTATAGCTGTGGTCATGAAGTGCCTCCAGAATTTTTTTTTTACTGATAATTGTTTCTATCATGTAAATTTTTCATTTGTTGTTTGATTTGGTATGTGAGTAATTTAGGTTACGCATAATAAATGTATTCTTATCAGTATTTATAAATAGCTTCAATTTTCTTAATGAATTTGATAATATATATGCGTAATATGTCGTTGAAATTTACAGGAACTGACTCACAGAATGTTGGTTATTTTTTGTTTTATCTTTTATAACATTTTTATTTCAATATAATAAAGTTTTTCTTATACCTTTTAGTGGTAAGTATAAATGCCACCTTTAACCGGTTCACTGCCACAAGCGCCTTGACGCGCTCTCCGATTCAGTGCTCGCCAGGCCGGCCATACAAAATGAACGCGTAAACGCGCTCTCCTTTGAGCTTGTCGCAAGCCAATATCAAATCCAATTGTAATAATTTATAAATTATAACACATAGTGACATCTATTGGGATGGTCAAGAAATACTTAAATATTACAATTGACCGATATTATCAAAGTTACAGTCATCTTTCTAAAAGCTTTCACTGACAGTCAATACGTGTCTCTGATACAGGGTTACCGACTACAGTTTTTTGCGTCGTAATTGTGATGATTTATAATGACTTTGTTTGCAGTTTTGTTCAATGGTTGATTTTTAACTTTTGTGCGTTATTTTTGTTAATTTTTCAAAGTATTTATTTACAAAGTGTGTTTTCATGAATTCTTTGGTTATTGGCGGTAGTTTTGCGGCATAATACGACGTTTATATAGACTTTTTACGGTTTTATTTTATAGTTTATTTACCTTTTGCGCTTTATTATACATCATACAGATAATTTGTTGATTTTAGTTTACAAAGTATATTATGTTCCACTATATTTATAAGTAAACATGTTTTCTGTGTCAAGTTGTGACGACCCTGACATTTTATGAATATTTAAACTGTGTTTTTCTGAGTGAACGGCAGCTCAAACACCCCACGGTGTATATATTTAGTAAGTTTTCATAATATCCTTTATATCTATATACAAAAAATATAATTTTTTTAGGTTTTATTTTTGTTGAAAAAATCCCGGCCTGCTGGGTACGGCCATACTAATAACTTCCGGCACTTAAAGGGTTAACAAGTTTATTTTCATATCTTTGTGTTTCGAGTGTCAACAATATGGTTCTATTAAGTAGATAGAGATACTTAACATTATCTGGTTTATATTTATAGTCACCCTAACCTAAGTAAAATAATGCAAAAATGCCATGTTTATTGAGTAATTTAATAGGTTTGATTTTAAAATTAAATCTTATTCCATCTGCGTTCCAATACAAGGGTTGCTACTTAAGTTTCGAGGTATGGCAACGCCAGTGTAAGTACGTCAAATCTGACATCAGCATCGTAAAGTTTGACGTTTTTAATGGTACACGTGCTCAGAAAGTTTTGTCATACGAGTGCTATTTGTGTTGTTTACAGTGACTTGAATAATTCATCTTAGCCAAAAATGGAATTAAATCGTGAACATTTTCGTGCGATGATTTTTTATGATTTTCGACGTGAACTAACTCAACAACAGTGTGCCGATCAACTTGCTTCGACTTTTGGTGATGAAGCACCATCCCGGGCCACTGTGTTTCGCTGGTTTTCCGAATTCAATCGTAGTCGTAGTTCGCTCCAGGATGAATTTCGTGAAGGTCTTCCAAAATCGGTTGTTGTGCCTGAAAACATCGATGTTGTGCGTGAACTGATATTGCAAGATCGTTATGTGATTTATCGTGAGATTGAGGCATGTTTGGGCATTAGTTCCACTTGCATACATTCAATATTGCATGAACATTTGGCCGTCAAAAAGATTTGTTTGCGTTGGATACCGCATAATTTGACAATAGTTCAAAAAAAGGCTCGTGTCGATTGGCCCAAAGAAATGTTGAAAAAATTCTTCAAAGGTGCTTCAAACGACGTCTATAAGATCGTGACAGGCGACGAATCATGGATCTATGTATATGAGCCAGAAACTAAAAAAAAGTTGTTCGCGCACAAAGCACTTCGAAGCAAATGGTGGCTTGTTTCTTCGGTATAAATGGTCATGTCGCAACAGTGCCTTTAGTGGAACGTCGTACGGTCAATTCTGAATGGTACACCACCATTTGTTTGCCAGAAGTGTTCGGAGAAATGAGGAAAACCAACCGCCGAAGACGGATTATTCTCCACCACGACAATGCAAGCTCTCACACATCGGCTCAAACAAGTGACTTTTTGAGTACACAAAACATCGAATTGATGGGTCATTCACTGTACAGCCTTGATTTGGCACCCAATGACTTCTTTTTATTCCCGAACATCAAAAATAAATTGTGAGGTCAACGTTTTTCGACACCTGAAGAAGCGGTTGATGTGTTCAAAACGCATGTTTTGAAGTTACCTCATTCGAAGTGGAAAAAGTGCTTCAAAAATTGGTTCAAACGCATGCAAAAGTGTATTGATCTTCATGGAGAGTATTTTGAAAACAATAAAGCCATTTTCGATAAAAAATATTTGTTTTTACTTGTCTGTCTCAAAACTTAAGTAGCAACCCTCATAAGAACGCAGAAATGCCATGAAACGTTACCATCCAGGTCGGCCTGCAACTTGGCACTTGATGTCCTAATAGGTCTTCATTCATAACCATGTAATGTTTTAATTTGGACCATAGGGAGGCAATACTGGAGCATCGTCTTCAGCAGCTACTTCCCTGTATCCAAGTATGTCTCAAGTGACTACACCGGCCCCTCAACAAGAAGCAAGAAAAGTTCGAGCATTATATGACTTTGAAGCAGCTGAAGATAATGAATTGACATTTTTAGCTGGGGAAATAAGTAAGTATAATTAAAAATTTTCGAGGCATATGAATTATGAATAATTGAGTCCGTGGCTGGCTCTTATGTACCTTAACCGATCATAAGATGGGTTTCCTATTAAGAACGATAGAACTTTAAAATAAAATAAAACAACTAATAAACCAAAAATGGATCTGAAGGTTTAATTTGAAAGAATATATCATACCGTTTATGATTTAAACAAGATATCGTTCAAATGGCTTCCAGGGCTTCTTTTGCACTGGCCAATTCGATCATGCCAATTTTCGATGACTCGGAGCATTTCCGGCTGTATGGCACCAATAACACGACAAATGTTGGCCTCAAGTTCATCAAGAGTCTTGGGTTTGTTGGTGTAAACTTGTGATTTAACATACTCCCAAAGAAAATAATCCAAAGGCGTTAAATCGCATGATCTTTGCGGCCAATAAAAAATCCTATCACACCCAAAAAACACCCTTTTAACACATGTTTCCAACTGTTGTAATTAATGAAAAATATATCAAATATTCTTGAATGGTTTATGTATTTAATGCTAAGATTGGATGAAGTTTACGGGAAATCTGCACCAGCATTGAATACTGTTAATTTCTGGATAAACAAGTTTAAACTTGGCCATATATGCACCGAAAAGGAAATTATTGAAAAAATCCATAGAATCGTATTGGACGACCGTTGAGTGCATGTATTGTTGAGGCTATGGATATCTCAAGTGGGCGCACAATATCCTACATGAAAAATTGAATATGGAAAAGCTGTCTGTGTGATGGGTGCTGCGATTGTTGACTGTTGACCAAAAATGCACTCGAAAGGACATTTCAACGCAGTGTTTGGCGATGTTTAATCGCAATCCGAAGGACTTTTTGTTTCTATTCGTGTACTGAACGAAATTTTGATCCGTCACTACACATTAGGAATCCAAACAGCAATCAAAACAATGAACAACAACTGGTGAAAATACGCCAAAGAAGGCGATAATCATTTTGTCAGTTGGGAAGGTGATAACCACTGTTTTTTGGGATTCCCAAGAAATCATCATGATTGACTACTTGGAAAAGGGAAAGAAAATAACAGGAGCCTATTATGTAGTATTATTGAACTATTTGAAATACGAATTAAAAAACTATCAAGATTAGCATGCAAAAAAATGCTCTTTCACCAGGACAACACGCCATCCCACAAATCGACCGATGTAATGGCAAAATTGCATGAATTGGGCTTTGAATTGGTTCCTTTCCTTATCCATTATATTTCCCGGACTTGGCACCATGCGACCTGTTCCCGAAATTAAAAAATTTTGCTCGGTGCAAAAAAAATTCTCAATGTCTATTTTACAGAGTTTGATAAAATCTATTTTTCACACAGCAAGAAAAAATTGGAAAATCGCTGGACCAAGTGATTATGTTAAAATTATAGTTTTTTTGCCAAAAAATTTTGGAAAATCGCTGGACCATGTGATTATGTTAAAATTATAGTTTTTTTTTTCCAAATTTTTTTCTTTAACTTGCTTTTTTAGCAAAAAATTCAAACTACCCTCGTGAATGTTTCATCAGGAACACAGAGATGCCATAAAACAAGTCCAGGCAGATTGATCAGTCCTGCACTCCACATTCTCCTACATTAGGCTGAGACTGTGAATCTAATTATCGTAACACACTATGTATGGTGTGGGATGGGTGTCCAATTCATCTAGTCCTTTAGAAATTACCTCTAATTATTAGTTAGGGATAATATGAAAGAAAATTTCTCATCGATGAGAAGAAATTGCTCTGAAGTGAATCAGACATATTTGCATTAAAGAGTTCAATAAAAACAATTATCTCAATTGAAAATCTTCATCGACAGGTTCATATTGACAAAATTATAGTCTTTCACTATTAAATATCATCAAAATTTCAAACAGTTGACAATATATTACATGTTGGTAACTTATACTCAATAAGGTCACGTATCAGTGATGTTATAATTGGAATATGAATTATAATTGGATTTAGTGCGAGGATAAAAGAGGGGTTAGCTTGAAACTATTTGTTTGAAATGAGGGAGAATTTTGATGCTAGAAATTGGTTGTAAAATGAAATAATATATACTAAACCAAAAGCAGATGCTTGATAAAATATTGTTTTATTGCAATTATCATTTGGATACTGCTCCAATTGCAGAATAGTTAACTTACATTAATTTTCATGATGGCTTCATTATCAGATCTTAGTTTTTCTATGACTTACTCGTATAAACTGCTTTCAGTAAATTTTATGAAGAGTACCACGGAACGATAAGTAGTGCTATGCCCTACAAGGAGTTTAGTAGATTAAAATTGTCCGAACATCTTAAAACATGGAACTCTTCCTTACTGAAGTATGGCTTTATGCACAATAAACTAATATAGGTGTATGTCATCCAACTGCAAGATGGATTATCTTATTTGAGCAAGAGGGATTGTTGTCATTAATTCAAGAGCTCATTGAAATATATTTAATGCAGTTACTAACTATTGATACATAAATTCAAAAGAACGAATGTCTCAAATATAACCTATCGTGAAATCCATTCAGTAAATGCGTGACATCAGAATGAAGAGTAAGTAGGCTTCTGTCAGCGACGAATGTTTATTTTGTATTTTTATCAAACACTGTTTATTCCACTTTTTTGTAACGGTATAACCCTACCGGTTTCAAGGCTTCACCTTATCTTCAGGGGAATGTCTATGTTTTTCATATTTGTTTTGTCTTTATAATATTTTCATGGAAATATTTTTGTAGTATTGAGACATAAATTACTTTCCTTATTCAACTTAGGTTTAGAGAGCCAATCAATACTTTATTTTACATCAGAAATTTTTAGATATTTCAAATGTCATGTTTATTTCTTAAGTTATGTTCTGACCTTTCACTCTATTTGATATGAATAATTGTTTTATCTATCTGTTCTAAATGAGTTTTATTTGCAAATAAGAATATGAAGTTTACATTTATTATTATAATCAATACAGCAAAGAAGACAAATAAAATAATAGTGAGTAATGAAAATGTTTGCAACATACAGAAAACATTTTTATTCCGTTAGTACTTATTTTCTTTGCTGTCCTCTTTGGAGCTATGGTAAATAATTTTAACACATACACAAAAAACAAATAAATTTCTCATTCAATATTTTACCTGCATATTTTACCTAGATCTGGTCAATTAAGTGGATGTAGAATAATAACTTTAGCAACAACTTATCAGAAACCAATTAACTGCATAGTTTAAGAAATATTAGTTATATCATTTGGTCATTTCATAGAGAGAGAGATTAAATATTTCTTTTCATAAATGTTTTATAAATTGTAATGCTTGATTGATGCCGTTAGTAATTTAAGCATTGATAAGTGTATTAATTAATATGTAGAATCTTAACTTTATTGAAGATTGATTTATTTGTGTACATACGGAGAATTATTATTTTTTATTTTTTATTACAAGCAATGTTTTGATTTCATTTGGTTAAATGCAAGTTTAGTGTATTTTTTAATATTGGTTAGTTTAAATTCATGTACAAAAAAATTATTTTGATTTTTTTTTTACTTTAAGTACATGTAACCGATTCAAGTGATCCAAATTGGTGGAAGGGATATAACCAAAGAGGAGAAGGATTATTTCCAGCCAATTTTGTCACTTCCGATCTTTCTGTTGAGCCGCAAGTTTTAAGTGAGTAATTAACATCATTATTGCATATTTAGAAACAAACATAGAAAAAAGCAGTGGGGCCTGTACAAAAAAGGAAAAAAGTTTTCCATAGTTTGTTAATCAATTTTCAACATACAAAGTGTAATATTTTCATCTATTGTAAATACACAAACATTCTTCTCCAGAGGAAAGTATAACATAATTGATTAGTTAAACTGTTTCTGTTCAATATCTAATATTTTCATCTATTGTAAATGCACAAACATTCTTCTCCAGAGGAAAGTATAACATAATTGATTAGTTAAACTGTTTCTCTGTTCAATATCTAATATTTTCATCTATTGTAAATGCACAAACATTCTTCTCCAGAGGAAAGTATAACATAATTGATTAGTTAAACTGTTTCTGTTCAATATCTAATATTTTCATCTATTGTAAATGCACAAACATTCTTCTCCAGAGGAAAGTATAACATAATTAATTAGTTAAACTGTTTCTGTCCAATATCTAATATTTTCATCTATTACAAATGCACAAACATTCTTCTCTAGAGGAAAGTATAACATAATTAATTGGTTAAACTGTTTCTGTTTAATATCTAATATTTTCATGTATTGTAAATGCACAAATATTCTTCTCCAGAGGAAAGTATAACATAATTAACTAGTTAAACTGTTTCTGTTCAATATCTAATATTTTGAATGACACAAAAATATGTCATAACCAATTTATTTATTAAATATTAATCTAAAAATAATTTTCTTTACTAGATATGACCTTTATTTATCTTGCTGTCAATTTCTAATCAATATATTTAACAAGTTCGGTTTTCACCTGTTCACTTTTTTTTTAAATTTATAATTTTTTTGCTTTGACCATAAAAGATGGAAATCCTACGGTGCAAGGTCTGAAAAGTATGCTGGATGCTGAATCTTGATCCATACCATGCTCTTGATTTTGTCCTTAGTAATGCTTGCAACACAAGGATGAGGATGAGCATTATCATTTGGTCCATCTGATTGCAATTTACCTGTGCTGTTATTATTTCAACGGGTTTGAGTGTTTTCAAATTAATAATAGTCCCAACATACCGATAATGAAACCTTTTTTCCTTTCGAGCTGGTCTAGTGGTTGGTCTTGCTACCTGCTCTTTTGACAACCATTGCCTTTATGTCTCTGGTTTGAGTACAATGCTCATTTTTCATTTTCAGTGACGATTTAAAAATGACATTTTCTATTCCAATTCTAAAAGATGCTCGCATTAGTTTGTCACCCATGGGTATCGTATCAACTGAGCGAACACAGAATCAGCGTGTTCGCTCAGGTGAGGCGATATCCATTTTTCGTGTTTACAGCTTTCCGTTTTTTTCTTATGTTTTTCTTCACACTTGATGGATATCCTAAATTCTCAACATTTTTTTTGATCCATAAAGTTGGATTTGCTTTGATTTCAACGATTAAATGTCATTCACTTTTTTTCATTTTCCAACTTGAGGGCTGTCCTGCAAATTAAAATATCCCTATCGAAATTTTTTGAACAATCTCTGGCATTTCCGAACATCCCAAACATCACTTAGTAGATCATATATATTTTTGTTACTTACAGTTTCAGTAATTTTTTTCAAAAAATGATAAAGCATGTAATTTCTAATAAAGTCTTCATTCGTAACAAACTCTTCCAATGTAAATGAGTTTAAAATTTTTATTTTTGAATTTAAAAATATACTTTTGTTTTAAGGTAACTATTGAACCCAAAACGTGTGTTGAACAATCACTTGGTAAAACACATCTAACCCTTGAAAATAGTCATACAAATGTCATTACTTTTGAGTACCCGTAATATATTCATTCTTTAACTTGAGTAAGGAATTAATTTCCACATTATCTATCTGTCATTGTCAAAGATGAAATATCTTTCATATATAGATATTAATTGTTTTCACTTGATTTTCAGAAGTCAGTGAACGAAAGACTGTACAATTTAACGAAAGTGTTGAAGTTAAAAAAATTGAAAGATCATCTTCTCCGAACCTTGATGAGCCAGTTGAAATTAATGAAGCGAAAATTGACCGATTGTTATCATTGCTTCATGAAGCCAATCCAGAAGATAGTTCTACTGATACTGACGAAATGCTTCAATTAGAAGGTAATCAATTTAAGTAAATAAAATTCCCACGGAAATTAACATATTGATCGCCAATAGGATTTTCGTAAAATGTCCAAAAAATGTGTGGACGTTTTTAGGTTTTTAATTTAATATAACCTACCTATCACATTCATGAGTATATCTTTTAGAACCATGAAGATATCCTAAGGCCATATCGTAGTAAGATAGAAAAGGGCCATGTCGGCCAAGTTTAATAGTAGTTTAATACAGAGCGCGTAGCCGACGGACAGAATGACACTCTGAAGTTAGGTATGCCGTGTCAGCCACCGGTGGCCGACACGGCCCAAT
This sequence comes from Odontocerum albicorne, assembly GCA_949825065.1. Classification (NCBI taxonomy): domain Eukaryota; kingdom Metazoa; phylum Arthropoda; class Insecta; order Trichoptera; family Odontoceridae; genus Odontocerum; species Odontocerum albicorne. The sequence continues at coordinate 28,732,839 of OX463841.1, read as the reverse complement.
TGGAATACCTCGGTGTCGGGCACCGGTGGCTGACACGGCGATCAACATGTTAATAAGCTTTAAAAAAGGATTTGTTGAAAGTAATAATAGGCCTGTTTTGTTCTATAAAAGTATGATAAAACGGGCAGGCCTGTAAGTGTTTTAAAATAAGAGTTTATTCATTTTTCGATTTTGTGACATTTATTTTGTCCAAATAAATCCATGGCAATAAATTAATATTTTTTTTGCCCAATACTAAGAATTGAGAGTTTCACTCTGAGATTTGTTGAATTCTAAATTAGAAAACAATCTATTCCAATTTCATTATGAACCAGCAAAGAGAAGTAAAACTATATTCCCACTAAAATCCACAATTACCTCAAATTTGTAATTCCCCTTTCTTAAAAAGTACACATAAAAGGATTTTTTTGCACAAACTTAAACAGATGTGCAGAATCATGTTTTCCATCTGATGTGCAGAATCATGTTTTCCATCTGAGTGATGAAATCAAGAAAAAACAGCCGCATTTGGCGAAAAAGAAAGTGTTGTTTCATCAAGACAATGCACCAGTTCACACATCCGTTATCGCGGTGGCCAAAATCAATGAATTAAAGTTCGAATTGCTTCCTCACGCACCCTATTCGCCAGATTTAGCCCCCTCGAATTATTTTCTTTTTCCAAACTTGAAAAAATGGCTCGGTGGTAAAAGATTTGCCAACAATGAAGAGGTGGAATCTGCGGTTGATGGCTATTTTGAGGCGCTCGACGGTTCTCACTATAAACAGGGTATCGAAGCTATTGAACATCGCTGGGAAAAGTGTGTCGAGCTGAAAGGAGACTGACTATGTTGAGAAATAAAAATATTTTTTCCCGAATTTTTTGTGTTTTCTTTGTTAGGTTGGGTACTTTTGGGACTACCCTCGTAAGAAATGGTACCCACTTTTGGGATTACCCTTATAATATTCAAATACATTGATAATTTTTTTTATGAATTTTGTTAAAAATCAGTGCTAATAAGCTAGATTTACTAAAATGTATTTAATTTGATTTATTAAAATTGTGTTTGTGTATGGTTGTGGAAAAATGTATGGCAAAAAATAAAAAAGTATTTTGTGCGTTTGTAGACTTGGAAAAAGAATATGACCGCGTTATAAGAGAAGCTATGGAAAATATTGAATGAATATGGTGTTGAATGTAAACTAATACTCATATTGCATCATTTTATTTATAGAATATATATGATTGAAGTCATAGGTATCCTTATACCTTCGAACTCTAGACAGAAAAAGTGCCTGTGTCGTTCGAGGGGAGTTGCACAGCGTGGGGTTCGAACTGACGACCTTCCGCACGGAAGTCCAGTGCGTTACCGTACGGCCATGCACCTCAATTATACGCTGAAAGTAGAGCATGTTTTAGAGTGAATGGTACCGTGACCGAATGGTATAATATTTCGAAAGGCGTAAAACAAGGATGCATTATGTCACCCTGGTTGTTCAATATTTATATAGATTCCAATGGGAACGTATGCGAATTACTGTATGCAGATGATAATAAGTGGAGGGAAGATGAATTACATGATTTTATAAGTTGTACGAGAGATGCGAAGAAAAAAATCTGAGTATCAATGTTACAAAATTCAAAGTATTGGTGATAGAAAAGTGTAAAAGGAAAAGTAAATGCGACATGTGGGTGAAACATGAAAGATTGAAGCAAGCTGAGGAGTTTGTGTGGTGATAGGAAACAAAGTCAGTGGGGCACTAAAACATATATACTTGATTCGGACAGTATTAAAATCTACTATGATGATAGTTCACAATAGTATTTTGGTACTAACTTTGATGTATAGGAGTGGAACGGATGAGAAGAGTCGAATAAATGCTCTAGACTGGTGTGCATTGAGAAGAATACATGGAGTGATAATGCATTATAAAATATGGAATGAAGTTAGAAGGGTATGAATGTGAATTTAAGACTGATGTGTTAAGTAAGGGGAAGAAGAGTGCGTTGAGATAGTTTGGACATGTAAAATGAATGAATAAAGAGAGACTAATCCAACAGATATACAGTGCAGGTGTGTGGTAGGAAACAATTATGAGACGAAACCAAGGAAAATATAGTTGGATCAAGTGAATGATATTCTGAAAGAAGAAAATGTAGAAACTCAGATAAATCGTAGAAGTTGTATAAAAATGTGTAGGAATGTATGGCGCTCTGTCCTCTGCCTACCCCTACAGGGAAATGGTATGATGGTATGAATGCATTGTCTTTTAGCAATGTAATTAAATTGAATTGTATTTTGCAGGTGAAGTGAATAGGATGGGTCCGCTGATTGATATGGAATTGGAACGTGTGGATAGAAAGCATGCCCGATTAACACAACTCAGTGCAGATCTTGTGGATGCACTGAACCTATACCATACCCTCATGAGGGAGCCACCGCATATCAAACAATCACAGCCATTCCCGTCACAGATACCATCAGGGGTAAGTTTTACTGTCTTTATATCAAGAATACATAACTCGTAATAGATGCATGAAAAAATACTTTCACAAATTAAGATATTTTTTATTATACTTGTTTGTCTTTCACATTCAAGTCGTACAAATTAGCTTTAAAGATTTTATTTTCAACTCCAATGTCTCTCCGAATATGTTATAGTGGTTTTTTGTCATACATTTTTGTTAAAATATTTTTTTAAATAATCTCTAACACTATAATTGTTTTTGCAGTATAATATGTCTCATGACTGCTAATTTTAAATATGTAACTGTGCCAAAATTAACACTAACATTTTTAAATATTTGGAAACTTAGGTGTAGTTATAACTGGTCCTTAACTGAATAAATGCCGTGTAACGTATCAATCAACAATTCCCGGGACTAACCAACAGATGGCGCCTCTAATAACAAATCCATACAATTCTCAGTTAGTACCAACCTTAAGAAGTTACGTGTCAAGTTTTCATGACATTCCGACATTTTTCATTGAGTTACAGTGGTTTTAGTGATGCTACTTTTGCTATTTTCAAAACAATGGAAAAAAACTGAATTTCGTGTGTTGATAAAACATTGCTTTTTAATGGGAAAAAATACCGTTCAAACTCAGCGATGGCTTGAAAAGTTTTATCCGGGCTCTGCTCCATCGAAAACAACCATTTGTCGGTGGTATGCTGATTTCAAACGCGGTCGTACAGACACAAATAATGCTGAATGCTCTGGTCATCCAAATGAGGCTGTTACACCAGAAAACATAAAAAAAAAACTCAAAATCGTGATGGAAAATCGCAAAGTAAAGTTGCGTGAGATACCTGACATCCTGAAGATATCATTTGGTAGTGTTTACACTATTTTGCATGAACATTTGGTCATGAAAAAGCTTTTTTCGAAATGGGTGCCGCGTTTGCTCACAATGAAACAGAAACATCAACGCATCGATGATTCAGACCTAACCAAAACCATAACCAAAGATAAATCGTTCTACACGGCTGGCATAGAAAAGTTAGGAAAGCGTTGGAATGTATGGCTCTTGAAGGAGACTATGTTGATTAATAAAGAAGAATTTTGGCAAACAAATGTTGTTTTAGTAGTTAGTCCAGGGAATTATTGATCGATGTCTTAGATAATGTCTCAATACATAAATAAGTTTTATTATGACTTTAGAAATGAAACATAATAAAAAATATTGATTTTGAAGTTTTGTATATTGAATTCTGGTCCTTTGTACAGATAAATTTTTTGATATAAATAAATTTCTTGAACATTTTGAAAAAAATATTTCTGTTAAATTATACTAGATTTTTTTTCACTTATAATAATATTCCTTAAACATTGTATCTAATAGGACGATCAATTGAGAATGTCAATGTGTAAAATCTATTGTAAAATAAGTGAAATATTATTGGGTGTACAAATAAGTCACCGCCGTTTGACAAAAGTTGGCGCCACCAGTAAGTTATGGTTAAAATTGTCAGATGTAAAATGTCATTATCGTAAGGTTGGACATCTGTCAACAACATGACCTTGAAATATTAGTGAATTTTTATCAGTATAACATATTTTTTTGTGTTCGAAAATGTCAAGTTTTGAGCCGAATAAGCGTCATTTGCGGGAACTTTTGATTTACTTCTTCAATTTGAAGAAATCTGCAGCTGAGGCGCATCGATTGCTTGTAGAAGCATATGGTGAGGCTGCCTTAAGTGAGAGAAGTTGTCGTGAGTGGTTTCAAAAGTTTAAGAACGGTGAATTTGACATCGAAGACAAAGAACGTAGCGGAAGGCCGAAAGTGTACGAAGATGCGGAATTGGAAGTATTATTGGATCAAGATTCGTGCCAAACGCAAGAAGAACTTGCACTTACATTAGAAGTGACTCAACAAGCAATTTCACATGGGTTGAAATCATTGGGAATGATTCAAAAACAAAGAAATTGGGATTCATATGAACTGACACGGAGAAACTTTGAATGCCAATTTTCCACATGTGAAATGCTGCTTGCCAGGCATAAACGAAAGGGTTTTCTGCACCATATAGTCACTGGTGATGAAAAATGCATCCATTATGATAATCCAAAAAGGAAGAAATCATGGGGATCCCCTGGTCATGCTTCAACATCTACGGCTAAGCCAAATATTCATGGAAAAAAACTCTTGTTGTGTATTTGGTGGGATCAGCTTGGTGTCGTGTATTATGAGTTGCTCAAACCGAATGAAACCATTGCTGGGGCTGTCTACCGAACATAATTGATGAGATTGAGTCGAGCACTCGAGGAAAAGCGCGCCCACTACTACGCCAGACACGACAAAATTATTCTCCTGCATGATAATGCTAGTCCACATGTTGCGGCACCGGTCAAAACCTATTTGGAAACACTCAATTGAGAAGTTTTACCCCACCCGCTGTATTCACCAGACATTGCTCCTTCTGATTACCACTTGTTTTGATCGATGACGCATGGCCTGTCTGAGCAGCACTTCACATCATATGAAGATACCAAAAATTGAGTCGATTCGTGGATAGCCTCAAAAGATGATGATGATGACTGACGCGGTATTCGTATGCTGACAGAAAGATGGGGAAAAGTAGTGGCAAGCGATGGGTACTACTTCGAATAAAACATGAGGTTCCGTTCTTTCACAATAAATGCCCATTTTTTTATAAAAAACGGCGGAAACTTATTTGTACACCTAATATTAGTAATTTAATTTAATAATTTACTGGGAGACTGTTAAATCTGTAGTCACCTCCACTGCTAATGAGGTTCTGGGAAATAGGCAGGCACCACTACGAGAAGAATGGTTTGATGCTGAATGCCAACATGCTACTAATGAAAAAAATGAAGCATATCTCAGGATGCAACAACGGCATCATACACGACAAGCTGTGCTGGAGTATAAAGAGTTAAGGAGGAAAGAGAAGAAATTGCACAGAAAGAAGAAGCGTGTATACCTGGAAAACCAAATAAAGGAAGCAGAACTGTCGCATTCACAGAATAACACCAGACTTTTCTATCGTAAAATCAACAACCAACGGAAAGAGTTTAAGCCTAGAACAACTATGTGTTATGATGGTCGGGGAAATATTTTAAACGACAGGCAAAAGGTTCTGGATCGATGGGTGGAATACTTCGATGTCCTTTTGAATGGTAACCAACATGGAGCAACAAGCGGGAACCAACAAGTAGAATACGACACCACTGATGTTGATGATAATGAGCCATCCCCAACCTTGGCTGAGATTTCAATTGCCATAAAGAATCTCCATAATAACAAAGCACCTGGATGTGATAATCTACCCGCTGAGGTGTTCAAGCATGGTGGCGAGGCTCTCCACAATCATATTCACAAAATCATCTGTGACATCTGGCGCTACGAAATACTACCAAATGAGTGGAATTGTGGTATAATATGTCCCCTGCTCAAAAAAGGAGACCCCATGAGTTGCTCCAATTATAGGGGTATCACCCTTTTAAATATAGCATATAAAATACTCTCAAACATTCTTTGTAATAGATTGCAGAAATACTCCGAATGCATAATTGGAAAATACCAAACTGGATTTCGTAGGGGAAGGTCAACAATAGATCAAATATTTTCACTTAGACATATATTGGAAAAGACTGTAGAGTTCAACATTGATACATACCACCTCTTCATAGACTTTAAGGCTGCCTACGACACGGTCAATAGGACAAAACTCTATGAAGCTATGGCTGAATTTAATATTCCTGTCAAACTCATTAACCTAGTCAGGCTTACAATGTCCAACGTTGAGTGCCGTGTCAGAGTGCAAAAGGATCTGTCTGAACCCCTTAAAACATTTAATGGACTTAGACAAGGAGATGCTTTGGCGTGTACGCTGTTTAATATGGCTTTGGAAAAGGCCATTAGGGATAGCGGCATACAAACAACAGGCCATATATTCAGTAAATCTGTGCAGCTCCTGGCTTATGCAGATGACATTGACATCATAGCGAGGTCGGAACATGAACTTATAAATGCCTTCCGAGCACTAGCAGCATCAGCAAAAAACCTAGGCTTAGTAGTCAGTGAGACCAAAACAAAATATATGCCCGTAAATGGACGCCAAAACCCAATAAGTCTACAAATAGACAACTTTACCTTCCAAACCGTTTCTGAATTTGTGTATCTCGGTACCATGGTGACAAGTAAGAACGATGTTTCCACTGAAATAAATCGAAGATTAATAGCTGCAAACCGATGCTATTTTGGACTGCAGAGGTACATGAAATCACGACATCTCTCTAGAAAAACCAAAACTCTACTTTATAAAACACTCATCCGACCTGTGCTCACCTATGGCTCAGAATGTTGGACTCTAAGTAGAGTGGACATGAGGGCTCTAGGGACATTTGAGAGGAAGATTCTGCGCAAAATATATGGCCCCATTTGCAATAACGGAGAATGGCGTATCAGGTATAATCAGGAGCTGTACGGTCTGTATGGAGACCCTACCATAACACAAGAGATTTTAATTGGGAGACTCAGGTGGGCTGGACACGTGCAGCGAATGAGTGAGGAAGACATTCCGAGAGGGCTCTTGAATGGCACACCGGGGGGTCGAAGAAAGCCAGGAAGGCCGAAGCTTCGATGGCTGGATGGTGTCAATAGGGATGCGCAGCTCATTGGCATCCAGAACTGGCGAACAGCAGCACAGGACCGCCAGTCATGGAGGCGTGCTTTAAGGGAGGCCAAGACCCGACCTGGGTTGTAGAGCCATTGTTGATTGATTGATTGAATATTAGTAATTTACATATGAGTATTGTAATTAATTTACTAAAACACTGTTTTTTCTACTTAAGGTCTTTCCTTTTACGTGGAAACAACCAGTATTTTAGTAAATCAATAACAATATCTTTAAACCCCACAGTGTTAATGCCTTAACTATAAATAATATATAATTTACATATGATAAAAATAAAAATAAAAGATTTTTTGTCATCACTATTTTAGAATTATTGTTATCAACTACGACAGAGTTTATTTAACCTAAATGTAATTTAGTTCTCAAGTAAGAAAAATTTGTTTTAGAAAGAATGAACATTAAAGTTTACATGACTCAATTATCCCTTTTTAGGTCTTTAATGGCAATCCTGCTTTTGGTAGTATGGGGATGATTCCACCATACTATGCACAAGTCCAACATTCCGCACCAGGTAAATAAAATTTGATTTTCATTTTCTTAATGTCCACATCAGTTTTGTGATGGTGTGCAAGCTTTTATGCATCCTGACATCACATGTTTTATTCCTACAAAGTTCAGACTGGTTTTACTTGCTGGTGTTTTTATCCCTATTCATTTATTGGCGACGACTTGCGTGACCTAATTTGTAAGACGCTTGACTTCCATCTGAAGGTTTAGGATTCAATTCCTGTATCCGAAAAAATAAAGTAAAAACGTGTGGTAGTATTGTCAAGACGTGTCATGATGGACTGCGAGTTTCGTGCCTTCTTCAGTGGTTCCAAACCGGAAGGCGTGGTTAATGGGGTCAAAGATAACGTTGTCTCTCGGCCACATTCTTTAATATGTCCATATAGTTAGCTCGAATATGTTGAAGGTACTATACAAATGAAATAATGAATTTATTGGTGCTTACAGGCATAACATAAATAAAAAAAAACATTAATGCTTTTCTTAACAAATTTCTTTTTCAAGTCATGCTAAATTCATTGGAGTTTATTGTAGCCATAAATTTCTTACAAGCAGTTATTGTTTGTTATAACTCTTACTTCTCAGAAATCATAAGAGAAGCAGTACTAAATTTAATGAAAATATTGGGGAAATTTTCCATCAAGTATAGATGCACAATATATAAGAAATTGAGAACAACAATAATTTGTTTGTGTTTTATTAGTTGCAAAATCTGATTAATTTTAGATTTAAGATGCTAAAAAATTAATTGGGGTACTTACAAAATATATTCAAGAAGAACAATGTCAACATTGGAATCCGAAATTATGGATCATAATAGTATATTAGTGCCAACTTGGAGTGAAACATGTACAAGAAAAAATAATAAAGAGCTTATTACATGTTGTAGAAATGAGTGCACTGCAAAGAATATGTGGCATGGCAATGTATGACACAATACGTAATGAAGTTATTAATGATAAATGTGAATTAAGGACATATGTATTAAATAGGATGAAGAGAGCTTTCTGATGTGGTTTGGGCATATGGTACGAAATAATGATGAAAGGCTAATAAAACAATCTACAGCACGAAATTTTGAGCAAAATGTGCATCCAATGATAATGTTAATTCTGTATTTATTTTTTTTGTGGTTTTTGTACAGATTTATTTTTTTATGAAATTTTTATAAATTCACTGCATTTAGAAAATTATTAATTTTTCTTAACAGGTGCCATGCATGGGGGTGGCGTGATGCCTCAACACATGAGTTTGCCCCCAGGGGTATTGCCTCAACAGGTGCCACCTCATCTAGCCCAATTGGGGCAACCAGGGCCTGTCGGACAAATGGGACAGCCTACATCTGTGGCTCAGATGGGGCAGCAAGGCCCCGTACCACAAGTGGGTCAAGTAGTGGGACAAGTGGGGCAACCTCCGCAAGTCGGACAGATGCAATTGCCCTCCAGTGTACCTCCACATATGTCCTACACTTCACAGCCACAGCAGATAATGTAACAAATATTTAATAATCACTATATTCAAAATATTCCTTGTTATGTTGAGAGATTATGCAAAGCTGTGTGAACTTTGCAGTCAACTTCCTAAAACAATTATTATTAAATTGTATAAAATATTTAGTTTTATTGGGTGTACAAATTAATTCGGTCCGTTTTTTTGTGTTCAAAAATGCATTTATATCTAAATAAAATGAATGAACAGATCAATTAAAGTATTGTTCATCGCTGGCTACTACTTTTCCCCATCTCTCAGGCAATTTTCGAATTCCATCTCGAAAAAATGACTCGTCTTTTGAGGCGATCCAAGTTTGGAGCCAATTTTCGGTTTCTACGAAAAAAGTGAACTGGTGACCTGCCAAATCGTGCTGCACCCTTCGGAACAACCAGTAATCAGAAGGAGCAATGTCCGGGGAATACGGCGGGTGCGGTCCCATTTGAGCGTTTCCAAATATTTTTTTACGACTTTTGCGACATGAGGCCGAGTGTTGTCATGAAGAAGAATAACTTTATCATGTCTTTGCTCGTATTCTGGCCGTTTTTCTCGCAATGCACGGCTCAAACGAATTAATTGTAAACAACACCCTTTTGGTCCCACCAGATACAGAGCATGATCTTCGAACCATGTATGTTCGGTTTTGGTGTTGATGTTGAGGTCGATGGCAACGATTGACCGGGCTTAGCGTAGTATTTTTTCTTGGGGTTGTCGTAGAATATCCACTTCTCATCTCCAGTTACAATCCGATGTAAAAAAACTTTTCTTTGTTGCCTTTGAGTCAGCTGCTCGCAAGTGAAAAATCGCCTTTCAACGTCTCTCAGTTTCAGTTCATAAGGCACCCAATTTCCTTGTTTTTGAATCATTCCCATGGCTCTCAATCGTACGGAAATGGCTTGTTGAGTCACTCCCAATGATTCTGCAAGCTCCTCTTGCGTTTGACTCTGATCTTCTTCGAGTAATGCCTCTAATTCTTTGTCCTCGAATTTTTTTGGCTGTCCAGAGCGAGGCTTGTCTTCGACGCTGAAATCTCCACCGTTGAAACGTCGAAACCATTCCCAACATGATTTATCAGTTGGAGCAGCGTCACCATAAACTTCGACAAGCATTCGATGGGCTTCAGCTGCACTTTTCTTCCAAGTCAAGCAGAAAATTAAAACCTCCCGCAAATGCTGCTTGGTTAACACAAAATTCGACATTTTCAACACTGTACAAAACAAGGTTTTTGCATGAAACTCAAAGCGATATAAACTGAATATTATTGGCAGATGTCTAACCTCTCTGAAACTGTCAAAATCGGCTGTCACTACGAACCATTCATAACAGCCAGAGCCATCTTTTGGAAACGGACCGAACTAATTTGTACTCCCAATATGAAAAATTTCACATTTCAAACTGTTCAATGACAGAGATCTGGCTTTGAATTTCATCATGGAAATTCTGTTTCGACGATTTAACTATAGAGCTTTAATGAAATGAGATAAATAATATCAGTTCTATGAGACTTTCTTTGAAAATGTTTTAAATATTATATAGTAAGTATTGTAGTTTCCCATAAATTACATGATCTTTTTTATGGTCAATTCTTTTATTGAACTTTATTTCTTATTATGTGTCTTATCTCTGAATTAAGTATGTACGAGGCATATCCATAAAGTAAGTGTACTGAATTTTTGTAGGCCTCAATTTTTTTTATTTAAACAAAAAAATTACGTGGTTACCGTAGAACATATGTAAGCTATTTTTCGACATAGTTGCCATTCCTCTCACTGCAGGCGGTGAAGCGGGGTATCAACTTTTTGATGCCTTCCTCGAAGTAGTTTCCCGCCAACCCCTCCGTCCACTTCTCCACCTCCTCCTTTAGCTCCTCGTCGGTTGAAAACCTTTTTCCACCCATGTACAGCTTCAGGGAGGTAAAGAGATAATAATCTGAAGGTGCTAGGTCAGAGGAATGCGCGGGATGGTTCAAGAAATCCCATTTAAACGAGGCGAGCAGTTCCTTCGTGGCGTTGGCCGTGTGTGGTCTGGCATTGTCATGCAGCAGGCAGACTCCCTTTGTCAGCATGCCTCTCCTCTTGTTCTGAATCGCCCTCCGCAATTATTTAGGGTCTCATAGTATCTTGCAGAGTTGATGGTCTCCCCTTGAGGCATATATTCAATTAAAATTATGCCTTGACAGTCCCAAAACACGAATGCCATGATTTTCTCGGCTGAAATTGTGGTTTTGAACTTTTTGGCGGAGGGTGAAGAGGTGTGACGTCACTGTTGAGACTGCCTTTTGGTTTCAAGCGTGTAGTGTGCAACCCAAGTTTCATCTCCAGTAACGATGGAGCGGAGAAATTCATCTCCATGGAGTTTTCAGCGCCTCAAAAACTCTTGCCTTTTTACAAAATTTCGCACTTGGCGGGAGATTGGGTTGACATTTTTCACTAAACGTGTTGTCGCATCGGCACTTCTCAACGTACTGACCTCAAACTGGTTTCGTTGCGGAGGGTAAGGGTCAAGCTACACGGAAGTGTAGCCAACATGTCGAAAATAAAATCCATCCGGTCGTGAGAGCCTCAGTACACTTACTTTGTGGATACGCCTCGTATTAGATCAAATTGTTGAACTAAATAAAAAGTTTTATGTAATTTGTGGGGTCAAATTACTTCGTAACTTGATTGATTTTTATTTTTAGTTGAGTGTATAGCTCTCAACTTCTCATGTATCAAAAGGTTAAAATAGAATTTTGGTGATGGATCTATGTTACTCTGTGGTTCAAACAATAAGATCTTTTTTAATAGGATCAATTAAAGATATATACACTATCTGTCCAATGCGTAAGATGACTGACAGGAAATGAAATAAAAGGCATTGTTTATTTTTAGTTAACATTGCCTTTTATTCAAAATACATTCTTTGTAAGTCAATACAATACTAGAAGCGGTTGTAAAATTTTCTGAAGCACTCCTGAAACTCATTCTTTGGAATTGCCTCCGAAACCGTATCTAAACGCTTTCATCCCCAATTTCAGTTCCGAGAATAGCCAGAAGTCGCATGTAGCCAAATCAGGCGAATGCGGGGAATGATCGATACTTTTTTTGGCCAATAAATCGCATACAATCTTGCTTTTGTGGGCCGGTGCATTTTCGTGCAACAAAGACCATGCCCCTTGTTCCCGGTATTCGGGTCGAATTCGAAGGAATCCTGACCCATATACTATTCAAATACTCAAGTACACATTGGCGTTCACCATTTGACTTTCTGGCCTGAATTCCTTTAGAATCAAAGAAAACGGTGAGCAGAGTCTTGATTCGGCTCTTCTGCATGTGCATTTTTTTCAGTTTCGGAGATTGTGGACCTTTCCATTCCGAGCTCTGGCACTTTTTAAGTGGCTCATACTGAAAGCACCCTGTTTCATCACCTGTTATAATGGTTGACATGAAGTCTGGACCCGGATTTTATGTTCTCCCGCAATTTACACCATTTTTCATCAGACCCCCCTTTCAATCCTATATATTTCAAAACAATATTTTCCCGCAATTTGCAATATGTGATAAAAATAATTATCGCATTTTATGTATATTTTTTTGAAAAACGTAAAATTGAATTCAGATTGTCAATTATTTAGTTCGTTCATTCATTCTTATTCAATTAATTCATTCATATAATCCTCACCATATCAACACTTGTAATGCGGACATGTTGAAGATTGATATATACTCGTACCATCACTGGATTCAAATCGGCGACCAAAACATTATGAAACGATTGCATAAATATGTGGGTGTCATTACTACTCTCTTACGCATCATGCAATATTTAATAATTGATACTTTTTATAGACTAAGCAGGTTTTTAAAAAACTCGTGTTTTTATCAATTTATTGTACCCTTTTCTGTATTTTCAACAATTGTACTAAAAAACTCATTTAACCCTTTATCAGGCGATGGTAATATTCTTCCCACATAAAAATTCTATGTTTTCTAAGGCCGTGGTTCATATATTCCCACAATATGTCAATTGCTTAGAAACTTCAATGTATTGTTTATAGTCATAAACTGGCAACACTTGATTTGAAAGTTAGTTGTCGCAATGATATTTTTTTGATTTTGATACATTGGTTTTGTTGTTGCGTTTTTGTTAATGGTGAGCGTTATTTTGAAAAAAATGTTGATAATGTCGCGAAAAAGCAAGAAAAAGCAAGTCGAGATTTTTTTTTATATGTTGTTAATTTTGAGTTTTTCTTTTACATTATCCATTTAGTTTTATGTTTTAATTGTAAATATTTACAAAACAAGTGTTTGAAACATGTGGGAAATATTTGCCCATTGTTTTTTCTGATAAATAAAATTTTCATTTTTGCAAAAACATCATACTGGTAATATATCTTATTAAAATATGTATAAAACCATTCTGAATTTACCAAATGTATTTTTGTAAAATAAGTAATTAATATAAATTGTTACATATTAAAATCAATATGTTGGAAATTGTACACAATTTTCATTTTTATAATATTACGTTAAAATCTCAGCAGTGAGTTGAATGATAGTTTAGATTGGTTTAAACCACTTTCAAGCTTTGCCACATTGGGTTGGGTACACCAGTATGAAACTTTGCCACATTGGGTTGGGTACACCAGTATGAAACTTTGCCACATTGGGTTGGGTACAACCAGTATGAAACTTTGCCACATTGGGTTGGGTACACTAGTATGAAACTTTTCTGTTCTTTCACTTTGCCACATTGGGTTGGGTGCACCAGTATGAAACTTTGCCACATTGGGTTGGGTACACCAGTATGAAACTTTTTTGTTCTTTCACTTTTAAGATCACATATTTCATATTTTCCTATGAAAAGTGAATGTTGAGACAGCCATTTATTGATTACTTAGAGGCATTATTAATTTCACTCAATTTCTGTGAGGAACTCATTTGGGGTCAAGCTTAATTTCTCGACAAACTTTTTATATTTTTGTGTATTTCCACAAATAAACTGAATTATTGGTTACTTCAGTGGTTCTAAATCCAAATGCTCTATTAGTGGGGCCAAATGCATTGTGCTCTCCCAGCCACTCTTCAACATGTCCGCATTACAAGTGTTGATATGCTGAGGATTATATGAATGAATGAATTGAATAAGAATAAATGAATGAACTTAACTATTATGACAATCCGATTAAAGCTATGAGTAGAACTTTCATGTTATCTCCAGGAATGGAATCCTGATTGATCCGGATGGAAAACACAATAAGTTCTTTAAGGATGCCTTTATTAAAATTAGTATATTTTTCATTACTTCACTCAAGTAATAATTATAATAAGAAATAATGTGTTTTCAGTATGGGCTCATCACCAGGAATATACCAGCCAGCGCCGGCCGGGTCATCTCACAACTACGTCATGTGAAAGGACAGTGCATCTTTACACTGTGCAAGTCGAGTGAAGATAAATGATGGCTGGAAGCTTTCCTTGTGATACTTACCTTTCTCTTACCAATCTGCAGCTGCAGCCTTTACTCAACAGCTAATACAAATCATTCCCATCTTAGGAGATTATTCTAAATCGCATATATTATTCAGCAAGAGTTTTGAGAACAGTTTAAAATATTTCCAGTGTATGGATTGAAGTCTAGACAATTTTAGTTTGTTTTTACAATAAGAAATTTTTGTGAATGCCTTATGTAATATTCTAAGATTTGCAACGCAATTTTGTCTCTAAGCATCTGTAAATTGAATGTTTAAATTGTCAATATGTAAAATGGTTAAATTTCTTAAAATGTATGGTTTAGAAATATTTCATCAATATATTTTAGTGATTTTATTTTTAATAACTGTTGTGTGAGGAGATAAAATATTGGATTAGTGAAAAAATAAATGAGATATATTCACCAAATAAGTGCTAATAGTTGCTTGATAAATGTATTTTTCCCCAAGTACTTTAAATTGGAACAAAATGTGTATATTTTAAGTTTGTAATATTTTATTATATTTTTATTCTATTTTGATTATTGTTTCTGAATGAACACATTGACATGTTTGATGATTGCGTTGTATTGTAAAGGAGTGCCACGTGAACAATGAATGTCGAGTAATGTAGAGCTTTAGCGCTTCTCTATTGGAACCATTGTGCTGTATGTTGAATTTTGTTCCAAATTAGTAATTTTAATTTCCTCTTTATATTTCTTATAATCTTTGTAATAATAATTATTATAAATCTACTGTTACAAAAATAAATAAAAATATTGTTATAATTTGAAAAAAAAGGAATGTCTGTTGCTAGATGTGAGGGCATATTTCTCAGTCAATTGCCTTCATGATGCAATTAATGGATAATGTTGGGGAAAATGTGGATTATTTGAGATTTTGTTTTATTAAATTCCCTTATCTATGTATATAAATTATTTATAATAATAACCACTGATGAATACAATATGTTAGTAATAAATTTATTTATTCAATATTATTCCTTTTATTCTTTACAAAATCCAAGAACTTATCAATGTAAAGTGCACCATTTTATTTCTAGTTATTTTTTATTTATTTATTTGGCGCTTCATTGTACAAAAGGTACAATCAGCGTATGCCTTGCCCTATTGCAATTTTTCTAACTAACAGGAGTTACACATATTGTGCCAATTGTTGGTTGAGAGGATCGAGTTTTTAGGTTATACAAAAATAGAAGAAACATCGAAAATAGTCCAAGTCAAGAATAAAAAGAAATGAAAAGAAAACATACAAAATTTTATATTTTATTATCACATTTCCCATTGGACAGACCGTGTAGGTACAGAAGTATAAAGTATACTAAATAAATAAATTATATTAATATTAGGTCCTTACATATGAAATTGGCCTTTTGGCAACTTTGATCTCAAATATCTTCTCTTTGGTTAGGAATTCCAAATTAAAATTTATACAGCTATTTACTCAAGTATTTGTGTTTCGAAAATTATAATTCATTTGTTTTTTCCTCAATTGTTTTTTTTCTTTGCGTCACTCAGTTTACAAAATGGAAAACTTGAAATATCGCGTTATTTACGAGTACGAGTTCCACCGTGGCACCAGTGCTGCAGAAACGGCTCGAAGGATTAATGATGTGTATGGCGACGGTGCCACAAAAGAAAACACAGTGCGTTTTTGGTTCCAACATTTTCGTTCTGGAAATTTCGACCTGCAGAAAAAGCCCCGTGGACGGCCGGAGACCAAAGTTGATAATGAAGAATTGAAGGCTATTGTGGAAGCGGATCCATCGCAAACCACGTCCGAGTTAGCTGCAGGCTGCGGTGTTAGTGATAAAACTGTTTTAATCCACTTGAAACAAATTGGGAAGGTGAAAAAGCTTGAAAGGTGGGTACCTCACGAATTGAGTGAAGCAAATCAACAAACGCGCGTTGACTGCTGCGTTGCATTACTCAACCGGCACAATAATGAAGGGATTTTGAATCGAATCATTACCTGTGATGAAAAGTGGATCCTGTATGATAATCGAAAGCGCTCATCGCAATGGCTGAACCCTGCCGAACCAGCCAAACCATGCCCCAAGCGAAAATTGACTCCAAAAAAGTTACTTGTGAGCGTTTGGTGGACTAGTGCTGGTGTCGTTCACTACAGCTTTCTTAAATCTGGTCAGACGATTACGGCAGATGTCTATTGTCAGCAACTGCAAACCATGATGGAAAAGCTAGCTGCTAAACAACCGAGGCTGGTTAATCGCTCTAGGCCACTGCTGCTTCATGATAACGCTAGACCACACACTGCACAACAGACGGCTACCAAATTAGAAGAGCTTCAATTGGAATGTCTAAGACATCCACCGTACTCTCCGGACCTTGCCCCAACAGATTACTAGTTTTTTTCGAAATTTGGATAACTTCTTGCAAGGGAAAAAATTCAACTCCGATGGGGCAGTCCAAACCGACTTCAAAGATTTTATTGATTCACGTCCGAATGGTTTTTTTAGTAAAGGGATCGATGAACTACCTATGAGATGGCAAAAGTGCATAGATAGCAATGGTACATACTTTGATTAAATAAATATATCATATTAAAAAAAAATCAACTTTATGTTCCTCCCAAACAAAACGCCAATTTCATATGTAAGGACCTAATATATAAATACTTGTAGATGGGAGGGATAAAGAAAGAAAAATAATGTTGGGAATAGGGAAAAACATAGATACTACCTTGATCAAAAAGCTTTAGGACCGGCCACCATGTGGCGCTGTCAGTCACCCGATTGGATTTCTTTTTTTTTTGTTAGGTTACCACATCTAGCATTGACACTTTCCTCCAAATTTCAGCGTCATAGCTTGACATTTGTAAAAGTTACGCTGTACTGAGTACATCTACTTTTGTGCGTGTTTTCGATTTTTTACAAGTTTGAAAATGGCATCAACGAGTTTGCATTAAATTTTGTGTGAAAAACGGATTTAACGGTCTGCAGACCTTGGAATTTTTGGTGGCACGAACGCTTCAGAAGTGGTCTTGAGTCGGTCGAGGATGACGAACGCAGTGGAAGTTGAAAACTGATGAAAAAATCGATAAAATCAAAGAAATGTCCGAAAACCGCAAATTGACCATTAGAGACCTGGCAGAGGACTTGAACATCGCTTATGAATCCGCTCAAAACATTTTGGTTAGTGATTTGGGCCTCGGACGTGTCGCTGCAAAACTGGTGCCCAAACACCTCAATTTCATTTACCTTTGTGCGTGTTTTCGATTTTTTACAAGTTTGAAAATGGCATCAACGAGTTTGCATTACATTTTGTGTGAAAAACGGATTTAACGGTCTGCAGACCTTGGAAATGTTGGAGAAGTGTTTTTCGGTGGTACGAACGCTTCTGAAGTGGTCGTGAGTCGGTCGAGGATGACGAACGCAGTGGCAGTCGAAAACCGATGAAAAAATCGATAAAATCAAAGAAATGTCCGAAAACCGCAAATGGACCATAAGAGACCTGGCAGAGGACTTGAACATTGCTTATGAATCCGCTCAAGACATTTTGGTTAGTGATTTGGGCCTCGGACGTGTCGCTGCAAAACTGGTGCCCAAACACCTCAATTTCATGCAAAAAAAGGACCGCGTTGAAATCGCGAAAGACATGATTTCCATGAGTTTTTGATCAAAAACAACACGAATACTATCCAGCAGCCTTCGAATTCACCTGATCTGGCTCCCTGCGACTTTTTCCTGTTCAACTGACTTAAAAATCCGCTTCGCGGAACGCGTTACAGCACCCGAGAGGATGTCATGAAAAAATCGAAGACGGCTCTGATGGACATACCGAAAATTGAGTACCAGCGGTGTTTCGAGGATTGGATCAAGCGCTGACGTAAGTGCGTTGCAGTCGATGGGGAGTACTTTGAAGGGGACCATATCGATTTTGATGAATAAACTTGTATTTTCGATTTTATGAATAAAGTCCTAAAACTTTTTGATCAAGGTAGTATATATGATTTTTAGGTTACTTTTTCGAGCAAGCCGATGAGGGTGCAAGTCTTACAGTAATTGGTAGCTGGTTCCAGAGTTTGACAGTGGTAAGTAAAGGATGATGTGAATTTATAATGGAAGCATAAAAATGTCTACATTAGTTTTTTTTGTATATTTTAAAAATATTGCTTTTATGTTATTTGATAAATGGGACATTTACTGTCACTGCAAGCAAAAATGTTTGCTAGTCTATCAATTCTAAAATCATTAATTATTGGGTATGGTTGGGTCAAATACTTACTACACATGATGCTTTTCGTCTTATAATAGCAGTATATGAAGGCAAGGAGTGGAAGATAAACCCAGGAATTCTGAGCGAGGCTAATTGTACGAGGGTGGATCAAATATAAATGAGACTTTTGTGTTGTATTTTTTTTTTATTTGCAGAAAGAAAAAGACCAAGTACACATAATTTTTCTACATAATCTGCTTTAGAAGTGCATTTTTCCCAGCGGATCAGTAGCTTTTTTATCCCGTCATCGTAAAAAGAAATGGATTGTGTCAGCAGCCAATTGTGCACAAACCCCTCTACTCCATCGTCGTTGTTGAATCGTTGGCTTTTCAGAGCTTCTTTCAGTGGCCCAAAGAGATGAAAGTCACAGGGCGATAGATCAGGGCTATAGGGAGGGTGTTCCAGTCGTGTCCAACTCATTTCCTCCAATTGTTTGCATGTTACAGCTGCAGTATGTGGCCTTGCGTTGTCATGGAGAAGAATCACTTCTCGTATCGGTTGGTCACGTCTCTTGCATTCATAAGCAAGTTTAACTTCACTCAAAAGTTCGCAGTAGTGAGAAACTTGACCTGAACGAAACACCTCTTTCTCAGACATCGTGCGCCATACTAACGATGGAATCTGCCGAGACCAGCTGACCGCTCTCCCCACTCCTGATATCCTCACCCAACGCTCCGTTTAAAATTATACGCTCTAAAACAAAAATCTCGTTTATATTTGATCCACCCTCGTATTATCAATATTTAGTGGTATTTTAATTAAGCAATAAGGTGGACATACTCATGTTTGAATCACAGTACAAGTACAGAAAAAATATAACGCATGCAAGGAGGGAAGAAAAGAAATTCAAGTTATTAAATATTTTAAAGTCAATTAGGCAAATATTTCCATTTTTTTTCAAAATTAAACTACAATATTAAGGCAAATTTTTTAAAAATAAATGAAAGATTTTGATTTCCAGAGAAATCATATATTCGATGCCCAGATGTGTAAAAAACTAATTGACGAGTGTTTTTATACTTTTTAGATAAAAAATGACATTTTTTAAATTACGAGTACAATATTAACGAGTTTTTTAAATCATTCTGAACATTAGATATATCAAATATTCTTACGAGAAATTTTGATAAAGAGTGATATGTAACACACAATATGTAAAGGCACAACTAATAAATAAATATAATATATTCATCCCAAAATAAATTAACTAAATGGCGAAGACAATTGGAGAAGAATTTTATATGTTGATGGAATCACCACGATTGTCTCATGAATACTTAAAACAAATAAGACCTGCATCTTATACCAATAATAGGTGAAAATAACATAAAAGTACTAGAGCGGCGTATATGAATTAAAATGTGCTTTTGAAAGTACATATATTGGAATGCCAGAGGAACTTACGTACTAAAGTTCGGAAATTTTAGGATGAGTCCTGTGACAGCTCACAAATTTGCCTCAATATAACCTTATGTAATGTATATACCTAAATAACTTGCTATTATTAGAATTGAGGTTTATATTAAAGTTGATAAAATAATTCAAATTACTGAACATCGTTACAAGGTTGTATTGGGGCAAATTTGTGAGCTGTCACAGGACTCATCCTAGAATTTCTGAACTATAGAATATAAGAACATAAGTGCTGCCTGCTGAATAACAATATTTTAGAATTTGTAATTTATATCATAGAGACAAATCATAATTTCAAAGAAAGTAATGTTAAAATTTTTCACACATATAATACATTTTGTCACATTGATGAGTTTATGCGTGTAGAGGGAAAATAACTGACATCTATGTTTAAATGCTACTACTCTCATGGGGCTACTTTCTGAATGTATTGAGAGTACATTGTTCAGATGTGCTAGATGTCATTGCAAGAAGGGATCTAAGGTTTTTATAAAACAAATAAAAATCGTAACTATGTATCAACAGCTTGCTTTCCGTCTTAAATAGGGTTCTGTCACGTTTGGTATGATATGTCATGACAAATAAAATTTATATTTAATTTTACTTCTTTCTAATATATATACTTTCTATTCTATTGAAAATTAAATATTTACAGAACAGCTAAAAAGTCTTCATGATAGTCCAGCAGTGAAACTTCTGTTATTATGTAGATGAGAAAAGCCTCACTACTAAGGTAATAAAAAGATATAGATATAAATATGATAGATGGGAAATATGATGGTTTTAATGCATGTGTTGGCAAGTGAGGGTCGCTGTGATTGTAGATGTAAGTTTGCCTCTATACTTGTACTGAAGAATGAATATTTCATGTGAAGATATACTTGATACTGAATCCTGACTAAAGACGATACATTTCATCAGTCAATACTGGACACTATATTCTGACTAAAGAGTAACATACACGAGTATATACTTGTATTTACAGAGTATATATATTACTTGTATTTCATGTTAAATTCTGACAAATAAAGAAACATTTCATGCATTGCATCAGTTGACACCGGACTATATTCTGTTTGGAGAGTAGACATTTCTCATGAGGATATATTTGACGTTATATGAGGGTTGCTACTTAAGTGTTGAGACAGACAAGTAGAAACAAATATTTATCATCGAAAATGGCTTTATTGTTTTTAAAAATACTCTCCATGAAGATGAATACACTTTTGCATGCGTTTGAACCAATTTTCGAAGCATTTTTCCACTCCGAATGAGGTAACTTCAAAACATGCGTTTTGAACGCATCAACCGCTTCTTCAGGCGTCGAAAAACGTTGACCTCGCAATTTATTTTTGATGTTCGGGAATAAAAAGAAGTCATTGGGTGCCAAATCAGGGCTGTACGGCGGATGATCCATCAATTCGATGTTTTGAGTGCTCAAAAAGTCACTTGTTTGAGCCGATGTGTGAAAGCTCGCATTGTCGTGGTGGAGAATGATCCGTCTTCGGCGGTTGGTTTTTCTCATTTCTCCGAACACTTCTAGCAAACAAATGGTGGTGTACCATTCAGAATTGACCGTACGACGTTCCACTAAAGGCACTTTTGCGACATGACCATTTATACCGAAGAAACAAGCCACAATTTGCTTCGAAGTGCTTCGTGCGCGAACAACTTTTGTTGGATTTGGCTAGTCTTGAAAGACCCATACAGTCGACTGCTGTTTAGTTTCTGGCTCATATGCATAGATCCACGATTCGTCGCCTGTCACGATCTTATAGACGTCTTTTGAAGCACCGCGATCGAATTTTTTTAACATTTCTTTGGACCAATCGACACGAGCTATTTTTTGAGCGATTGCCAAATTATGCGGTATCCAACGCGAACAAATATTTTTGACGACCAAATGTTCATGCAACATTGAATGTATGCGAGTGGAACTAATGCTCAAACATGCCTCAATCTCACAATAAGTCACATGACGATCTTGCTATATCAGTTCACGCACAGCATCGATGTTTTCTGGCACAACAACCGATTTTGGACGACCTTCACGATATTCGTTCTGGAGCGAATTACGAGCACGATTGAATACGGAAAACCAGCGAAACACAGTGGCCCGGAATGGTGTTTCATCATCAAAAGTCGAAGCGAGTTGATCGGCACACTGATGTTGAGTTAGTCCACGTCGAAAATCATAAAAAATCATCGCACGAAAATGTTCACGATTTAATTCCATTTTTCGCCGAGATGAATTTTTCAAGTCACTCTAAACAACACAAATAGCACTCGTATGACAAAACTTTCTGAGCACGTATACCATTAAAAACGTCAAACTTTACGATGCTGATGTCAGATTTGATGTATCTTCGCTGGCGTTGCCATATCTCAAAACTTAAGTAGCAACCCTTGTATCCTGAATGAATATGATATATTTTATACATATCACCAGTTAACATTGGACTTGAGATAATATACCATAAAAATATTTTTTTAGAGCCAGGTAAGTGAGGCAAGGAAGGCGGAGTCATAGCTAATTATGTTATGTTACATAAAAATATGAAGTATAATTAAGACAAATCTTCAACAATATTTTTTTATAAATAAAGGAAAATAAAATGCGAGTAATGAAAGATCTGAGTAAGTTAAAGAACTTGACTATTTAGGTAGTATTTTCTTAGATGATGGAAGAGTTACGAGGGATCTTGAATGACATTAAGCGACAGTAAACTAAGTCAATGGGACACTTAAACATATATACTCGAACTGAATAGTATAAAATTCTGCTAAAATGAATGTTTAAAATAGTATTTTAGTATCAATTTTGATGTGTGGGAGTGAAACATGGACATTGAAAAGGCTTAAAGGAGCTGAACAAATGCTATAGAAATGTGTGCTCTTAGAAGAATATATCCGTTGGTAATGTATGATAGAATACAGAATGAAGTGATAAGGGATGAATATGAACTTAATATATCCGTTGGTAATGTATGATAGAATACAGAATGAAGTGATAAGGGATGAATATGAACTTAATATATCCGTTGGTAATGTATGATAGAATACAGAATGAAGTGATAAGGGATGAATATGAACTTAATGCTGATGTATTGAATAAGATGGAGAAGACCCCTCTGAGATGGTTTGGGTACATAACATATAATAAATGAATGGAGAAAGATTAATAAAACAAATACACAACGTAAATTTAAGTGGAAGGCGTGGTAGAGGAAGATCAAGGAAAGTATGTTTGGATTAAGCAAATTATATTTTGAAAGATGGAAATGTAAAGTCAAATAAATCGTACGAGCTATATGATAAGGTTTATGGATGTAGAGGACGCGAAAGATGTGTGTCCCGACAGAAAAGTCTGGTGCTCTGTGTTCTCTGCCTACCCCGACAGGAATACGGCACTATGGTAAGTGGGGATGTACTAATATTTTTTGTAGAAGATCATTGTTTTGAGTGTGGATGCCAAAGATGAGGCGAGGTGATGGTGTAACGACCGTAGTTTAGATTGCTCAAGAGCCATTTGAAACAACAATGGCAATCAGTTTCGGGAGTTATATTGGTGATAATATCTTCTAAAAATTGAGGTTAAAACGTCCAATCGTGTAGTGTCCTCATCCACCAGTCAGATCTCATAATTTGTCAAAAATAATAAACAACTCGAATGATTTGGTTATTGTGGCATTAATATTCTGTCTCTTAGATCCGAAATGTCCAACCCTAATACTAACTATTTTTTTATTAAAGAAATGCGTATTGAGTGTTAAATTTCGTATAAATTTGTCGTAACTTTCTTAAATAACGGAGTAACGTGAGTTCATTACCTCCTTTTAAGGTTAGAAATTAGTATTAAGGCCGGACTATGAATTCGGACCTTAGATTACTTCTTCCAACAATGGTGACCAATTCTTAGTCCCTTCGAATCTTTCGACGTTGCGTTTTTCGAATGTCCTGTATTAAACTTAGTTTAATTGTATATACTATAAAAAATTATAATCAATGCATACGTGACTTATTTTTATCCAATGGCAACTTATATAGCATAGACGAGATATTTTGGCGTCTGGGGCCACTCATAAAAAATGCGCCCTTACAATAAAGTGACAATTTTCATCTGTAATATTTTCTCCTTATTTTAAATTGGGCGTTTTTTTTTGTTTTCTAAAAAAACACCCTAGTTATTTAAAAAAGTAAGAATTGGGGACGTGCGTTAATTTACCCCTCTATATAAATCAACGAATGGAAATTAAAATGTCCAACATTTATAACTTATTATTTCGCGCTTTTAGTGTAGTAAAATCATTAAAAAAATTATCGAAATTGATTTTGTTCAAAATTAAATGCTCAATAGAGAGAATAGCTATATAACATAATATGACAAGCCGAATATTATGTAGATCTCAAATAAGTTTTGATTATTTTTTTTGTTATTTTATGCTTTTTCCTTTTTGGGCGCCTTTCAGATACGGCGCCTGGGATCAATGCTCCGTGTGCCTTTATCTTGTCCTAGCTCTGGTAATTTGTACGAAACAGAGGCTCAGCCCAATCTTGCCTAGTGAGAGATCATCAACATATAGCGATCTCCACTGAATTCTTGAAACCTAATATTTTACCCCTCTTAATTGAAATTCTTGGAATGATAAGAACATTTCAACCCGCCAATTACACACCTATATACGGAAATTACTAATTGATAGGGAAATAGTATTTTCGGGTGCTTATGTTGATTTCATGGTTGAAAAATTTGTTAAATTAAATCGTTGAATCAAATATAAATATCAAAATAACACGAACTCAAAATATCCGACAAAGTACAGTAAGATATCAATTAATATACGCAAGGAGAAAATTAAATTAATTTAAAATAAAAATATATGGTATATTAAAATAACTCCTTGGACTGCCCACCTTTCCCAATTCTCAGATAACGGTTCAAGAGGTGGGAGCAAATAGATTTTGACAAATATGTGAAAATATTACAATATTGTTTTCGGCTCCATTAATCGAGCCTTCGGGTTTAGAATCACTGGAGTAGGCACGGAACCCACGATTCGTAATTGAACGTGTTGGCAATATTACTCCACTTCAAGAGGAAATAACTCACGCACACGTTTAGGGCTGAGTATTGTTAGTGTAAACTTTTTATTTCAATCTTGTCCCTTCGCCTTGTTGTAATTTTTGCGGCCACCTGGATTATTCCACAGATCACATTTTATAGTAATGCGATGATAATCGAGTCAATAATTTCCGAGGAGATCTCCACTCAGCCTTACCGATTGGTTACTAACCTTAGGTGGACCGATTAGTTATTCCGATCTAGTGGCGTCAAAGGATAGTTTTGCTCTATTCGAAATTTTCTGTGAAAGTATTGGAAGCTTGCTAGGCTGTTTAAACTACAGGCCTTAAGCCACTTTATAAATACATTGAATGCTCTGCGAGTAATTTCCCTTCTCCCGTGACGTCGGGCCTTAAGTTCGTCTTCAATTACATTCCTTTCACACTCAGATGTGTCGCCATCGGAGGAGGAATTCCTCAGGGCAATTGCTTCTTCGTTACTATGTGATGTCGCGCTTATAACAAATAAAGAAGATCTCTATCTTCTAATGTATCATATATCGTGCTGGCTGGATGAGGACTTATTTTGTCTCCCATAACATCATGGGTGGTGGTGGGATCAAACTGAACTGTAGATTAGGATCCTTTTATGTATTTTACGGGTTTCGGGTGGAAGTCAAGCTTCCTACCAACTGGACCACGGAGGTCATCAATGTCTTCTATACCAAAATAAAACTTAATATTGTCTTCTTTTGTAAATAACATTACTTATCAGTGCAAAATAGCGAATACAAACGAGTTTCTTCTTGTTTAGATAATTCACCTGAGAGTGCTGAGAGTGCTGAGAGAGCTTTGTATCAGTTGTATGGTTAAATTCATGAATACAACATTTTATTTTATTTTATGCTAAGGTAATTTTGTAAAAATATATTAACAAGTCGAAAAATTTAGGTGTTGATATCGTTATCGGAAATAGATTTCGATTAGACGGCCGAATATTTGAATTATTAAGGGATAAAACGTATGTAATATTGAGGAGAGAAAAGTGACAAATTTTAACAAGGAGATTGTGCATGGTCGAGAAAGAGTGACTCGAATAGTTAAAGAATGCATTATCGGGTTTCTCTTTCTCTAGTGTAAACCTGCACATCGGGCTCTCAAGGATTTAGATTCTCGTTAAATATAAAGTGACCAAACAATATATTTTTTCTTCTTCTGGAAATGCGGGATATAAATCTCTTGTGAAATATTTGGTGAATTGTTTAGATCAGTTAACAATTGCCGTGATTCCAAACCTTCATAGGATTCTTCCTAAAGTAAGAAAATAGCAAATGTTTCAGTTGGTACCCCTTTCATTTCATTTTCGTGTATACTTCTTCATGTTTTAAAATATGTTAAATAGCGATTCACATAGTGAAATATTCCAAAATCGATGTGACTGTTTCGAGATAAGATATTTATAAGATTGTTTATTTTTTAACGGTGTTATTGCATTTCAGAAGGTTAGTTATAATAAAACAAAGCTTGGTAGAGATTTTCACATTTGTTGTAAGTCAAGCTTGTAGAAAAAACACGTTTACTTTTGTACTCTTATCAAATCGTTTGGTCCATTAGATGTTGCAACAAAGTTATCTTAAGAAACGAAAAACGCGCGTAGTTCGCTTTGACGCTGGCAGAACACGAATGTTTAGTCTTATACTATACTGTCACTTTCCGCAGCAAGTACAGAACGACTAGCATGAAATAGGAACGGGACAATGACTATTTTTTTAAGAATATTTAAATACCTTTATAGAATCCTATTTTTTTTGTAAAGTTACTTAGTTCGTTCGTTTATAACAGGTATCCAATCCACAATGACAAGTTATCTTTACTTTTTTGAAATTGTTTTCTTCTTCGTTGCATGCTCAATGGTGATCGTCATGGCCCACTTCTATGCCTGGAACTTATAGTGTACCACCAAGGATGTACCTTCCCGGGTCTGGCCGTTGCTGAAGGCTGCGTTTTAAGTGGATCCTATTAACTCCTTTACCGAGTCCGGCCATCTTATAGGGCATCATCTTCCTCGTTTCTCAAATATTTTTTAAACGCATATTTTTCGAATTTCTATATTGTATCCCTCTTGACCTTCATGGTTGCTTCTAGCTCTGGGGCCTGCGTATGATTCCCGTTAAAGGCCAACTTTTTAAAAACGATTCTAGACTGATTTATACTTAAAGCAACTTTAAGATATTTTTAAATTGATTGGAAGATGATTTTAGAAACAAATAAACCCACAAGATTTTACTGTGTAGAATAGACAACTGATACGATGATGTCAATGGGTACACAGCAACAATGTTGCTTGATTAAATCAATCTGAATAATTGATTTTTTAATTTAAAAGTTTGTAAAATATGAAATTACACTCTTTATTCCCCTTCCATTTCGCGAGCGATTATCATTGAACACAAAATAAATCAAACGAAAACAAGAGCACAGAACACGATTAAATTTCAGTTGCGTTTATTCCTACGTGTGGAGAGTCCTTGTTTCTGAAATGAACTCTGATTTTTAACAAATCCTTATAAACAACCTCCGTGGCCTAGTTGATAAGACGCCGCTTTTCCAGCTCGGGGTTAGCGGGTTCGATTCTCGTCGGTATTAAGATATTAAGAAATGGTTTTAGTTTGGTTATCACTTAAGGTTTATAACACCTTTTTGGCTTATTGGAATAGATTTCTATATGGCAATAAACTCTCCATATTGTACTATATACATCGGAAGTGTAATACAAAACAAAATACTGATGTTTTCTCTCAACTGTGGAACATCGGGTCGCCAAGGTTTCTCTCAACTGTGGAACATCGGGTCGTCAAGGTTTCTCTCAACTGTGGAACATCGGGTCGCCAAGGTTTCTCTCAACTCTGGAACATCGGGTCGCCAAGGTTTCTCTCAACTGTGGAACATCGGGTCGCCAAGGTTTCTCTCAACTGTGGAACATCGGGTCGCCAAGGTTTCCGTCAACTGTGGAACATCGGGTCGCCAAGGTTTCTCTCAACTGTGGAACATCGGGTCGCCAAGATTTCTCTCAACTGTGGAACATCGGGTCGCCAAGGTTTCTCAGCAATTGAAATCGAATAAAAGGAATTCTGTAATATAATCAACGTCATGTTTTTTTTCTTTTTTCCTTCTTCTCTTTCCTTTAGCCATTATTCTTGTTTTATGGGATTTTTATATTCAAAAGCGATGAATGGTTGGAAAGGCAGTACAAATTAGGGGAGGGCGGTGAATATTAAAAGGGTCCTGGTTACCAACCAGACCAGCTTTTTGGTTAATTATCGAATAAAATAACTCACAGCTGGGCCATTGAACATTCACTATACGAATTCTATAAATAACCTCAGTGAGATACAGGCAAAAGCCCAGTTTACAGGGGACACAACAAATGAAAGGCAACAGACCCACATCCATTAAAATTGTGTGTCCAAATTGAATTACCTGTTGTTTTTTCGCAAATTACGAGTATGTATATTTCTTGTCATGTGTAAAATAAATAAAAAAACCAACTATGTTAAGAAAAGCAGTTCTGAGAAAATAGTGAGAATTTTTACGCTTAAGTGTTACTTAAGTCGTGCTATATATTACCACCAAGGTCCAAAAGTTTCCAACTTTAACAAGTTAGAGTGTGTATGGACAGATACCACGCCGGCTACATCCATTGCATGGTCAGATAATGTTGCAGTTAAAATTTTATACCTCTACCCTTAATAATATGTCAACTAGAGCCGATAGAAGATGCGTTTTTCGTTATATTCAGAATTGATGACCGCGCGATATTTAATTTTTAATATTTCATATTTCAGTGCACAATGAAACACGTCTTTTATTTAACATGCTACTGAGTGTAGAGATATCAATCAAATTTTAACTGAAACATCGGCCTGACCATACGTGGGCGTGGCCAGCGTGGTGTCCATATACCCTGAATTGTTCAGGCCGGAATTTTTAAGACTTTAGTGGTATGTATTTATTTTTCCAATATAAACACACATGTTTAGAAATTTACAATAAAATAAAACATTTCCAACAAAATAAATAAAAAAAATAGTTCGTCAGTCAACAAATACAGTATAAATAATACAATTATTCATTTAACTATCGATAAAAAATAGAAACATTGTCTACCTAACATATATTATATATGCAGAGGAGAAAACATGTCGAACAAATTTTACTTCAATAGCTTGGCATTAATATGAAATCAATATGTGCATACGCACGATTGGGGAATTGCTATAAGACAGTTGTCCCTCGACTGCAAAGGAACACGAGTAACTAACAATGTTTGCGACTAACACGGCATACGTACCATTGGAGAATTGCTATAAGACAGCTCTCGCTCGACTGCAATGGAATACGAGTAACTAACATAATGTTTGCGACTAACACGGCATACGCACGATTGGGGAATTGCTATAAGACAGTTCTCGCTCGACTGTAATGGAATACGAGTAACTAACATAATGTTTGCGACTAACACGGCATACGCACGATTGGAGAATTGCTATAAGACAGTTCTCGCTCGACTGCAATGGAATACGAGTAATTCACATGTTTGCGACTAACACGGTTTGAGACGTGCTGTATCAATGTGAAATGTACAATATTTAAGCTAGGGTAAGGTTTAATAGGAAAATAGTTAACATGTGTCCAAGTATAATTAAATAAAAATAACACCAGAAATTATTAGCTTAATTCAAGAATATTTTTTCGGCGCGAAATGACATGAATTTCAAATCACAAAAATTTAACTTGTTTCAAAAAGACGCTTCTATAAGGTGTCTTATGTATCAAGACCGGCTAGATACGTAACTAGAAAATGTAGCAAAAAAGAAAATAATCTTTCTGAGTGTGCATCGTACACAGTACTTATGTGATCTTTTTATAAACATTTAAGATGAATTGCTAATACAGCGATACGAGAGCTGCTATTTAAGTTTTGAGACAGACAAGTAAAAACAAATATTTATCATTGAAAATGCCTTTATTGTTTTTCAAAATACTCTCCATGAAGATCAATACACTTTTGCATGTGTTTGAACCAATTTTCGAAGCACTTTTTCCACTCCGAATAAGTTAACTTTAAAACATGCGTTTTAAACGCATCACCCGCTTCTTAGGACATCGAAAAACGCTGACCTCGCAATTTATTTTTGATATTCGGGACTAAAAAGAAGTCATTGGGTGCCAAATCAGGGCTGTACGGCGGATGACCCATCAATTCGATGTTTTGAGTGCTCAAAAAGTCACTTGTTTGAGCCGATGTGTGAGAGCTCGCATTGTCGTGGTGGAGAATGATCCGTCTTCGGTGGTTTATTTTCCTCATTTCTCCGAACACTTCTGGCAAACAAATGATGGTGTATCATTTAAAATTGACCGTACAACGTTCCACTAAAGGCACTGTTGCGACATGACCATTTATACCGAAGAAACAAGCCACCATTTGCTTCGAAGTGCTTCGTGCGCGAACAACTTTTGTTGGATTTGGCTCGTCTTGAAAGACCCATACAGTCGACTGCTGTTTAGTTTCTGGCTCATATGCATAGATCCAAGATTCGTCGCCTGTCACGATCTTATAGACGTCGTTTGAAGCACCGCGATCGAATTTTTTTAACATTTCTTTGGACCAATCGACACGATTAAATTCGGAAAACTAGTGAAACACAGTTGCCCGGGATTGTGCTTCATCACTAAAAGTCGAAACGAGTTTATCGGCACACTGTTGTTGAGTCAGTCCACGTCGAAAATCATAAACAATCATCGCACGAAAATGTTCACAATTTAATTCCATTTTTGGCCGAGATGATTTTTTCAAGTCACTGTAAACAACACAAATAGCACTCGCATGACAAAACTTTCTGAGCACGTATACCATTAAAAACGTCAAACTTTACGATGCTGATGTCGGATTTGACGTATCTACACTGGTGTTGCCATATCTCAAAACTTAAGTAGCAACCCTCGTATAAGAAACACACTAAGATCTGAGAAAAACTTACTTTTGATAGTTGGCGTAATTGGCAATACTGCCTTCTTCTCGGTTATCCCCTCAGTTCTATGTTGTTGTTGTTGTTGCCGGGCCTCGCCGTCGAGGATCCCCTCGCAACTCCAACGTCAATCTTGAACGGTTCTTCCACGGCGATCATGTGATCTTCAGTGAGAAAACAGCCCGATCTTAGATTCGCATTCCCTCCCGCCAATGTCACAGACATGTGGACCATGCTGACCCGCCTGGCTATGCTGACGCATGTTCGTAGCGCGCTGACTGTTTCTCACACGTCTAGCCGCTGAGACACCATCAGCTCGAGAGCATACGGCTCTTCACCCCTCACGGTCCAAGCCACCCGCTCCCAGTCCTCAGGCGCCCCGCACAAAGTAAGCGACTCTCGCAGACTGTCCTTATAGCGCTTCCTCTGCCCACCAACTCTTCGCTAATTAATTAGAAATAATATCAATTACCAATTATTTTCACAAATCTACTCAATCTGTTGTAAGTACCTCCACCTGGTCACTTCAGTGCAGTGGCACCTGAACTTTGCTTTGTTTTGTTTTTTCACTTACGCATCGATATTTCAATTTGTATCACAAATATTTTACATAGAAAAATATTATTCTCACGCTCAGTTTATCAATTTATTATTTTATCAAAAGGCTAACCATTTTCCTGCTAGTAATTTGTATACGTACAAGCACGTGGATGAATCTCTTCTAACGTTTTAAAAATAGTAGCTAAGCATACCGATTAAAAATATAGGATAGACCCATGGATAATATCCATATTTCGTCGTATAAAGGTGTCACAGGAATCTCTTTTAAACTCGCTCAAATATCTGGAAATTCTGGATTCCTTCCGGATCCATTTGATTGAGCCGCGCTTCAATCTGCCGTGTACCAATAAATTATAAATACATCTCATAACAGTGTCAGCAATAAATGCCCTAAAGACTCTCATTAAATCCCATAACTTTATTGGTCGATAAACACATACTCTCAACATAAGAACCAAACATGAAATAAGCTAGAATACATCTGATGACGGTACCCTTTTTGGCTCTGAGGACAACAAACGTTTAGTTGCGCTAATGTAAATCACTGAAGAAAACTCAACATATTATCCTCAGTGAGATACAGGCAAATCCTAGTTTACTGGGGACACGACAAATGAAAGACAACAAACCCAGATCCATTAAAATTGTGTCCAAATTAAATTACCTGTTGTTTTTTCGCAAATTATGTATATTTATTGTTATGTGTAAAAATAAATAAAAATGAAATTTGAAACTAGAAGGTTTTTGAACTTGAAGATTTTTTTCTGTCGAGTAAGTAACCTGAGGTTTCATTTTCACCAGTAGAATCTCGCTGACTCTTCGTTGTACGACTGTGGGGATATCCATATTATATATCACATCGTAGAATCTTGTGAGTTTTCTGTTTTTCCCGAAGAAATTGAGAAAAATTATCAACTGCCAGATAATGCAAAGATCTTGATGGAGAATTTAATGATCCCTCAGAGGAGTGGACCATAAAAATACGATTATTGTATTATGTTTTTATGAAATACGTATTTCTAAATAATGAGCTAAATGTTTTTGACCCCATTTCAAGTTCTTGTTTAAAATATTATAACTTTATCAATTATATTCAATAGTATTTTGGATCACTGAGGTTTGTACCGATATAACAAATTCTAGAGTTGATAAATAAATAGAATAATGTACGAGTATTTAACAAAATATATTTACGCGCAAATATTAAATAATAGTTTTATTTAATGCTTTGTGGAGTGAGTCAAAATATATGTGCTTTCGTTTTAATTATTTTAGATGAAACTGCTTTATTTACGTATTTTTGAAATTATGTTGTTAACATTTCATTATTATTCTACGTATATTTCACCTCGAATATTCTCATTGTAGCGGTATAAAAATATGGTTATTATTGAAATAATTAAATATTCAAAGTTATAATAATAGTTTATAGAGTACCACTTAATAATTAAAATAACATAAATATATACATTAAATTAAATTGATTAATAAAAAATATTGTTTTAATTTATTTTATTATACAATATATTATCTATAGTTGAGGCATTGACACTGTGGAGGTGTAAAGACACTGTAATTTGTTTAGTCAAACACATTTTATTCCACTTTATATAACCGTGTAACCCTACCAATTTTAAGGTTTTCCCCTCATCATCAACAAGACTTTTTGTTTGTTCTATTTTGATGATGAGGTGAAAACCTTGAAACTGGTAGAGTTATACTTTTATATAAAGTGGAATAAAATGTGTTTGACTAAATAAACTATAATACAATTATTGTTATTCAGTGAAAAAATCATTTTATTTTCTTTGGAACATTAAACGTTAGTAAGAAAGCTTATACAACGCAAATATTCTTTTGTCTACTAAAATAGAGAAGAATACGTGGTTTGTCGATGTAAGAGATAATAATGTTGTAATTATTAAGGATAAATGTGAAGTAAAAAATGATGTATTAAGAAGGACAAAATAGCACATTGAGGAGGTTTGGGCGTGTTGAATGGATGGATTATGAAAGTATGACTTTATAAAGCAAGCTTAAGTGGGAGTCGTGGAAGAAACCGATCGAGAAAAGTATAGTTGGATCAAGTGAATCAAATTTTAAAAGAAGGTAAGGAGTAATAAGAGATTAGAGAGAACTGCATGAGAAGATTTGCGGATGTGAGGAAGGCGAAGGATGTCGAGATGGGAAAGTTTAGCGTTCTGCCCTGTCTATCTAACCCAACGGGGAAATGGTATATGTACGTATGTATACTATACGAATTTTGAAGAAATAAAATATAACGTGTAAATTTTATAACAACGTAACTGCTTTTATTTAGTCTCTCTCTTCTTTGCTGGGCCTCGTAGTCGAGGATTCTCTGGCCATTCCAACGTCAATTCAGTTGGAAAGTAAAGCTATGTCGTGGAGTTTTGTTTTGTTTCTTTTCTTTCTCATCTTTAAGCGAGTAAGCCGATGTGCACCAGCAAACTCACCGACCACACCGCTGTACTGAATCGAATGGCACACCTAAGTGACGATCGGAGCACACCGGTATGTTTTCCTTTTTTTTTAAAAGAAAAAATATGACCGAGATCACAGGTATTCTTATAACCCTGTATACTAGGCGGAAAAAATGCATGTATCATTCGAGGGGAGTAGCACTGCCCGGAGTTCGAACCGGCGAACTTCCGCTCGACACTTTTATTTAGTATTGTTTAGTTTAGTCGGTTGTCAGTTTTTAAACACTTAAGTCTTTAAATAAAATATATACTAGTCAATATAATATTAACCGCGTTTTCCATTCAATCGGCATATTATGTCCTTTGCAGAGTTCGGCATACAAATGATTTTGATATATTTGCCATTAGTCAAATTCAACTAAAATTTTCATTATTTCCGCGATTATTATTTTAACAACTGCATTATAGTTCCCACTTCATTAATTTCGTACCCATAAACACGTCATTTGCATAATGCTTTGCAAATATTCTCTATCGGATTGAAAACTAAATAAGGTAACATTTAAATGCTGAATATGTTTAATTATTATACCTTTGTGCATTTCATTGTGAAAAAACATAGAAAGTCGATTTTCATGAAATACTCGTATGTCGTGGATATCAGGAAGCATGTTTTGAGCGGAAACATTTTCAATGAAAATTGTCTCTTTTTAACTTTGTAAAAAGTATTGTATTGTGTTATATTTACGTTGTATACAATACAATTTGGCGAACTTATTGATTGTGCCAATATCTACCAAACAAGCAGATTTTGTTTAGAATTTTTGGTACAATCAGGAATTGAAGCAGTAACGTCCAGTTGAAAGACGAGCATTCTTCAACTAGGCCAAGGTGCTGGTAATTTTTATTAAGTGTCTTCAGGTATCAACTTTTTTTGGTCAGGACTTATTGTTCGGATTCTTAGAAGTAGAATATATTAATATACGAGTATATCAGAATATAATAATAATTCCTACACACTGATGAGACCAAAAACTATTTTAACATTTAGAATGTAGGATATTGCGATCTTCTTTTTTAAAACATTCATTAATTTATACTTAGAATTTATACTTTGTAATTCATTAAAATGTCATGTAAAAAAAGAAAGACTGAAATAACAAATATGTGTAGTGTAAATGTGAGTGAAATGCCTGTGAGAGGAATACCAAAGGAAGTATGGTTAGATCAATTGAATGTTATTCTCTTCTTCTTCCTGGCACTGTCCCAACTCACTGCCTAGGTAGGCTGTTGGGGTCGGCTCTTCTTGTTCTCAGGCTGTATATTATTTGGTTCTGGGTGTCGCTTTCATCTAGGCCGTTTCTCTGCAGGTTTTTGGAGCATTGAGTCATCCAGGAGTTTTTGGTCTTTCTCTGGACGGATGTCGAGAAAGATCTACAGACATTGCCTGATTTACAGTATGGTCAGGTGGTGTCCGTCTTATGTGCCCGTACCATTTCAGCTGTCGCTCTTCCCGCTTACTATTTATGTCAATTACATCATCTGCAAAAAGCATAATCTTAAGGATACCATTCATTTCATGATTTGTTAGAAAATTCATGAGAATTACGAACTGCAGTGGACTGAGGACAGATCCTTGGTGCACCCCCACTTTAATTGTAAATTTATGTGATGTTCCCGACGTGCATCTTACTTATGTTTTCCATTGGTATACATATCTTGTATGGTAAGCACATATCCTTCCGGTACGTCATGAGATCTCAATGCTGCCCAAATCAGGCTTCGGGGTATCCTGTCGAATGCCTTTTCCAGGTCTATAAATACCATGTGTAGGTCTTTTTTGGCATCTCGATATTTTTTGACTAGGATTCTGACTATTTGATAATTGAATGTTATTCTAAAAGAAGGAAATGTAGAAGTCAGAGAAATCGTAGAAGTTGTGTGTCGATGTGGAAGAGGATAAGGATGTGAGTCGAGATAGGAAAGTCTGGCGCACTGTCGTTTCTGCCTACCTGAGATAGTATATATGTATTAAAAGTTAAAGAAATGTTATACTTATAGTTCTGGCTACTTGAAAAAGAAGAAAACTCACATTTTGAAGTATTCATTTCGAATTTTCGAAGTGTTTTTTATTTCTTAATTAAAGCTTTTCACGAATTTTGTGTGAAACTATAGAATTTCTTGTTAAAAAATCTGTATCTTTAAATTTGAATATATTGCAGAAGTTATGAAAATTTAGAATTAGAGAAAAACATTCAATCAAAATGAGAATAAACTTCTTGAGAATATATTTAGTATACTTCAGGACAATAAATTAAACTTATAATAAGGATAATAAATTCAAGTAATAAAATATAAACTTGTTCTCAATTTCATATTTACGGTAAGTTTCCCCAGGATGTAATCGATGTCGATATTCAAGGAAGCAATTTAAAATGTGCATGGAAGTAAGCAAGTGAGGGAGCAAGGAAGCAAGAAAGAGCGGGCTGGCGCAGTCCCCAGAGAAATTAATATTTTCAGCGGCGACTACAAATCAGACTAGTGCCTTATTACTTAACCGACCAGTTTCTGTATGCCTGAAACTATGTCGTATTGTTCACTGAAAATGCTGAAAACTTTAATACCTTCAACATTTTCAGGAGAAAGAATATATTATAGTACGAGTATGTAATACTGAAAATTGCAAAGCCACTATGTGCTTTTTTAACAAAATTGGAGCTTTGTATGTAAAACCGTGCTTTGACATATCGTCAATTAAATTTAATGAGTGTGGTATGTTTATTGAGTAACAATTGTATATAATTTAATAAAAAAACAAACTTATTGGAACTTCCTTATATTCTTACTTAAAACTTCTGTTGCAGTATTTTAGATTTTTCAAACCAAACTAACAAATTTACTCGATTCATATAATTATATTGTATAACTATTCTTAATTATTCATTTATTTGTACAGGGGGTATGTTATACAGATTCAGTACATTTTTCAGTGAAGAAATTAAAGTTAACCAAAGATATTCTAGCGCTCTTCTAGTTGGTTCTCTTCATACTTATCTTATATAACTCAGAGACTCAAATTGAGTGATAGTGTATTTGGTGAGCCTCTTTTTGTGAGATTCGGAGTACCCCAAGGCAGTGTTCTGGGATCTATATTGTTCTTGATATATGTCAATCAGTTGTGTAATCTTTCTATCAGGGGTAAGATTATTACTTTTGCGGACGACACGGTTCTTCTGTTCGAGGACCGAACATGGTATGATGTGTTTTCAAAGGCTAACGAAGAATTACGTGTAGTTAAAGAATGGATGGACTCAAATTTATTGACTCTAAATTCCCAAAAAACTAAATACATCACATTTAGCATACCTACAAGAACTCAAGCACCTACAAATAAATACATAACACTGCACATTTGTTCACCCATGGCTGACTGTAGTTGTGTTTCTTTGGAAAGGGTCGATAGTATAAAGTACCTTGGAGTTTATGTTGATCAGTTCCTTCGTTGAGAGGTCCATATTAACACTTTGAGCACAAAAATCAGAAAACTAGGATACATATTCCGTATGATTCGAAATGTGCTCAGTGAAAATATTTTTAAAAGTATATACTTCGCCTTATGTCAGTCATCACTTTCCTACAGTATATCAGTTTGGGGGGGATGCACCTTAACCCAAAAACACATATTGCAGGTTTCCCAAAAATTGATTGTGAAAATAATTAATAAACTTCCTGCCCGGTATCCCACGGCGGAACTTTTCAGAGATTATCGGGTCCTGAACATAGCCAATTTGCATCTCAAATCCATTCTCTGGCACTACCATCGAGATGAAGGGAAGATGCAGACTCAGCAGAGATACATGACACGCATGGCAACTAATGAAATGTTCACCATCCCTAGAGTTAAAACCTCTTTTTCCTAAAGGCAATATGCTTATTTGGCTCCCATGACATACAATGGCGTGCCGAATTCAATAAAGATAAAGGGAGGAAAACAATTTAGACAGTCGATCGGAGCGTGGTTGTTATTGCGACAGGATTTTGAGTACTTGGGCCTTCAGGATGAATGACGCGTGGAAAATATTTGTGTGGGCTCTTGAGTGTGGGTTTCTTCTTGTTTTAATTTTTGTTGTTTTGTATTTATTTTTCTATATATTTTTGTTTTTATTTTTATTCTTATGATTGTGTGCGGTATATTATGGGATGAGCATTTTTGGGCTTTCTGGAGTGATGATGTGTGAAGAGTTTGATTCCGCATGATGTTTCCAGATGTAATTGAGTGTCACTGTTTGTCAGGTTGATGAGAACGTGCAACAGGGTTTTGTTTTGGTGTAATCAAAAATTGGAAAGAAGTATCGATTAATTTTTTCATGCTTAATATTCTCAGTGAGATACAGGCAAAAGCCTAGTTTACTGGGGATACGACAAATGAAAGGCGACAAACCCAGACCCATTAAAATAATGTATGTCCAAATTAAATTACCTGTTTTTTTTTCGCAAATTATGTACATTTCTTGTCATGTGTAATAATAAATAAATAAATAAATAAATATGTATGAAAAATTATAAAAAAATGAAAATTTTTTAAAACAGGAAGTTCATAAGAGTAAAGTCGAACTAAAATGAGACATTGTTTTACTTTATGAAATAATTTTTCTATTTGTGAAATAGATGAAATACTTGACAAAAAATGTTTTTACTTTTGTCAATGAAATCATTCGATGTCATAATATAGATCGATTTGGAAATATAACCCCAGCACATAGCCTGATTGATACTCGAATCAGGGTTAGCACAATTTTATTTCTTGTCCATAGTTGAAAAATTGAAAATTAGACAGAAATAATATACAAACTTAAATCAGTACATTTTCTAATGATAGTGAAATCTTCATCGCTGTTTAACAACTTAAGACTCCTCGAAAGTTTCAAACGTCATATAAGAAAAATAAAATATCAATTGAGGATTATGTTTCTCGGTTTGATAGATTATTTTAAATATCGAGAAAAACAATAATAACAATACTTTTAGTTTGTATAAATTGCTCCTCTTAAGCTCCACAATTAAGAAGTTTTTTTTATATTTTGGGATTTCCCTATTATGTAAACATTAATTTATTTGGAAAAAAAAACATTAAAGTATCCATCTTAATAAATTGATTTTAACTTAAAACAGAACGATTTTTTTTTAAATTTAAAAACCCTCTTTGCATTTGCATTATTTTCAAATGCAGTGATTTATTGTTGTTGACCCAACCCTGTGCTTGATCCGCCAATCAAGATAACGAATTGCGAATTCGGCTTGTCCACTTTATTGGTTTTATAAAAACATTCCGGCGCCCAAAACCGATTTGGGAGTCAGGTGATTTAAATAATGAGAACACAGATGTCAACGGTAGCCAATTTAACGACTTATCGTAAACCAATGAAGGGAAATATAATATTTATGACGAACCCGCATGTTTGTCTTCATGTATACGCTTTTTGACTGACAAAATATGCATTAATCGGAAAATTTATACCTTCAGCCAGATGTTCAATCGCTTATTTTGTGAGCGATTATTTCTTAATTAGCTCTAACCAGGGAAAAATCACGAGACGTAAATTAATTGGCTACGCTAAAAGACTGAAAAATAAAAATTGCTTCATAATAAAAAATCCGCTTATTGGCATCCTTTTCAGTATTTTGCTGTAGTTACACTTGTTGAAAATTGAGCATTTGCTGAGCATGTGCAGCGCGACGCTCGTTGGCTTCCTCTATTGTTCGTTTCTCAAGCCGTTGCCTCCGATAGTTGCACATGTATATTCAGCACGCTTTGCACTGGTTTTTTTTAATCGGTTCACATATCTTTAATTAAATCATAACTAAGACATTAATTTACTTATTTAAGACAAAAATACTAATATTAATTTAATTTTTATCTTTTTTCTTTAACTAAACCGTAACTATGACCACACTAATAATTATTGTTACACACGGACGTAAATATAACCAATTTTATGTTGTTTGATAGAATATTAAAAAAAAAACTCTCGTGAAAATTATGAATTTGGTTTAAAATAATTCTGAAAAATTTATATGTATATATTTTTATTTTATTGCCATGCAAGGTCTTTATCGATCATTAAAAAAGGTTACACAAGTAATACTCATATTATAATTTTTAATTGCGCATAAATATTGTCACAACTTGTCACAAAAATTATAAAGATTTATATGAATCATACATAAAAATATATCGAAATGAAGTACGCATATGCATACTAAACCACAAATATAATACATCAAATAAAAACCTGAGTCAGAACAAGGCTCATACATTAAAAGGTCATAGCATACAAAATGAAAAAATATATATAAGAAAGTAATAAAAATATTCATACAATCAATTCACTCCAACACAAAATAAAACACATCAAGACCTTAACATACTCGTATTTACAGATATCTCATAAAGTTTGGGAAAAAGAGAAAGAAAAATCAACGAAAGTAACACCGTGGCGTCGGATTTATGGTATGGTCCAGACAAACAAAAACGCTCTATATAAGAACTTTAAAGACAATAAGACTACCAATAAATATGCCCGAGACTGCAACATAGTCAATTGATGCAATCTGGGTACGGGAGAATTTGAATAATACTTAGTTTTTCAACTCTCGCACAGGAATAAATCCTGACGTCTCGTACTTCCCGTAGGATCAAATCAAACATCCATTTACGATCGGAAAGTCTCATCAAGTTCAGATGCGATAACAACATGTTATACTAGGTTAGTCAAAAAGTTTTGAAAGCGGAAATGAAAATACATTTTTTTTGGGGGGAAATCACTTTTATTGCTCAGTATAGTCTCCCATAAGATCAATACACTTGGTCCAACGATCTTCCAACTTTGTTGTCCCATCACGGAAGTGACTTTCTGAAAGGCCTGCAAAATACTCCTCTACGACGGCTATAACCTCTTCGTTTGATGAAAAATGCTTTCCACGAAGGAATTTTTTGAGGTGTGAGAACAGCCAGAAGTCAGAGGGAGCTAAATCTGGCGAATAGGGTGGATGCTGCAACAATTCGTACCCCAATTCACTGATTTTCGCGATGGTTTTTTGAACTGTGTGAGCAGGTGCATTGTCTTGATGAAAAATGATTTTTTTCTTCTGCAAACCGGGTATTTTTTCACAATTGTTTTCATCCAACTGGTCCAAAAGGTCACAATAATAATCAGAGTTGACTGTCTTACCAGTTTGGAGATAATCTATCAATAAAATTCCTTTTGCATCCCAAAAAACTGACGCTAACACCTTCTTGGCCGATTTCTGGACACGAACTCGCTTCGGAGCCAAAGTGCCTGGTTCACACCACTTCTTAGCCTCTTGTTTTGATTCAGGATCATGGTGGTAGACCCAAGTCTCATCCATAGTGATGAATCGACGCAGAAAATCCTTTTTATCCTTTCGAAATTGCTCCAAATGTTGCTCAGAAAGTCGCATTCGAACGTGTTTTTGTTGCATTGTTAGCAAATGCGGCACCCATTGTGCACACAGTTTTTTGAAACCCAAAACTTCAGCCAAAATATGCCATGTTGTTCCATGTGAGATGCCTATGGTGTCAGCTATCACATTCACAGTCGATCGATGATCTTCCAAAACCATATCCTGTATTTTCGCTATGATTTCTGGTGTTGATGCACTTTTTGGACGTCCTGAGCGTGGATCGTCTTCAACGCTTGTACGGCCACGCTTAAACTCCAAAACCCATCGGTGAACGGTTGAAAATGAAGGAGAAGACTCCTTTAATACTTTAACCATCTTTGCATGGATCTCAGTAGCCGATAAACCTTCCAAAACAAAGAATTTAATCACTGCACGATATTCGGATTTTTCCATTGTTAAAAAATACACTGACACGTAAACTTCAAATGGCTTGTAAACAAAGAATGAATGACAGATCGAATTGAAATTTTGAGTACGTTCTTATGAAAGATGAAATATTAAAATGGCGTAGAAATTTTGGTTTTTCTACTGCTCCATAGATGTCGCTTTCAAAACTCTTTGACTAACCTATTAGTTTACATCCTGATGTGACGTAAAAAATTGTTTTTGAGAAATATAAAAAGCTATAAAATGTTAAACAATGTTTATTAACATATGATTAAACATGGCTCTCACTGCAGCAAGACAAATTAAATATAAACTTTTTTTGTAAAAAAGCGGTTTCATAGAGTAGCTAACTTGAAATGGACGATGTGGAGGATATCCTAGCACTTGTAAAAGAATTATGTCTTGTCCACAGTAGGATGTTTAAGATGACTGGTACTCGCAAACCTAATTTTGCGAGAAATTAAGCTAGGAAGAAGATGATAAAGCTTTCTTAAGTCTTAATGTAACGACTTTTTATTTTGAAAGATAAACGGAATATTTGAAATATGGAAGCCATGCGATTGTTGAAAGATATAATCTAGAGCTTCGCAATATTATATTAAGTCTATGGTAAGAGTACTTGACTACACTTTTAATCTCAATATTTTGAAATTTTCGTCTATATATTGTAATTATTTTGTTTGTCCTTTGCTTAGACGCAACAGTTCAGAACTTTCAAGAACCATGGATGTCATGTTTGCATTTACTAGTAACAAAAAGTTCAAACATGTTTTATTTTTTCTATTTTGTGTCATCCAAACATTTTACTCTATTAAAAACAACAAAAATAGTTTGAAGTAAAAAAAAATCTTTTTATTTATACAATTCATTCTTATCTGGATGTCTTCATTCGAAGGTGCGGCAATAGGTTCACTGGATGTGCTAGTAGTTTTTTTTTTAAATGACTAAATAGTCATTTACTAGGAAGACACCATTTTCTTTTACTTTATAAAATATTAA
This sequence comes from Odontocerum albicorne, assembly GCA_949825065.1. Lineage (NCBI taxonomy): Eukaryota > Metazoa > Arthropoda > Insecta > Trichoptera > Odontoceridae > Odontocerum > Odontocerum albicorne. The sequence continues at coordinate 28,689,623 of OX463841.1, read as the reverse complement.
TTCATGCAGGCAGTAGAGCTTTGAAAAGTTCTAGTGGCTTTCCAAAATAGGTTTTTGAGATATGAAAATCTTAATATTTTGAAATACGTCTTCGAACCGTATTACAGTGTAAAGACACGAATGATAATTTCTTCTTCTATTTCAATTTGGCATTCATTTCTAAAAGTTCTTTGTTTGTAGGGTCTTAAATATCTGCTTGAAACGTACCAAAACATACAGCATTCATAAAACCTGTAATCAGTTGACAAGTTAAGAGGAAAATCTTACAAAACTGGGTAATCGTTAAGTGGGAATTCGTCAAGTGAGAACTATCTGGATATTGCATTGCTTTATGAAATAAGGAAAAATTATACTCGTATAATATAACTGGTGGATGTACTATGCGTATCCAGAAAGTAAGTGTACTGAGGCCCTCACGACCGGATGGATTTTATTTTCGACATGTTGGCTACACTTCCGTGTAGCCTGACCCTTCCCCTCCGCAACGAGATCGGTTCGAGGTCAGTACGTTGAGAAGTGTCGACGCGACAACACATTTCGTGAAAAATGTCAATCCAATCTCCCGCCAAGTGCGAAATACGCGGCGTCATCCGTTATCTCGTTTGGAAGGGAAAACCTCCGGTTGAGGTTTATAATGAGGTGAAAACTGCATATGGTGATAAAGCTATGAATCGTACGAGTGTGTACAAGTGGTGTCGCGAGTTTAAAAACGGTCACGTCACACCTCTTCACCCTCCGCCAAAAAGTTCAAAACCACAATTTCAGCCAAGAAAATCATGGCATCCGTGTTTTGGGACTGTCAAGGCATAATTTTAATTGAATATATGCCTCAAGGGGAGACCACCAACTCTGCAAGATACTGTGAGACCCTAAAAAAATTGCGGAGGGCGATTCAGAACAAGAGGAGAGGCATGCTGACAAAGGGAGTCTGCCTGCTGCACGACAATGCCAGACCACACACGGCCAACGCCACGAAGGAACTGCTCGCCTCGTTTAAATGGGATGTCCTGAACCATCCCGCGCATTCCCCTGACCTAGCACCTTCAGATTATTATCTCTTTACCTCCCTGAAGCTGCACATGGGTGGAAAAAGGTTTTCAACCGACGAGGAGGTAAAGGAGGAGGTGGAGAAGTGGACGGAGGGGTTGGCGGGAAACTACTTCGAGGAAGGCATCAAAAAGTTGATACCCCGCTTCACCACCTGCATTGAGAGGAATGGTGACTATGTCGAAAAATAGCTTACATATGTACTACGGTAACCACGTAATTTTTTTGCTTAAATAAAAAAAATTGTAACCTACAAAAATTCAGTACACTTACTTTCTGGATGTGCCTCGTATATGTACTGGAGAGTACAGCTATACTTATAACACATAACTAGAAATCTAGATGGAAATATTTTATTTTTAACCTTAAAGAAAGATAAGCGACATTTCAGTTTTGTATCAAATAATAAATGCAGTGACCGGAAGTGGAGGAAAAAACCGCACCCTTTTACAAATTTAAAGGGCTTGTGCGTGACTCAGATTGATCTTTACATTTCAAGGGGCGAACCCGCGTAGCTACATGTTTAGAATTAAGATATTAAATACACTAATTCACATTTTTTTGCAATCAATGTTATATTTTTAATATTAGTATAAGACATGAAAAAAATCTCGATTATATAGTTTACACTAGTAGTAGTTTTCTGAGATTTTACTATTCGAATTTCTAAAAGTTTATTTTTGGGAGAAAGTTATACAAATCGTGATTTTGAAAGGTTTTCTTAAATCAGTGTTTCTTAAACTTTTTGACCCAGATTAGGGTATTAGTTTTTTTTCGCGACCCAAATAAAGACTAAGAAAATAACACATGCACATAACAATTAAATATATTTATATTTAAATAATTACATAGTCAATAACTCGCAGAGGAGAACCATTGTCACTCCTTTTCGTGTATTTTGTGGGGGCTCAAAAGTCCAATCCTGGATCCACACTCCCTCCCGCAGCATAAACACAATATTTTTTCGCTATATGCGCTTTTCCTTTTCACGGTTGCGTCTCGCAGTCCCACCAAGTGTCACCCTCTCATCCACTGTGCGTCTCCACGGTCGCGCTCATGTGTCGCTGTTTCCCAGCGCTGGATATGTATACCACACAGTTTGAGATTGGAATGAAGGTTGTCCTTGTGCCTCTTTTTTTAACTACTCTGTTCTTTTTTTCCTTAATAAAGTTCACAGGACTACTTGATAAATTCAACAATCTGACAAAGTGTCCTGGTCATCGAAGTAACTGTCTTATTATTATTGCGTTTATGCTGGTTGTTTAAGCCTCAGCAGTGCGCTTGTCCTGCCGTTTTATATTGAGGACACGGCGCTAACATCTCTGATGAAATTTTTCTAATATTTTCTAACACCCTTCATCGCAGTCTACCGTAAGCGCTACTAGCACATCCTAGTCGGCGTTGTACTTGTATTTCTTCATCAATGTCGACACCACGCGATAAAATACATCCAAGATAAGGAAAGATCAGCATATTTTTCAAGATATTGCCTCCAATGGAAATGCTGGGTGGTAATACATAGATTCGAGGTGCCGTTAACTGAAGTATTTTTGTTTTACTTGTGTATATGTTTAGGCCGAGTGACAGATAAGCTTGATTAAATGTGTATCGCATGAAAAACCGGAATCGAGTGGAACTCCCCATGGTCATCGTCAAGATGACAACGGACTCTTCCGCAAAGCGCATCTTCACCGAACTCCACGGTGTACTCGATATTCGAGTCACAGTGGAGGAGCTGAACAAGCGCAAAGGCATGGGCCAGTGTCATCGATGCCAACAGTTTGCCCATTCCGCCGGCAACTGCCACGCCCCAGCCAACTGTGTGAAATGCGGTAGAACGCATCACACATCTGAATGCAGGAAGCCCGCGGACACTCCCGCCACCTGCTGTAACTGCGGAGGCCCACACACGGCCAACTTCAGAGGCTGCCCACGCTTCCCCAAGAGCAACCTCCCTTCAATCGCTCCCCACCACCACTTCCAGACCCCGCAGCCCTTACGCCCCCTCATGGATGGCATCTACCAACGCCTCTCCACCAACGCCCCCTTACCGAACGCCCCCTCGGCAAACAACGCCACACGGCGATTCCCCAACGCTCCCCAGAGTGCATCGAAACCAGTCACTTCCAACGCGTCATACGCGAACGTCGCAACTCATCGCCCCCTATTATCAACATCTACACCCCAAAACTACATATTGCCCGCCGCCCCCCCCCCAAATCGCGATCTCATTTTGAATAACTTAAAATCAGCCATCACCGAAGCCATGAACCTCCTCAACTACATCCAAGAAAATGGCTCGCACCTATAAACCATCCCATATATCCGCCGCGTTCTGGAATGCAAACGGTTCCCTCAGAACACATAAACAAGAGGTCGAGGATTTCCTTCTCGAGCACAACCTGGACGTGTTGCTGATAACGGAAACGCATCTCAAACCGAGCTACCGTTACAGCATCCGTAACTACTACTGCTACAGAGACGACCGCCTCATCGGCAGAAAAGGCGGCACCGCAACTCTCATCAAAAGCACAATAGACCACTGCCACATCCCCTCCCCTTCCACCGTCAACATAGAATCCACATGCGTAGTGGTGAACACCGCCAATCACGGCCCTCTTAAACTTTGCGCGACTTATCTTCCACCTACCTCCCCACTTGTCGAGTCTGAATTGGACTCATTCCTCGCAGATAATATCCCCACCATCATGGCGGGAGATCTAAATGCTAAACACCCCTTCTGGCACAGCCGCACTTCCAACACTCACGGTAATAAACTTGACGAAATCTCCTCCCGGAAAAGATACTTCGTGGAAGGACCCACGTCTCCCACCCTCTATCCACTAATAGACAATCATCGCCCTGATGTCATCGACATCATTGTCCATAACGACATTCTCTATCAAACAGATCTCACGACTGTTCACCAGCTTCAATCCGATCACTACCCGGTATTACTTCAATTGACGGATGGCTTACCACCCTTCTCGCCCTCAGCCCCTCCGCGACACATCACCTCGTGGAGCGATTTCGCTATTAACGTCGACAGCAGCATCAAAATACCGACAACCTTCCCCGACACGAACTCCATAGACGCCGCTATAAATGACTTCACAACCACCATCAAATCCGCTCTCACATCCTCTTCAAAAGAGAGACCAGCCGATAAACCCGAACTTCCCCTTCCTCCACATATCAAAATACTGATTATGGAAAAAAACAAAACCAGAAAGTTGTGAAAAAACACAGCTGTCCCCTCTTACAAAACCGACTACAACAGATTAGTCAAAAAAATCAAACACCTCCTACAGCAACTCCGCAATGACAAATGGTCAGACTTCGTCGAGTCTCTCGAATACAATGATGGACTCAAATGGAAACTAACGCGTAGCCTTAGAAATACGCCCTCCCGACCCAGCTCTCTTCAAGGACCAAATGGCCCCGTTTTCTCTGCTCGCGACCGCGCAGAGACCTTTGCTGACTCTCTAGCTAATATCTTCTCGCCAAATGCAGACCTCTCTAACCCCTCTCACTCAATAATGGTAGACAACGCAGTTGCCGACATATTAAATGAGCAAACCCCCCCCACCACAGACTTCTTCTCACCGTTAGAAATTCAATCTATCATAAAAAATCTCATCAACAAAAAAGCCCCCGGCCCCGATAAAATCAATAATCTCACCTTGAAAAAACTTCCGAAAAAAGCCATTTACGCCCTTACCGCCATTTACAATGCCTGCCTTCGACATAAATTCTTTCCAACCCCATTCAAAAACGCCGACGTCATCATGTTCCCTAAACCGGGTAAAAGCCACGTTATCCCTGAAAATTACAGACCGATCAGTCTGCTCCCGACTCTAGGTAAAGTGCTCGAAAAATTAATCCTAGAACGTCTCTCGTTAGAAACTTACTCACGTAACATCATCCCAGATTCGCAACACGGATTTAGGCCATAACACTCTACCAACCATCAGCTTCTTCGCGTTGTAGAACACATCATCAAATACTTCAGCTCCAAAGGCCTCACGACCCTCCTTTCACTAGACGTGGCGAAAGCCTTCGACACAGTCTGGCTCAACGGACTCATATTCAAACTGCACAAGTCAGGTATTCCCCTCAGACTAGTGCAAATCATCGCATCATTCCTTGAAAATCGCTCCTTCTCCGTCAAAATAGACGGTATAAACTCATCCCCTCGCCCCATTCTGGCAGGTGTGCCCCAAGGTGCACTGTTGTCCCCTATCCTGTATAACATATACACGAGCGATATGCCCCAATTTTCACGTACACATTGTATCACCGCGCAATACGCTGACGACACAGCCTTTCTCTCTTCATCGAAATATGAGTCCGTATCCCACAACAGACTGCAAGACTTCATTCCCATTCTGGAGCACTGGTGCACCAAATGGAAGATCAAAATAAATCCCACCAAAAGCACAGCAGTCCGCTTCTCACGCAGATACATCAAACCCATCAGAACTCTTAAACTCTTCGGCCAGAGCGTCCCATGGTCAAAACACGTAAAATACCTAGGCCTCACATTAGACAGTAGACTCTCGTGGCATAAACACGCCCTCAATATCAAATCAAAAGCTCACGGAACACTCAAATCATTATTTCCCTTGATCAGTAAATACAGCAAACTTAGCACGCGCACTAAACTCCACCTATATAAAGCGATCGTCAGACCGCAACTGACATACGCCCTTCCGGTCTGGGGCCACGCGAAGAAAACAACGCTACATCACATTCAGATCATTCAAAACAAAGCCCTCCGCATAATTTTAAAAGCACCCTACATCGTCCGTAATTCAAGACTCCACGCAGATACCAAACTACATACTATCCCCGAACATATGCGCGCTCTGGCCGAAAGGTTCTACAGCTCTATATCCCGTCATCCCAACCCAGTCATAAAAGCCTTAGATAACTACAACGCGAACACCAGTTACAGACACACTCGTCCGAAATCAATATTGCGAAACATCCCCCCGACCCCCCCCTCTTTAACTCTAATCATCCCCCCAAATGACCCCCCGATTGTCACTCTGAACACCCCATCATCGATAATTCCTCCGGCAGACAGTTTACCCCCATAGGCAACCGCATTTCTCACCTTCAATAAACATTTTCTACACCTTAATATATTTATAAAAGTCACACACATTTCCCCACTCATTTACTTATCTACATATACTATATTCATTCTTATAATTCATTCACAATTCATTTTTTTTTTTTTTTTTTTTTTTTTTTTTTTTTTTTTTTTTCACCCATTCAATATAAAACAGTGTGTGACGACACAAATTTATGTATATTTGTATTTAATATTATGTACATATCATCATATTTATATATGTATTTAATCGTTTATAATTTCTCATAATCATTCATAAAATCAAAACAATTACCACAAACCTATCCTTTCCCGATTCCCAAAAAGATCCAAAAATTTCCAATAAATATCTTAACAGTCAGAACTTATCCGATGAAGGAGTAAGGTGTCCTACCATCGGACCGAAACTCCGAACAAGCTATCCATCACTTGAGATCAGCTTGATGAAGGTGTTTATGGTGAGGTTTATATATTCTTCTTGGTTGGCTAATACGACATTATCACCAGAATATTCCAGTTCCAGTATGGATGTTGCAGTTAGTTTGGTTTTCAAATGTAATCTACTAAGAGTAAAACGATCTCAATTTCAATAGTTGAAGATAATTGGTCGTTAACCAGGGAAATTATGGTTGTTAGATATATGTTAAAAAGCAGTGGGGCCATAAAACATCACTGTTTTACTCAATCATTAACTTTAAACGGAGCACCTATACCTCTTCTGGTTATTACTGATGATAACGTGTATATGAAACGAATTATTTCAATAAATTTTAAGGGCATCTAACTTTCACTAACATATTCCATAATGCGTTACGATTCACCCTTTCTAATGCTTTTATTATGTCAATAAAATCCATATAAATGGTCAAGTTTTATTCCCAACATTGTTGTTGATAGAATATATCAGTGTGAAAATCAAAAACTTGATTAAGACTCGGGAAGTATGTTTCTACCAAATGTTATAGTCGGTTGGCAAGAATTCTGGCAAAAATCTTTTCTACAACTGATAAAATGCCTTTATAGTTTCTACATTCCGATCGATCACCCTTTTTGTATGTCGCAATCAAAGATAATTTTTCAGTTCGTTGGGCATTTCTTCTCCTTCCCATATTTTGCGAAACGTGGAATGGAGTTTATCTCCATTTATATTTCTTCCAAGAGCTTTTCTCCATGATCAATGGAATGACATCAAGACAGCTTTATGTCGTTTCATATGGCCTATACATATTTATGTCGTTTCATATGGCCTTCACTTCCTCCTTGGTTGGTAGTATAGTTAGTTCTTTGTGAATGCTTTCTTGTGGCAAATTCGGATGCACTTCATCTTTAACAGAGGTTCCTGTGTTAAAAGGTTCTTTAAAATGATCGCTCTATATGTTTATGATACCCTTTTTATCTTTGTGTAATATTTCACAATATTTCGACTTAAGTAGGTTATCCTTTGTTGATTCGGGCCATAGATAGCTTTAACATTGTTGAAGAAATTGTGCGTATCATAGACAGCGGTCAGACTTGGCAACTCTTTTGACTTTTTGATCCACCAGTATTGTTTCAAGATTCTTGTTTCATATTTAAGATTGACTTAATCATCATAGTACTTTTTATTTTTAATTAGTTTTTTTTGGATTACTTCGTTTTTCGAGGAAACATTTACATTTGAAGTCAATGTGGTTTTTCTATTCGTTTATCAATGTTATCAAACCAATCCTGGTGTCCCCTCTTCTGACAACCGAGCACCTTCTAATATGCTGATTTTTATATCGCCTTGGGTTTTCCGGGTAGTAATTGAAAACAAGCGTTCAACTTGCCATGAAGTATTTATGTTTTATAACTTAAACGAAATTGCTCGCGTGCGATTCGCGCCAAAATAAAATATTTTCATCAATATTTATTAGTAAGAAAGTTAAAAGACTAAAAAAAAGTATAAAGTGCAATTGTGAGTAACCACCCAGAATACAGAAAATAAGAGATGTTACGTGGTCGCTAAAAAATAAATAAATAATTTTACAAATTTCATGAATAACATAATTGATGACAATTAAAGTGATATATCATTAATCAAAGGAACAAGGGAGGGATGCTGAAGTGGAAAAGAAAATCGGGATTGAAACACGTAACAAAACTGACTTGTACTTAGGAGTTTTTTTCAATTGCATTTTAAAATATTTCAATGACGTAGCGAGTTTAATATTAGGTCTTGGGTGTTTTCAAATTTATGCAAGAACAAAAAATATGGCATATTAGAAGATTTTATAATGTTCTACTAAAAAGAAAGAGTAAATCTCCATTATTTGGACAAAATGTTTTTAAAAAAATATTCTTCTTCAAAACAAAACCAATTATCCGGTGAAAATAAGCCCTTTGGTTAGGGTTCTCTTATCTGTTGCAAGGGAATACATCAATTAACAAGAAGAAATAAGCCCTTTCGTTAGGGTTCTCTTATCTGTTGCAAGGGAATACATCAATTAACAAGAAAAAATAAGCCCTTTCGTTAGGGTTCTCTTATCTGTTGCAAGGGAATACATCAATTAACAAGAAGAAATAAGCCCTTTCGTTAGGGTTCTCTTATCTGTTGCAAGGGAATACATCAATTAACAAGAAAAAATAAGCCCTTTCGTTAGGGTTCTCTTATCTGTTGCAAGGGAATACATCAATTAACAAGAAGAAATAAGCTCTTTCGTTAGGGTTCTCTTATCTGTTGCAAGGGAATACATCAATTAACAAGAAAAAATAAGCCCTTTCGTTAGGGTTCTCTTATCTGTTGCAAGGGAATACATCAATTAACAAGAAGAAATAAGCCCTTTCGTTAGGGTTCTCTTATCTGTTGCAAGGGAATACATCAATTAACAAGAAAAAATAAGAGGAGCCTTAATATTTTGCTTTCTCCTATGATATACTTATTTGTCCTCTTAAGATTGTTTTTAGTTGATATCATAACCAACCTTGGTTTTATGGATAAGCTTGAACCTCTTCCGATGACCTCAGTAGCCTACATATGTTAGTAAAACACTGGGCTATCAGGTCCAATTTCCGATGAAGCCTATTAAAGAGACCCTATTAAAGTGAAAGGAAGACATTTTTATTTATTTATTTTATTAGAATGTTGAAAAGGTTAGAAGACAATCACATCATAGTTGTAATTAAATAATAATTTAATATGTAATTAAATAATAGCGTCAATAAGATAGCAGACTTCTCAATACCATAAAAAATAAAGTTATAATTATTTGAGTCGATATTAAAAAAAGTTGTTACAAAGAAATCAAGCTAATAAAGTTGTTACAAAGAAATCAAGCTAATAAAGTTATTACAAAGAAATCAAGCTAATAAAAATATTAATTCACGCTTTCATGTGAAGCTGCTTAGTTATACTCGTATCCACAAATACTTAAAAGAATCTCAATTCTTAATTTATTCAACAATTTGTAGTAATTATCGTTTTTCAAAAAAAATCATACAACGAAGCCATTCCGTGTACGAGTGGGGATGTTGTTTAAGAAAAAGATACCGAAATTAACCTCAATTGCCGATGACGTAAGTAATTATCGGTCACATTAAACATAAAGTTTGTCGAGCAATTCGCCATTTTTCTTATAGCCAGTTTGCACATAAAGGTATAGAAATCTTTTTCAATTCTTAGGTAGTGAGAGTAGTCTTAGATATGATATTCAAGCGTATCTAAAAGAAAATAAATGTAAGGTAAAGCTATGGATAATAGCCGTCCTCTTTATATTTTGTTTTACAGTATATAATGCAAGTGTAATACAATGATGAGGTGCATGGCCGCGCGTTAATGCTCTGGACTTCCGTGCGGAAGATCGGCGGTTCGAAACCGGCACTGCGCTATTCCCTTCGAATGACCCATGCATTTTTTTCCTCCATTTATTCAGAGGTATAATGATACCTATGACTCCGGTCAGATCTATTCTTTAAAAATAAGTCAATAGCATGCTGCTGTACTCCGATCATCTCTCTTCGGTGTGTCATCGGATCCAGTACAGCGGTGTGACTGGTGAGTTTGCTGGTGTGTAAGGTTCACTTACTTACGTAGGAGAAAAAGAAAGAAATAAGAATGGCGAGAAGATCCTCGACCACGAGGCCCAGCAACGACGACGAATACAATGATACAAGTTGCCAGAGATTTGTGATGCTTCCTTTTATAGTTATTAATGAAATAGAAAAATAATTATAAGCAAGGAACCATTAAAAAGCTTGCTTTAACAAATCCAAACTTAGTAGGTTTGTGCAGTTGTTTCCATTAAGCAATTCAAAGTGATTTCCTAATCCGCTTTAGACGAGAGCTTTCTCAAAACTAAATTTGCAAACTTTCATCAGAAGTATATAATTAGAAATTCCAGAAAGTGCAATGTCACATTGAATCCGTGCACCGGAATATCCTGTTCAATAATATCCTTGATTGAGATTTGAAAAGGTACTGTTGTATATTTGGATTTAATTTTTTTGAAATTAATGAATATTTTAATATCTGAGAGCTGCTTAAAGGACATTAAATATAAACGTGGTTTATTATCATCCATGTATCACTTTTTTTAACGATATCTAAACTTTCACTAATAATGCAACATACATTACAAATACATAATTTTGAAATATTCTCCCCTCATCAGCCCTACAACCCAGGACGAGTCTTGGTTACCTATCTCTCAGCAGCGTTCATTCTACAATTGGTTGTACTCAGTGGCAGTTCTCAGTCACACCATTCAGCAGTCTCAGCTTTGGTCTCCCCACTATCCTATGGCGCATAGGATTGCTGCTTTCCTTGCACGGTCCGTGTCCTGCATGCGATGTAAGTGCCCAAGTCAGGAGGAGTGGAGTCAATTTTTAAAACTTTTGAAACGCTTGCTTCGTTATACAGGGCGTATAACTCTTCGTTATACTTCTGTTTTCACGCACTATTGTTATAAATTGGACCATATTTTCTGCCGATAATTTTTCTTTTAAAGCTATTAAGAACTCTTTCATCTCGCTTTATGTTCATTTCTTCTTGTTTATTTCTTCACTGACGTATGAGAGGAAAAACAAGGAAAGTATGGTTGGATCAAGTGAATGAAATTTTGCATTCGTAAGTTCTCCAGACTCATGATCTAGTAATTCCTCGATGTCCTCTACCTCACACTCTAAAGAAAGATCTTTCGCCAATTTTACTATTTTTTCCATAACTTCAAGTTCTTGTTCACTATCGAATTCTTCAAGTATTTGCGTAACGCTCATGCACTTCTTTGTCACAGCCTCCCAGGCAGAAGTGATATTTTTGGTACACCTAAGAAAATCGTACTGCTTCCTAAATTCTCGCAACGATAGCTCTGTGTCAGCATCTATAAGTTATTCTGAGATAGTTAGCCTTAAATTTAGCAGTATAACCTTGGTCCATAGGCTGAATGAGTGGAGTTGTGTTTGGCGGCAAAAAAAAATACTTTCACGTTAGGATGAAGATCAGATACATTGGATGGATGTCCAGGTGCATTATCTAAGAGCATCAAAATATTAAAACAAATTTTACCCTCCACACAATATTCATGAACTCAATAAAACAATTCAGGAATCAGTCTTCAAATAGGGTCTTCGTCATCCATATTTTTTTATTGGAACGAAAGTACATGGGCAGTGTGTGCTTGTTTACATTTTTGAATGCTCGCGGGTTTCCTGATTGATAAATTACTAAAGGCTTGAGTTTGAAACCCGCGATGTTTCCGCCAAGCAGCAGAGTCAACCTATTTTTTAAAGTGTTTAATTCAGGCATGCTTTTGGCTTCTATATGGATGTAAACGCGTGTTGGCATTCGTTTACATAATAATTCCGTTTCATCCCCATTAAAAATTTGCTCCGGTAGATATTTTTTTTCCTCCTTCGTACTGCTTAATTACCATCATTTTTGTTTTCAAATCAATAGCCTTTCATTGGCACGTTGAGAAATTCACATTTTCCTTGTTGTAGACATCTCGGAAGTGTTTAAAAAATGCTTATAATATTGATCGCGGATTGTGGTCGTAAAATCTGATGTTTTTTAATGATGTTTTTGATGATTACGTTTTTGTTTTTGAAGCAGGTAGAACTGCTTAAAAAACTGATGTTTTTTAAGCAGTTCTACCTTTAATCTTTCTAATTGTACACAATACACATATGCTGTAACAGTCTGACCAGGTTTTAGTAATTCATAATGAGTTTCTCCCAAAACATCCCACCAAACACAAAATAGAATCTTTTTCAGAGTCAATGTCGGCTGAGGGGTAGACACAGGTACCTGATTCGTCGAAAGCCATTGTTTTTTCTCCTCGGATTGGTGTAGAGGACCCACTTCTCATCCCCAGTAACAATTCTTCTAAGAAACAGATTGTCATTCGTTGTTCCAAGGCCGTTGGAGAAAGTTCGTGCGGCACCCAAATTCCTTGTCTATTTTTTTCCCGAGCCTTTTCAAATAGTTCTTCACTGTTGACCATGGACAACCGATATCTTGTGACAATTCCTTGATGGTTTTACGCGGATTGGACTCCACTAATGAGTTTAAAGTGTCATCATCGATTTTAAGAGGTCTTCCTGATTTTGGTTTGTCCTATGACCACTTTTAAACTTTTGAAACCATTTATGGCCCTTTCAAGGATTCAAGATGTCTCCATAAATATCGCACATGGTCTGGGTAGCTTCTTTTGACTTTAATCCTTTATTGAATAAAAACAGCATAAAATACCGCAAATGTGTCTCTCCAATCTCTGGCTTTTGCATTATTGTACTATGGACCAAAACCAAAAAAGAATATCAAAACAGAAAGGATATTAATAGAGCTTCAAAACGATACCCAACGGTAGCCAGTGGAAAACTGGTTTCATCGTGACGCAACATGAAAATTCACATTTCTTTTCGCTTTACCTTATATAAAGGATAAGAAGGTGGTAGCTGCGGACATTAGATTAGGTATTCCCCCGCATCTGCATATGTTTAGTACGAAAAACAAAGAGTTCTTTTAAAAATATAATATGCCTTAAATCCAAAACATATGAAAATACTCGTACTTTCAGTATGGGAAAAGGAAATGTTAAAATTACAATCGTCATAATGGATACATATTTCAAATTCAAAAAATATTTATGTTCAAATGTGACAAACCTAATAATATTGATTAAACAAAACTAAGATTAAATATATTTCTTTACGATCTGAATTCTCATTTATTATTGATGAAATTTTTTTCTAAGCATAAAAAAACGCGGTAAAGGGTCAAATTGAATATTCAGTTATTCCCTGTTTTTTTTGTTCCAATGACATTGCAAGTATTTCCCCCATATAAAAATGTATGCTGAACGAGAAGGAAAAAACAACAAAAATAAAAATTATTTATGTGCTGCTTTGAGTAAAAATCACTCCAAATACTCATTTACCTTCATTTTAACCAATTTCGGGGAATGAACGACGCCCCCTTGAGCTCTCCCTCTGAATACGCCCATGCTTAAATTATATCAAATTGTTTTTCTTACGCATTATGTTTTCTTTTGTCCGTTTTTGTTCTTTTATTTTTGTAAATGTTTCTGTAAAAAAGTTCCTTTTGTCCTTATTTGACGAATGTATTTTATGATATTTCTTTATTAATATACTCGGAATACAGGAGTATTGGAGCTTGAATTTTACATTGAAAAAGATAAAAGAGAAGATCGATATACGCAATACAGTTTTAATGGGCATGTTATCGATATAAAATAGTTATGGAATTAGAAATTATAGAAAATATAATCAAAAGTCGTCTAAACTTACGAGTATCTCGATATTTGTGTGATCCACGAGCCTAATCTCACTTCCCATTTCTGACTCAATTGAAACGTAATAATAATAAACCCGATTGCAATACACTTTTCTATTAGTACTAAAAGTAAGTATCTTCCATATCCACAAGGAATTATAATTATAATTGAATCATATGGTTATTGTGGAGTCATGGTTTCACGTGGTAATATTCTGTTGCGGAGCTTAGCAAACACTTATTTATTCTGATTAATTCAAATTTTGTAAATCTTACTACCAGACGCCTTCTATCTTGTTCAACTAAGACATTTGTTGATAACAAGATTAGGCAATATAAGGGAGCAATATAAGCAAAATAAATAACCATGCAAATAATTTTGAGCTATGTCTGAATGTACTATGAGTATTTACAAAAAAAAAATTGTTTTAAACTTTTTTATAATATATTCTCATATAATATAATATAATTTAGCACCTTCCTCGGTACGCTTCTCCAGTTTTTTTAAGAAATTATTAAAATTTGTGTAATTTCTAGTCCTGAAAAGGACGGCTCTTTTTTGTAAGCTGAACTATAAATGATGTGATCAATGATTCATGTGAGAACATTTCGTAATAAAGTTTAGAAAACATTATTTCATTTTTATTTCACTTTCTAACAGTTGAAAAATATTCATATAAATCTTTTTACTTGATTTCCTATATTAACTCTCTCAATATGTTGCGTCATTATAACTAGTCACCCGTTATAAACGAACTGCATGGCATATTTGTATAATGATTAACTTTCACTTAGAGGTTACATTTTACTTGATTTCCTATATTAACTCTCTCAATATGTTGCGTCATTATAACTAGTCACCCGTTATAAACGAACTGTATGCCATATTTGTATAATGATTAACTTTCACTTAGAGGTTACATTTTACTTGATTTCCTATATTAACTCTCTCAATATGTTGCGTCATTATAACTAGTCACCCGTTATAAACGAACTGTATGGCATATTTGTATAATGATTAACTTTCACTTAGAGGTTACATTTTACTTGATTTCCTATATTAACTCTCTCAATATGTTGCGTCATTATAACTAGTCACCCGTTATAAACGAACTGTATGGCATATTTGTATAATGATTAACTTTCACTTAGAGGTTACATTTTTATGTAATATAGATTGCTTTCTTTCAGTTGAATGTTTTAGCCCGTTTTTACTCTAGACCTATTTAAAATATAAAAAAAACATGATTCATATTTATGCATTTTACCATCTCTCTTGTATATTGCTTGAAATTGCCTATATAGTATGTGTATTGTAGTCAGTTCAAAACGTATTGAATACAATGGAAATCAAGAAACATGTGATTATACGAGTAGTTCATTGCATAATCTAAAAACACTCAGTCCTGGACATTTGTTAGTAATAGAGGATAATTTCATACTTTTTACTCGAGAAACTGCCATTGACGACCAAGTTTACGAAAATATCGTAGAAAATCACGATATAATTATTACTTGTTCTACGTGTTTCCGTGTTTTTCTTTCCGAATTTCTAATTTTGCGATATACAATATAAATATTTTGATTCAATATTTTTCAGTTTGAACGGATTTTACTACTTTTTACCTACAAATCGGACAGTTTCGTACAAAAATGTTAGGATTATCAGTGAATCATGACAAATGTGTGATAGAAATGCATTTAGATTAATTTTGATACAAAACGTCAAAACCTTCTGAATATGTCAGTCCTGCACTCAGTCCTGAACATATGTTAGTAATAGACGATAATTTCACACTTTTCACTCGAGAAACTGCCATTGACGGCCAAGTTTACGAAAATATCGTAGAAAATCACTATAGAAATATTATTTGTTCTACGTGTTTCCGTGTTTTTCGTTCCAAACCTAAAAAAATTGCGATATTTCAAACTTTTGCGTCAATATTTTTCAGTTTGAACGTATTTTACTACTTTTTATCAACAAATCTGCCGCTTTCATACAAAAATATTAGGATTATGAATGAATCATGACAAATGTGTGATAGAAACGCGTTTGGGTTAATTTTAATACAAAACGTCAAAACCTTCTGAATATGTATGAACATTTGTTAGTAATAGACGATAATTTCGTACTTTTCACTCGAGAAACTGCCATTGACGGCAAAATTTACGAAAATATCGTAGAAAATCACAATACAATTATTATTTGTTCTACGTGTTTCCGTGTTTTTAATTCCAAACCTCTCATTTTGCGATAGTTCAATCTTTTGAGTCAATATTTTTCAGTTTGAACGGATTTTACTACTTTTTACCTACAAATCTGTCAGTTTCCTACAAAAAAGTAAGGATCATCAATGAATCATGACAAATGTGTGATAGAAACGCATTTCAGTTAATTATGATATAAAACGTCAAAACCTGCTGAATATGTATGAACATTTGTTAGTAATAGACGATAATTTCATACTTTTCACTCGAGAAACTGCCATTGACGGCAAAGTTTACGAAAACATCGTAGAAAATCACAACAGAATTATTATTTATTCTACGTGTTTCCGTGTTTTTAATTCCAAGACTCTCATTTTGCGATATTACAATCTTTTTAGTCAACATTTTTCAGTCACGGATTTTACTACGTTTTACCAAGAAATGTGCCACTTTTTACAATATTGTTCGGAATATGAATGATTCATGACAAATGTGTGATAGAAATGCATTTGGGTTAATAATGATATAAAACGTCAAAACCTTCTAAATATGTATGACCATTTGTTAGTAATAGACGATAATTTCATACTTTTCACTCGAGAAACTGCCATTGACGGCCATGTTTACGAAAATATCGTAGAAAATCACAATACAATTATTATTTGTTCTACGTGTTTCCGTGTTTTTCTTTCCAAATCTATAATTTGGTGATTTTTCAATCTTTTGAGTCAATATTTTTCAGTTTGAACGGATTTTACTACTTTTTCAAATCTGACAGTTTCCTACAAAAAAGTAAGGATCATCAATGAATCATGACAAATGTGTGATAGAAACGCATTTCTGTTAATTATGATATAAAACGTCAAAACCTGCTGAATATGTATGAACATTTGTTAGTAATACACGATAATTTCATACTTTTCACTCGAGAAACTGACATTGACGGCTAAGTTTACCAAAATATCGTAAAAAATCACTTTAGCATTATTATTTGTTCTACGTGTTTCTGTGTTTTTCGTTCCAAACCTCTAATTTTGCGATATTTTATCTTTTCAGTCAACATTTTTAAGTTGGAACGGATTTTACTACATTTTACCAAGAAATGTGCCACTTTCTTACAAAAATGTTAGGGTTATTAAAGATTCATGTTCAATGTGTGATAGAAACGCATTTAGGGTAATTATGATACAAAACGTCAAAACCTTCTGAATATGTATGAACATTTGTTAGTAATGGACGATAATTTCATACTTTTCCCTCCAGAAACTGCCCTTTACGGCCAAGTTTAAGAAAATATCGTAGAAAATCACCATAGAATTATTATTTGTTGTACGTGTTTCCGTGTTTTTCGTTCCAAATCTCTAATTTTGCGATATTTCAAACTTTTGAGTCAATATTTTCCAGTTTGAACAGATTTTAGTACTTTTTACCGACAAATCTGACAGTTTCTTACAAAAAAGTAAGGATCATCAATGAATCATGACAAATGTGTGATAGAAACGCATTTAGGTTAATTATGATATAAAATGTCAAAACATGCTGAATATGTATGAACATTTGTTAGTAATGGACGATAATTTCATACTTTTCACTCCAGAAACTGCCCTTTACGACCAAGTTTACGAAAATATCGTAGAAAATCACCATAGAATTATTATTTGTTGTACGTGTTTCCGTGTTTTTCGTTCCAAATCTCTAATTTTGCGATATTTCAATCTTTTGAGTCAATATTTTCCAGTTTGAACGGATTTTAGTACTTTTTACCGACAAATCTGACAGTTTCTTACAAAAAAGTAAGGATCATCAATGAATCATGACAAATGTGTGATAGAAACGCATTTCAAGTAATTGTGATATAAAACGTCAAAACCTGCTATAGGTAGAAACATTTGTTAGTAATAGACGATAATTTCATACTTTTCACTCGAGAAAATGCCATTGACGGCCAAGTTTACGAAAATATCATAGAAAATCACGATATAATCACTATTTGTTATACGTGTTTTCGTATTTTGCATTCCAAACCTCTAATTTTGCGATATTTCAATCTTTTGAGTTAATATTTTTCAGTTTGAACGGATTTCCCTACTTTTTACCAACAAATTTGCCACTTTCCTACAAACAAAGAAAGGATCCTCAATGAATCATGACAAATGTGTGATAGAAACGCATTTCAAGTAATTATGATATAAAACGTCAAAACCTGCTGAATATGTATGAACATTTGTACGTAATACACGATAATTTCATACTTTTCACTCGAGAAACTGCCATTGTCGGCCAAGTTTACGAAAATATCGTAGAAAATCACGATAGAATTACTATTTGTTCTACGTGTTTTCGTATTTTTCATTCCAAACCTCTAATTTTGCGATATTTCAATCTTATGGGTCGATATTTTTCAGTTTGAACGGATTTTACTACTTTTTATCAACAAATCTGCCGCTTTCATACAAAAATATTAGGATTATGAATGAATCATGACAAATGTGTGATAGAAACGCATTTGGGTTAGTTATGATATAAAGCGTCAAATTCTGCTGAATATGTATGAACATTTGCTAGTAATATACGATAATTTCATACTTTTCACCCGAGAAACTGCCATTGACGGCCAAGTTTACGAAAATATCGTAGAAAATCACGATAGAATTACTATTTGTTCTACGTGTTTTCGTATTTTTCATTCCAAACCTCTAATTTTGCGATATTTCAATCTTTTGAGTCAATATTTTTCAGGTTGAACGGATTTCCGTACTTGTTACTAACAAATCTGCCACTTTCCTACAAAAAAAGTAAGGATCATCAATGAATCATGACAAATGTGTGATAGAAACGCATTTGGGGTAATTATGATACAAAACGTCAAAACCTTCTAAATATGTATGAACATTTGTTAGTAATAGACGATAATTTCATACTTTTCACTCGAGAAACTGCCATTGACGGCCAAGTTTACGAAAATATCGTAGAAAATCACGATATAATTACTATTTGTTATACGTGTTTTCGTATTTTTCGTTCCAAACCTCAAATTTTGCGATATTTTAAACTTTTGAGTCAATATTTTTTAGTTTGAACGTATTTTACTACTTTTTACCAACAAATCTGCCACTTTTCTTAAAAAAATGTTAGGATCATCAATGAATGATGACAAATGTGTGAAAGAAACGCATTTAGGTTATTTATGATACAAAACGTCAAAACCTTCTGAATTTGACCTGCCAAGTCTTCGACGTACTTAGTAACCGTTTAGGACTGAGTCAAATTTGACCTGCCAAGTCTTCGACGTACTTCACGCTTGCTTGCCGTTTAACAAGTGTACTGTTACATTTTTTTTAAAGATATTAATGTTACTGTCACCGTTATCAATGCTCATGTTTCGGATACGTAGGCTAACACAGCTCTTATCAACTTATTCAACAAGATGTTTTTCTTTTCTTTTCCTGATTACAACTCTACTTTTGTTATCTTCTGCAGTGAAAAGAAGCATTGATTTCCATTAAAAATTCTCAGATAATTTTTTTATTTGTATTATTCCTTGACAACTGTGACATAATTGAAACCATCGATTTTCAATATCTTACGGGCATAAATATTGATGATATTACATCAAAATGAATGATGTTACGTACGAAGTAAAAGTGATTTAAAAAATATAAGATATCATAAAGAACTTAACTGAACGCTTCATTTTTGTTACTGAAAAAAATGGAAAAATCTTTATATGTTAAATAAAGAATATTCAATGATTTTTGTGTCTTAGTTGGTATGTTTTTCAGCCCCGGGGTTGTGAGTTTGAATCCCGTTGGAACCTAGCTTTAAAAAAAAAACATTCCAGTCAGGTTTTTATATAAGACATCTTTCAGATGGGATGGAAGAAATTGTTACAAGCAAATAAGTCCACCAGATAATACTGTATACAAGGAAAGTGTAACTTTAACAATTGAAAAAAGAAACATGTTTAAATAAAAATTAAAATTACGAATATACTTTGTGATACGAGGATAAAATCAAAGTTTAATGTCAATTTTCTTCATGAACTATTTTATCTTCAATTAGAACTTTTCAGTATAAAAGAAAAATAAATGCCTGTTACATTAGTTTTAGTCCAATTCTTTTAGGTTTGTATATTGGTTTTGATTTTTTTAAAGATTGTGATATGTTATTTAATTCAAAACCACTATTGTTGATGTGATATTGGTAACCTAGTTAAAATAGTTGAACATTTCGATTTTCAAACCTTTTTTATAAACAGAAAAACCTGCTATTTGAGCTTTGAATGGTATTATTATATATCTCAAAAGTTTGCACAAATACTCGTTGTATACTATGTTCAAATACACGGTTCCTGAATGGTATATTTTCACGTTTATAGATTTTTTTTGCAATTTTTATAACATGTGCATAAAATAACCAACACAAAAACGACTTATTTTGAGTTTTCTGAGATACATTTAGAATATTCCTGTTATTTGAAATGTATGATTTTTGTTGAATTTATTTGTAGAATCATTATTTGACTCACTTAATACACGACTTATGTGGTCGTTTAGACTCTTACAGACGATCACATAAAAATGTTGGGATCAATTCCGGATGGGGGATAAGAAGTGTCCCAGTCTATTTTATTTTCTTATACAGTCAATTTGAAATTTTTGTTGTTGTTACCATCAGTACTAATAAAAAAAAGGATGAAAATTTCGGTATATTCCACGAGAATGAAAAATAATTAAAAAAATTAAAACAGACTTCAACCATTAGCTTCATATCTAATATAAGTTCACAAATCCACAAGCACGCATACACAAACCTTCCCCAATAAACAATTATGCATAACTACATGCACAATTTAATATGAATAAACTCACATGTATGTAAAATACAGCGATCTTGATAATCATACCGAGTTGAATACAGTGATATTGATAATCATAGCAAGTTGAATACAGCGATCTTGATAATCATACAGAGTTGAATAGATGTTTTTTTTATTTGTTTCTTAACTGAACACTTATTTCCACACATTAATATGAGTGTATCACTATTTGATTCATTCAAAATTCTAGAAAATTCCCCTTATAACGTTCTGTCATATATTCTATACTCATTCTCGAAATAATTATAAGTCGGCCTTCCGATTAGTCAAGTGGATATGACCTGTATCAAATATATTTTTTAAATAATGTATCCAAAATAAAATAAATTAGAATAGAGAACTTATTTCCCAATACGGCGCGATGGTTATGATCACGGATCGAATGACCAAGTTGTATTTGGTTTAGCTTTTAATCTATTTGAAAATATTTTGGGTGGGTTGAGTCTTCGATGCATATGTTTCCAAACAGAACTAACAATGCGGTATCGAAAAAAGTGGCATCCGTTTCATCCATTGAGCTGGAGTAGTGTATGGTCCTGAATCGAGTAAAGGGTAGGGAGTGAGGAGGAGTGCCGTGATTGTAAACTGCCTATGAACGGCACTGCTGGGGGCTGTAAAGATGAAAAAGTGCTCGGTGTGAATGGTTCACAAGCACTTTATTGTGATGGGCGGCGGTGTGCTGCTACTCATTGTAATGACGGCGTATCGCGTATATTTTTTTTACAAATTGGAGAACACTCGAGCGAATATAAATGGTGAAAAGGGAATATAAAAAGTAACAGCCGCTTATTTCAAAATAACGTTCCATATAAGAAATATTCCAATATACTATATATCTTTAAGTTGATCGATAGTATTTTTATACGTGTATTTAATTTTATTTAAATTATAACCTTCTAAATGTCCACTAGCATAGAGCTAAATGTACATTATTTTGCGCCGTGAAAGATATTTTTAGTTAATTGATAATTGTGATTTTGGTACTTCACTCGGGGGGTTGGTTAAAATAATTGTGTCAAAGAAATCATTCAGTGCGATTGACGATCTCATTTGGCGAGTTATATACTCTGCTTTTTTTTGTTAGTCAATGCATCAGCTTAAATTATGAGAAAAAGAAGGAATTTTGTTATTTGAGCTGTACTTTTTCCGACGATGGAAGAATCACGAGAGATCTCGAAGGGTGTGTAGCGATAGGAAACAATGTCGACGGGGCACTGAAACATATAAATTCTAACCGGATAATATCAAAATCTGCTAAGATAATGTCTACAACAGTATTTTTGTACCAACTTTGATGTATGGGAGGGAAATATGCACGTGGAAAAACATTGAAAGGAGCCGAATAAATGCTGTAGAAATTCGTACACTGAGAAAAATACAAGATGCGACAATATACGAGCATGATATTGTATAATACAGAATTAATCTATTGGGATGAATGTTAATTTAAGAATATTGAGTAAGATGACAAAAAGCACTTTGAGATGGCTTAGGCATGTGGTACGAATAAATTAAGAAATACTAATAATATAGTTCAAATATGAGTGAAAGTTATGGTATGATAAGACCAAGGAAACTATGTCCTTTCTGCCTACCATGCCAGGGAAATGGCGTTATGGTATGCATGTAGGATGACGCATGACATTTCAAAGATATTGCTTTAGGAATTTTAATATTTTCAACGAGACAGCTATTTACCCTTATGCATTAAAGCAAGTATCTCTTCATTCTTACTCCGTCTATTTGCAAGCTTCAGGGATTTGAACTTCAAAACCTGATGAAAAGTTGGTAGATATACGAGGGTCATCCAGAAACTAAGATTACAAGGGCTCCTGAGGCCGGGGGAAATTTTTTGTTTCAAAGTTGGTGCACCTGACGTGTAGGGGGGATCCTAACGGCCAGTTTGTTTGGTCCCGCGTGTTTGTCTGCCATTTTGTTCAGTCACAGTAAATTCTTCCGATGGAGAGGTCGTCGTGCACTCCCGCCAACTCTCGCCCGTGCGAGACCCGCGCGGTCATCAGTTTTTTGACTTTGCAGAACAATACCGCCGCGAATATCCATCGGAAGCTCGTGGAAGTTTATGGTAGTGATGTGATGAGTCGACAACATGTAACGAAGTGGGTTAGGTTGTTCAGAGAAGGCCGTACTGATACTCACGACGAGGCAAGGCAGTGATTTCTGACGAATTTGTGCAAAAAATTGAAGAACAAGTGCGAAATGACCGCCGTGTGACGCTTGACGACCTTCACGAAGAATTTCTTGACATTTTTCGAAGTCTCCTTGGTAATATTTTGTTGGAAAAACTTGGTTATAAGAAGTTGTGTGCGAGATGGGTGCCCAGAATGCTCACACCGGAGCACCGTCAAAATCGCGTGACCGCCGCACGTGAATTTTTGGATCGTTTTGCACAGGAGGGAGAAGCTTTTCTGGACTATATTGTGACGGAGGATGAGACGTGGGTGTGTCACTTCACCCTAACAAATTTTCAACGATCAGGAGGTCGAGGAAGCTGTGAAGAAGTGGCTGAAAGAGGTGGAGGTTTATGACACTGGCATACAAAAGCTGGTGCCCCGACTACAGAAATATCTCGATCTCAACAGCGATTACGTTGTAAAATAGTTTAATATATTTGTGAAGTATCCTGTGAATTTCAATTAAATACAATCATTTTTCGATCCTACATAAACGTTGTAACCTTACTTTCTGGATGACCCTCGTATATTTAACTTAGGAAAAACTGTGTTAAAAAATCGTTGTATTCAAAGAACTAAAGTTATAAAAATAATTTTAATAATTACGAGTACTTCTTTTTATTGTGATAAAGGATATTCTTTAGTCTGCTCTCAAAATGATAAAGTTTGCATGTAAATATAATCAATTCATTATAAAGATAATGTTTAATTAATATGTAATAAAGCAGTTTGATATTTTCGAAGGCGCTGCATTTCCATGGAACATTAATATTCATCATAAGCTAAATACTTGTAACTATATAAATAGCAAAGTTTTCGAAGACGGCATTCAAAGTTTTTTTTTCCGGAAATAAGTTGTTAACTAACTCGCTGTTGAAATTGATTTTTTTACGAATTACTCGTATAATACGAGTTTTTACAATACGGATATCAAATATTAATCCTTTTTTTACGAAATAGCGGTGCTACGAGTGTACATTATGAATCATAATGGCGTATTTCGGGCTCTAATATATACATATACTCGGATTGTGGATGGACCGTATTAACTACCACAAATATAAAGGAATCATCCTTAGTTCGAGCCCTTTTCAGAAGATATCCTTTCTAGATAAATCACCCCATTTTCACAAAGGTTGAGTTTAATACACTCTTCATTCTTCACTGTCAAATAATAGCCCGAAGAATCAAAGGAAGTTCGTAAGTTTTAAATATCTTTTCGCTTACTGAAGGCAGCGCCTGTAAAAATATTTTTCTGGGTTTTCTTAACTAGCCCCAAATTACTTATCCTATGCTCTAATAACCTAAATATCTGGCTAGATCTCAGAGATCCCTTTGTCAGTGGAAATGGTCTGGATAGTAGTAATCTTGCCACTCATTATTGATTTCCTAGTTTAATACCTGATTCAAACAATTTTTTCAATGACGCTTTTAAATAGCATATTAAAAAATATATAACACGCCCTTCAGGGGATATTTTATTACGAAGGAAGGTTATTAAAGTCACCTACTTCTAATTATCACTCAGGGACTTGGCGATATATCAATAATACAAGTCATAATTTTGACAATTTATGTAGATAGCGTTGTAATTTACTGATGGTGAGAGGAATTTTCAGACAAGAAGTATATCAATATTAAGGTAAGTTGTGTTTAGCAAGATTAACTGGCCTCTCCGAGTTTTACCAACTCCGTATGCTTTTCTCAACTACGAACGCTTAGTTTGCTCAATGTAAATACGCAAGTTTCTTATTGTTACTTGTGATTAAGGTATTAAAGACATTTTAAAATTTATGTACTGTTGATAAGTACAAATTTCTTAAAACTACTGTATATATTTCTTTAAACCACAGGTCTTTATTTTATATACGGAAGAACATCCCGTATCAAGGGATGTACCTAATAGCCAAGTTAATAAAGAAAAAAAAAACAAAAAAATGTTTTGCGGATAAAACACTTCCTAATGTCTTTTAAATACTAGTTTACTGAACCGCAAAACAATTTTTTCAAAAGAAAAATCTCTGTTATAGAAACTTCTATCTCAAAATGCCTTTACGCTTTGTACATTGCTGTATTATTTCATTCATCCAAGCCACTATGAATAAGTCTTCAAAATGTGGTACTATAAGATAATGCTAAGGATCTTTTTTATATACAGAATACGCTATAAAGATGTTTTTTTCGAATCGTGCTCAGACATCTACTATTAAAAAGAGGAAACGAGAGATATTTTTATACATGAGATGAGAGGGAGTAAATATGAAATATTCCAAGTCATATTGTAGGGGGAAAATAGTACAAAATAGTGTTGAAGGATATGAAACTTAAAAAAATTCTCGCTAAAGAATTTGAGGCAGTCGGAACTACTGCTCTATATAATTTTTGTTCAAAACGGTCGCAGAAAGGGCGATGATAACTATAGTATTATACAATGATTGACAATTTCGGTTGAGGAGAGGAAAACCTGGAACTGCTGTTTTGGCAAACGTTTCATAAAAATATATATTCATAATAAAATCACCAAAAGCATTTCAACTTATTTTAACACAGTTTAGTAGTTCGTGTGTAAGATATTACATAGTAATTTAAGCGTTACAGACGGAAATTTTGAATTTCCGAGTATTCCAACTATCAACTTACTTTACTAAGTTACTTCTGGGGCTAGGTCTAGGGGTTGAGTGTGCCCCGTAGACTGAGCTGCCACTAGGAGTGATGTGCCAGAAGTCATATTGATATAAGAGTATATCGGATTACCTTTGGCCCCATTGACTACTCTGGTCTAAAAGCGACCAATGACTAATGCAATTTTTTTACATATCTCTGAAAAGTTTAGTATGTAACGTATGTCTGTTGTCTTTTGTATAATCCTCTTAACAACAAAAATTTCTTACTATTTATTTTCTTTTGATTATCTTTTTCTGTAACCTGCTTTTGTCGCCTTTATTCTTTTCACATTCCGAGGAGGGAGTAACTGAGAAAAACCTAACAACAGCGTTTTCATCATTGCATAATTGAATCCACTTTACGATCACGTAATTCATTCCAGAGATAGCGTGAAAGTTGTAGGAACTACCACCCGCCTTCCACCCAACTACACTACCATAAGTAAAAACCAATGTGCGAACGTATTTTGCCAACAAAATATAAGGGTGAAAACAATAAAATTTGAAATTGGTATCTAACATTTACACAATTTTTTATATTAAGGATTAAAATAAGATTTGAAAGGAGTAAAGAAGGGGCAGTGTTTTTATGTGCCTAGTGATTGAACGATCGATTCCCCTTATATATGTTGAGTCGCCTGCCTGCGTGTGGCGCAGACAATCTTGTAAGGGAGAGCTCTGGTTTCACACAGCAAGTTGCTTATTAACTCAGCAGTATAAGATCCTTAAGTCAGTGAATCGCACCCGATGTAATTTACTCAAACGATTATTAACGACAAAATCTGTACCTCATAATAATAGTGAATGTTATAAAACTACTTGATATATCTTATATTATCATCTAATATGTCAATGCTATTTTTTTTAATTCACAGGAAAATTTTATTATACGAGTAAATTACTTAACTTTAGCGAAATAAATAAAGTATAATATGTTTTGATTCATATTAAAGTCGTAGTATGCATACTTCCTTATGCAATCCCTCGCGGACGAGTATGATTGTCAATTCATTACGTGCAATTTAAAGTGGCTTAAAGTCCGATCCTGAACCCACACACCCTCCAGCCGGGCACACTCTTCCTGGCGGCATTTGACATCGCTAGGCACTCTTTTAACCTTGTGCTTTTCTGTTTTACGGTTGAGTTTCGCAGTAACAAAAAGTACAGCCATAATACCACTCCACTGGACGCGCTCGTGTACCTTTGTAATCCAACTCTGTTTATGTATACCACACAGCGTGAGATTGAACTTAATACCACCCTTGCACGTCTTTTTTGGGATACCCTGGTCTCTTTTTCCTAACTTAAGTTCAGAACAGAGTAATTGCTTGAAATTTCGACATTCCTGCGTTCTGAAAATGTGTCCTGTCAATTGAAGTTGCTGTCTTATACTCATTGTTTATACACTGGTTGTCTTATTAAGAACGCTTAGATTTATGTGAGCGTCTTGCCAGTTACATAGAAAACACGACATAAGCATCTGTGGAGAAATTCAGTTCAAATTGTATACTGCATGGCTGAAGACTTATTCGCTCTTAGCTTCGTACAAAAACCTAAGAAACAACAGCAAACAGTATCCGTAGTTAAACTGCAATATGATTTGTGATAGTGTCACATTAGTAAGCTCAGAAGAATATATAAAACACATCGTGAACACCTTTCATTAAGTTTGGATATGTACATTCAAGTAAGCAAAATCATGCATACTTGTAAAATGTTCAAAAAGAGTCTGGTCAAAATAAAGGAACTTTTATCCGATTTCATTATATTAAAAGAAAAATGAAGTTGAAAGATAAAAGGTCGCATAAAAAACGTAGAAAGTACAGATAGAGATAAAATAAGCAAAATACACGGCATCGATTTCAACGAGACAACGGATAGTGTTGAAGAGATTGCGGTGAAAATATTAAAGAACAAAAGTATAAATGCTAAAGAAAAATTTAAATAATATTATTTAAAAAAAAATTTAAATAACAAGAATAAAAACACGAAAAATCTACATATTATCTTAATAACGAGAAAACATCGAGGAACAATTGACAAAATCGTGGAAAATGAGGGAGAAAATCACTAAAAAAATATTTTGGTAACGAGTTTGCAAAGAATATGGGAAATGACAAACGTACGTGAGAGATACTAAATATAAAATATATGACATACAAAGTAAAAAAATGATAATTTTGACGAGAAAATGATGAAGTATAAGTGCAACCATGGAAATGAAAAATTCGTCTAATAATTTCGAAAGTGAATTCATAGAACTTAGTAGGGAAACAAAACATTAATGTGTGAGTACTGTAAAGCTGTCGCAAGATGTGACACCAACTGACATATTTACGTACTTAACAAAAGCAAAAACTCAGGAAATACGCGAAATTATTAAACATATCGATATCAATTAATCCCCTGGTGTATATAGGATTCATGCCTGACATGTAAAAGCGATAAACAGTGAAATAAACTCAAGTCCTCTAAGTTGCTTAATTGACACAGGAACATCACCCGAACCACTAAAATCACCATTGCCATTGTAAGCCCTATTTACAAAACGGATCACTTTATGATAACAACAATTACAGATCAATTGCAATTATTTCAGTAATATAGAAATATATTTAGTATATATTTTGTATTACACTTGGATAGTATATATTTTGTATTACATTAGGATTAGTATATATTTTGCATTACACTTGGATAAAAATCAGTCGATATTTACAGGACAATATGGGTTAAAATAACAAAAAGGAACACAAATATTTTTTAAAACTTATCATTTTATAGCTGTTATCAATGAACAGTTTAATCAGAAAAAAACACGTCATGGTTCTTTTAACATACTGTGCAAAGGCGTTCGACACATATGATCACCAAAAATAAATACCTAGTCCCGCCATAAATATTGTAATACAAATTCAGACACTCATAAAATCTAAACAATAGCAGGTAGAAACCTAAAACTTTTTTTAGGCAATTCTCCATGCCTTGTGGTATTGCTATAATCAGTTAGTCACTGAATGTTGACCAATAAACATGGAGTGGGGTGATAAAGAAAACCTTATCGCTGTGGAGGCTTACCGGAGAAGCACTGGAGACTTGCTAACTCTACTCTGAGGACACATTAGAAAGACCAGAGCTAAACAACTGATTCGCCGGTACGCAAACAATATGCATCGCAAAACCCTATTTTCCGATGCAAAAATTTTCAACATTGAGGAAAATTATAAGAAGCAAAATGATCAGGTGTACGCACATAGCATTCAACTCATTCATAAAGTTCAGAGACGTCATCATTTAGCATCTGTGATGGTTTGGTGGGGTGTCTCATACGAAGGGGTTATTGAGCTACATTTTTGTACTCAAGGTGTGAAGACAAGTGCAAATTCATACCAAAATGACATTTTGGAGAAAATCGTCAAGCCTCTTAATGAGACCATGTTTAATTTAGGTCATTGGATCTTTCAACCAGATTCTGCTCCAGCCCACAAGGCAAAGTCCACCCAGCAATGGCTAGAAATTCATACACCAGAGTTTATTAGAGCTGAAGATTGGCCTTCTGGAAGTCCAGATCAAATCCACTGGACTACAAATTGTGGTCAGTGTTGGAGAACATGGCCTGTAGCAGGCGATATCCAAATTTGGAGAGTCTGAAACAATCATTAAAGAAAGCAGTGGCTAATTTTCCAATGGACATCGTGCGTACTGCCGTTGACGATTGGCCGTCACGTTTCAAGGCCTGTGTGAAGGCAAGGGGAGGACATTTTGAATAAGATGTATGTTTTCATTTAAGATGATATGTGTGTAAGTCTAACAATATAATAAATCATTTGTAAGATGCACTGTTTTTTTTTATTATAAGCAAAACACTTTGTAACAGAACTTATGGCAGGACTAGGTATAACGACTTGAAAAAATAGTAATAAGGGATCCTGTCAACAAATTATTTGGAAATTTTATTAAGAAATGATGTTTTTTGTCAAGATGGCAGAGGATATCGGGGACGAGAAAGGCATGGAAGATGGGATTGCACAATGATCAGTGTTATGATTGAATACTTATCTTTTCTATGTTAATTCACTTAACAAAATTATAAAAAATGTGAATTAAATATATAATATGTGCACATTCGTATGTTTGCAGATAATACTGCTCTTATGCAATTACGGAAAAATGTTGATGAAGTAAGAAGTAACCTCCATAAAAAACAATAATGTTTTGAATAGACCCCATGACAATAATCAAATAATAAACACAACTTTTAAATGTATCTACACATTTGAAGAAAATAATGGTTACTATTGTTACACAAATATATGAATTTAAAGAAAATATCATTATCACGAGCCTAGTGTGTGCCGCCTGTGATAAACATTTAGGACTCACGATAGATGAAAAGTTCAACTGGCAACAACAGACCAATAAAATATGCAACAGGCTGAGAGCATTGTTATCCAAGACATATATAATACAAATATTGTTCCTTTCAGTATTCTTAGACTGTTGTATAAAGCCATGGCGAAACCAATAATACTGTACGGAATAATGGAGAATAACGTATAAAGAATATTTACAACAAATACTCGTAGATGTCTTTCAAAAATGTGTATTTTACCAACTTTAAAAAAACCTGGAAAAAGTCTTGTTAGAAACAAAATAAAAATATTTTCGATTAACAAAGGACATTATTTTCGTACAGCACTGAAACAGGACTATCGTGATGACTATAAGATCCTTGAAACGAATAGTCATCGCACCAGGAAAGTCTCTCAAGGACTCGCAAATAATCATTACGGAGAAAGAACGCTGCACGTAATAATCCCACGAATTTTCAATGGGATACTCTCTGACTTGGTTGGGTTACAAATAAAAAAAAACTTTTTCAAAAAACATTGATTTGTTTATGTATCTAAATCGTAAAAAAATATTTTTAAATACACCTGCTGACAAGCTTGGGATAAGCGGGATCTCTGTATTAAAAAAAACGCAGATTTTTAGAAACTTGTTAAACAATTTTTCTCACACAATGAAGTCCAAAGATTCTCAACATTTTTTTTAATTCTAGGAAATAAAGATCTGTATATTAAAATACACCATATTCAATAAAATCTTGAAAATGTATATGGATACATAAGCACATCACATGTGAATTGAAATGTTTTTTTCATTTTAATACATATTAAAATACAGAATTATTCTTCCAGAATTCCAACCCCTACTCGAAGATATCTTATTATGATCTTACTAATACGTTTTCTTAGAACTTGATGTAGATGTGCTTTGTATCAAATTAAAAGTGTCCCCCGAGGATCGGAAGCAAAAAGAGCCAGATTTGATGCTTTGAAAACATTTTTTTTTTAGAAATATGTGTGTCTGTTTTAACCTCCCGGGGAATTGTTTTCTTGTGGAAAATATTTTTTTTTTCTTGCAAGATAAATTATAAACTGACAAAATTAAAAAAAACTAAGACCAATGCGGTTTAGTAAAATTTTCTTAGTAAATAAAATGAAAACAGCCATATTTTCTCTCATGGCGGAATGTTTATTTGACGTTAATATTTATTTCTACTTTTTATAAAATTGTGATAAAAAGAGTATATGGTAAAATCTGGGATAAAATACGTTTGAACATATGAATTTCATGCTCATTCTTTTTGTATTTTGTGCTTCTATAAATAATTAGATTTTTGGATTGTGACAAGAAAAATGATATTATCCAAGAGACATTCAAATTACATTCTAAGCAATATAATATTCCTATTCAAATTAAAAAAATCTCCCATGAAATTACGAGTCGAAACGTGAATAATAATAAAATCTGACGCTTTCGGTTGTAGTTATTTTTTGATAGTATAAATGGTCTGGTCGTGAATAGTCAATTTTATGTGACAAAAGTCTCTTGAAAAAAATATTTACGAGGCATATCCAGAAAGTAAGTGTACTGAATTTTTGTAGGTTACAATTTTTTTTATTTAAACAAAAAAATTACGTGGTTACCGTAGTACATATGTAAGCTATTTTTCGACATAGTAGCCATTCCTCTCAATGCAGGTGGTGAAGCGGGGTATCAACTTTTTGATGCCTTCCTCGAAGTAGTTTCCCGCCAACCCCTCCGTCCACTTCTTCACCTCCTCCTTTACCTCCTCGTCGGTTGAAAACCTTTTTCCACCCATGTGCAGCTTCAGGGAGGTAAAGAGATAATAATCTGAAGGTGCTAGGTCAGGGGAATGCGCGGAATGGTTCAGGACATCCCATTTAAACGAGGCGAGCAGTTCCTTCGTGGCGTTGGCCGTGTGTGGTCTGGCATTGTCGTGCAGCAGGCTGACTCCCTTTGTCAGCATGCCTCTCCTCTTGTTCTGAATCGCCCTCCGCAATTTTTTTAGGGTCTCACAGTATCTTGCAGAGTTGATGGTCTCCCCTTGAGGCAAACTATATATTCAATTAAAATTATGCCTTGACAGTCCCAAAACACGGATGCCATGATTTTCTTGGCTGCAATTGTGGTTTTGAACTTTTTGGCGGAGGGTGAAGAGGTTTTTAAACTCGCGACACCCCTTGTACACACTCGTACGATTCATAGCTTTATCACCATATGCAGTTTTCACCTCATTATAAACCTCAATCGGAGGTTTTCCCTTCCAAACGAGATAACGGATGACGCCACGTATTTCGCACTTGGCGGGAGATTGGATTGACATTTTTCACGAAACGTGTTGTCGCGTCGACACTTCTCAACGTACTGACCTCGAACCGGTCTTGTTGTGGAGGAGAAGGGGCAGGCTACACGGAAGTGTAGCCAACATGTCGAAAATAAAATCCATCCGGCCGTGACAGCCTCAGTACACTTACTTTCTGGATACGCATAGTATTACAGACAATTTAGTATTCACATGCACACCATTTCTTTGGAATTTATTTAGCGATGCTTACAAGCTGCCTTTTATTAAATAATATTTTGTGACTTAGCTCAAGATTGTTAAGCATTCCGCTCTTCTTTCTAGTGAACAATATAACATGTTAAATTTCTATACTTAAAAATGGTATTTTTTCATAGTAATCGGCAATTCAATTTATGCCCTCTTGATGGTCAATCGGTAAGTCAGTGTATATTATCTTGGGGATCAATCAGTAAGCCAATTTATATCCTCATAAAAAAATCCGTAAATTGTCCACGTAAAGTAAATCGAGCAGAAGCCTCGGAAGACCACTGCACGATTACATTTTTAAAAAGAAATGAAACCCATCTTAATGGATTATTTTGAATTCTTGAAATCACATTGAATTGCCAAATTCATCTCAATAAATCGTCTCGAATTGTCAAACTGATCTCAATGGATCGTCTTGAATTCCATAATTTATTGATTAATAAATTATGGAATTCAAGACGAATAATAAGTTAGTAAGGGCCATTTTCATCGTGTCTCATCATAACTTACATGATCGTATCTGTAAATTATACAACATTAAAATTCACAGTTTTTTTATGTAAGCTTAAACGCTGCACATTCGTTTAAATTAAAACACCCTCGCGATTTTGAAAACAAAACCCAATTGATTATAAGTAAACTTCTGATTATAAGTAAAATGTACTGTATAAGGTAATGAAACTGTATAGATTGTTTTTGTTCTGAATTTTAAAAATTACATTTAGTCATTAAAAAAATGAGGAACGCAGCACTCAGTGTTTGGTATCTTAAATTTTGTTTTATAGCACATATTTTGCCACGCGACGCTGCAAGGCAGAATGCGCGAGGTAATTATTCTGCTCTCTTCACTGGCAAGTGGTTCACATTTTAAGCAAAAACTTGCATCGTGCTGTGGCTTAAAAAGTTTTTGTTCTGTATTTCCCTACGATATTCTCTATTTTTTATGTTCTAATGAGAAAAGAAAATGAATCTTCATACAAAAGTTTAATTTTATGTAATGCCAACGAGAAATTAGCTGCGCAGAACTAAGTTTTCATATTTATCTTACTCCGCTTCCGCCTATTGGGTAGGGTAGGGAAGGATAGGGTTACCATATTTTATAACGCAATACTCAAGAAACATTAATACTAAAAAGTGTTTAATAAACTTTATGAAATATCTACTTTAAAGATTGGTGTATTCCATTTTTTTAACTATTATGTTCATCAATTAAATAATAAATTGTTTACTTCCATGTAATTTAAATTTCATTTAATTTATTAAAACAATAATTTTTATATTACAGGTTTTCCTAATTCGTACAGTGAGAAAAATAAATCATATAAAAAGCGAAATTCAGCTTAACAAAAAAATTAAATAAAGAAATAAAAAGGTGTCATTTTTAATTGTAAAAAAAAAAACAAAACTTTGTTACTTTAGAGGTGTCAAGTGTTAACAAAAGAACATTTACAAACAATTAACAGTGTTACAATATGACAAATTATTGTAAAAAAACATTAAAGAAATAATGTTTTATCTCAACAAAATAAACAAGAATATCGAAAATTTTACTATAAGAGAAACACTTTCCTTTGAAGAAGTTTAGCGATTCATGAAAAACGCCTTTTTGAGAGGACGCGCGGTTAAAAAGCACGATTGCTCTACCTAAGTGCATTCATTTCTAACTGCAGGCTGGTTCTGCGTAGGGGTTGATAAAACAATGTGCGAGTGCTTTGCCTCAGATAATTATCCGGAACATACAAACCAAGGCTATCCAGGACGGTTGAGTTTATCAGATAGCCCCTGAGCAGACAAAAAAGTGAACACGCAATCTTCTTCTACTTTTTAGTATATATACGATAGCATTCCCAGTAAAAATAAACTGAGGTAGAGCCAAGGATAGTATCCATGCTCTCTTATATAGAGAGAGCTAAGAAATCTTCAGGTAGCTGTACAATTCCTCCAAAGCTTTAGTCACTAAAACGATTGGTCTCCACCTCGAATGATAAAGGGTCTTTGCACCCTTTCTTCACTATCTTCCAGTTTATATCGGTATCTTACATCGGTTCATCTTCGGACCGATTGGCTCCTCCGATCTAGTGGCGTCAAAGAATAGTTTTGTTGCATTTGAAATTTTCAGTAAAAGTATTGGCAGCTTGCTCGACTGTTTGAACTCTAGACCTTAAGGCACTTTATTCGTATGTTTACTGCACTGCGAGTCATTTTTCTTCTCTTGTGATATCGGAGCGTAAGTCCGTCGTCACTATCTTTTTTTTCACACTTAGGTGTGTCGCCGCTGGAAAAGGAGTTCTTTTGGGCAGAACCTTCTTCGTCACTACGTGACGTCGTAGCCGTGATGACGTAGATGGCGCTGGATGGGTACTTATTTTGTCTTCCATAACAATATGGATGGAAGTGGGATCGAACTGAACTATCCTCCAATTTTCCAGGATAATTATAACGTAGTTCTATTTGAGTAAACCAAAGGGCTGTGTTTAATTTTATCCAAATCAATTATATATTTACACTGCTGAGTAGGTTTCAAACTTTAACAAAATACAAAAATAATACAGTGTAATGTACCATTTTAACGCTAAATATGTATAAATACAATCGACAATGTGACAATATAACACTCGTAGTTGACATAAACATGTCAACCAACCTGAATAATATGAAAAATTCCATACTGGTAAAAAATACAAGGTTTTAGAAATATATTTCCCATAGTGTGGACTTTTAAAGTTAGAATGATTTACATTTCATAACTTTTGAATTCTTCAAAAATATTTATATCTGGAAATCACTCTTGAAATTTAATATATTTCATGTTAAAAAGTAAATTAATAATAAAGTTGCCCATTAAAATTGCTGTTATATGGAACTCGCTTGGTATAAATTTAGGAAAAGTCGAATCCTAACGCGATTTCACCTAAAATACTTGAGATAAAAATAAAAATATTTTTTTTAATGATTTCTTTTTTTTTTAATGATTTCCATCTTAAATTTAAACAATTTGGCCCTGAAAAAAAAAGCAAAAATAGATTTTTTGAAACTGATATATTTAGTATATACACGAGGTTAGTATGTTATATATGTTACATGTCATTTTCCTTGTTGGTGTATTAAACAAAAGATAGAGCGCAAGTCCCATAAGTATCAATGCATATGATATATCTTATACAAATCCTTTTATATCTCAGACCCCTTAAATTTCCTTCTTTAAATACCTGATTTATTTGGTAAAAATATAAATTTATTTATACTTTTCTGTGATACTTCTTTTTGACTTTCATGTTATTTTTTTGATCTCATATTGATCAAATTATTTTTTGTAAATCTTTAATTCCACATTCGATCAGCGTACCAAATTAAAAAAAAAAACTCCGTTTTTTATTCTCGTTTACACCAAAAAAATTTTAATTTTGTATTTTTTTTAAGAAGTTCATTAAACATTTATTATATGAGGTCAATTCCCAAACCACCAATATAGTACACACAATAATCACAATCGCGCAATTCCCAAACCACCAATATAGTACACACAATAATCACAATCGCGCAATTCCCAAACCACCAATATAGTACACACAATAATCACAATCGCGCAATTCCCAAACCACCAATGTACTATACACACAATAATCACAATCGCGCAAAAAATAATGTCGTTCGTATAAAGATTATATTGTACCTGCCTGTTACCTACCTAAAGGAATTGTCAAAAATAACGAGTGAATTGTTATTTTACAAATAAATTAAATTAAGTATTGTTGATTTAAACATACAGGGTCATTGACCGATCGAGAATCCAATGATTGGCACACATTTCAAACAACGACAATATTTACTATTTACAGCGTGCAAATTGGCTAGCGATCTCCAAATATAAATATTTATCCTACCTTCCGTCCATGTGATAGAGCGAGGCAGATATATATATAACCCATGTATTCACTCACTGGTATAAATTGTCTGCAATATGCGAAATAAACAACACTTTATTGTCGTCCATTCAGCTGTCAAACTTGTATTATTTATTTACCTGCTGTCCACTCATTGAAATATATCCGCATTCCTGAGTCTATAAATAAATCGATATTAATCAAGATCATCACGACAATCGAACATAAGTAATCCGCTATATTGATGATTCTCTACGAGATTTAAAGTAGATTCAGCTAAAACGAAGATAACGGTGTCGCTATCAACATCATCGGCACGTTCTAATAGAACACATACTACACCGATAGCATACACCGTTATAATATTATATAATCCTAAGTGCCAACGTTTGAAAATGTACTGTGGGTCTTATGAAGTTCTTATAATCCGAAGATATAATGTTTAAAGATGTAATGTGGGTTTCAAAAAGTTTTTATAACCCCCGGTGCCAATGTTTAAAAATGTAATGTGGGTCTTATAAAGTTCTTATAATTCGAAGTGCCAATGTTTAAACATATAATGTGGGCCTTATAAAGTTATAATTATACCAATTGTCAATAAATCATGTGGGTCTTACAAAGTTCTTATAATTTTCAGTATCAATGTTTCAAAATGTATTGTGGCTATTATAAAATTCTTATAATCCCAACTGCCAATGTTAAAAATGTACTATGGGTCTTATAAAGTTCTTATAATCCAAAGTAACAATGTTTCAAAAATAATGTGGGTCTTGAAAAGATTATTGTTAAAAAAATACAATCGATTGTTCGGTTAAAAGTTAAAAGATCATGTTTAAAGTATTTATATAACATTATAATAATGTCTGGGATTGTGGTATCCCTAATAAAGGATGCCAACTGTCAAAGTGGCGACAAAACAAGGCTTTTTGAGAAAATTTGGTAAAGGCGGATGATATTTGTCATCCTTAACACGAGAATTGATATCTTAGTGTATATAGGACTAAAATACGCATGTTTGTTAGGAATAAGTTAGCAGTATTCTTTATAAAGGGCTAGAGATATTTAAATATACGAAGCAAGAAACAATTGATAAAATAAGTAGGCTGAAAATATTTTATGTAGCGGAGAGCCATTAAAAAAACGCTATCAAAAATTTGAAAGTAATTTTTGATAAAAAAATTTTTTTTTATCTAAAGGGGCATACAAGTGCAAGAAAATTAATAAATTCCCATGAGAAAAACTGATACTAGGAAGTTTATTATTTGATCACATTCCAATATATAAAAACACTTCGTCGAAAATTATTTCTTCGTTTTTGCGTTGTTCCCACGAAAATTGTCAATAAAATTAAGACTTTTCCATGACAATAAAATATTTTTTTCTACTTAATAATTTTTAGAGTAAAAAAATAAATATTATTTATACCTAATCAATAAACAACATAAATTATTTGCTCACACCGAAAGAGAGTTATTTGCTCACACCATGATCAACAACATTTTATAGTTGCCCATAACTTACCTGTACACACAATATTCCAACTCAATCTCCATTATGTTTCATATATACACAAAGCTCACTTACAGACGAAGTAAACTATAACTGTAGAAACGTTGGTCCTTTAAAAAAACATTTAATTTGATTTTTTTTATCACTATGTTAAATAAAAGTTTTTACATCCGTGAACGTCACAAAAAATATAAAAACGTCCAATTTAAAAGTACTCGAGATTAATCGAACCAAAATTGCAACATTTAGGGGGGGGAATCTTTGCAAACATTTGAATAGGGATAAACATTTCTATTTTACCCTTGCCAATTTTTTACCCTTAATCAATATGTTCCCTTTGGCTCAATATACCACAGACAAGTAAATGGACTTCAGTTAAATCTAAATATTTTTAAGCAACCGACTAGTACCGGGCCGCCTGAAGACAGCGTTGGGATAAAAGGTGGAAATGCCTATTGCGGTAGTAAATTTTACAGGAAAACAAATAAATATTTAATCGTTTAAAATATTAATTTGTCGTTTATCACCAAATACCATTATGAAATAATGTTGACAAATATTATATAACTTTCCCCTGTTTTGCACAAGTATTCAAGTGAATTATTTTCATTTCAAATTTCATAATCCAAGGGTTACTTTCCCTGTATATTGTACATAAATACAGTCTATCATACCATGTTCCATTTGAAAAAGGTAAAAGGACATATATTCACATCTTCATATCTACGCTTAAAGCTTTTTCCTCATCTGTATTCATACATCTTATTATACATGCTCCTCCGTTACTCATAATTTAATATTATACGAAAGATCTTATGAATACACTATATTTATGGATGTAACCTCAAAATTAATTAATTGTTAATACACTATGTATTTATTTGTTAATATTTATTTGTATTTTTCAAATTAATTTGCATTTTTCCGATTTTATTAAAACCCTGTTTAAAAAGGTAGTATGGATGTAGAAGAGGCGAAAGAAGTATGTCGTGATAAAAAAGTTTGACACTTTATCCTCTGTGCTTACACCGAAAATAAAATGACATATATTCTTATTAGTAAAAAAATATTAAATGAGTTTTAATTTTGCTAAGTATATAGTGAATCCTGCTATTAATAAGGTTTTTGTTTTTCTCTCATTATTACATCGGATGAGTTTCAGCTGAATACGAAATTAATTGTTTAATGAGAATTTGGGAACGTAAAGATCTTTTCTTAGAATACTTTATATCCGCACATTGAGTTAAATTTAAATCATGAAAGCGCTCACTAAGAAGATTTTTGCTTTGTAGAAGAGATATATGAGTACATTCTTTGTTTGTAATAGACGCGCTGCGCTGTTCATTCATTTTAATAGGCTTTCAATTTTTGATAAAATTCAACGCATTTCAATGTTATTTCTGATATTAAATAAAACACTCATTTTTAATTAAGCGCTTCATCTTTGGATTATTAACAAACAATAAATATTCTGGATAAAGAATATTTCTATGATTGAATGTTTGATAATGTGCTTTGTTATATTTATTTTTTATTTATTTATTTTTTCAAAACAGGCTTAGCCCAATTACTTTGAAAAATACAAGATATTAAAAAAGAAGAAAAATTACATAGAATTTTTTTTTAAAAATTATGTAAAATAAAAAATAATGCATATGTATACAAACGAGTATATACACAGAAACATATGATACATATATATTCAGTCACTTAAGTATGTTGATGAGTGCTTTCTAATGCGCTTAATCTAAGAAGAAAATTTACTTTTGCTTTTGGTAATGTGATATGAAATATGTCAATATCCGAAGCAGTCCCGTTCAGAAGAGTTAAGGCCCTTCCAACAGGCATAGCGGCTGGACGACCCGTTCTTGCGTATGTTATTGTGAACAGTTCTTGCCGGCGCAGTCTAGTGTAATTGTTAGGAACATTTAACGCTTATCTTTGTAGTAATGCTGGACAGCTCACAACTCCTCGAACGAGTTTGACAACGTATACTAAGAGACGAAGATCTCTTCTTACGCTCAAGGAGTTATACCCGAGCATGCCCAGCAGAAACT
This sequence comes from Odontocerum albicorne, assembly GCA_949825065.1. Lineage (NCBI taxonomy): Eukaryota > Metazoa > Arthropoda > Insecta > Trichoptera > Odontoceridae > Odontocerum > Odontocerum albicorne. The sequence continues at coordinate 28,649,393 of OX463841.1, read as the reverse complement.
GCGTAGGATAAAGCCACGGATAGACACCGAACTCACTCATATAGAGATATCGTAGATATTTTTTTTGTACTTTCTCCACCATGAGCGAGTTCTGCGCCCCCACCGGGCTCCAAATGCAAGCATTGCTTTGTAGTTTGCTACGGATCAATGAATTAAACAACGTTTTGAGCACCAATTGGTTTTCAAACGACTTAGAGATTCTCATTACAAATCCTAGAGTTTTATAAGCTGAGTTGCACATAACTTCTATGTGAGGACCAAACGCGAGATTGCTGTAGAACAAGACACCCAGATCTTTAATATTATCTGTGCGGGGTATATGTATAGATTCTAGTGTATATCTATGGAATTTCAAGACGTGTGAGCGATAATACGACATAATTTTGCACTTTGATGCATTGAAATATAATTTATTATTGTGGCTTCACTCACAAACGTTCTTGAGATCTGACTGTAGGCCTAAGCAGTCGGTATAAGAACGATTTTTTTGAAAGATTTTGAGGTCATCAGCAAAAAGAAGAAACGTGGATATTTTTATAACACTACCTATATCATTAATAAAAATAAGAAATAAGGTGGGTCCAAGATTAGACCCCTGCGGAACACCTGAGTAGGCAGTGAAGTAATCGGAGTTGTAGATTCCATGTGAAACAAATTGTTTTCTATCTGTAAGATAATCTGATAGCAGCCTTAGTAAGTTACCTGGGATCCCAAGTTCACTCATTTTTTCTAATATTTTTTTGTGATTGACGCGATCAAAAGTTTTTGTGAAGTCATGATACGAACAATCAATCTGGTTGCCACTATCTACAGCCCTTGAAACATAGTCGGTGAATACCATCAGATTGGGTTCAGTAGATCTGCCTCTTCTGAAGCCATGCTGCTCATCAATTATATATGAGTCCACTAACGACCTTAGTATGCGATCCATAAACATTTCTAGGAGCTTAGCTATTGAAGAAAGTATGGCGATAGGTCTGTAGTTGGTTACATCGTCCTTAGAACCATTTTAAATATGGGAATAACTTGAGTCTTTTTCCATTCAATTGGAAAAGTATGTACTCGGAAGACAAGATTAAATATGTAACCAAGAGGTGCAGACTTGTAATATAACATATACTTATAGAACGAAAAATAAAAATAGGAATTATTAAAACAAATCTTAAATAAAATTTCATTTATTGCGTATTGATGGGGGAATTTCTACCGAACGAATTTTTGCAGATTTTGAATAAAGCTTGAACAATATTATCACGATTTAAAATAAAATGAAACATTATATTCAATAATTTTGTGATGCTTAGTAGAATATTTGACAGTAAATTACTTTATTATTACACTGATCTCCGCGACGCGTATTTCTACCTTCTATCCAGAGGCCTTCTTAAGGCGGGAAGCTTGAAGAGGGCCTCGGGATAGGAGAAAGAAACACATACAGGGGGGATAATTTTAATTAATAAGATAACAATGTAATTTTTCAGTTTAAACAGCGTTTCAAATATTGATGCAACACAAAAGGATCATCTCACGTAATGTATGCGAACCAGGCATGTTACTTAACGGTCATGAGTGTACAGTTTGTTCTTACTATTGTAAAGTGTAGTGTTGTATAATATTTAGTGACGTTTTGAACTAGAGTAGATAAGAGCTAATGCGTAAATAGAGTTTGTAGTGAAAATGGGAAAAGCTGGATTTCTTTAAGCGTAGGAATGTGTTACGTAAAATCTAGATTGCAATATCTATTTTTATCCTCAAAGAATGATCGTATATATAATATAATTTCAATTTTGGATAGTAAATTATTAATATTTAATTCGTTTTCATAGAAATGCTTTGTAATAGAGTATTTCGCGCAAGTTTGTTGGTTTCATCACGTGGTAAAATTAATTTTCTCAGCAAACATAAATTATAACTTATACCTGGTTCATTAGTTCTTGATAATGAAACTTAGCAGGTAAAAAAACCGTGACTAATTTATTGCTTACAACCACTCGCTCGCAGAGTATAGGTTTTTTTTCAAAATTGTCAAATATTTTTCATTACAGTTTTTAAGAGGTAAACATACTAAATGAAAAATACACCTTTTTGTTGTGAACAAGAATTTAAGAGATCATAATTAGTATTTATATTGAAACATTTGATGAAAAAGTTAACCTCAATGGTGTATTTAAATTAGGCTCTATTCAATAACCCATCAAATACAAGATAAAAATAAACGATTCATCTTTTAAAATAAGCTTTTACACTCGTATGTTACCCAAAACTAAATTTTTTTAATGAATTAGTTTATCTCGAATAATAATAAAGTTTTATAAAATACGATTATGATTTAAATTCATAGTTTGATCATTTCAAATAGTTTATGGCATCGAAAATTTCTCGGCTTTTTTGACATTTTTTATCACGCTCGATTAATATTTCGAACTATAAAAAATATATCGAAGAAAAATTGTAAACACTCAATATGCGTCTCAGAAGATCGACTCATTTTAGTTGTAAGATCATCCCCCTTGCTCAGAAGCAAGAAGCTGAGTTCCGATTGTCCTGTCCGGAAGGGTTGGTACGAATGCTCTGAATTACAACTGCTGGGGTGAGCCCGCCTACGGTAATAATCATTTCCCCTCTGTTTCGATGCCAATCAATATGGACGTTGATTTTAATGTCTGACGGAAACATGAAAAAGTGGTATCGATGGAAGCGGCTGGGGCTGAGAGTGCCAGGATGGCAGAAGTGTGGGTTGGGGTTGGCTCTGGGGAGATGTGGATTCTAGGGGACGAGGGATAAGGGTGGCGAAAGGTGGGTTCTTTGGATTTATGGCTTAGGTTATCTCCTCAAACTGATGGATCTTCAGGCGCTTCCATTTTCGCTAACATACGCAAGTAGTATTTTTTTAGTTTATTATTTCTATTATATAAATAGCACTTGTGGATTTATTGATAAAACCTCGGAAACCACTAAGAAGGGGTTAACCACCATCTTGATCTTCATCTTATTTCATTGTTTAGTATTTCAAAAAACTAAATCACAAACAAAACAGTGAATTTAGTCGTGATTAAATTATTTTCAAACAACCAAAATAAAATCTTTTTTTTTCAACAATGATGAATTAAAAAATCCAAGAGTTAATACTTAAAATTAAAACATAGAAAAAATATTTTTAATATAACTAAATATAGCGTTATCACAAGAATTATTTTACTGGTTTGAACATGTTGAACGGATAGTTGAAGAATGACTAACTAAACAAATTCATAATGCAAGCATAGATAGTAGTGGTAGAGAACGACCGAGAAAACTATAATTTGACCAATTGAATTAACTCTGGATAGAAGGAACGATAAAGAGTTAGAGAAACAGAAGGAGTTGTGTGAGAAGACATATGAATCTGGACGAGGCGAAGGAAGTATGTCGAGATAAAAGAGATTTGTTTTCTCTCCCTGCCTTAACAGGGAAATGGTGTGATGGTATGCATAAGACTTTTTGATTATTGATAATAATGATTCATTAAAAAAAAAATTTGAAGTTTGAAGAGTGAATGAAATGTTGATAATTTACGACCAGAGAAGATTTAAGGGTAAAAAAACTACACTCTTACCTCTAGGAATAAAATAACTGAACTGAAAGAACATATCATTTGGTGTTGTTATTTTTATATCGTCGGAATGATGTACTCGTAGATATTGATTTCATTTTCCAAGAATATTAACTCTGAACGTATAAGTAAATTATTACACCGTATTCATCTAAATATTTGAAAATTGCGGTTTAATCAACAGTAAATATTATAATTTTTTTTTATTTGAGAGATAATATTTAATTCCATTTTTAAGTGTTTGCGAACATATTATAACATTGACTACCTCCGTTGCCTAATTGGTAAGACCATGACTTCCACGTGGGGATTTCGGGTTTAATTCCTAATTGTACCAAAAAACATGTGGTTCCAGCCTTGTAAAAGAGTTTGTCTGGTAGCAATAGTCGTGCGCGCTTAGTATGTATGTGAGTGTGGTTGCTTTTTTTACTTGCAGTAGTGTTGCTAATACTTACAATGATGAACTTCAAATTCCGTGCTTACTCCAGTGATTCTAAGCCAGAAGGTTCGAGTTCTAGGGTTAAAGATAATATTGTATCCCGGCCACATCCTTCAACATAAATGAATTACCAAAGTACCACATGAAAGGAAAAGAAGAGTAATATATCACTAAGGTCCAAAAAAATACAGCCTGAACAAGTTAATGTGCGTATAGACAGATACCACAACAGCCCCGTCCAGCGCATGGTCAAGTGATGTTACGGTAAAATTGAATACCTTTACCCTCAGTAGTATGTCAACAAGAACCGAAAGAAGACGTGTTGTTTCATTATATTCTGGAACGTAAAAAAATTAAATATCGCGCAGTTACAAAGTTTTTTCAAACAATAATGAAGCCCGATAAAAAGTAAATGACGTCTAAACATATGTAGTTTCTTAAATTGAACTTGAAAATGTAACAAAACAGTCGTACGAGTAGCTTTGGTTTAGACATACGAGTATCGTCGCTCGAAACGCAAACCAGATACGAGTAACCTGCGTAGCCTAGATGGTGAGACACTTGTCTTCCAGCCCGGTTCGATTTCTGTAAGAATTCAGATTTTTTGAAAAAGGATTCTAGTTTTTTCACTGAAGGCCCCATTACATATTTTTGGTTTGTTGAAGGAGATCGATACATGATAATAAGTCCGCCAGGATGTATGTACTATGTAGAAGGAAAGTGTAATACAAAACAAACCGTTTTTTATGAAAACCAGTACATTCTTTTATATTTCTGAAATCTCATGTTTAATATATTACCATAAAAGGAAATGTCTATGGTACCTACCTCAATATGTACTTCAAACGTTTTTTTTTAATTACGCTCTCGTATAAAATACAACCTAGTAAGTGTATTAACACGTGACAATATTTAATAACCAATCAAAAAGATGAAAAAGAGGCCAGAAAACAAATCAGACTGATACAATTTCTTTACACAGTGTGAATCGAATCCGCAACATTCGGGCTGGAAGACAGGTGTCTTACCAACTAGACCGCGTAGGACGTGAAAATTTCTAATGTTTATTTTATCAGTTGAATAAAAATTACAATAAATATAAGGAAAAAAAATACAGTTGATAATTTTAAAATCTCAATAAAAGAATATTCTCGTATATATACATGGTTATATTAGTATAGAAATTATACAGTAATCTTAAATTTGGAATATCAAAATTGATCGATGGAAAATGTTTAAAAATTAAAAAAATGTACATTTGTAATACATATAAATAACAGTATATTATACCCTTGGATGAACTCTGTCTAAGTATTGTTAGTAAGTTTATTTATTCGTGTTGTACCCTTCATATAAAAATTGGTCAAGTGGACATGTTAAAGAGCTTAAAATTATTTTACAAGACTGGGAATCTTTATTAATACTTTTTTTTGAGTACCATCGGGAACCAAATCTAAAACCCCGGACTTGTGTCTTATATGTTTTGTCTTACATCGAAGAAAGAAATATTTGTAACGTTTAAGCTATTCAAAAATATCTATCAGGATTTAAAAAAAATATTTTATTTAAGTAATTTTTATGAGCCATTTAAAGTTCCAGCTTTCATATGTTTAATAAAAAAATATATTAAATAAAATGTTCAGTGGACGAGTTTAATCAGACATGGAGGTTTACGATTTGAAAGCAAGCAACAGCAAGGTTTTGAAACGAGCGGGCTTCTATTCAGAGGGAAATCTAGTTAAAACATCTCTGTTTCACGCTTGTGAATATAAAAATATGTATAGAGGGAGCCACGCGAGATAAGGGAGTTGTTAGCGTGCTCATACCAAGTCTACCGTACCTGTAGAGAGGTCCGAGTATCTCTAGCGAGCAGCATCCACACGTACCCTAGCATCAGGTAATTGAAAGCAATGATAGAGGTGGCCAGGACCTCGGCCCAAGGGTCAGAAGTCGGCAGGATAAGAAGGGTGAGGTGAGGCGAGCGGTGGCCAGTTTACGATGCGATTTCATCCGAATCCACAGGTTATTTCGTTTTTTACGTCCAGGCGAGAATTTTTCAATTTCGGTTTATTCCGCCCGATAAGCGCTAAGATGCTTTCATTTGGGAATGGCCGGGAGAGATACGGAGGGAAATGAATGTTTCCCTTTGTGTAATGTATTTCATTACCGGGAGGAAAGGGATTCTAAATTATGCGCGTTTCCTTAACCGTTATTTTGGATTAAACAAGACCATCTGTAATCTATTTATCTTATTTATATAAAGGTGCCGTTTGTAGTTAGTCATCGGTTATTTAAATCACCATGGTATGATTATTTTGGTTTGATTTAAATGAATCAATCGTTCAGTATTGCTTGTTCATACGAGTTTAATTTTGAGAATAAATTCTTATACTATTGAAAATATTTTATTATATCAGAAAACTTTATTGTGAGGGACTATTTTCCGAGAATTATTTTATTGTTTTGGACGCTTAGTAGCATGCTAACTTTAATATTAGTTATGTAAGTGTTAAGTTTCAAGAGGAAATACTCGTAAATATACAAGTATATTGGTGTGTGTATGGAAATGGATGAAAAATATGTAGTATTAAGTTCGTTTCTCATTCTGCCAAGCTAAACCCCAGGACTCCCCGGAGGAATCTCATTTCTGTTGCTTGAATCCTTAATCCGATGGAAATAAACACACTGAAATATTTTATTTACCAACGATTAGACATTGAAGGCGAAATAAATATTCAAGGTTTTGTATCCAAACAACTTTTCGTGTAATAAATGAGAAAATTTCAAAATAATGTATCAATATGTCTTCAAAAATCAATTTGAAGTATTTATGAAAAGAATATTAAAATAACTCCCAAAATGATAAAAAATATATCGAAATATACTGAAATAATACGTTTTTGTTTTGTCTCATAGAGCCTTTTTGATATTCAAATTTCATTTTATATCTTTCAAATCCCAAAATCTTTCTTTTGTTAAATATATTTCGTTTAAATGATTTGTTACATATTTTAATCATAAAAAAATAAAGACATGGTTATTATATATATATATATATATATATATATATATATATATATATATATATATATATATATATATATATATATATATATATATATATATATATATATATATATATATATATATATATATATATATATTTTAAAATAAAGCTTTTCTTTTAAAGTGTACAAACTGGCGTGTTTGTATGCCATATGTCAATTTCTTCCAAGCAACTAAAAAGGTATTAAATAGCCCAGAAGTGAAAATCAAATTGGTACCCTTTGCATTGAAATATGATATCAACGAAAATCGAACTCCCAATATCTGAATTGATAGATAAACATCTTACCAAATAAACCATGGAGGTTATATCATGTTAAGTAAAAATAATAATTTCAAGAAAACTGTTTTGACATGAATTTGTTATAAATTTACTGTCATGGTTATTTTTGACCGCATCCTTGTAAATCTATTATATGTCTATGTACTCGTACGTGCCTATTTCTCAAATATTGAATAGTTCTCGCAGATTGAAAACTAGCAGTGATTAAAATACAAATTTATTTTAAAACAGACAAGGCTTCGTATCTACGAATAAAGTACAAACGGCACCAACAGTATAATATATAACATTTTCGCATAGCGTACTAATTTGGTATTCCGGGTTCAATTATTGGCGGCTTCCACTTCCGGTATCGTTTTGCTGCTATTTAAACTCAAAGAACGCACGATGAAGCTCACATGAAGCGCTTAGTTAGAGACTGTCTCTTGGCATTTCCAGTTTATCGCTCTTCGTTTTTCACGTCATCCTTTACTATCCATGCTGTTCGATATTGTAATCAGGTGCTTTTCGACATACGCGCTCATTGACTTGCTTCAAAAGCGACTATAAAACATTTTATTTCTATTCCATGACATATTTCATGTTTTCCGTCCTATTTCATTTTCCCTATATCTCTCATTTCTAAGTCCTCAGTGACATAAAAAATAATATTCAGTATTTTGTTATCATTTCATTCTTATGCTCAAGTTATAAATAACAATTTTTGTTCCCTTGTTTTTGTGTTTGTGTGTAACCTAAAAAAACTGTGTAACCTTTCAACCAGCAATTGTCACATATATAACTCCTGTCTGGTTGCCGCATGGCAATAAACCCATTGATTGTACTTACCTATGTATGACTTAAGGCCGGAAAAGATTGAACATGTCGATTGTTTGAAATATTCTTGCCATGGGAACCTGAGGATTGATAAATAACACCTATTATTTTATTGATTTAATTTATTTTACATTTGACACAGGTTTAATCTAATTACATCAAATAAATAAAAAAATGAAATAAATAAATAAAAAAAAACGATCTTTATTTATGATGGTGTAAATAATTGTCCGCTACAAAACTTTGTCAATGTACGAAGTACAAAGGGTTTCCTTTAACCCTGTTAGCAATTTTTAAGAATAAGCAAGTGCGTAATCTCTCTGAACACTCAAATAATAATATCCATGCATACATTTTAAAAAGATGTAGAATGGAGCAATGAGTAAAATCCACATTCTTTGTAATAAAAGTGTCACAGAAATTTCTTTTGGACACGTTCAACTTTCAGAGAGTCCTGGAGACCTTGGACTCCAGGTAATCGAGGCGCACTGTAATTAATATTATAATATATCTCATAACACCACCGCAATCAAATGCACTTGAGTTTCCATCAAAATTCCAGAACGTTTTAATAATAAGACAACCAAATGTATATTTATTGTTGATCATGATGCTAATGTCTTTGATAATATTACCCATGAGCTGATGAATCGATGAAGTATCTTAAGTCCAATCACTGTTGGGTCCCAGCTCTTGAAAAACTCATGAGCTTAAATTTAGAGATATTAAACCTATCCACACAACTCACCTGTCATTATAATTAACTAACAGTCTTGAGAAACCGCAAAGAATTGCATATTGTAACGTAATACAAACTTATACATTATATATAGTACATAATATACTGCACAACTTCAAAAGTGATAGAATAATAAGACACAGTGGATCCAGGTGGAATATTTATATTCTGCAGAATATGGAAACCAGGAAAATACCCTAAAAGGTTTTGCATAAAATCAACACATAATCTATAGAATGTTTTCAATAGTCGCATGTTATGATTAAATAAGTTCAGGGAAATGTGAATAATATAAATAAAAATGAATTTCTTAAGAAAATTCTGGCAATAAAAAAGTTTTCCAAGAATATTAAACGAATCGAGATAGATGTAGAATTGGTGTTCATATTAAACAAAAATACCGTTACTCAAAAAGTTGCCCACATAACTGCTTTGTATCTCATATGCGTCTGATTTTTCTTCACACGAGAAAAACAACACATTGATCAAAACATATTAACTTCAAATCGAAAGTCAAAATAATATATTACAAACAATATTTAAGAGTGACCTCCATGGCCTACTTGGTAAAACGCCTGTCTTCTGACTAGAAGGAATCGATTTTTTAGGGTATTAGTCAGGTTCCCTTCAGGCTACTTAAACATCTTCCTGGATGGTTGTTAGAGATTGCCAGATAGTAAGATACCTCTTCAGCAGTAAGACAACCCCATCATTTCGATATTTTCTCTATTACTAATAAATATAATGCATCAGTATACGAGGATTTTTCAGGTATCGTATGTTCCACAAAAAACGGGGAAAACAAGCCAACAAGATTGCGGTGTGACATCACTTGATGAAGACCTTATCTTGGGAATAGTTTTACCTTCATCACTACGTGACACACCCTCAAAGAATTTTAAGTGAGCAGTTGCATAAAAAAAGTACGTGGTTTACCTTCGACCGTTTCACATGATTGGGGAACAGAGCTGATAAAAAGATCACATTCTTACAATTTAATTATCTATGAGCATTAATGACGCTCATATTGGAGAATTAAGTTTAACAAACATAAGAGTAAAAAAAGAAATAATTTGAGTTGCTTAGGAAAACTAGAAGTTTTTTTATGAACTTACATCATAAAATTTACAAGACTAGTTCACAGGAATAGTTTAAAAGGCACTGACGTTAGTAGGAAAAATGAAGGGGTGGTAATATCTGATCATAAACAATAATGATAGGTCGGCACATTTTCAAGAAAAAATCCAAGGGGTACGAATCAATTCTGAAAAATAAAAAAATGGATGGAAACTTTGAAAATCTTTTCTTTTTGTTTTAGAAGCTGGAATTTAATACTGCCGGTGTGGATGAAATTATTTGACTGACTTGTATATTTTCTTCTTTTAAAAGGTATTTTTGTGTTTCAAACAAAAAATATTTTATCAAGTTTTAGGTGGAATGAAATACGAGAATCTCAAGCTTAGTTTTTAATATTGTTCAAAGCTACGTTTTTTATATTTAATAATTTTAGCCATTAAGAAATTTGAAGGGGCGTCTCAATTGGTTCAAATCTTTGTTTTTATATTTGTTCTCTATTGTATGTAGTTTTGGACACTCAAGACGTTTTATACACAAAAAGTCTTTAAAAATTGGTAGAAGAGGTGGCTCTTACGAAGAACAATCAATCGACCATTTATTGAACCGTCCTGGGATGATACGCATCTGAATGTGATTTGTTAGAGAGAATCTTAAGATACTTAGTACTCAAATCGTGGAGGGAGGGAACATCATCGATGAGCCAGAGGTGGGAGGACCAAAAGTCAGGCAAGTATTCATTGAGATGACCAAATGAGGAAAGCAGCAAGGTATTATATTCAAGAGTCGCTGCATAGGGCAACATATAGCTTATACTGAAGAGGAATGATCGATCATGGTGATAACACTTCTCAGAATTGGGGCAACGACTAAGAAGCAGCCAGTATGTTTCGAATTCTTGTTTTGTCAAGGAATAAATAAGATTTATTTATGGAAGTCGAGATATTGGGAAAAACATGATTTTAGAAAATAAAATATACTCTTATTTTTAAACGGATTCAGTTTATGAGTGATGAATCAAAGTTTATTTGTGTACTATTGAATGTCATCAGGGACACGGCTGCATTTCAGTATTTTCTTTCAACGATAAAACTACATTGACTGTACTGAAACATCTAAAGAGGAAGGTTTATTCGACTGTTGACCAAATTGATAAACAGTCACCAGAAAGTATTCTTTGTTTAAATATTTATTTCAGTAATTTAAAATTCTAAACAGAAGTATTTTATTTAAGGATGTTTTTTTTTTTAGTAAACAAAGTAAATTATTGTACAAACATTTGTCAAGGTTATACCTATATACAAATTTATTACTTAACTAATCTTAATTATATGTTATAATTTATGAACTTACTTAATCTTATTTTCCTACATATCATTTTATTTTGTTTATTTAATCTTAATATATGAGATCTTAGAAATAATTAACACCTACATACTACTTATAACTAGATAACAATTCTTACACTAATTATTTAGCAAAAACAAGTCCACTCGTTCAGGCTACTTGTATTCCATCACATTCACTCAGACCTTGGTCGTCCCAGCTTATACTGAAGGTGGACTAGTCAGGCAACAGATTATGCTTCGGGAGCTTGTGCTTATAACGGAAGGGTAGGTTGGATTTACTCTCATAAGCCCCCAGGGCAGCGACTAAGGAATTTCTGTGATTTTGTTGGCTTTTATAAAACTTCACGGTCCAAGCGAGGATGTGGTGCTGTAGGGTTTCTTCTCGCTGTTCAGTGTGAAGTCGGGTAAGATTGGTTCTGGGATGGGTGTTAAAAGATATCTTTAATGCCTTGTTCTGAACTCTTTGAAGTTTCAGGTGATCCGTGTTGCTCACACTACCCCAAACGGGTGCAGCATAGGTCAAGATAGGATGAATAAGGATTTTATAGAGGAGGAGCTTATTTTTGGGGGAAAGGAAGCTGCGTCGATGAAATATCGAACTGATATTTCATCGACGTGACCCTTGTGACCCTTCTGTTTGATGGTATTCAAATGGGTTTTCCACGTCAGTCGCCGGTCAAGGTGCAGGCCGAGGTATTTAACCACGTCCTGCAGCTTAACCAGGCAACCACCGATGAATAAGGGCATCGACGGCACTCTTTCCTTGATTTTTCGGGAGAACATGATGGCCTCAGTTTTGGCGTCATTGATTTTGAGCCTCCAGTCCTGGTAGTATTTCTCAAGGATCTCAAGAGCAATCTGAAGACGGCGACCAGCTCGATCCACCTTGAGTGACGATGCGTAGCATGCCGCATCGTCAGCAAAGAGTGCGAGTTTACAGTTTGGGGGAGTAGGAATGTCGTGTGTGTAAATGTTAAATAGACATGGTCCAAGTATACTGCCTTGGGGGACGCCCATAGGGATGAGCCTGGCGGATGACGTAGAATGATGAGTGGTGACTGTGAAACTTCTATTGGAAAGGTAGGATTGAAGTAGTTTCACGAGATAGAGTGGAGTGCCGAAGTGAAGAAGGCCATCATGCCAGACAGTATCAAAAGCCTTCTCGAGGTCCAGCAGTGCCATGCCAGTACTTCTGTTCCTATTGAAGCCCATCGACACGTCTTCCACGACACGGGTAAGTTGCTGGACCGTGTTGTGTCTTGTTCTAAATCCAAATTGCTCATGAGGGAATATATTATTGGATTCGTGATGGAACACTAACCTTGAGGCAACCACTCTCTCAAGGATCTTGCCAAGACCTGGAAGAAGGCTGATGGGCCTATAGCTAGGATTTTCGGTAGGTTTATTTGGCTTGTGGATAGGAACAATATTGGCTACTTTCCAAATACTCGGAAAATAGCCATTAAGGAGTGAGGCATTTATTATTTTAATAAGAAAAATCCTCGCTTTGAGTGGTAACTGTTTAAGAAGGCTATTGTGTATATTGTCGGGACCGGGTGCTTTTCGTGTTTTAAGTCTGTCAAGGATACGACCAATTTCGGACGGGGTGCAAAGTTGCACCTCGTTTTGGTTGGTCGGGGAGTAAGCAAAGCTGGTGAGAGTGTCCTCGACAGCTTTGTTGACATCAACATTTCCAAGGTCGGAAGGGATTGAGTACGTGTTCTCATAAGCGTCCGCCAAGGCATTAGCCTTGCCAATTCCAGAAACAGCCAACCCTGAGGCTGTGCGCAGAGGTGGTATGCTTTGAGACGAGCACTTGATACCCTTGACGACTCGCCAGAGAGTACCGTTACCCGGTTCTAGAGCTGCCAATTTTCTCTGCCATAGCTGGTTTTTAAGTAGGCGGATTTATTTTTTGATTTCATCTTGGAGGACGTTTAGAAGTGTTTTGTCACGTTTGTCTAGTGTACGTCTGTAGGTCTGTCTTTGTTTGTTTTTTTAGAGATATAAGGAGTTTGATATGAGGAGTAAGAGTTATTTTGTATGGAGTGACAATTTTGAGGGAACATTTTCATCACGGGCATTATGGATGAAGGTGGAGATGATCGATGTCCTGTGGGCTCACCAGAGTTTCAGGTGATAGGCTGAGCTGGTTGTGGAAGTAGGCTTTGTAACCCTTCCAGTCAGCATTGGCGTAGTCGTACTGCTCCCTGAGGCTAGCAATCGGCCTCACTCCCAATGTGAAGTAGACTGGGAGGTGGTCTGACGAGAGAGCTTCTAGAGCAGTCAAGCCAGAGATGTTAGGGTAGTTTTTGACTACGGCAATGTCCAGTGTAGAAGGGCTACGGGGGTTGGTGAAACAGGTATGTTGATTTGGATAGAGTATTTGACAGTTGTGGTTTTCCATATAATTATACAGCGTCGTTCCGTTCGGGTTAGCTCTCAAGCAGTTCCAGTAACGGTGCTTGGCATTGAAGTCCCCGGCCATGATGACCTTGAGCCCCAAAGCCAGCACTGCCTCGATGTCCTTTTCCAGAAGTGATCGATAGCCGGTACAGTATGCTGCCACAATTGTGACTGTCTCCATGCCAACCTTGAGGCTGATGGCAGTAGCCTCCAAGCTTGTTAGGGCGGGCGTGAGGAGTTGGGTATGATGGATAGTGTCTCGGATGAGGATCGCGGTGCCTCCACCTCTACCGGAAACGCGATCCGATCTATAGACGGTGAAGCCACCGGTGCCTCTCACACGAGATACAGGTTTTAACCAAGTTTCCGTAATAAGCACAATATCTATACCTGAATTGTTCACCAACAGCATCAGCTCCTCGATCTTCTGCTGCATGCTGTAAGCATTCCAGCAGAGCACTTTCATTCCAGAGAAACTCGTCATCACGCTTATCCTACGAGCTGCTCAATGATCTCGAGGTAGATCATAGTCTTCTCGAGCTTAGTGGTGCAAGAAGCGAGCCTGCTCCGGGCTCCGATGACAAGGCGCATGATGGCGAGTAACTCGCTCTCTCCGTTTGTGAACGTGTTAATCGGGGGCGGGGGCAGGGGCTGAGCACGAGGAGGGCGGAGGGCTTGAATAGAAAGGGGAGCTATAGGAGAGGCTGGTAGGTGAGGTGGTGAGGCTGGAGTACCGCTGGCTACCTGGCTCCACAAGCGATGGTCCAACCGGGGAGCCGGTACGCTGCGTCTCTTATGTAGGCTGGATATGTATTGTTGGCGACGGGGGCAACCACCATAGTTGGCCGGATGAGCACCCTCGCAGTTACAGCAGGTCGCAGGGGTGTCCCGCTCTTTCTTGGGGCAGTCGGTAGTGGCATGCGCCATCAGGCACTTCACGCATCGGACTGTGTGGTTACAGTTCGCCGATGCGTGGCCAAAGTTTTGACAGCGGTAGCACTGGGTACCTACCCTGCCACCGTTCTTGTATTTCTCCAGGCGGACGTGACAGTAGTTAATCACGGTCACTTCCGTCCGAAGAGCCTCAATGTTTGTGGCATTTGGGAAGAGTACTGTATAGAGCGGGGCACCCTTGGTCTTCATCCTGAAAACCCGGAGGGGCTTGTACCCTTGGGCGGCCAGATCAGCCGCGATGTCCTCTACCGGGAGCTCTGGGAGGCCCCTGATGATGGATGTGCGATGTTGCGATGTTTACCTTCAATATTTAATATTGATATTTTTCTGCCTTTTTGCATTTCTTTCTATCAAAAAGATATTCACTTGATCTATCCATACTTCCATGGTCTTCCTCTTTCACGTCTACTACTCACATTTGCCCTCAATATTTGTTTTGTTAGGTTTTCTTCATTCATTTGTTTACATGCCCAAACCATCTCAGAATACTTTTCTTCGTCCTCCTTAAATACATCCACCTTTAGTTCACATTTATCCCAAGTTATTTCCGTATTCTTTCATACATTGTCCCACCAAATATTCTTCTCAGTGTATTCAATTTGATGGCATTTATCGACTCATTTCAATCTTTTTCCACGTCTATGTTTCATTCCCATACATCAAAGTTGGTACATAAAGTATACGCATACATGCTAGTTATTATTTTTAAAAAATTGAGAAAAAAGGTGGGTATATATTTTAATTCAAACACTTTAGGAATTGATATTACGTTCACAATCCATCATAAATCCAATTTTTGTTTGATATACGATTCAATAATGAAATTGTTGCTATCACTTAGATTCGTTCATAAACATATTTAAAAATATTTCATTATTTTCAAAGACAACTTTTCAGGCGCTTCCTCAATGTTTTTTTCTCGCCAGGGAGACTGATTATTCAATAAATATTTTATATTGTCTTTTTTTAATTTTATATTTAAATTTTTTTTCTTTCAGTGTGATTAAAAAAACATTTTTTTGTATCAGTAAATGTTCCTATGATATGTAACGGATACTTAAGTATCGTATATTTGTTCGAAAGTTCCGAAATGAGTATAGTATACTAAATATATTCTTGTGCTTTAGAAATTTCTAAAAAAAAGAGTGCCTTCGATGAGATTCTTTAATTGAAAATCGAATACATAACCCTTTTCATAGAGGCTAAAAATGATATCTCGAGATTAACGTCTATAATAACGAATCTTTTAAGACAGTTAAGATGACTTTAATGATGATAAATAAGCAGATGACAGAACTTTTTTTAGCAAAAGTAATTTTGATATTTTCTCGATAAATCCGTACAGTCAAGTGGACAGTAAAGGAGAAATGCATTTCCCAGATTGCAACACACACCTGTCCAGTCTTCTATAGCGGCCACTGAAGTACAGTCAAGTGGACAGTAAAGGAGAAATGCATTTCCCAGATTGCAACACACACCTGTCCAGTCTTCTATAGCGGCCACTGAAGTACAGTCAAGTGGACAGTAAAGGAGAAATGCATTTCCCAGATTGCAACACACACCTGTCCAGTCTTCTATAGCGGCCACTGAAGTACAGTCAAGTGGACAGTAAAGGAGAAATGCATTTCCCAGATTGCAACACACACCTGTCCAGTCTTCTATAGCGGCCACTGAAGTACAGTCAAGTGGACAGTAAAGGAGAAATGCATTTCCCAGATTGCAACACACACCTGTCCAGTCTTCTATAGCGGCCACTGAAGTACAGTCAAGTGGACAGTAAAGGAGAAATGCATTTCCCAGATTGCAACACACACCTGTCCAGTCTTCTATAGCGGCCACTGAAGTACAGTCAAGTGGACAGTAAAGGAGAAATGCATTTCCCAGATTGCAACACACACCTGTCCAGTCTTCTATAGCGGCCACTGAAGTACAGTCAAGTGGACAGTAAAGGAGAAATGCATTTCCCAGATTGCAACACACACCTGTCCAGTCTTCTATAGCGGCCACTGAAGTACAGTCAAGTGGACAGTAAAGGAGAAATGCATTTCCCAGATTGCAACACACACCTGTCCAGTCTTCTATAGCGGCCACTGAAGTACAGTCAAGTGGACAGTAAAGGAGAAATGCATTTCCCAGATTGCAACACACACCTGTCCAGTCTTCTATAGCGGCCACTGAAGTACAGTCAAGGGGACAGTAAAGGAGAAATGCATTTCCCAGATTGCAACACACACCTGTCCAGTCTTCTATAGCGGCCACTGAAGTTTTCCGACAAGTTGAGCGGGAAATGCCTCGGGTTAGTTTGTTCTGTAATCAATACTGCTCCAATACGAAGAATCAAGGTTGTGATCAAAGTTTAATTGTCATTTTTATTTTGTTCAGAGAGATTACCACATATTGTTGAAACTTCTGGAAAAAGTTTCTATAGGACATTAAGATTTAAAAAAATAATGCCGTATTAATTTATTTATTGTCAAGTATAAAAATGGCGAGTTTATGGCCATATATAAATCTTTCTCAACCAAACAGACAAGAGTTATGCAAATTTTTGCTAATTGTGGGGGAATGGTTACAAAGTTATTTCCAAATATTAAAAAAAAAAGACAAACATATAATACTTAAGCATTGAAAATATAATATGTGAAAAAATAGTTAAATGTAATGTTTGCTAATTTCCCAAAAGAAAGGATGAACAAATATGAGTCATGGAGAAAAATAGGAGTCATGGAGAAAAATAGGAGCCACGGAGAAAAATAGGAGTCTTGGAGAAAACAATATATCAACGAGTATGAAACTATTATGGCAGGTGGTAATTGGTTCCCGAGTTGAACGACATGGATAGTCGAGGACGACAGTAAGGAGGAGTGGTAAACTGGAAAAATCTAATGGTAACATCTCCTTGAACGTAGCACAAGTCCATAAAAGCTGAACATTTGAAGTTTATTGACACGCTTTAATGCACAAATCTTAAATAATTGTTAAAAAATAGTTCTTTATGAGCTCTTGTGGGAAAACACGTATATAATAATAACGTATGATTTTTTTAGTAAGTAAATTAAAAACAGATTTATTTTTTAAAATTTAAAAAAAATAATAATAATGATGTTGATCATTTTATTACACCCTTTTTTGACCTGATGTCACCCAAACGGCGACCCTTCAATATAAAAGGATCTCTCAAACATTACTCTCTTTAATGCAGCTTAAAGTTGCGTGGGTTGTTAAAAGCTCTCTTGTAAGAATTCGCACTAGCGTTGAAGTGAAAATGTATTTGACGCTATCCATGCCATATCCTTCAAACCTAAAATTTAAATATCACTCTAGGAAGTTTCATTTCAAGGATTTGAAACCATAATTCAATCTTATTGAGGTGATTTGTATTGTACTATTTTATTACACTAACGTTGTATACTATACAACAGTAGCCATGTGAAAAATTCTTATAATCATCCAAAAATATGTTAAAGAAGTCTTAGTGAACACTAGATTGGAGCGCTATTTGATAAAAAGGGATACTAACGGGAATCGAACTCAAAACCTCCGAGTTGGAAGATAGGTGATTTACCAACAAGGCCAAGATGGTCGTGATTAACTTGAGATATGTATTGACATGTTTCGACATTGACTGCAAGATACATTGATATGCTAACCTGAAACATGTATTGACATGTTTCAAGCCAGGACGATGACTTACGAGTATTTCCCTTCTTCCACATGCATACATACATATCTTAATGCAACTGGTTTAGTTTCTCTGACTTTCAGCACTTTGTTCTCTAGATCCAACCACACTTTTTTGGTCATCCTAATCACTGTAATATATTTTCAAATTATTGTACATTGTAAAAATGAATCATTCCAATTCTAAATAAACAACAATAAACATCTACATATTTCTGACTAAGTAACATATAATGAATGCGTCTCTAAAATTTATTAAATCTGCATTTCAAATAGAGGTATGAATTTGAGCCAACGGATGTTTTAAATAACTAGGACCTGTTTATCATATTTTAGAGTCTACTGAATACATTTCTTCGGGCTTGACATTTATTAAAATGCATTTGTTGAGTTTTTATGATTCCGTTTAAAGTTTCATACGTATATTTAAAATAAATATCTCTTTCCTGTGGATTGAATTCAACTTGACACAGGCGTAAACTTTTATTGTAATGAACGAAAAATTGTTTAAAGCTTGGAATTTGCATTATTTTTTCATTTATATTGATTATTTTGAAAATCAGACCTCCTATTCTGTTTTGTTCTTCGGTTAGTTTCTAAAATAGTTGAACATTAAAGCGAAATTTTAACAAAAAAAATAGTATACCTTATTTATTATTTGAGATCATTTTGAAATTATTTTTTGCTTATTGCAAAAAATACGAAGAGGGTAGTTTTTATGTATCGGACATATTTGTAAATCTAATTTGAAATCGCGAAACTATCACAGCTTCTTTTGTTGCTCAGCGAATTCATTACGTCTAGCTAGGATTGTTGAACAAGTTCACCGATATTCCACTATTCGCCTCCCGAAAACGTTCATTTACATGGTCGCATTTCCATTATTGAAGTACCAGGGAACCAGAGATATAAAGAGTAAGATCGGTAGTTTAATAGTTTTGGAGTCTAAGGTTCTTTACATATCAATCGAAAGTAGAGAAATATTAATCGGTTCCGAAATATGCCTCATAATGCAATCTCATAACAAGATATTGGCGACAATCGGATTGAATACTTTTCCGAAATCCTATGTCTGATGTTGTGTGTCTAAAATTTAATTGTGATTTAATGTAAAACATATTAATAATTTTCGTTAATTGAAATGTGGCTTTGCCTAGTTTTGTTGAGTAGGTATATAATAAAAAGTAGTTTATGTAAATTTGCTTTCAAAATATATTTCAATTTCGACTCGTCGACCCTCGATCTTCCAGGAATTGTCCACGTAACGTTGTTATGGTTCAATTAAACCGTTGAGATAGATGAAGAACATTATTATCGAATCAATATATTTCTTGAAGATATCAAAATAAATCAAGAAGAATATTTTGGGTTTGACATACGAGTATTGTACGCGCTGACGAATTAGGAATTCCAGCCTTAAAACTACGGAATGCTAGCGAGAAGAAGGCATCAAGAGCGCCTCCAAATAAATAAATAAATAAATAATAGGTTTATTGATAGCAACATAGTATGTACAGATTATATTTAAATAACACTTCTAAAACACATAAATTGCAGATAATACATTAAATACAGAAGCTATCAAAAGGTCTGGGCTCATCTAATAGCATCCCCTCGGCCAAGATACACCCCACTAATATAGGGCAAACCCAGCCACGGGGACACCAGATGTTTTTCAGCCCACACCCTTGAACACGTAGAACAAGAATATATAAAAAAAATAAACACAGAAAATAAATAGATGACAAAAAAAAAATATATTCAAGAGAGAAGACACTAAAAGGTCCGGGCTCATCCCACAAACATTCCCCCGGCCGAGATACACCCCACCAATGTAGGGCGAGCCCGACCGCAAGGGCATCAGGGGGCTTCCATCCCACACCCCCGCATATCTAGATTTAAGAATAAATAGAAAAAAAACAAAAACGTACGGCAGAAAACAAAATAAAAAGTAAACCCACATATACCACCTCAGGTTAACTGTCAGCAAGAACGAGAAAAAAAAAGAAAAGAAAAGCCTCAAAGGAGTCCAAATTTTACATAATGACAAATGGGAAGTAAGATAGTTGAGACAACATTGAAATAGTTAGGCAGTAATACATTGAAATAGATAAGCAGTTTTAAAAGAATTAATGAGGAAATAACGCACAAACACGTATGCACAATCCTCGATTCACCACCAGCGAAAAGAGAGAAAAGAAAGAAAATAAGAAAAGAAAAGCAAACAAGAGACCCATTAACCACTGAAAAACCCATTAGCTACTGAGAAACCCATTAACCACCCAGAAGATAACGCTTTAAAGCATCTCTGAAGGTATAACCATTCACCCGCTCCTTCAAGGCCTGGGGCAACTCATTTCAGCATTTGCTGGCTGAGTATGAGAAGGATCCCCTGAACAGTGTTAGGTTATGATTTGGGATAAGTAAAAGAGTCTCTCTGCCTCTAGTTTCGTAGCCGTGAAAGTTTCTAGCCCAATTCAGTTTTTCGAAGAGATAAAGTGGCATTTTTGTACTGGTAATTTTATGCATGAGTACGCTTAAGTGAAGAAACCGTCTTTGTTTCATGTCAATAATATTAAAAGCTCTCAAAAAAGGGGTGATGTGTCCTCTGGGGGGAATGTTAAAACAATACCTACAGCAAGCATTTTGCAATCTTTGCAATTTCCCTTCGGTTCTCCTTAGAAGGCACGGTCCATAGATGCAATCACCATACTCGACTATTGGGATAATGAGCGCGTCGATTATTCTACGTCTAGCCTCAATGGATAGGTTTTGACGGATGCGATAAATATTTTTAAGCCGCGAAAAAGCCCATTGTAATTTAGTTCTAACGTTCTAACAAATCAGGTATAAAGGGCAGAATGTTTCTAAATACCGATTCTATGCTCAGGATATAGGTGCTTGGAGGCATATCGTGTATTGCACCATTGTATTAACACTTCCGTTGTATATAGTAGAACCTGTTGGACTTATTGTCATGTGTCGATCTCTTCTAACCAACTAGAAAGGTGTTAAACAAGTTCTAAGTAATAATGCTATTGGAATCCTTTTAAAAAATCTGAGTACCAATAGGTATCAAACAAGCTACCTCTGGATTCAACGACAGGCGTCTTACCATCTAGGCACGGTGGTCTTCACTGAAATTCTATAGATCCATAAAAACATGGGAAAGTTGAGGTATGGATAGCGGATAAATAAATTATTAAGACACATCAACCTTATTTAAAAACCTCGAAGAATGAGAAATTTGATCTACTGCGCGTGAGAAATAATCGACACCCGTGCAGGGTAACAAAACCAACATTCCAGATTCTGGCACATAAACTTCCTGCATGGCGGTAGCGCAGGCGGTGTGCCGCGCTGCTCGCTACGTCTCCTCGCTTTTCGCAGTAGCCCAGTTGCTTATCGGTGAGGGGGATTCACAATAAAAGTATTCACGACATTTTGTTTTGTATATCAATTTACTTTTGCTTTGGTTTATACTGCTAGTGTGTTGCATATATTGTGTAGTTCCATCGTCTGTCTTACATCGACACACAATTTATCAAGCTTCAGTGTTTCAGTCCACCATCGTATGTTTATTTAAATCTTCCGGACCAGTATTACTTTTAGTACAATAAACATTTGAATTTAGTTTTTTTTTGTAGCATTTCTGTTGGTTATCATAAATTCTTATAGCGTTATTAAAAAATAGTGATATTTTAAACTCTGCTTAATCTAAGACTACATACTAAATCTGTCGATATTCTTGAAAGTAACATCTAACCCATTGGAATTTTATGTTAAATCTGATAAGACTATGTTTGCTGAAATGCAATAGTCTGAACACAATAAACCAGCACATGCACATGTGTTTCTAACTGCAGGATGATATACAATCATACTTTATTACAGGAGATAGATCATCGTATATAACATATCGTATGTATATATCTTCTTCTTGTCGTGCAATATCAAGTAGCTTGGACGTCAGCTATCAATTGGGTAAAGCTTTCTCTTTTCTGCTTTTTATTGAACATTCCTTGGACTTCTTGCATTCTGATACCTTTTTAAACGTTGCGTAGCTAGGACATCTGTCGTCTTACTTTGACTAACTTTTTTCTTAAAGAATGAGCTGCCGGACTTGGTATTTGGAACCACCCAGAACATGTACGTCCCAAATTTGACACCTTCCTCATTTCGAAGTTCAGATCCATATTGCAAATGTTAAAACAAACACTAAATTCCTGTATTATAAATTAAATTAAGCTAATGTGTTTAGACTTACCGACAGGAGGTCCGTCGGTTCTTTAAACGTTTTCAGGAAAGGGTGGAATTCTCTGGGATAAGAAATTTGTTCTTAACATTAAGTTTCATAACAAGTTCTTGGGCCTACTATATATTATATAATTACCTTATGTATAACTAAAGAATTATTATTGTAAACTGAATCGTTGCTTTAAGATAGTTTTGATTGGGTTAAATATTATAAAGTTTCTGTATGATAAAATCAAGTTTGCTTTCAGGAATGTATTCAAGTTGAACTTTGCTACTTTGGGTATTTATGTTATACGTTACATTAAATGGGGAAGATTTTGAAAGGCATTTAGAAAATATTGTTTGTTTACCGTGAAATTGGAACTTTATTAAACTTAAGTCGATTTTAAGGTGCTTCACAGCTGAAAAGTTAAATTAAATATTCAATTAAGATATCATATTTTTTCATTTATGAGAATTAATTCAAGATTTTTATTCAATTGAACGCTAAATCTCGATTGTGACATGTTTGACAAGATGAAAAACTAAATATTTCAACCGTATTTAAAATGGTTTTACAACATACATTTTTTATGTTTCAATCGCATTTAATGGTTTTATAATATGAAAAAACTTTATTCGTCAACCATTGTTTACTTACATAATTAAACATCATATAAAATAAAATAAAAATCTTATATCGTCATATTTCAAGATTAAATATAATAATTCAAAATCAATAAATAGTTAAATCATTATTTAGTAAGAGTTACTATCGGCCTTCAAACATCGCACACGCGTTCCAGGTTAGTTTCTTAACGAACACTATACTATAATATTTAGTAAGAGTTACTATCGACCTTCAAACATCACACACGCGTTCCAGGTTAGTTTCTTAACGAACACTATACTATCATATTTAGTAAGAGTTACTATCGGCCTTCAAACATCGCACACGCGTTCCAGGTTAGTTTCTTAACGAACACTATACTATAATATTTAGTAAGAGTTACTATCGGCCTTCAAACATCACACACGCGTTCCAGGTTAGTTTCTTAACGAACACTATACTATCATATTTAGTAAGAGTTACTATTCGCCTTCAAACATCACACACGCGTTCCAGGTTAGTTTCTTAACGAACACTATACTATCATATTTCATGACTTTTTAAATTTAAAATTATTTTTGCACTGACCATGAAAATTGCTTTTCCGTGTAAATTTTGAACGAAATCTTCTTTATAATTAAAATTTTCAAATAATGCAACACATTTTTATGCATAACTCAGATATGTTTCGTAAGATAAATAGAAATATAAAAAAAGTTTTATCAGAGTTTTTACCTTGGAAATAACTATTCAATTTGAATAACAACGAATTTAAAATTTGGGTACAAAATTAAACAATAATTTATTCAAACGAAATCCAGTAAAATTTCCCATATTTTACATTTTGAATGAAAAATATCACAAATTTTCATTACCATAAGTGTAGTTAGAGGTCATATGTGTGAACATTTTACTTAAAAACTTAAAATTATCGAAACTTGAAGCAATATTTCATTTGTCTGAAATTTTTGAAGAAATATATGTATTTTCAGCAAAACACTTCTGCTTATTATTCCCTTACAATATTTTCATACTGTTGAAAAATATATTTGAAAATCACTAAGTTCAACTAAATTATTATGCATACATAGATATAGTACATATCGCGATACACATACTCTTTATCAATAAGCCTTCGATTTATCTGACTTTGACATTTTCTTCTTACAGAATATCATTCTATTAATCCTATTTCCCTTGGTCTTCCTCTGCCACACTACTATATCCATTCACATTTGCCACGCCAAAAGTAAGACAAGCGTTATACCAAGTAGTCGACGGAGATTATAAAATTGATAATGAATAAACAATTTATTTTTCTCATGGACTACTAAATTATTCGTCAATTTACACTTTGAAGATAAAAAATGCTTTTTATTATAAATTTAACACTTTTTTTCCATAAAATTGTCAGTTATTAATATTCGTGTAAATACAAAATTTAATAAACATTTTTTTTGTACATAATGAGTATTTATAAATGAAATGTTCCTACCATTTTTATTCTAAGAAAAATGTTATTTTTAGAGCTTTTTTCATTTGCCATAGAGATATTGTAAAAAAGAAAGTAATTATGTACACGAGAGAAGATAATTTAATCCGTGTATTTACAACGATGGCAAATCTATTGCTTTATCTCTTGAGCACATTTAGCTAATAATACTTAAGTTTCAGTGTTTCAGATTAAGAAATTATACGCTTCGAGAATCCAAACGAGTGAACATTTTTCAAGAGTATCTGTATTTTTAAAACCGTTTACACACTTTCTCTGTGTTTATGATAGCATTAAGATATAAATTAATATTTTATAGTGTAAGTAAATAACTCAATGGATATTTCATAATTTTTTTATCAAATATTTCAGCTTGAAGTTTGGGAATCTTCATTTTATGGAAATGATCTTAACTATTCTTTGTCATTCTAATAATGCTGCTTTATCATTGTAACATGGGTTTTTACTTCCTACCCCGAGGTTTTCTTCGGGCAGACTGTTCAAGTCTTCAGACATAGAAAGTAGAAACACGCATCGGAATGATTAAGTGTAAATAGTCGAATAATTTAGTATTCCAGGATCATTAATATAGTAGTGTCATTAATGAGCCTGGAATTATATTTTTAGTCTTTAGAATAATAGCACACTCTGTGGTCTTATTGGTAAGAAGTTTGTCTCACAATCCGGGGGTTGCGGGTTCGATCCCCGTAGGAACTCTATTTTTTTATTTTAAAAAGGTTACCGGTTTGGTTTTTACTCAATGTGGCTTTAACAACTGTTTTGTTGGTTGGAAGAGATTTTCCCACGACAATATGCCCACCTGGTTAACCGTACACCACAAAAGTGTAATTCAATCTATATAAATAAAAATGTAAATATTCATATATTAAAAATCTCTAGTCTCCGAAAGTTCTTCACCGATCGCGTTGAAATTTTGACAAAAGGTTGCATTCGTATACGAAAATGTTTATATATTTTTTATTTATATACAGGTGTATATAAAAAAGTTTATAAATCAGAAAAAATAATTGATATGACCTCAGGACGAACTTCCTTGTCTCATAACTTAATGTTTCACAATTTCACTCATTTTTAATGTTTCACAATTTTATATGTTTTTGCTATAACTTTCTTTCCTCTTTTTCAGTGCAATTGATCTGCTTTAGTTCATCAAAATGTCGAGGAAGCAGCAGAACGACGTGTAGCCAGACTTGAGGATGCACGGTGGCGACACGGCGATCGCGTTCTGCAGATTCAGAACTGGTTCGTTCTCAACAGAATGTACGCGACAAGCTGATAGTGGCTGAAAGAGGTCAGTAGGAATATCAAAAGTATCTTTTTTATATAGAATTTAATTTTATCTCTATGTTTATATTTCAAAATTTATCAAATCGTATGTAGAAATGGATTTTTTTTTAATTAGTTCCAATTATCTATTTGTCTTCTCTTAACATTTAATTAGTTACAATTATCTCTCGGTTTTCCCTTAACATTTAATTAGTTACTTTTGTGTTTCGCAATTTTATATATTGCCTGAAATATTCTACTTTGTTGCGACTCGTAAAGACGTTGAAATTAACTACAAATATGCATGTCCAGCTGCAAAACGATCGATCAGCTGAGATATTCTCACATCAATTGCTGGAAATTGGGAACGGAAAGGTGCCGGTTGATATGACCTCAGGACGAATTTCATTGTCTCATAACTTCTGCAATTTAGTGATGTCAAAAGAAAAATTGGTTGAAAAAGTATTTCCCAATATTCAAATCAATTATAAGAATCACGATTGGCTGAGTGAACGAGCTATTCTTGCTGCCAAGAACAAAGACGTCTACGAACGTAACAATAATATTCAGTTCCTTTTTTAATGTTTCGCAATTTTATATGTTTTTGTTATAACTTTCTTTCTTATTTTTCAGTGCAATCGATCTTTCATTTGAATTTATATCATATCGTGAATTGACCTCTTGGAGTGACGCGATCATTTGCGAGCACGGCGATGAACGCGACAGACTGAGCCACAGCAACGCGTGGTCACGCTATAAAAACATGCCGCTGTGCTCCGATCGTCTCACTTCAGGTGTACCATCGGATCCAGTGCAGCGATATGGCTGGTGAGCTTGCTGGTGTGCAACGGCTTACGTAAAGAAAAAAAAAACACGAAAAATCCACGACACAGCTTCACTTTTAAACTGAATTAACGTTGGAATGACGAGGGGATCCTCAACTACGAGGCCCACCAACGACGATACCATCTCGCCATTTCCCAGTCGGGGTAGACAGATATTACTAACTCTGTGCTTTTCTTTATCAATGTAAATATTTTAATATAAACAAAACATATAAGGACAACACTTTGTCTCTGGATTACAAGTAACCCTGCATCAACATGTGGAATGTTTCGATTCTGCAAAGCAGCTTGCATCTCGTGCTGTAAGTGAGCCCATGTGTTTGTTAAATTTTAAGAATTATCTATAAAATTGTAAAAAAATTAAATGATTATTGTTCTATGTAACATAAGCGGTGTTAAATTCAAGTACTTTACCACTATGAAATATGTGTTCCACAGTTAGGTAAGTCTACTTGGTTAAATTTGGTAATATTTTGTAATATACATATTATCTTATATATTGATTTTAAATATACAAATTAATGTAAAATTATTTAGAACAACAACTTTGAAAATACTTTGTTATTATAATAATACTACGGCTGCATCGTATTTACTCGTAAATGTTAGTTTTAGACAAAGTTTTGTATTTTTGTCAGTAATTTTAAGTATTTGTGTTGACTTGTCTCATGTTGTTCGTAAAAGACACTGTCGTGTCGTAAATAATTAAATAACATGATACAATGCCAGACTTTTCTTATCTCCATACACATAGTTATCCTCTTCTACATTAATACTCTTTTCATAAAACTTCTACGATTTATCTGACTATTTACATTTCATTTTTTCAAAATTTCCTTCTTTTGATCCAACAATTCTTTCCTTGGTTTTCTTCTCCCACGTTTTCCACTCACATTTGCACTGTATATTTATTTTGTAAGCATTTCATCATTCATTCGTTCTTCACATCCAAACCATCTTAGAGTGCTCTTTTTCATCTTACTCAATACATCGTCCTTAAGTTTACATTCATCCCTAATCACTGTTTTACCTGAAACCTCATCCCTAAGACGTAGTGATGAGGATGGGTTTTTAGGTAGACCCGTCACCTAGATTGCGACTTATTTTTCAAATAGAAGGCAATCCGTTGTTATCAATCAGGAAGAATATTCTCAGGATATTGCAATGTATGGTCTACTACAAGGGTCGATATTAGGACTGCTGCTTTTTTAAATTCTAATTACACCAGTAAGTTCATTGACACATAAGGCTTTGAGTCTCATGTTTACGAGGATGATACTTTATTTTTTAAACTCTATGATCCTAGTGACCAAAATATTCTAAAGCGGAATATTTCTAATTGTTGCCTTAAAATCTCAAATTGAATGTCTAAAAATAAATTAAAATTAAGTCTAAGTAAAATGAAAATTCTCTGAGTAACTTGAGCGCGAAAGCATCTCCTTGATGAGGGTTCATTAACAGTCATGGGTGTTGGTGTTTTTTCAAAAGATAGCAACAAATTTCTTGGCGTCCCTCTATATAGAAAGCTTTCATTTGATAGTAATTTGGTTTCTTAGTGCTTCTATAGTCTTAGGGAGCTAAAATTTTAACCTCGATATTTTCTAACAAAGGTAATAAAAACTATTTTTAATTTATTTATTGTATCGCATCTGGATTATTGTAATTCTATTTATTCCGGTCTGGCCAATTTGCTAATTTCTAGATTCCAGTCTGTTTTCAATGCAATTGCTAGGCTGACACACGGTAGCCATAAATATTGTCATATTAGTCCGCTTCTAAAAAGTTAACATTGGCGCAAGTGTCGCGAACGGATTCATATCAAACGTTGTCTCTTTGTATGCAAGCCTCTTAATGGGAAGTGTCCATTGTATTTTTCGAATCTGTGTCTGAGAGATGTTCATTCGGAGAGGAGCAGAACTTAGAGGTCGATTTCGTCTTTATGTAATACATTGATTGTTCTAAATCGATCCAATAGGGTGAAGTATTACACTAGATCTTTTGTCGTTGTTAGTCCTCCGGCAAGGAATGGCCTGTCTCTAAGTGTTCAAGATATGGGTGGCGTATGAAGGTTTACGAAGTATTTGAAGACAACCCTTTTTAGAAGGTATTGTAAAAAAATATGATTGTATACGAACATTATACACGTAAACTACATTGCACCTATAGCGGAATGTGTTACTATCACATATCGGAAGATCTAGAAAGGTTTCTTTGTAGTTCGTCTTTCCTGAGTTTTCTGCAGTTTTATTGTCAAGTATGTTTGTTCGAATTTATAAAAATGCGGGAAAGTACCTAATCTAATGGTCGCACTCACTAATTTCTTATCGTTACAATAAACTTCTTTTTGTATGTCAATAATAGTGGTTTTGAATCCCGAATTAGAGCGCCCTCAAGGAGAGAATGATCTCTAAACAGCGCTATATAATTTGTCCCCCCATGCGTTATTCTTAGTGTTTATCAACAAAAAACATAATACAATTAAAAAGCATTTTTTTCCATAAGTATTCATTCATACGCGCCACTGTTACGACATCGAACGGCTGATTTTTGGAGCATAATGAAAGTCGCTCCTGGAACCCCTTAGATAGCATATTTTGGGTCGATGGGCTTATCTCTTCAGAGCCACAGGCCAAAGAAAGTGTATGTATTTAAAGTTCCGTAGAAACGAGGAAAAAACCGCATAGGCGCTAAAAAAATTGTGATGTGATTGTAAATAGAATAATGAAATTTTGCCAATTTTAAGATTATTCTAAACGAAAAAAATACTTTTTATATATTTTAAACTATGTATCCGGAGGTTGTGGGTTCAACTCTCGCTAGAACCCATTTTTTTCAAAAGGATTCCAGTCAAGCTGGAAAATATTGTCACATGTCAATAATTAACCATGCCTAACTCAAAGTTCTCATCCCATGCCTGGAATTGCTGTATTTGCTGCTCAAATTACACAGCCAGCCAAGTTGTACTGAATACTCGTACAACGAATGTGTAATACAATGCAACATTTCTTTTCGTTGAGTCGAGAGTTGAGTTAAATAATTTTAAAACATTTC
Source organism: Odontocerum albicorne (assembly GCA_949825065.1). NCBI lineage: Eukaryota > Metazoa > Arthropoda > Insecta > Trichoptera > Odontoceridae > Odontocerum > Odontocerum albicorne. The sequence continues at coordinate 28,619,473 of OX463841.1, read as the reverse complement.
CCAAATCCAAATACAAACTGTAGGTGAATTTTGAACTCTCATTCATTTAAACCATGATTGTGTTCGCCAGCCCACCGATTAAAGGACTTTTCAGGAGTCTAAACTTCTTTTGAAGATAAAATTTGAATGCGAAGTTGATCCGCGTCTTAGTTTCGCTGCCTTTTAACTGGGAGACCGACATTTTTTGCATCAGCAAAGACTTTAAAAGTATGTGATCTAACATTTTTACATGAATATTCAGAAGACATAGCGGGATGAATATTCAAAGAATTTGCGGTTTACTTTAGCTCAAACAAGGCCCTGCGATCCATTCCCGCTTTACTCTTCTTTTCAATCCCTTTTGAACTCCTCGGATTAAGATGACAAGAACCTCCATTATTGGGTTTTATTTCCACTGCAGTTACCCGAGAGATAACATTTTAATAGATTTTAATTCAATTTAAACATTTCGTTTGAAGGGGATTAAAACATTCTCAATATTATTGAAAATATTCTATGTATAAAATATTGTTATTTGCACTTCCCACATATCATATCTTCTTATGTTTTTCATCCATTGAGTAAATTTTATCGATGACTAGCAGATATTTAAAGCCAAAAACAGAAAATATCTTGAAATTCGATAAATAATATTAACGAAATTGTTGAAGAGCAAACTGAGTCGATAAATCTTTGAAACAAAAATATATCAAAGTTTTTAAAAATAAATAAATAATAAACTTCCTCGTCCAAAATTTCGATACAATAAGAAAGCGGGCCAAACGAATTTAAAGAGGCTTCATTTATCAGAGATTGAATAAAAATTAAATGCGACAATAAAACTTGTTGGCTAAACAGATTATGATTTGAACCCGATCACCTGTCAGCATTTTGAATATCACGATTTTATTTGTTTATCGCATCCTATATTGTCTAAATTGGGTGATTTTTGGACTAGTCAAGCGTGTTTAAGATAATTTCCTGTTACGATGGAAAGAGACTTAAGATTTCTCTTTGAAAATATCTTTGAAGTTTTAACTTGATAAGACTTTTTCTCAAAATCATATTTGATGTACATGAATCAATTTTTTTCCTAGTCCTTCGCAGTAATAAAAACACGTAGTGGTTAAACAACGTATGCCTTTTATTAAGTTAAATAATTTAAGTTCTATTCCGCTATTAAACATATTAATCAGATGTGAATAAAAATAAGTATCACACAAATACAAAGTAAAAATATAGCATCCTTAAAAATATAGCATCCTTAAAAATAAAATATTTATTTTAATAAATCCTTTAACTTTATCAAATTATAAATAAAAACCAAACATAAAAATACATTAATTTAGATTATTTACACATGACAACTAAAAATTGGCAGAATAAATAATTTGTAGGTACAATATTTCTCTACGCCTCAGTGTTTGACAACGAGGCAAGAATATTGTGCGACAAATAACAAAAGAAAATAACGCAAATCTTAGAATAAACTGAAATTGAATATGTACGAGTATCACAATAATAAAAATAAATCGTAGAAGATATTAACTACTAGGATTTGATGTATATTTTTTAATTTGTTTTATTTTACAAAACAATCTATAACACAGATATTTGTAAAAAGCTTTACCTACATACAAATTTGTGTCTTAGAACTTATCTTATTTACATATTACAACTATGAACTAACTTAATTTTAATTTCCTACTTGTAATTTTATTTTTAATAATCTTAATATTTAATTTCTTAAAAAAAGTTAACATCTACATACAAGTTATGTATATCTTTTATAACCTAATTGATTTGTTATATATTATATAATACAGCCTGTCCTAGGAAGTTGTGATCAGTAAAATATGTAAAAATACAAGTTCCAAATAAAATAATTTGTTCGTGTTTTCATAACTTTGCCTTGATAATTCTTGATTTATTTCATAAATAATAATACATATATGTTTATTGATAGCAACACAGTATGCACATATATAAATACATTCCGAAATCGCACATACATCTTAAGATAAATAGCAGAAAATACATACCATACATTAAAAAGAGAAGATATCAAAAAGTCTGACATACACCGCCACTAATATAGGAGTCTGACATACACCGCCACTATAATAGTCCCCCGTCTGACATACACCACCACTAATATAGGACGAGCCCGGCTGCGAGGACATAAGATGTTTTTCCGCCCATATCAATTTAAATTAACATTTCAAACACCTCATTAAACACCACACTTCATGTAAATTGATCTACTTTACCAGAAGCTCTACTTGAAGGTTCTCTGTTATTCAGACATTTACCTGGTCTGGATTTTTTTATCGTGAGAATTCAGCATAGAGTTAGCCATGTGAAAAAACCGCTCTCTGCAGGTCAAAACCGAATGCCCGAATATTTGCCCTTGTGACATGTTGATGGTTATGGCATATGCAGGAATGGTTATGGCGTATGCAGAAATGATGAGAAATTATCGTTGTTTTGGTCAAAATTGCAATTCGTATCAGTCGGAGTCAATCTTACTCGCGTGATGAAAACAATTCCGGCGAAATTACCCTCCGAAATGATCTCCGCTGTGATGAAACTCTAATAAAGAGATGTCTCAAGATGAGTTGGCTTTCATTACATATTCTTTTTTTAAATATATTGTGGGATATCATAAGAACTCAATACAGTAGTGGGACGTCGTTGAGGTCATTTGACATGATAAAATCGGCACTTTGGTAAATGCTCAACGATCTGGCAACATATGAATAATCTTTTGGTTCATATCAAGAGTCCGCTGACTTACAAGCACTACCATAACTCGTTAATTTGTATACCAAACATGGAATTTACGAGGCCTCCGGTATCAATCACTTTTTGTGGAATTTGAATAACGTGGCTATTAGTGATACCTTCAATTGATAGACGCTCATCCATGGCAACTTGAACGAGCCAATCGTTGTGTTTTTACTGGCCAGCATTGCGCATATTTAATATCAGAGGCGACTGAACAAAGTTTATCCACAAACTGTTTGACTTGATGCAGCTTTCAATGATCTCTATTCGTTATCCCCTTGGTACAACATGTAGTGTCTGTTGAAAATATCAACCAACAATAAATTAAAATTATATTTATAATAAATGTTAAAACCATTCTTCTTCTCCCTGGCTCCATCCCAACTCACTGTCTGCGAAGACTGTTGGGGTCAGCTCTCCTCGTCCTCAGGTTGTATGCTCTTCTGTCCCGGACTACGTCCCCCAGGCCGTGCCTCTGCATCAGGTTATCTTTTTGCACCACCCATGAACTCTTTGGTCTTCCTCTGGTTGTTATTCGAGGAAGATCCATGGAGATTGCCTGGTTCACAATGTGATCGGGTGCTCTGCATCCAACGTGCCCATACCATCTCAATCGCTTCTCCTCCATCTTACTGTTGATGTCTGTAACACCTAGGTTTCCACGAATGAGTGAGCTTTTTATTTTGTCTCTTAGGGACACACCAGCTGACCATCTTAGCATGCGCATTTCAGCAGTTTCTATTTGCTTGGAGTAAGAGTTATACATCGTCCAGCATTCGGAGCCATAGAGTGCGGGTCTGACAATCGTTTGGTATACTTTTCCTTTTAACTTTACTGGCATTTTCGGATCACATGATATCCCGTCATTGATCTAAACTTCATCCATCCCACACTCATTCTATGTGTTACATCTGCTGCACATCCTCCATCGCTATGGATGAGTGACCAAGATACTTAAATGAGTCACAATTTGGTAATGTTTCTCCATACATTTGCATTACGGGAGTGATAGCATTTGTGTTCTCAAATGGTAGGTACAGATACTCTGTTTTCTTTCTGCTCAGTCTCAATCCATTGTCCTCCAAAATTCTTCTCCACCTTTCCAGACTATTTTGCAGGTCTTCATGTTTTTCACTTATTGGTACGATATCGTCTGCAAATAGTAGGATCTTTAGGAGACTGTTCATTTCCTAGTTAGTTAAATAGTCCATGACTAAGATGAACAGCAGCGGACTGAGTAGCGATCCTTGATGTACCCCTACCTTTACAGGAAATTCTGGTGATGTTCCCAAAGTGCACCTCACTTGCGTTTTCACGTTATTGCACGTGTCCTGGATGGTAAGTACATACCTTTCTGGTACACTATGTGCTCTAAGTGCTGCCCAAATTAGACTTCTAGGGACCCTGTCAAATGCCTTTTCAAGATCGATGAAGATCATATGAAGGTCTTTCATGGCATCACGGTGTTTTTCGACAAGGAGTCTAACGGTTTGAATAGCGTCTTCTGTTGATTTCCCCAATACGAAGCCACACTGGTTGTCACGTATTTCCACCAAATTCCTGATTCTCGAGTTTATAATTCGTTCATAGATTTTCATAGTGTGGGATATTAGCTTGATGCCTCTATAGTTGTCGCATTTCCTGGAGTCTCCTTTGTTTTTGTAGAAGGGAAGGAGAAAGCTTCTTCGGAATTCATCTGGCATTGGGGCTCCGGCCAATATTTTATTAAAGAGGCTTACACAGCTAATTCTGTCACCATTCACCACATTCTTTCCAAAATTCAGTTGGAAAGAATGTGGTGAGTGTTAAAATCATTGTTAACGTATAATAATGTAAATAACAATAATAAGTCAGTATAAGTAAATACAGCTAATTCAAATCATGCAAGTTATAACAAAACAAATATTAGTAAGGTATAAATCGTAAGGCTTCGTCAAATAAATACTCTACGTTTCACATTCAAAATCAATATCAAATATCTTATTAGCGAGGTATTCGAGAAAGCTGAAGAAATACGAGTATTATGGAGCCTTTCCAGCGGCTATCTCTCGAGCTCCACTCTCGCTTTGATGAAAGTACGAGTAACTAATTGTATTCATATTGACTACTCCCGAGGGAGATAACTTTCACATCCTTTTTCATCATGTCTTGGAGCAATTCTCCAAGCCTGAGCATCTCTGCAAGGGCTCATATTTCTTTATCTTTTCTCGAGGAATTTCTTTGAATAACCGAAAGTAAATTAAGCGTCTCCATCATGTTCACTTAAGACTGATGGCTACGAAACATAATTACTCAGCCAGTAGTCATTGCCAAGTCGAATGTTCTCTTTTTGCGGATTAAATGAGTAACTTTTGTAAAACATTCACCTTTTTTCCGCACCAAATAGACAAAGGCCTGTCGATGTATAGAGAGAGGAAACTTGTTAAAAAAAAATGGAGCTTACGCGGGGAAAATTTACTGCCGTGAAATCTACCAAGAGGAATTATGACTTGGCAAAAATGAGTTTGCTTATTGGTCTGTAAAATGAAATATCCTCCAATAATAATTGACTTAAAATATTTTTGCAATGTATTTTCGTTATTGTGAAATCCAATATCATTTTTTAAATCATTTTATCTCTTTCGTGTTTTAGTATCTATCATATGTTAACAACGAATGTAATATTTTCATTATTAAGAAACTTAATTAAAACAATTATATTTTTAGAATGAATTAACTAAGTAATACTGCTTATGTTACTATAATACAAAATTAGTGTGTATATTTTAATATAAAAATTACTATGTTTATTTTTAAAACATTTCACTTGATGGTTTTAAGAATTTGCTATTGTGGTAACAAGCATTCTAGCGAATAATTGAGAGTGCGACAAACAACCATAGTATTTTCACACAGTGTCGTTCGTCTACTTGACATTTCATTTTGAAGGCTTGTAATCGAATAAAATAATATATGTAACGAAATTTTTCTTTTGAATGACGTATAACCTTTACCATTTTGTTTTACTTTTGGTGCTTATTTTTAAATTTGAAAAAAAAAACGGACACAACTCATGTCACCTTATGCTAAAAGAACGAAACCATTAAACACATGTATGGTTATATTTTATATTATTTATAGTTAAGGCATTAGCATTGCAGAGGTCTAAAGACATTGTAATTTGTTTTAATCAAATACTTTTTGTAACGGTATAACCCTACCGGTTTCTTTGAACTTTCCTAAAACTTTCACCTCATCATCAGAGGAGCACATACAAGACTGAATTCTGTTAGGACTGCTACCGACATACACGCTTCTAACGGTAAACATTCGGGCTGGGGGCCATGGGTGGAGGGAGGCAGGAGACAACATCTACGAGCAGTGGTGAGATTCTTGGAATATAGGTTGTCTCCTCCCTCCCTTAATATAGGTTGTCTCCTCCCTCCCTCGGAATTAGGTTGTCTCCTCCCTCCCTCCACCCACAGTCCCCAACCCGAATGTTTACCGTTAGAAGCGTGTATGTCGGTACCAGTTCGAACAGAATTCAGTCTTGTTTGTGCTCGCTGATGATGAGAAGAAAGCCTTGAAACTGGTAGGATTATGAAACCGTTACAAAAAGTAGTAAAAACTATGTTTTATAAAAATAAATTATAAACATGTATGGTTGTTTCGTTTTGTTGTTTCGTGTTAGTGTTCCTTTGACTTTGTTAATGACAAAATATACCATAAAAATACCAAAATACAACATGAAAGATCCAGATGATAGAATTTCAGAAATTTATCAAATCTATAGATTTACATCTAATATAGTATTTAAATATATTTAAAAAAACACGGATACTTTTGAAAAGCACTGAATTTATATGTAATTGACAAAGTGCGCATGCGTGCATGTGCATACGTGCTTGTGTGTGTGCGTGTGTGTGTTTGAGCTTTAAAATAGTTAATGACTTTCACTCATCTTATAATACGTTGTACATCCTAGGTGCCAAAAAATGAGACCTTTACCAATATACTGATACCTTCAATTGACACACACACACACACGCACGCACGCACACACACACACACACACACACATTCTCTCTCACACACACACACACTCACGCACACGTTAACACACACGCAAATACACACACACGCACACACACACGCACGCACCCACACACGCACACAAACGCACACACTCACGCGCGCACACACTCACACACGCATGCACCCGACTATCAATTACCCTCGGGAAAAATGTATAATACCAATATTCTCTTATGATTTTTTGTAGATTATCATATTTTTAATCAATGTGAGTTCACCACTTGCATCGTTTGTCTGTGATTGTGTAGAATATTTATACTTTCCTTACGAATGGTGTACAAGACCGTGCGATTAAAATCCACATGTTATGTTTATGATGTACCAAAATATTAAATATATTGATTTCCAAATAAATGACATTCGAAAAATATAAATGGAATGAAACATTTTTTTAAAAACGCACTAAAAATTTGGTACCAAGAGGAATAAAAAATCTTGGTACTAACAACCCGAGCCGGAAGACAGGTGTCTTACCAACTTGTCCAAAAAGCATCAACATATTAAGGACAGTATTATTGAATAGTATTAAAAATCTTTATTTATTAATCATTCATCAACGCCTTACGAAATTATTAAAAAAAAAGTGAGTGCTTCATCTTTACGAAGGAAAATATTATTAAAAAAACAATTTGAAAAAGTCAATCGGACCAATAAAAAGACTCATAAACACATTAAAATAATACAAAATAATTTATACACGTAATCTAGTAAACAAACCAAAGTAATAATAAAATTTAAAAATTTGACGATGTACGCATATTGGTTATACGACACGGGACCGCTCAAGTCATGCCCGCGGCCCACGCCGAGTGTCCTGTTGACATTCACGTGGAAAGAATCATGCTGAACAAATTCAACACTTTATTAATTCTTCAATCAAACCTCTTTTATAGTTCCACAGACTATGGTAAAATACATTGGCAACTCCAGAAAATTGATTTCCCAAAACATGAACTCTAAATATGTATAGAGAAATTTTGTTTTTATGTCATCCAGTAATATTGAGCAATCCACCTCATGCAACAAATCGAAAGTTTCCGTTGCATAATCCTTCAGTATATCAATATGAGTTACAGATTGTCTTTCTTCAACATTTGTCAATATAATGTAGCGCTCCCTGGACTTATGTTCGACTTAATTAATAATGTGGCAAATGTCTGAATGACTTCTCGACTTGAATTTGTTTTTAGAGATAGTATTATATTATAAACAGAAAACTAGCAATCCAAAACTCCCATATGATAACCCATATGTCCTATGGCTCCAAGAAACTCAGTGGTTTTTGGCATGACTGTTAATCTCCATTTTAATGAAACTTACTAGACAGGTAATTCAATTCGAAAAATGTCATTAATCGCAACGTCAATCAGACGATGAGATTGATGGAATCCTTTACATTCAACATATTCTGCAGAAATCAATGATTACATATTTAATAAAAAAAAAACGAAAATAGAAATCAATGTGAAATTTAATTAAGGTCAACCCTGTTCAAATAATCACTACTCGCGGCTAATTGCCTGATATCGAACGTATAAAGAAGAAATGCTGGTTACTTAGAAGTGGACCTACTCACCCAGATTCGGGTAGCAATACTAATATTATGATACTGTTATTGTAATACTGTTTAAATATTTACTGTTCATGAATAATTCGATAGATGCCATTACAATATGTTACACAACTAACATGTGGAATGAAGCCGTGACACTTTAAAAGCAAGTGAAAATCAAAATCCACGACCAGTCCTAGTTCGGGCAAGGTGTGTGTGTTGCGTTGCTTCTTTTCTGAATTAATTTGATTTTAATGACGATTCGTTTCTTTACTTATCACTTTCACCACCTCTTCATTTACAAACAGGCAAAACATATACGAGTATTTTATGGAACATACATTTATACTTGAATTTCTCTGTTACTTGAATTTCTCAGTCCACAATCATCTTCGGTGAGAATATTTGATGCCCGACGCCTTGAAGATGGAGGTGGTAATGAACTCCATTCGAATCTATGTTTTGATGTACATAATATTTCTTCGTCTTCTTCACAGGCATTCAAATCAGAATCTACTTCATCCTGTACCTCGACAAAATCTTCTGATTCTGATATATTGCCTGTCACCTCAAATTCCAAATCGCTATCATCACTATCGATATTTCCCGCCTTCTAATTTTTTTACATGAAATAATAAAAAAAATGTAACAAATATACATTTATCATAAAAAGAGTAACGGCACAATAGATAATTCCAGAAAAAAAATATTCAGGATAATAAAACTGGCGAAACTGCCCTGCAACGGATGTATTTGCGTCTCGCTCATACTACAAACTCAACACGAATGAGTCAGGTGGCACACACCGACGCTACCCAACACACACACCGACGTTATCCAATACACACACGAGCACGTCGGTCCTCGATTTAATACAAAATAATATCATAATTTCTGTTGATATTGATCAATGTTTTTATTTCGTGATGACGTCATTCAAATTGTAGAGGTTTTGATGAGGAATACATAAATTATGAAAACCCTGCAATCAGTATATTTGGAGAAATAAAATAAAATATAAGTCCTGGTCACTCGCTATCCATCACAGGGCGGCAAGTGTTAATGTAATAAATTAGAATAGAAAGTAAGACGACCATAGTATGAATGTCACATAAAACTATGCAAGTGAAGCCCTGACACTCATGGCATAATTTATTACTTCACATAAATTGTTCTGCTCCGATTTTCAATGTAACAACTTCAACGGACACCTTAGTTCGCAAGTATAAATAACTTTAAATTAATTTACATTTTAAATTCTTCAAAAACTCAAAGCGATATATGTTGTTTTATGTACAGCTAGTAATTATTTAATAGGCGAAGGATTTTCTAAGGTTTCGCTTGACTGAATATAAAGCTGTAATGAGGAATTTATGCGATGCTCAGATGTCAAGTCAGCTCGGCAGGACTCCCCGGAGGGAGTCAGTGAGGCGAGCCAACCAGGATCCAGCACCCAAGATCTACCACTGAGTAAACAGCATCAAGCATTCAGGATCCAGCAACAATCAACCAGGAAAAAGGAACCAGCTCCAGCTTGTTGTTTCGGCGGGCCGTTTGTTTGGGTATTATTTTAATGGAGACATTAAATGCTTAATAAAACTAAGCCATCTGCTTGTTTTTTTATAGCTCTGCCCTCCCGGCTCGTACTTATTTTCAAATCGAAACATTTGCGGGAAACGACGGGTGGAAAGGAAATAAATTTATGGTGTCTTGAGACACCACTTCTGCGATGATTTTTTTAACGATGTAAATGCTAAAGGTCGACGAGACTGACAAATTTACGACAAGTTTTTGCTGAGCAAAACATATTATTAAAAGGGAAAACATATACTTTTGAAAAGAGTGAAACTTAGAAATACTTGACCACGATCGAGCTGCCTGGATACGAGTAGTAATAGAGGGAAACTTCTTAACATTTGGTGTCACAAAATGTTGATGAATATTGACGCAACTAAAATTTTTCCCCAACTGCACATGTATAAACATATAGTAGTAATAACAATTTTACTAATATCCTTTTGGGGATTAAAAATAAAATTTTGCATATACAGGTAGTCGTCGACTTACGACCACAATCGGGTCCGATAAACAGGTCGTAAGTTGATCTGGTCGTAAGTCGGTTTATGCGATAATTTCGGTACACATGTGAATTATAGTGCGTGATGATATCATAACATAATACTGTTTTCTATGTTCTTATTATAATCAGTGTATCACCACTGTCGTTTATGATGTTTCTTTTTTTTATTATTTTTCGAGTTTGTCTTTGTTTTTTTTTATCATTAGCATTCCTGATATTCGGATATCTTTACGTATTGCTTTGTTTTTTATTTTTACATTTTTTAGGATTAATTAAAAAAAATGCTACAGTAAAATTGATTAAATGTTATATGTATTAATAAAACATGAAAATACAGTTGTTGTTATACATATAAAAAATTTATTGGCCGCTTGTTTGTTTCTTCTTCTCCTCGCATATTTCACGACATGGGCGAACCACATCGTGTGCCATCCATTCAATCCTTACAAATCGTTCGATGTTTGGGTCCATTTCTTCAAAATGTGGAAGAAGTTTATTCCAAAGATAATTATACCTTCGGATAGTACCTTAACGGTGAATTTTCTTTCTGGCTCCTTCTCCTGTTCTTTTTCTGCTTCTCTTCTTTCTTCTTCCGCTACTTTTTCTTCATCCAATTCAATAAGTTCTTTATTCGTAAGTTCTCCAGACTCATGATCTAGTAATTCCTCGATGTCTTCTACCTCACACTCTAAAGACAGATCTTTCGCCAATTTTACTATTTTTTCTATAATTTCAAGTTCTTGTTCACTATCGAATTTCTTTAAGTATTTGCGTAACTCTCATCACAATTTTCCCAGATACCATTCATGCACTTCTTTGTCACAGCCTCCCAGGCCGGAGCGATATTTTTGGTACACCTAAGAAAATCGTACTGCTTCCTAAACTCTCGCAACGATAGGGCTGTGTCAGCATCTATAAGGTAATCAGAGATAGTAAGCCTTAAATTTAGCAGTATAACCTTGGTCCATAGGCTGAATGAGTGGAGTTGTGTTTGGCGGCAAAAAAATAACTGTTACGTTAGGATGAAGATCAGATACATTGGGTGGACGTCCAGGTGCATCATCTAAGAGCATCAAAATATTAAAAGGAATTTTACTCTCCACACAATATTCATGAACTTGAGGAATAAAACAATTAACGAATCAGTCTTCAAATAGGGTCTTCATCATCCATGTTTTTTTATTGGAACGAAAGTACACGGGCAGTGTGTGCTTGTTTACATTTTTGAATGTTCGTGGGTTTTCTGATTGATAAATTACTAAAGGCTTGAGTTTGGAACTCGCGATGTTTCCGCCAAGCAGCAGAGTCAACCTATTTTTTAAAGTGTTTAATTCAGGCATGCTTTTGGCTTCTATATGGATGTAAACGCGTGTTGGCATTCGTTTACAGAATTATTCCGTTTCATCCCCATTAAAAATTTGCTCCGGTAGATACTTTTTTTTCTCCTTCGTACTGCTTAATTACCATCATTTTTGTTTTCAAATCAATAACCTTTCATTGTTTCTTGGCACGTTGAGAAATTCACATTTTCCTTGTTGTAGACATCTCAGAAGGGTTTAAAAAATGCTTATAATACCGATCGCGGATTGTGGTCGTAAAGTCGAACAGTCGTAAGTCAACGACTACCTGTACATGTATATTTATACGTATATAAGGCTATATTACTAACTTGTTATAAACAGCTCGAACGTTGTGAATAAATTTGACGCTAATGGGCTTTTCCATTAAATTATTGCTAAAAACTTTAAGTCTTACCATTGACTTTTAGAACTATGTCTATTATTTTTATATTTGAATGACCTCCGTGACTTAGCTGGTAAGACGCCTATATTCCAGCCCATATGTGGTGTGTGTTCGATTCATGTTGGAACTCAGATATTTTTAAAAAGGATTCTAGTCTGATTTTCACTTAAGGCCTCTTTCACAACTTTCTGGTTTGTTGGCGGAGAATGCTACATAACAATAAGCCCACCAGGTTATACTGTGTATAAGGAAAGTTTCTTACATTATTACGAAAATAAGCACCTTCAATTTCTTAAATCTGAGTACTTAAGTTTAAAAGGATATCTGATTTTCACTTAGGACTTCTTTAAGATCATTTTAGTTAGCTGGAAGAGATTGCCATATGCCAAAAAGGCCATCACGCTGTAATGTGTGCAAAGAAAGTGTAATGTACAATAATATAACATTTAAACTATAAAAGTAAAACAAAATTGTTTCACAGTTCTGAAAATGTAAAGCAATTTCCTTTTGGTCTGGTTTAAAAAGTGTTGTAAATTAATGAGATTTCCCAGAACTCCCTCACCACGTTTATGTGTAGAACCAGTATTTTTCCAAGGTGAATACATCGTTATTTAAATTGCCGAAGACAATATTATTTTGAATATATTTCTAAATTAAAACCTTTGAAAGACCTTCATGGTGGAAACAAACTTTCGGGTGATTGAGGGTATATATTTTACTCGTAGAATCCCTTCCTCCCACTAGCACGAGTTTGCTCGCCTTCGCCTTTTCTAAAAATGTCAAAATCCATAGACTATTTTAAGTTTTCCCACACCAATTTTGTACGCTTTTTAGTTTGAGAATATCTCGAGTGATTTGCTTAATTTTTTTCATTTTTTCTTCATAGATTAATTTTCTTATTTATTTATTTTTTATTCATTTTACACATGACAAGAAAATATATATAAATTGCGAAAAAACTAATTTGGACACACAAAATTAATGGATCTGGGTTTGTTGCCTTTTATTTGTCGTGTCCCCGGCAAACTAGGCTTTTGCCTGTATCTCACTGAGGACATGATAATGAACAAAATAATTAAATCGGGTGTTCATAATCTGGACAAGACTCCTTGTCATTGATATGAATATCAATTTCGTCTGATATATACAACCTTATTTTGTTCATTATCGTTTACATTATAAGAAAATATATAATAATAACAGTAAAAAGAGGTACACTTCAATAAATATTTAGAAATATGTTCCCCTTCTCCCGTCACGTATTATTTATTTTTATGCTCCGATACTACAGACCTGCTGGTCGACTTAGAAGGTATTTATATTTTAAGTAAATCAGCTTACCAAAACTGCCCATTATATACTTTCTTCATTGAAAAGAGCATAAAAATAAAATTTTGTAGATGAGATTTCCACATTTTTAGTTTCAGGAATAAAAATTAAATACAATGGAAATAACCGCATTGTTCTAGATATGCACATATATGGTGTTAACATAAGTTGTGTACATTTTTTTTTTAAATTAAAAAATGAGCACCAAAAGTAAAACAAAATGGTAAAAGTTATACGTCATTCGAAAGAAAATTTTCTGCTCTACAAGATATTGTGTTTGCTTTTATGTTACATATATTATTTTATTTGAGGGTTTGTTTTTTTTTTTTTATTATTACAAGCCTTAAAAATGGAATGTCAAGTAGACGAAAGTGAGCATTTTCGACACCTCCTTCTGTTCGCGTTCGATCGAGGGAATAAAGCTCCCAAAGCTGCTCGCGATATTTGCGAAGTATAATATACGGTGAAGATGCTATGAATGAAAGGACAGCTCGTCGATGGTTTTTGCGTTTCAAAGACGGTAATTTCAACCTAAAAGACATGGAGCGTTCCGGACGACCAGTGGATTTCGATGAGGACCGCTTAAACCATATTATTCATGAAGATCCCCTTAAAACCCGCTTAAACCATATTATTCATGAAGATCACTCAAAACATGTGGAACCCAAGCGCCAAACTTCTGGACTTTTCCCATTGATTTAAGATGGCGGTATACAATCAGGTGACTAAAATTCATCGGCTTAGCCAATTCTACGGTGGTTTGAAGGGGATCTTCATGAATAATATGGTTTAAGCGGTTCTCATCGAGGTTCACTGGTCATCCGGAACGCTCCATGTTTTTCAGGTCGAAATTATTGTCTTTGAAACGCAAAAACCATCGACGAGCTATCCTTTTATTCATATCATCTTCACCGTACACTTCGCAAATATCGCGAGCAGCTTTATTCCCTCGATTGAACGCGAGCAGAAGGAGGTGTCGAAAATGCTTACTTTCGTCTACTCGACCTTCCATTTTGAAGGCTTGTAATCAAATAAAATAATATATATATAACGTAAAAGCAAACACAATTTCTTGTAGAACAGACAATTTTCATTCGAATGACGTATAGCTTTTACCATTTTGTTTTACTTTTGGTGTTCAATTTTAAATTTGGAAAAAACGGATATAACTTATGTTAACACAATACTATATAATATGTATTAACATTCTCGAAGATACAGCAACGTTCTAAGAAAGAGGCCCTTATTTTAGTATGTGTTAGAGCTTAATGACTTCCACTTTAATGGCAATGCGTTATATACCTTAGGACCTGAAAAAAATATGATGCCTTAAACTAAAATAAGTGTTCATCCTTTTATTGCCAACTCCTTGAAAAGCTGCTCACTTGGTTATCTTAAAGACTTTTTCAAGATAAGCTTTATTAGTTTCTGTGCTTTATCAATTTTATAAATCAATCTTTTGAATGATTTTAAGAGAGCTAAAATCAATCACTGTTATAAGATCTAAGTGGGTCTAAAAATTATACATTCCACTCGTAATAAATTAATTTCACCTTAATATTAAGAAAAATTCAGGTACTAAGCTTCCATAAAATAAAAAAATCTAATAATCTGGTGGCCTGTCTTTTACACAAATGTTGAGAATATAATCACTAATTGTTTGAAGGGTTTGGGCTTCATAATGGGATACTCAAAGGCATTCAAGGGAATATACGAGCATGTAACCAAAAATTATCTATTGCACTCTGGTAAAGAAGAAAATTGAAATACAGCTTCAGCATTTGGGTTCCTTATTACGCAATCCCTTCTAACGCTTTCGAGAAAGTACAATACAGACTTTTATATAACTTTAAGCCCAGTCTTAGAAATAATATGTAAGGTTTTATTTTTTCAAACATATTATTTTTTTGTATGTTAAAGCACTGCCCCCCTGAGCCTGGGTCTGTCGTGTGTTTGTATTGTAGGTAGTATGTATTGTTCTACTCCTTTTTGATTGTTTGTGTATGAGTGATGTTAATGTTTATACTTTTTGTAGCATTAAAAACAATAATTAAAATTTTATTATTAAATCTTTTTTCAAATAAAAAAAGAACGTACAAATTAAAAAAAAAATACACACTACCTGGACGACACACGAACTCCATGGCCTAATTGGTAAGACAAAAAATGTAGTACAGAATAGAGTTTTTTTTAATTGATTATTGTCTGGTTTTCACTAAGGGTTTCTTTAACATCTTTCTGGTTGGTTGGAGAAGGTTTCCACAAGATAATAAGCCCGCCAGCTTATATTGTATACGAAAAGTGTAATACAATTATGCCATTTCCTTGTTGGGATAGGGAGAGAGGACAGGGCATTAAACATTACTTTTACGTCACACTTACTTCGTTTCTCGCACATCCATATGTCTTGTAAAGTTTCTTCTATTTATATTAACATTTCTTTCTTTGAAAAAAAAAAATGTAATATAAAATGAAAAATAAAAAGAAATTTCAATTTCCTTGTCCAGCCATACTTTTCTCGGTCGTTCTCTACCATGATTCCCAATCATGCTTGCATTGTAAATTTATGTAGTAAGTTTTTTGTCACCCACCCATTCAACAAGTCTCAACTTCCTCAACGTATTGTTTTAACACATACGTTTATAGCTCACATTTTTGTCACCCACCCATTCAACAAGTCTCAACTTCCTCAACGTATTGTTTTAACACATACGTTTATAGCTCACATTTTTCCTAAATAATTATATTTCTTATTCTGTCATATATGAACACATCAGTTATTGGAAGCCAATATAAACTACTATATAAGAAGTGAGAAATTCTACCATTTTGCTTTAGTAAAATATGTTAACTGCTATTAACATAAAATAGACTTGAAGGAAATATTCCATTTACTATATAAAAGTTGTCTGATTTACTCGTAATATTAATTTGTTTCATAACCAGTTCTTAATTAAATTCAGGCTATCTGCTTGTTTCAAACATAGTTAGATTTTTATTAACTTTTATAATTGAGTTAAATATTAAATTAAGAGTTTCACCCGCTTGTAAAAGTTTTCTTGATCGCAATACTTCTTTTATGTCTTCGACATTCAAGGAGTTAAAAGTTCATCTTCGCGGAACCGCGCGCTGTAAGCCTCAATCACATAACTCGATTTAAGGCCAATCCAGCAAGTCAAAGGCAGGGGGAGATTCAAATACCCTCCCCTGCTCTTCCTTATAGATATATTGCTTCATTATTCGCCTTTTTATGTGTGCCTCGGTAATAAATAAAGGTATACATTTTACGCCTAAAGACGGCCGTAAATATCTAACAGTTACCGCGAGAAAAGATTTCAATGAACGTGTTCCGATTTGTTATCACTCACGCTTATAATAAATTTGTGTATTCTGAGATTTCTATGCAAGTTACATTCATTAAAAAAAAACTATTGAAACTATACTTTTGGGTAATCATACTAAATTTTGATTCTCTTATATGATATATGGACGTCGTCGTCGTTGCTGGGCCTGGTAGTCGAGGATCAGTTGGATTGGTTTCATTCAGTTGGAAAGCGAAGTTATACCGTGACGTTTTCGTTTCATTCATTTTTTTTATCTCTTTAAGTGAGTGAGCTGTTGCACACCAGCAAACTTACCGGGCACACTGGTCTACTGGATCCGATGTCACACTTGAAGTAAGACCTGTGTCATTCGAGAGGAGTGGCACTGTGCGGGGTTCGAACCGACGACCTTCCGCGCGGAAGTCCAGCGCGTTACCCTGCATATATGGACGTACATATGCAAAAATAACCAACACATATTTTACCTGTTATGAGATTATCGAGACAATATCTTGCCGCTTTTGTGGTGTTGGGTGGAACAAACAAACACGTTTTAAAACGGAAATAAAAGAAATAATTGAATAGGATAACATATCCGGTAATTATCTTAGGTTCGTATTTCTCGGATGATGTAAGGATACAATTTTATTTTGAAGATGGAACAAAATATATAGTTATTTCGGTGCCTTATTCTTTTTTACAACCGCAGAAGACAAAATGCGACAATCAGTGTTAATCACAGATTACATATATATTTCTAAAGTACTTAAACACTCGGCTGAAACATTCGTAGTCTGCATTAATCATAGCTTCAAAGCACCTGTAAGATTTCCGGTATCTACTAAGCGTCATTTTATAAATTGGAACACTAAAAATCCGTAAAGTTACAGTTTGAATTCCCTCAGAACTAAGCCTGATACGAAAATTAGTTTTAACCAGTACTTTTACCATCACACCATTGTATGATGGTGAAGGTGAAGGAACACATACTATACATTGGTGTGATAGAGCCAGTGATTACTCATGCTTCCCCGTGATGTGGCTCAGTTTTGCCTAAAACTTTATCTAGGACCTTAATTTATCAATCGAGATATGGAATACATCGATATGTAACAAAAACCTGTATTTATGTGTTTAAAATAATATTAGTTGGTATTTGTGGGTATTTTTTTCCGACACTCATTATATTTCTGTTTTTATGTCTTAATCTACATGAATAAGGGTGTGGGCTAAAAAACATCTGATCTCGTGGCTGGGCTCACCCTATATTGATGGGGTGTATCTCGGCTGGGGGACGTTATGAGATGAGCTCAGATTTTTTGATAGCTTCCCTTTTAAATGTATTTTCTGCTATTTATCTCGAGATATATGTGCGATTTTGGAATGTATTTATATATTTACATACTATGTTGCTATCAATAAACACATATTTATTTATTTATTATTATTTATATCGGAAAAAATGTTCAACAAGGTCATTCCGTGTGCGAATAGGGACGTACTTAATATCTCATTTAGTGAATACGGCACCGAAAACACTCTTAATTCACGATGGCCTAAATGATTGTCAGGCACATTAGAACAGAAACCTGTAGTTCAGTCTAATTAATCACTAAATTAAGTTAAGCCCTAAACCGCTGCTTCTGACGGTATCATATGTTACGTTACATGCAATAGTAAATATACGAGTATACAATAAAATGATCGTAATATATTGAGCTAGCACTAGCATCAACTTTGACGGGAAAACCAACAAAAAATATATATGTTCAGTGTATGACTACAATACAGTTAGCTATCGTGTGTGTAAAATGTAGTTTAAGAAAACCTGTAATGGTGATACGATATTCGAAAATGGTTTCCGCTCTGGAAGATCGATTACCACTAATGACCACCAATTCAATGAACCAGCGTTTTCCAGCTCGAAAGATTATTTACAATATCAAAAAATCACCATCCATGAGCATTTGTTATCATTTTGCGTTTGAATTTTGCCTAAAAATATGAAATTACTTTCTTGACAATCACTATTTTTAATTTGATAATACTTATCAGAAACTGATAGAGTAAATAGTTTAGTATTTTACCGTCACCAGAGATATCTACTCAGAATTTTACGAGTGAACGGATGAAGTTGTAGGAGAGGCTGTTAATTTATTTAAATTGATACAGTATACTAAGGGTCGACTCACGTGGTACATAGTCGTTATAAGGTCTCAAAACTTTTTGTTGGTACCTAGTTCTAGTCTCACTGCATGTAAAACATGTGTTTGTCATATACCTGCCATTTAAAATAAAATTTGCATATTTAATTTTTTATGATTATATAAAAAGTATAGTTTCACTTTGGGCCCATTTATATTAAATATATGGCAATAATTCTAATATAATGATAA
>OX463841.1:28500184-28600010 GCA_949825065.1 Odontocerum albicorne | reverse complement strand
TATATATATATATATATATATATATATATATATATATATATATATCATCATCATTGTCAACCAGGGTCGTTCCACTGCTGGATGAAGGTCTTTCCAAGTTGACTCCAAACAGTTCGGTCCTTTGCTCGCCTATGCCACGTGATGCTGCCATGCTTCTTGATTTCGTCCATCCAGCGTACCTTCGGTCTTCTTCTAGGCCTCTTTATGCCTCTTGGGTACCATTTGATTATTTCGGATGTCCATCGGGAGTCTGACATTATGGCTACGTGTTCGGCCCATTGCCACTTAATTTTTTTGCACACCTTTATAACGTCTTCTACCTTTGTTATATTGCGAATCCAGGTGTTTCGTTTACGGTCTCTTTTAGTATATCCCAACATGCATCTCTCCATGCCCCTTTGTGCGGTCTGGAGCTTTTGTGTGTTCTTTACTGTGAGCGTCCATGTCTCGCAGCCATACTGGAAGAATGCACTGGTTGTAGACCCTTCGCTTCAAGGATATTGGGAGATTACTTTTGAAGTATATATATATATATATATATATATATATATATATATATATATATATATATATATATATATATATATATATATATATATATATATATATATATATATATATATATATATATATATATATATATATATATATATATATATATATATATATATATATATATATATATATATATATATATATATATATATATATATATAATTATAACTCTACCCATCCTATCCACGTCGTCACACTAGAACCACGTACTATTCCTGCTCCACCTGACGATATTCTCTGTGTTGCAGCTCTGACGAATGTGAGATTTTCTGACCTTATCTTTAAGAGATTTCCCTGCAATGGTAAGAATATTTTTCATCTCTGATGGTCGAAGAAGGTTCTTGGTTGTTGTATATAACATTAATGGCTCAATTTACCTTGTTCTCTGTCACTACCCATTTTTTAAATGTCTCTTTCAACTCACCCTTCGTACATAAAATAAAACAGAACCTAGCTAACATAACTTAACGTCATCCAGTTTTTCTGAGTTGTATCAACATATTGATTTTAAATTAAATATATTTTATTCACTGCTTTTTGATAATGGTTTAGTAATTTTTGATAGTGTCCTAATAAACCCTAATTTATAATCCATGTAGTGGAAATAAATATCTAGAACATAAATACAATGTTTCACTTTATATTTAAATAATTCCAATAAAAGTATTCGTCGAGTGAAAATGTATTAAACAAATAAATGTCAAATGATTGAACACATTTACAACGCAAAGGTAAATGGTATTCGTGGTAGAAGAAGTCTGAAATAATATGATTGGGTCAAGTTAATGCAACATTAAAAATGAAAGACAAGGAAAAAGAAAAACTGAAGGAATCGTATGAAAATATGTAAAGATGAAGAGGAGGCGAAGGAACTCTGTTGTGATAGGAAAGCTTGGCGATATATTCTCTCTGCCTATCTTGAAATAAAGTGTTGATATAAAAACGGATTTTCATAAACTTCGGTGAACTGGTGAAAATTCATTAACATATAAACAGTGATTTTAACAAAGAATAAATCCGTCTAGCTATGTTTTTTTAATTCCAAAGAATGAAGTTATTTAGAAATTTAAGAACAAGAATATAGTAAAACTTCTCGTGCTCTCCTCAAAGTTAAAAAATAGTTCATTCTAAAAATATCCTACGAAAAGAGTATTGATAAACATATTTCATGTTCAAAATGGGTGGCAGATATTCTAAAACCTGTTCTACGACAACCTTTTTCCAAGGAGGGCAAAATCTAATATCCGAAAAGGCTGTTGTAGCGATATCATAATATTACTGTACTTTGTGAATAGATCAAGAACGTGGAAATCGGCCTGTAAGATTATTCAATGTTTTCATAAGGAAATAAAAAGATACAGAAGACATTTTATTTACTTCTTAGCTATTGATTTGTCCATCGTATATAAAACACAAAAAAATATTGACTTAATGATATCGTCCAAAACAGTGAATTTAGAGAAATGAAAATAAAAAGTTTATTCCAATAATTTACGAGTTTAAAAATGATTTTGTTGTATTATTTGTATTTGTATTAATACCTAGCTGTACCCGGCCACGCGTTGCTGTGGTTGAAGTCTGGTTAAATGGAAAAGAAAGAAAAGAGAAAGCACACGTTTCTAATATGTTTAATTTCACAATGCTCGTGGGTATACAATATTTTTGATGTCTTTCAGCCACTCTCAATCTGTCGCGTTCATCGCCGTGCTCGCAAATGATCGCGTCACTCCAATAAGGTCAATTCACGATATGATTTGAAATCAAATGAAAGATCGATTGCACTGAAAAAGAAGAAAGAAAGTTAAAACAAAAACATATAAAATTGCGAAACATTAAAAAAGGAACTGAATAATATTGGTAAGTTCGTAGACATCTTTGTTCGTGGTGGCAAGAATAGCTCGTTCACGCATATTTGTAGTTAATTTCAACGTCTTTACGAGTCGCCACAAAGTAGAGTATTTCAGGCAACATATAAAATTGCGAAACATAAAAGCAACTAATTAAATGTTAAGGGAAGACAGAAAGATAATTGTAACTAATTAAATGTTAAGGGAAGACAAATAGATAATTGGAACTAATTAAAAAAATCTCCATTTCTACATACGATTTGAAAGATTTTGAAATATAAACATAGAGATAAAATTAAATTCTATTATACTCGTATATAAAAAAGATACTTTTTATATTCCTACTGACCTCACTATCAGCCTTTGAATCTATAATTGATTCATCGTTAGCCAAAAACTTATCTGGTTTTAAACATTTTAGATTTTTTTTGATAATTCATTTAGGAATGATCGCACTTTATATAACTTCTCAAAGTCTGGTGAATTTCTTTCAGGTTGAAGCGAATTGTCATTTAGATGTACGTAATTTAGGAGCTAACTAAATCTATTGACATACATAAATTGACTTATATTACTATCTTGAAGATCAGGACTTGAACTCCAATAATCTCTGTAGCTGGGCAAGGGTTTTATACCCATTAGACAATTTATTCCCAAAAAAGTATTCATTTCAGTTACGTCCGTTGGCTTGAATCTTTTATTGGTTTTAAGTTGCATCTGAGCAGCGTAAAATTTTGTTTGAAAAACCATATCTTCTATCATTTTATTTGTTATCAATAAACTAAAGATTTTATAAGGTGTAGGGTTGATAAACTGGTTAACAATATCTACTACTCCAGCAGAATTTGTAAAGTCGCCAATATCACGATCCATAAAATTAGCGTTCCATATAGGTGTTGTCTGTGCTTCTTGAATATTATTTCTTCTACGAAGATGGCTTAGAGGAATATTGCTTTTGGGATCTGACGAATCAGAATCGTCTTCAATATTTTCTATTAAATCCTCTAATTGCTCACCATCTTCATCAACTTCCATTTCTTGGTTGTCATTCGGATCCAATTCATCAATTACCGATTTTTGATCAGTTGGAAGAGATTCGTATTCAGCGTAAGACTGCTCTATTGTCATATCTACTAAATTAAAGGGTAACTCTTCCAACTTCCTTCGATCCATGTTTATGAACGGTAAGCTAAAATTATTTAATTTTCAGTTTTTTGTCATATTTCCACGGGTGCTTCTAATGTACCACCAAATAATTTATTTATTTAATTAACGAAACAACAGTGTCTTTATATACAAATGAACATGTGACAGGTTATAAAGTACTTAAAATTATTGACAAATAATACAACTTTATCTTAAATTAACATGAAGATACAAAAAGCAGTAGTAATAATAAATTACAGTCATTGTTTTAAAATTATTTAATACTTATATGTATATTTAAGTTCAATACATGTTATGTATGTATACCACAAAATATTACCCAACTTCACCAAGCAGACTTACGTAATTGTCCAAGACTTATTTTATAGAGGTAAAGGACTCAAATGTTATGTTTTTGGCGGAATAACGTATACATAATAGAAGAACTTTCGGAGATTAGAGATTTTTAATTTACGAACATTTACATTTTTATTTACATATATTAAATTTTTTGTATTACAAAATATTATAATGTTATTCTGAAAAAAAAAAACACAACGAAGCAAAGCTATAATTTGTTAACTTTTTATAAAAGTGAAAGGTAAGTGAGTCATATTTGGTTCAACAGAAGCCGTTGAGATAAAAAACTAGCATAGGTCAATGAGAAATTAAAAAGTATACGCTCGAACCATACAGTATTAAAATCTACTGAAGAGATAGCCCACATTTGTATTTTGGTGCCAACTTTGATGTATGGGAGTGAAACGTGGACATGGAAAAAGACAGAGTAGTCAAATAATTGCTATAGAAATGCGTGCATTGATAAGAATACATGGAGTGACATTATATGATAGAATACTGAATGAAGTGATAAAGGATGAATGCAAATTGAAAGCTTGTGTTAAGATATAGAAAAGTACGCTGAGATGGTTTAGATATGTGGAACGAATGAATAAAGAAAGATTTATAAAAATATATAAAGTCCAAATGTGCGTAGAAGGCGTGTGAGAGGAAGGCTAAGAAAAAATGCTTGGAGCAAGTGAATGATGTTCTGAAAGAAGGAAACGTCAGTGATGTTGTAGAAGTTGTATAAGAAGGTATGGAGAAGAGGCTCAGGATAGCCGTCAATATAGCAAAGTATGGAACTCTGTCTTCTTTGCGTACCCCGATAAGGAAATAGCGTGATGGTATATATGTATGTACGATGCATGCTTATTGTTGACATCCTTAATATATAATAACTTTAGAATTTTGATTTGTTGGATTTTTATGGATATTTATTCTTCGGTCATTATTTCATTCAAGAAGGATAGCTCAAACTAGTTACTAATTGACATATCAATATTTCATTTCAATTTAAGAGTTTTATTCAAAATAAATATGATGACTTTGCAAACGAATTAATTTAGCTGAAATTCAATTTAATGCTGTTTTCGATTACATTTTTTCTTAATAACAAGATCAATAAGATTAATTTTACCTTTCACAAATCAGAGACCATTGTTTGTTTACTGGTTCAAAAAAATTTTTTTTTTCATCAACAACAGCATCTTATTAGTGACTGATGATTAAGCTTGTTTCATTTACATTTTTTAATTGTGTTTCTTTGTGAGTGATTGTTGAACGAATCTAATAATATAAATATCTGGGATGTTGACAGAAACTACAAGAATCTTCAACTCAAAACTGCACGATCTTCAGTGCAACAATGATTTGAATATTTTCACGCATGCGACTTTTGTGTTGCTACACATGATATTATCCGTATTTATATATCGCCAATTTTCGAAGACAAGAGGAATTTTATAGAAGAAGTTAGCAGAAAAAAATAAACCAAATTGATTGATAGAGTTTCTGGTAATTAAAAATGAAATTAACCAGGTCAGGATTTCAGCGGTTTGTCGTTTTGAAACAGGTAATGTTAAATTTGGAAACCAGAATGTATCTGTTCACGACGTTTAAAGTTTGTGGACCTTATTATACAGCGTCACCTGAAATCCTGCATTTCATAGACCCAACACAGAGACAGTTAAACTCGTGAGCTAGTACCAGATGTGATTTAAACTTTGACTTGTTTCTATAAGTTTAGTTTGGTCTTGTTGGTTGAGACATTGCTTGTGGTTCATTAGAATTATTTATTGTATAATGTGTTTCATTTGGTGCAATGTAAAGTAGCTCGCGTTGAATGCTTCTACCTTACCATTAAGCAGTATTGAAAACTAATCCCCTATCAGTATTCATTGAATCTTAAAAAGAACATCAACTTCTTGAATTCAAGTATTATCACTTTTTCATTTTATTTTATTCATTTGTATAGTACCTCCCTAATATATCAAAATTTATTCATTTGTATAGTACCTCCTTAATATATCAAAATTAATGATATGGATATATTAAAGAGCACGGCTATATTACAATATTTTCTTCGGTCCCATTAATCGAGCCTTCAGGCTAAGAACCACTGGAGTAGGCAAGTAACTCCCAGTTTGCCATCGCGTGTATTGGAAATACTATCTCACATGGATAGGCTACAGCATCCGTACAAGCCTAGTGCGTACGACGATTGTTACCAGATGAACTTTTAACGAGACTTGTATCCTTTTTTTTCCGTTTACTATCAAGAATTAAACCCGAAACCTCCGGGTGGAAAATTAGCGTCTTACTAACTAGACCGCGGAGGTAATTTATTTTATATTATTCCTGAAGAAGCAGTATTAAACATAAATAGATTTTTTTTTAACATCTTCAAGTCAAATAGTTGAAGATTCTATTCTAAAAACGTTAAAATAAAATTCCGCCTTGAGAAAGTGCCACATCTTCATCTTGACTATCATAGGAGAATATTATTTCAGGGCCATTAATATTATGCTCAAGACGATGATTGTAGAAGATATTAAGAAAAAGTACAGTGTTCAATAAGCAAGATGTCAAAAAGAGAGCAAAACTTTGAAAATATGAGATAAGATAAAACTTGAGACAAAATATTTTTTATTTTTGTTTCATTTTCATAAATATATCAATTATATTAAAATGATTATGGTAAAAACTGACCAACTATTTAAAAAAAAAACTGGGATTAAAATAATACTTATAAAAATTATAATAAATAAAGCGCCGTTTAGAGGGAAGTCTCTCCTCAAGCAGCAAGTAAGATAATTTTGCAACGAGGAAGATAATTTAGGCAGCGCCCTTGAGCGTAAGCATTTATATTATACAAAGCTATTATAAAATTAACCTGAATTCTACAGGCATAATACGAGTACAAGGATTTTATATTTGGAACATTTTCTGGTTGAGTGCTAGATGGCAATAAACAAACCAGCTTATAACCAGCAATAAACAAAACAGTTATACTGCACACAACGGAAGTGTAACCCAATACCAATTTCTTGGTCTGACAGTGTCTCCAGTTTTCACAATATCGTGCATTACATTTTTATAAAATGATGGTTAATGGCAGCAATTTATGGTCTTTATTACATAATTTGTACCAATCTTAGAATTTTATGGCGCCGTTTAGTGACTAAAATCATTTTAAGGGGGCATTTTAAGTTTTATAGCAACATTTTTCCGAAATAAGTTTCTTTAAGATCTCAATAATCTCAGTCGTCTAGAACTGCAGAAGATGTTTATTCCTGCAGAACTGATGCATATATTTACTGTAGAACTCAATTTTAAACAGAATTGTTTTAATTTAAATGTGAAAAAAATCTACAAAGTAAACTTAAATTAAAGTGACAGGCCTGTTTCGCTTTACAAAACCACTGTCAAACTATACTTAATACATTAGTTAGCAAGCTTATATTGCAAAATATGATATAGTATATGTTGTAGATAAAAACAAACATTAAAACTTAATAGGGCTTTTGTAAAGTGAAAAGGCCTGTTATTATAATAGAAGTTTATTGGGTAGATTTTTTTCTCATTTATGATCTCTTTTCAATAAATTAAAATACATAAAAGTTTCCACTTACTAAATTTTCAATTATATATATTCAGTTTGAGAATATAAAAGATATTTGTTGAAGTAAGAACATTGTCTTCATTAATTTTCATTATTTATTTTTGTACGGCACTTTTTAAATTTCAAGAATAAATAACATACAATAAATTAATCTTTTATTCAGGTCGGTTCACAGCCTGGCACTTCGCACCCTTCGAAGTCTTGCCCAAATAAGTTCTGAGGCGATCTATGGCTGTTGTAATAGTTTATTTAAAGGGAGTTGGGGGATTGAACTAACAGCCCCGAGGCCAGTAGCAAACCCTAAACCGAACTATCGAAAAAGACTACGGTACATGTGGAATATAACGTTCACTAATGTCTCATGTGTGTACAGATAGAAAAACCATTACGCCATTTCCCTATTGCAGTAGGTAGAGAGGTCAAAGCGCTAGATTTTTCACTCTCGATACACATCCTTAGTCTCTTCTACATTCATACAACTTTTACCATTTTTCTAACTTTCTACGTTTCCTTCTATCAAAATATAATTCATTTGATCCAACCATTCGTTTCTTAGTCTTCATTTCCCACGCCTTACCCTCACTTCATCTTACTCAACACACCAGAATAAAGTTCGCGTTCTTCCTAGTCACTGCATTCTGTATTCTATCATATATTGCCATACATTATTTTAAGTGCACTCATTTCTACAACATTATGGTATTTCGGTTCCTATTCGTCTTTTTCCACGTTTCATTTCTAAACATCAAAGCTTACACCAGAATATTATTGTAGACTATCATCTTAGCAGATTTCGATACAGTCCTGTTTGAGTATATATGTTTTACTCGTAGTACTCCATTGATTTTGTTTCCTATGACTACATGCCTTCCGATATCTTTCTTAATTCTTCCATCGTCTGTACCTAAAACGCAGAATGCTTCAGCTTGCTCTAATCTTTCATTATTCCCCCATATATCGCATTTTCTTTACCTTTCACACTTTTCTATCACCATAACTTAATATTTCGCAACATTCATTCTCAGATCTATCTCTTCCCATCTCTCATTTTAATGAAAGTCAATGCATGTTGAATGTCAATGAATGTAAAATTGAAGTACACAAACAATTTAATTCTTCCGATTTCAAACCTTTAATAGAATTTAAATTTATTTTCAACTTTTGTTTATTATTTTAAATTTGGAAACATTATTTTGGATTTATAACGACTCGCGTAAAGCGTGAAATAGCGTGAAGAAACAATGTTATTTTATCAGGAATTATTCTGGTATTAAAGCAAATCAGATTTTTCCCTTATATTTTCCCAAATGGTGTATTCCGTATTTAGTGTGTTTGAGAATCGGATCAGATAGGCGGCTGGCGGGAAGGGGAAGCAATCTGTGCAAGGTTCCTTCGGTGGGGCATTAAGCGATCTATTCCGGCCCCCATCCGGCCCAATTCGGCCCGGCCCTGCCCGCGGCCATGGGGATACGACTCACTCTGATCGCTACTCTATAAAATAATTGATACACCATAGATAAAAACTGACTAACCATGCATTGTTTCGCAATCAATTGTTTTTAATTAACATTTATTTAAACGGGGAAATACCGTTTGTTATCATCTTACTTTGATTGACTTGATAGCAATTTTCTGTAAATAAAAACGTGTCACTTGTTTTTCTTTCTTTATCAAACATAAAATATATCGTAAGCAAGTTTCTTTAGTATGTGATGATATTCTACTTTGAACACCTCAAGTTAAAGTGCCTGAAACGAGGTACCAAAGGTTATTGAATTTAATATTTTTTAAAGTTTTCATTGCTTGAAACGTAACGTGATTTTAATATACAACATTTTTAATTTTTATAAAGTAAATTTGACTGCAGTAATTTTGAATAAATTGATAAATCATTTGTCAAAAATTGTAAAGATCATAGGATAGAAGACGACTGTTCGTGTATTGATTTGTAGTGTGCAAGCTGTTGAATTTCAGCAAGTACACAGTCTTGATAGATCGAGCCAAAGGTTCCGATGGACGCATTGAGGAGATTAAACTTCCCTGACGATCGGCAGGTATATAACGTGGAGTTTTATATATCATTATGCTCGTGTTATTTCTTAAAAGCGATATCAGAAATTTAGGTTCGCAGCACATTAGTTATAGAAAAACCTAAATTCTGATGTATAAAGGTTTAATAGTAAAACCAGTCCAGAATTGAAACCACTAGGAATCGAACCTGGAGCGCCCGCTTGCTTAGCGTGAAGGCCAACCGTTGGACCACGGCCGCCAACTGCACTTTGAAATCATGAAACCAAAAAAATATTCTTCTTTAAATATGTGTGAATTGTATTTACAAGTCAACTTATGTTTATGTATTTCAAGAAAAAAAAATACTTATACACGATTTTTTAAGAATAATGAAATTTTTTTGCAGTTGGCACCTTTTCTTTTCTCTCGTATCAATTATTGTTCTCGAGCTTACGTAACGACTTCAATCCGCCAGTAGAGGATAACGGATAACGCTACAGTCTAAAGGGGGAATATATCCACCTTAATTACTCTGTGTGGGAAATAATAATTATTTAGCGCGGTTGTTGTTTTTATTTATTGGCGCTCGTAAGCGACCTCGCCCTCTTAAAATTGTTATTACGAAATCAAGTCATTTATATTTAAAACTAAGTTTGAATATTTAACGAGAATATGGTATGTACGAGTAGTTGAAAGATGATTCATGAAATATTGTACGTGGGTGAAATGTGAGCAAAAGTTGTTACGAGTATATACAATGTTTCCGGCTTTAGTTTGATAAGTTTAATAACCATTTAACTATTAGAAACGTATTTTTGTAGATATTTTTCCAGAAATCAAACAGATGGTAGGTTTGAAAAACATTATTTTTTTGTTCTGTGTGCAAATTAACTCGTGTTTTTGGATCTGAACATAATCACTAAAATCGTAATAACTATTTCCAAATATTTATTTTCCCAGCTTTGACTTATTTTTTATTACTAAGAAAGAGTTCTAAATACATTTCGAGTAAAAGTAATGACAAATCGATTATATGTTACATCAGTGGGTACGTGTGTAACTTTAGGAAGCACTAGAAGACAACCCTTTCGGGGAAGTATGATCATAATAAATGATGATGTATGGACACAATACGAGTACATACGCACTACACTCTACTTAATTGTGAATGTGTTACTATTTCACATGGCAAGATCTACTAAGGTTTATTTGTAATTCGTTTTCACTTAGTAAGTTTGCGGCGTTTTTTTTACCATATGTGTTTTTCTAAACATATGCAGATGCGGGGAATCTCTTAATATAATGGCCTCAACAACCTCCTTCTTAGCCTTACACTTACGCGATGTAGCGAAAGCTGGCGAGATAAGAAGAGGGTTAATAAACAAATAAAACAATTTAATTTTGATATATAAAAGACATGCATGTTCAATAAATGATGTATAATAATTGAGAGAATCCTCAAACTTAAGTAAAAATTACCATGTTGCAAATTTGTTCCCCCTGTACAGACGGTTAATGCTGATTTCTATGGCGATGTCTTGAGGCGTTTTAGAAAGGACATTCGTAGAAAAGGGCCAGATCCTTGTGGCCCAATCAGAATCAAAAATTATCCACCATGATAATGCACCGGCGCACTCATCGATTATAAATCGAGAATTTTTGACATCCTTTTATTCCCAAAAATTAAGTTGAATGTCGAGAGGCGACTTTTAAAGACGGTAGAAGAGATTGAAGCTGAATCGCAGACGGTGTTTGACCAGCTTAACAAAGAAGACTTCGTGGATAGTTTTGCACCATGGCAAAAACGCTGGATTCGCTGTATTAAATTTTTATTTTTTACTTATTTATTTGACAATGTAATCTACGATAGATACATTTATCAAAGGCTTTACCGATATACAAATTTATAACTTAAGAACTAAATGACTAATCTAATTTATATGATATGATATATTATAACTATAATATAATATATAACCATTAGGTTACATATCATACATGTGATTTGTAATAGGTTGATTTATATTTCATATGAAAACATAAGTATTTAATTTGACTTAAAATGATAGTGATTTAAAATATGCATGAAAATATTTATTTTTGAATGAATGTAACAATAATTTGTAATTTTATTTTTATTCATTTATGTAATAATTTCTTCATTTATTCTTGATAACTTAACTGACCTCCTTCCTTATGTCATCTTGGAGGTTCAATTTGTTCAAGATCTGTATGATCATCATCAGGAATTGTACCTCCAAGATGATCTCGGTCCATTTTCGATTATCCTTTGTCTTTTGTTTTCATTTTCTCTAAACTCTAAGCCTTTGGAAGTCTATCAACACAATGTCGATCATCCTTTACCTGTATTGACTTCCAGCGACCCAGATATAAAATGGACATCTCTTGAACGAATACATCAAAATATATAATGCATTTTAAAATATTGGTACGTATTTTAATAGTTCTATTTACATATGAATTTTGTAGTAAAATAGGTAAGTTTTTTCAAAGAATCACTTAGTCCCTCGTTGGTCACCTGACTTGAGGCCATGGTTATGGAATGATTTAACATGTTGTCTTCTATACAAAGTTGACAGTAGGGTTATATGACTTAGTATAACGAACGGGTCTTAGGCCTGCGAAATATAATATAAAAATAAAACCATATGAAATTCATGGTAACAAAATAACAAATTTAAAACATTTTTTCAACAATGTATAAAAAGTATCATGTTGGATTCACAACGACAAAGCTTTCCACGTTTTGAAAGTGAACCAAGTATATTGTATTTGTAAAGATTAAAAAATTAAAATGAGGGTTCGCCCTTCACTGGCATTGTTTCGGGCATAATCCCCGCTCCCGGGGGGAGGTTATAATAAATAACAGCTAAATGTTAAGCCTTCTCGACTGACCCTTCAGTCGAGATTCAGACAGAGTTGGTTAAGTGAATGCCGCCCATTCTAGATGTATTTAGATATTTTTAGGTACGAATCGGTCGTTAAAATTTAATCTGTAATTTCCAATCGAGTTTCAAAGTAAATTTATCATTAAAAATGTATTTTTCTATATCCCATACGCAAAGCTTCATAAATAATGTATGCATATATTTATTTATTTTGTCTTATGATAAATGTTCTTTATAATACATATTTAACAATGACCCAATACAAATTGGAGTCTTTTTAGACACTTTAACACTGGGGGGGGGAGGGTATTTTATTTTTTAAGTTTATAAAATCAAATCAAGTGAATACATTAGCACATTATAAAAAACATATTCGATTACGTCACATGAACCAAAGAGCAGTTAAAAACAGTTTCGATATTGGGCAAGTTGAATAAAATTGTGATTCAAATTATTTAAGTAGTTATATGTTTAAAAGCAATCTAAATAAACGGTTAATTGATCGATTTAACTAAATATACAAACATGCAGCAATAACTGATACAATAGAAAGAAAGAAAAAACTAAACTATAATGGGTGAATAATGTGTATTTTGCTTGAAATGAGCGCGTACTACCCTGTAGTTACCTTTTAAATTGACCGCTTACGTGCGCAGCATACAATGCACACATGGAGGTGACGGACCTGATGGTCGGATCTGACACCCTAGAAAAATATCGATAAACCCTTGTATAACACGGTTAAATTTTAATATATTACGTAAAAATTAATATCGATATGAAAGATAAATAAATTTATTGACCTTTGTATAACTTGTAGTTCAGGATAATATTTTCACGACCTTTTGGAAATTCTTCTATAAAATATTTTTTATAATAAATAACTCATAACGTTTGTTTTGAGTTATCTAATATTCAAATTTGTTCTCTTACGATGAGTTCAATTTGTGAAAGGGTAGTGCTTCTAGTTATTGTCCTTGATAAATTAATGTTTTAAATAATATGTATCAAGAAGGCGGAGTGAAGACGTGAGCAAGGATTGCATGAATAGAATAAGTATTTTCAGTAAGATAAAGAAACGAACGCTATAGCGGTTTGTACATGTAGAGAACATGAATGACGAAAGAATGACTAAATGAGTATACAAATCAGATGTGCTAGAGGGGCATAGATGAGATAGACCAAGTAAAACGTAGCTGGATTAAGTGGACCATATTTTGAACGAAACTAAAAAGATAAGTATAAATAATACATGATTATGCATGACGAGATGTATGAATGTGGAAGAGGCGAAAGTTGCAAGTTAAGATTTTGTTGATATGTTCTCCTTACCTCCCCCGCAAGGGACACGGTGTGATGATATGTATGTAAATAATATTTATTAAAGGAAAAATAATGAGAATGGGTAATAAACAACCGTTAATCCCTGAAGACAATTATTATCATATTTGAACTCGGCTTTTCATATGTTTTTGCTGGAATAATAAAAAAACAGAGAATTTCTACTTAACTGTTCTTCAGCCAAAAGTCAACCATGTGACACTTTCAGCGCAACTTAGGGCAGTGAGATCATGTTAAGATTCCATCAGTACAATGAACTATCTTAATGCAACAAGTATCTCAACGAGAGTGTTTTCCAAAAAGTCTTATCTTTTATGTATCACTTAAGTCTCAAAGTTTCCGGCCTGAACAAGTAACAGCTTGTATTATTTGAATGGTCTGCGATGGGAAAGAAAAATAAATACTTGAGTCAATTATCACGGGAGATGAAACTATGGTTTTGTATTGTACGAATATTTTGATCCTCTGTCAAAAAGAAACATGATTGAATAGCGCCGTCTGCGATTATTACGCCCCAAAAATTAAAGATAACACTAAAGCCTAAAAAATATTAAATCGACATTTTTTTTAGATTATCAGGGAATTTTTATAATTGACTTCAAAGAGAGTAACACTACGGTTACCAGTAAGTACTCGTATTATGTATCATACACGTGGAAATTAAAGGATGCCATAAAAACAAGACGACGAGCAAAGGTGTCACGAGTCGTGAGATTTTCGCCCTTTTGTTGCTGCAAAGGCTGCCATTACACACTGGTTTCAAAAAATGGATTCACCCACCTTATAGTTCCGAGTTGGCCCTAGTGACTATTTTTCATTTTCACAACTGATATCATGAACAAATTAAAATTGAAAACGAATTAAAAGTGATTCAGGAGTGATCTCCTCAGTGTAACACAATTTTTAGAACTTAACTTATGAATATTTTTTCATTCATTGTTCCGAAAATGTATTGTTTTATTGGGTGACTACTATGCGTATCCAGAAAGTAAGTGTACTGAGGCTCTCACGACCGGATGGATTTTATTTTCGAAATGTTGGCTACACTTCCGTGTAGCCTGATCTTTCCCCTCCGTAACGAGACCGGTTCGAGGTCAGTACGTTGAGAAGTGTCGACGTGACAACACGTTTCGTGAAAAATGTCAATCCAATCTCCCGCCAAGTGCGAAATACGCGGCGTCATCCGTTATCTCGTTTGGAAGGGAAAACCTCCGGTTGAGGTTTATAATGAGGTGAAAACTGCATATGGTGATAAAGCTATGAATCGTACGAGTATATACAAGTGGTGTCGCGAGTTTAAAAACGGTCACGTCAGATCTCTTCACCCTCCGCCAAAAAGTTCAAAACCACAATTTCAGCCAAGAAAATCATGGCATCCGTGTTTTGGGACTGTCAAGGCATAATTTTAATTGAATAGCCTCAAAGGGAGACCATCAACTCTGCAAGATACTGTGAGACCCTAAAAAATTGCGGAGGGCGATTCAGAACAAGAGGAAAGACATGCTGACAAACGGAATCTGCCTGCTGCACGACAATGCCAGACCACACACGGCCAACACCACGAAGGAACTGCTCGCCTCGTTTAAATGGGATGTCCTGAACCATCCCGCGCATTCCCCTGACCTAGCACCTTCAGATTACGATCTCTTTACCTCCCTGAAGCTGCACATGGGTGGAAAAAGGTTTTCAACCAACGAGGAGGTAAAGGAGGAGGGGGAGAAGTGGACGGAGAGGTTGGCGGGAAACTACGAGTACTTCGAGGAAGGCATCAAAAAGTTGATACCCCGCTTCACCACCTGCATTGAGAGGAATGGCGACTATGTCGAAAAATAGCTTACATATGTACTACGGTAACCACGTAATTTTTTTTGTTTAAATAAAAAAAAATGTAACCTACAAAAATTCAGTACACTTACTTTCTGGATATGCCTCGTATATTGATAATTAAAAAATACCATTATATCACCTTGTTACGTCATGGGGCTGTAAACTTTGTGAAACTACCGGTTTTTTAACCGGGTGTTAACAGTACGCTGACTTGTCTCTTATTATTCTCTTTCTACCTGAACTTATTAAGTGACACTCGTGAGCAGCATTTTGTAAAAAAAACGAAGCGCTATTAAGTAACAATATATAATGAAACAGCGCTGCCCAATTAATTTATTGTTGAAACAAATAATTGATGATGGAGAAGACTAACCAAAATAATAGTTTTTATCAATCTGCAAAGACAGTTCTAGGACCTTAATCATTTCACAAGATACCAATCACGGCCCTCTTAAACTTTGCGCGACTTATCTTCCACCTACCTCCCCACTTGTCGAGTCTGAATTGGACTCATTCCTCGCAGATAATATCCCCACCATCATGGCGGGAGATCTAAATGCTAAACACCCCTTCTGGCACAGCCGCACTTCCAACACTCACGGTAATAAACTTGACGAAATCTCCTCCCGGAAAAGATACTTCGTGGAAGGACCCACGTCTCCCACCCTCTATCCACTAATAGACAATCATCGCCCTGATGTCATCGACATCATTGTCCATAACGACATTCTCTATCAAACAGATCTCACGACTGTTCACCAGCTTCAATCCGATCACTACCCGGTATTACTTCAATTGACGGATGGCTTACCACCCTTCTCGCCCTCAGCCCCTCCGCGACACATCACCTCGTGGAGCGATTTCGCTATTAACGTCGACAGCAGCATCAAAATACCGACAACCTTCCCCGACACGAACTCCATAGACGCCGCTATAAATGACTTCACAACCACCATCAAATCCGCTCTCACATCCTCTTCAAAAGAGAGACCAGCCGATAAACCCGAACTTCCCCTTCCTCCACATATCAAAATACTGATTATGGAAAAAAACAAAACCAGAAAGTTGTGGCAAAACACAGCTGTCCCCTCTTACAAAACCGATTACAACAGATTAGTCAAAAAAATCAAACACCTCCTACAGCAACTCCGCAATGACAAATGGTCAGACTTCGTCGAGTCTCTCGAATACAATGATGGACTCAAATGGAAACTAACGCGTAGCCTTAGAAAAACGCCCTCCCGACCCAGCTCTCTTCAAGGACCAAATGGCCCCGTTTTCTCTGCTCGCGACCGCGCAGAGACCTTTGCTGACTCTCTAGCTAATATCTTCTCGCCAAATGCAGACCTCTCTAACCCCTCTCACTCAATAATGGTCGACAACGCAGTTGCCGACATATTAAATGAGCAAACCCCCCCCACCACAGACTTCTTCTCACCGTTAGAAATTCAATCTATCATAAAAAATCTCATCAACAAAAAAGCCCCCGGCCCCGATAAAATCAATAATCTCACCTTGAAAAAACTTCCGAAAAAAGCCATTTACGCCCTTACCGCCATTTACAATGCCTGCCTTCGACATAAATTCTTTCCAACCCCATTCAAAAACGCCGACGTCATCATGTTCCCTAAACCGGGTAAAAGCCACGTTATCCCTGAAAATTACAGACCGATCAGTCTGCTCCCGACTCTAGGTAAAGTGCTCGAAAAATTAATCCTAGAACGTCTCTCGTTAGAAACTTACTCACGTAACATCATCCCAGATTCGCAACACGGATTTAGGCCATTACACTCTACCAACCATCAGCTTCTTCGCGTTGTAGAACACATCATCAAATACTTCAGCTCCAAAGGCCTCACGACCCTCCTTTCACTAGACGTGGCGAAAGCCTTCGACACAGTCTGGCTCAACGGACTCATATTCAAACTGCACAAGTCAGGTATTCCCCTCAGACTAGTGCAAATCATCGCATCATTCCTTGAAAATCGCTCCTTCTCCGTCAAAATAGACGGTATAAACTCATCCCCTCGCCCCATTCTGGCAGGTGTGCCCCAAGGTGCACTGTTGTCCCCTATCCTGTATAACATATACACGAGCGATATGCCCCAATTTTCACGTACACATTGTATCACCGCGCAATACGCTGACGACACAGCCTTTCTCTCTTCATCGAAATATGAGTCCGTATCCCACAACAGACTGCAAGACTTCATTCCCATTCTGGA
Source organism: Odontocerum albicorne (assembly GCA_949825065.1). Taxonomy (NCBI): domain Eukaryota; kingdom Metazoa; phylum Arthropoda; class Insecta; order Trichoptera; family Odontoceridae; genus Odontocerum; species Odontocerum albicorne. The sequence continues at coordinate 28,582,186 of OX463841.1, read as the reverse complement.
GCACCAAATGGAAGATCAAAATAAATCCCACCAAAAGCACAGCAGTCCGCTTCTCACGCAGATACATCAAACCCATCAGAACTCTTAAACTCTTCGGCCAGAGCGTCCCATGGTCAAAACACGTAAAATACCTAGGCCTCACATTAGACAGTAGACTCTCGTGGCATAAACACGCCCTCAATATCAAATCAAAAGCTCACGGAACACTCAAATCATTATTTCCCTTGATCAGTAAATACAGCAAACTTAGCACGCGCACTAAACTCCACCTATATAAAGCGATCGTCAGACCGCAACTGACATACGCCCTTCCGGTCTGGGGCCACGCGAAGAAAACAACGCTACATCACATTCAGATCATTCAAAACAAAGCCCTCCGCATAATTTTAAAAGCACCCTACATCGTCCGTAATTCAAGACTCCACGCAGATACCAAACTACATACTATCCCCGAACATATGCGCGCTCTGGCCGAAAGGTTCTACAGCTCTATATCCCGTCATCCCAACCCAGTCATAAAAGCCTTAGATAACTACAACGCGAACACCAGTTACAGACACACTCGTCCGAAATCAATATTGCGAAACATCCCCCCGACCCCCCCCTCTTTAACTCTAATCATCCCCCCAAATGACCCCCCGATTGTCACTCTGAACACCCCATCATCGATAATTCCTCCGGCAGACAGTTTACCCCCATAGGCAACCGCATTTCTCACCTTCAATAAACATTTTCTACACCTTAATATATTTATAAAAGTCACACACATTTTCCCACTCATTTACTTATCTACATATACTATATACATTCTTATAATTTATTCACAATTCATTTTTTTTTTTTTTTTCACCCATTCAATATAAAACAGTGTGTGACGACACAAATTTATGTATATTTGTATTTAATATTATGTACATATCATCATATTTATATATGTATTTAATCGTTTATAATTTCTCATAATCATTCATAAAATCAAAACAATTACCACAAACCTATCCTTTCCCGATTCCCAAAAAGATCCAAAAATTTCCAATAAATATCTTAACAGTCAGAACTTATCCGATGAAGGAGTAGGGTGTCCTACCATCGGACCGAAACTCCGAACAAGCTATCCATCACTTGTTGTTGTTCACAAGATAAATATTTCTTATGTAATCATAATTTAAGATGATAAGTAAATGTTTAGATTACTTTTGGTTTCATCTAATGATTCATTTATTTATTTAAGCTCCAGCATTACTAACAAGAGAGGATGTGAAGCTGAGGTGGAAAAACGAACTGGAATGGCAAAAATGCAATGTCAAGGCTGGTAATTATATGGAAGAGCAGAACTACCACAATCATGGCAAGATGCGCCTAGTTAAGTCTCTCGTCTTCGCAATATTCATGTAATGCCTCGACCCAATGTTCCTGAGCTCCACTTTTCGGAGGTTGATGTAGGTGAGGTTCGTCGTATTCTTTTGACTATATCCTCAAAAGCGATGGGTGACGACAATATTTCGATTGTATTCATCTCCTTCATTATGGATGCTATTCTTCCTATCATAACACATATTATAAATTTTTCTTTGTCTACTAGCAGCTTTCCTAGTGTATGGAAGAGGGCTCTAATTATTCCGATCCCGAAAGTTGACTCACCCACGTCATATAAAGATTTTAGGCCCATATCTATTCTGCCCACACTATCCAAAATTATTGAAAAAATTGTTCATATACAAATTGACTCCCACCTTAATCAATTTGAATTGTTTACTCCATTGCAGTCAGGATTTCGTCCGGGACATAGTACCACTACCGCACTGGTCAAGATCACGGATGACGTGAGACGTGGAATGAGCTTTAAGCAGTTGACATTGTTATGTCTACTGGATTTCAGCAATGCATTCAATACTGTAGACTTTGATCTGCTTATGGCTCGAATGCGTTCATTACGATTCTCTGAATCGGTCATAGTCTGGTTTTCGAACTATTTAAAGGGAAGACAACAATCCTGTAAATACCAAGAGCGTATATCTGAATGGACTGATCTCTCTGCAGGCGTTCCCCAAGGTGGAATTCTCTCTCCACTCCTTTTTTCTATATTCATCAACCCAATAACATCGTCTCTTAAATGTTCTTATCATCTGTATGCAGATGACCTGCAGATATATATTCATTTTGATCCAAATTTCTTTCACGCGGCTTTGAACAATTTAAATACGGACCTTCAATCGATCTCGGAGTGGACTGGGGAGCATGGCTTACTCATCAATCCTAAGAAGTCTCAAGCGATCCTCATTGGCAGCCCTCAGCTTCTCGGTAAATTCAACACTGACTTACTTCCTCCAATATTACTTGATGGCTCTATTATACCATTACATAAAACTGTTAAACACCTAGAGTGCTAATAGATAACACTCTCTCATGGCGAGATCAAATAAATGAGGTAAGCCGAAGGATCTTCTTCAGCCTTCATTCCCTTAAAGTGTTGCAAAGATTTCTACCAACTAAAACCAAAATTTTACTCGTACAATCTCTGCTCTTTCCGATTCTGGACTATGCGGACATATGTTACTTGGATGTTACAGAGAAACAGCTGGACAAATTACAGCGTCTTCAAAATGTGTGCCTAAGATTTATTTTCAACCTACGAAAGTACGATCATATAACTTCATACCAGAAGGCATTGAACTGGTTGAATGTTAGAAACAGACGCCAAATTCACATACTGTCTCTATTCTATAATATCCTTAACTGTCCCGCCACACCCTCTTATCTCGCCGAAAATTTTCAGCGTCTTTCCAATCATGGATTAGCGCTACGCTCAAACAGAGATTGTTTATTGGCCTTTCCAGTTCACCGCTCTTCTTTTTTCACGTCGTCCTTTACTGTCCATGCAGTGAGACTCTGGAATCAGTTACAAACCAATATAAGACTCGCTCCGTCCTTGGCATGCTTTAAGAAGCGACTGAAAAAACTCTTAATTTCTAGTCAGTAAAATAACGTGTTTCATTCCTGATTTTTCTTTTCCTTTCCTCTCCACCATCCTTTCCTTTCCTTTTGATTGTTGATATCTCACTTTATATGAAAAATAGTGTTCGGGTGATTGTCCGTCTTTGTGGGGTTTGTGGGCATGTTCTCACGTATATGTTTATGGATTTCGTGGGGATGGATAGTCATTTGAATGATTTATGCGACCACGTAACTTGCTTCATTTACTTTTGTCTGGTTGGTTGGAAGAGATTGCCGCCTGGCAATAAGCCCGCCAGATTGTATTGCAATAAAAGTGTTAAATAAATAAATAAATAAATATTCATGCACGGCGCGGAGACTTGGACTCTGAGAGTAAGTGAGAGACGTAGAACAATTGCATTTGAAATGTGGTGGTAGAGAAAGATGCTACGAATTTCATGGACAGGCAGGCGAACAAAGGTCTCCATTCTCGAAGAATTGAGAATCACTAACAGATAGTCGACACCATGCCTTCGACAAGTCCTCTTGATTCTTTGCATACATTGTTCGTGGCCAAGAATGCAGTTTGGAGAGGTTTGTGGTTACTGCAGGTGGGAAGAAGAATGACGCACAAGAGAAATAATTGGACTGCCCAAGTGAGAAACGCAACTGGAATACCCTTAACAATCGCCCTTCGAGCCGCGGAGTGCAGAGTTTGATGGAGAGAAGTCATCGGAGGCTATCATAAGAGTCACTTTGCTTAGTCATGAGCTACACGACAGGATGATGATGAATAATTCAATAAATGTTTGTCTTACATATAATGAATCACTACATTTAATTTACATTTAACAAAAATAGTGTGTTTATCAATTTAGGTTCCGTCGTTTAAATTTTACATTGAATTAACTTTGTTACTAAATCAAATAAAAGTTAAATAATCACTATTAATATGTTCAAAATAAGTCCTTTATGTATTAGGACAATGAAATCAAAGGATGTTAAGAGACATCAAAGCTACAGTGAGATCCAAGGAGACAACATAAGTAGAAAGCGTTGAGAGAAGAGTAGTGGATAATTGCAGGAGCAAAGTTTGGCCGGCCCTGCAGGGGGTAGGAAATCAATCTCCGCGGAGGCCGCGAACAAATGAAAGTAATTATGAAGAAACCCCCCTCCATCCCCTGCTGCAGAAGGTTTTCATATTTTGATGTGCCGCTTTGCCCCCCGATTCCCGACGGAAGAGAAAATAACAATTCAAACTTTCGACAATAGAAAACAATGAGATAAAATAAATAATTCCTCGCCTTAAATATGAATGTAGATTTATTTAAATTCGAAGCAGACGTTATCATTGTTTTCCATTAAGGTACATAAGGAAGAAACTTTCCGATTGCGGGGGAATAAATCAGAACATAATAAGTTTTATATCTGTAGGCATTCAAAGTCGAAGACTTTTAAATTAGAAAACAAATATTTATTCGAGTAAGTATTAGGTGTTAACATAAGTTGTGTCCGTTTTTTTTCAAATTTAAAAATGAGCATCAAAAGTAAAACAAAATGGTAAAGGTTATACGTCATTCGAAAGAAAATTTTCTGCTCTACAAGATATTGCGTTTGCTTTTACGTTACATATATTATTTTATTTTATTACAAGCCTTTAAAATGGAATGTCAAGTAGACGAAAGTGAGCATTTTCGACACCTCCTTTTGTTCGCGTTCAATCGAGAGAATAAAGCTGCCAAAGCTGCTCGCAATATTTGCGAAGTGTACGGTGAAGATGCTTTGAATGAAAGGACAGCTCGTTGATGGTTTTTGCGTTTCAAAAACGGTAATTTCGACCTGAAAAACATGGAGCGTTCCGGACGACCAGTGGAAAAAAATCAATTGTCGAACGTTGATTTTTGTTGTTTTCACTCAAAACATGTGGAACCCAAGCGCCGAACTTCTGGACTTTTCCCATTGATTTAAGATGGCGGTATACACTTATGTGACTACAATTCATCTGTTCAGCCAATTCTACGGTGGTTTGAAGGGGATCTACATGAATAACATGGTTTAAGCGGTCCTCATCGATGTCCACTGGTCGTCCGGAACGCTTCATGTTTTTCAGGTCGAAATTACCGTCTTTGAAACGCAAAAACCATCAAGGAGCTGTCCTTTTATTCATAGCATCTTCACCGTACACTTCGCAAATATCGTGAGCAGCTTAATTTTCTCGATTGAACGCGAACAGAAGGAGGTGTCGAAAATGCTCACTTTCGTCTACTCGACCTTCCATTTTGAAGGCTTGTAATCAAATAAAATAATATACGATATAACGTAAAAGCAAACATATAAAACATAAAAGCTCGTATACGACTATAACGTAAAAGCAAACACAACATCTTGTAGAGTAGAAAATTTTCTTTCGAATGACGTGTAACCTTTACCATTTTGTTTTGCTTTGGTGCTCATTTTTAAATTTGGAAAAAACGGACGCAACTTATGTTAACACCAATACAATGCGGTGGTTGGAAAAAAATCGAATGTAGGTGACATCTGTTCTCTGAATACTCTCGGAGGATTTTAAAATTTTACAGTCAACAATTTTCTTTGTTATTTGCGATATGGCCAAGTTGAGTTTTGCAAGTGAGGATAATTATTTGTCACTGAAGTCAATATTGAATTTTATGAAATCGTCGACATCAAATTTTCTCTTCGTTATATTGACATTTGATTTAAATTGGATGATTTTAAACAAAGAAGTTTTTGACATTAAAGTATTGTATTAAACTTTAGTTGTATGCAGTAAAACCTGACAGATTTATTACCATGTGGTAATATTTTCCAACCAATCTGATTGGATCTGGAATTGTCACGAAGACGTAGAAAAAGTCTTAAAGGAGTCTTATAAATTCTGTAGAAATTCGTGCATTGAGAAAAATACATGGAGTGACATTGTATAACAGAATACAAAGTGCAGTGATTAGGGTTGAATGTGAACATAAAGCTGAAGTGTTGAGTAAGGCGAAGAAGAACACTCTGAGATGGTTTGGTCATGTAGAACGAATGAATGAAAAAATATAAATAAAATAAATATATACTACATTATTTATTAGAATGCGTGATAGAGGAAAACTGAGGAAAGTGTGGTTGAGTCAAGTGAATGATAATTTGAAAGAAGGATACGTAAAAAGTCAGAGAATCGTAGGAGTTATATGAGGAGTACGGATATAGAAGAGGAGAAAATCTGATTCTCTGCCCTCTCTGCCTGCTCCGACAGGGAAACGACTTGATGGTTTGATGGCTTGGTGATTTAAGCATACAAAATAGAATCGGGCATGACACATAGCAATATCAATAAATACCTAATCATTGGATGTAGAGACTCGTCTAATGGAACCTGAGAGGAACTAATATATTATATAATACATAGACAGTAGCCTAAGGCACGCTGGATGGATGGATGATATATTATATGTTAAACGGTAAACATAAAATGACAGTAAACAGAAATGGACAAACGGAATTGGGCATGATATTTAACAATATCAATAAATAATCATTGGATGTAGAGACTCGTCCAGTGGGAGCTTTAGATGAAAGTAAATATCTAGAAAGCGACCTAAAGGCACACTGAATGGATGAATTATATATTTCAAATAGTAAGCATCAAGTAACAGAAATGAACTTGCAATTTGAGAGAAGTCACGGAGGAGCCTATATTCAGCAATTCATTAATAAGGCTGGAAATGGGGACGATGATACTATATAAAAAAAATGTATTTTTTTCCAAATACATTAGTTTAAGTCATATAATAAGTTAAAGTTATATAAAAAATATTACCAATAGCTTTCTGTATATGACATAAGAAAGTTAATGAATTTTACGAGTATACAAATAATCATTGATTTAAATATTTTTTTCAACCAGGTAACTTCCCTTATTTAACATTGTTTGGTTGGTTGGAAGAGATTGCTGCCTGGCAATACGCCCACCAAGTTGTATAATGAAGTGATAAAATAAATAAATATGGGTGCCTGACCTCAGTTCTTTTCCCATTCATATATGGTACATATTTGTATACCAGCTAGAATCAACCGTTCAAGACACTCGCTTTCCCCCCGAGCTGTATCGTAAAACTTTTCTCCCACACAGCACAGATACCATAGACCCAGAGCTCTTCAATAATCGGCTTTTCTGGCTGTCTATGAAATGCACTAGAGCCTCGTTTAACACTATACCTCAATATATTAAATCAAAGAATGTAAAATAATTCAACCCTTATTAAAAAAAACTCTTTAGTTCAATAAATTGGACACATAATCAATGTAGCATGATTTCGGAAGCCTGAAAGAGAGTCTCGAGGTGGAAAACACGTGTCGAGGTGGAATGGAATTATTTCTATATGGTCTTGGCCACATTTATTTTAGAATTTATTTCTCACAAACTTAAATGAAAACCAAGCTTTTATCAAAGCCAAAAAAATATGATGCTTTTTTATAAAATTGAAAGTTGAAGGTAAATAGTAAATTCTTTGAAAGTAAGCATAAAAATGCTTCCCTTGAATAAATAATGTTTTTTTACATTAGATAACCTCCTTGGTCTAGTTTGTAAACCGACTGTCTATCGACCCCGGGGCTGATTATTCGATTCCTGATGGAACACAGATATACAATAAAAAAGACTCACTTAAGGCCATTTTAAAATCTTTCTGGCGGGTTAAAAGAGATTGACATATGACAACAATTCCACCAGGTATATAATGAAAGTATTATGAAATTTAAGAGTGAAAATTATTTTAGGGTTGAAAGACAGAGTTTTTAAAAATTGTTTAACAACTAATAAAAAATTATATATATTTATACATAACATAAACACATTGTATAACTTGATACACCCCTAAAATTTTCATTTCTTTGCCAATAACGCCGCATGGTACGAAAGTTCAAAATGTTGCCATTTTCTTTGTTTATGTCATGCTGTTTATGTTATAGTTTGCGAAAATCTTATTTTGTGATAAGAGCGATATAAAATGTTCTATATATTTAATGATAATAAAAATATAAAAACTTCAACCAATATATGGTACTATAGACACTGAACTTTTAAAATGAGAAAATAACATTTATAATAATTCATGTTGGATAATTTTTTTTATTATGTACTCGTATATTATTTTCAGTATTATATTAAATTGACGAACAACAACAAGCTATTGAATGAAATCATGATTTTCAAAGCTGCGATAAGTAATTGTAGCGATAGGAAAGGAAGCCAAAGGAAACAGTTCAAAGGGGCGCTTAAATATTAATGTATGAAAGTAAAATATTAAATTTATCAATCAAAAGTGTCGACAATGTGGTCCAGTGGTAAGCATCTTTGCTTAGAACTCAGGCGTCCCGAGTTTTAGTTTTTACTTGGAGCTCTTTTACATCTGAATTTATTGTTCTCCTGGCACTATTAGCTGCATGCCATAACATTTTGAGCGCTTTGGAGTAAAACGTGTTTTAAATAGATATAAACTTTTATATATTTTCTTTTAAAAAAAAAGAAGAATAGATATGGCCGAAGTCAAAGGTATCCTTATACCCTCGAATACTACGTGGAAAAGTGCCTGTGTCGTTCGAGGGGAGTAGCACAGCGCGGGGTTTGAACCGACCACCTTCCGCACGGAAGTCCAGTGCGTTAAGCCGTGGCCATGCACCTCACAATTAATTAAACCACTTTAAATAAAATTATTTGAACTTAATTCTTTACTGTGCGGGTTACTCGCTTAGACGATCCCGTATTGTTGAAATAACTTTACAATATGCATACTTATGTGTTGTTTGTTTTTTTTTTATTTTGTGTGTATTTTTATTTTTTATTATCATTTTTCAAGCACCTACTGGTCATTTAAAAAAATATATAATACGGTACATTGCACCATTATTGACTTAGATATAAATAAATTTCAATTCCAAGCTGCAGTGTTCAATATTTCTACAGTTTTAATGACATTTTAGAAACATAACGTAGGTGTATTTAATGAGATAGCAGATAATTTAACCTGACGGTACTTGAATGTTTAATTCTATTTATGTATTTCTTTGTAATTCTCTCTCAATTTAACTGCCATGTGAAGAAAACAAGTAAACATGTTTAGTCAATTTAATTATTCTTCCTCTGGGTCTAACATGTTTCTGTTCTCCTTCGGGAAATGTATCTTTCGCGTATGTATCTTAATGACATATCATTCCGTATGTATCTTAATGACATATCATTCCGTTTTTGTTTCTTGAATAAACATTTTCGTACCTTAAAATCGTATTTTGCGACATGAAAAGTAAATTCGATATTTTTAAATCATGTATGAAACTTTAAATTCTTCTTTTACAAACCAATTCGTATAATATGAATATTGAATATATTACACTTTCGTTACATATAATACATCATGGTGGGTATATTACAATATCATAATCTCTAACTACCAACCAAAAATCGTAAAAAAATATTATATGAATAACACATCGGAACCTTTTTTAAAACATACCTGAGTTCCAACAGAAATCAAACTCACAGCCTACGGATTGGAAGACAGATGTTTTAGCAATTCGATGATGAAGGCTTTGATATATCCTGAAATAAAAACTAAGTATGAATGTATAGCAACATATTTTTATTGTATCTAATAAATCACACCTATAAATTAAAACAATTTTGTATTTTTATGTTTGCAATACAGCAATTAGTAAAACAAAAAGGTTTATTTACAATACCGTAAGTAACTAAATATCCTTAAAAATATCCGTGTTCATTTCCCCAAACTTATTTCTCAAGTAAGATAGATACGGAGTAATGAAACACAAGTCAACATACCCTAGCTATTATTTGGTAGGCTTGATAAAGTAAGTAATGTATGTTAGCATTGATCTAGCATTTTGATAAAGATATCAGATTTAGTTGACAGGGACAATTTTAACATATTAATGTCAAAAGGATAAGAAATAACAAGAACTCCGCCATTGCCGGTCCCAAGCCCGGATGAGAATGGTGGATGGATCATGGGTAAGGCCAGCACCTGCCCATGATAACAATGTACCATATACGCTCACAGACCTACTCACACAGCCTCGGACAATGTAATGCAAAGGGTAACGACCAAAACTAGGAAAATAACTCGATTCGAAAAACCAACCTAGCTAGACTGGCATGCTGGAACATAATGTCCTGGAGAAATCGAGAACAAGAAATTTGACATCTGTGGGATATCAGAAACCATGAAGAAAAGACAAGGAACTGTAAAATACCCTAATTATATTCTTGTATGCAGCGGAAAAGAAAATAGTTGCAGGGCACACTCAGGAGTCGGACTACTGCTTGGAGATAACTATAAAGATCACATTGAGCATATATATTACATAAACCACCGCCTCCTAAAAGTCACTGTTAAGCTATGAAACTCGAAATTCCACCTCATAAGCACCTATGCCCCAGATATTTCCAGACCATAGAAAGAGACCGAAGAGTTCTATGAACGACTCCAGACAACCATAGACAACATACCAACACAGGAAGAAATCATCATATTGGGAGATTTGAATGCTAGAATAGGCAACCAAAAGCTAGACGGAATCAAACAAATCTACAATGAGCCAACTCTAAATGACAACGGAGAAAAAATAATAGACTTTTGTGCCAGAAACGAAATGATGATTAATAACACCTTCTTCCCTCATAAAAAACAACATAAATATACGTTTGTAAAGTCCATTATCGACTTTATTATAGCTAATAGATCTATCAAACCATCTCAGATCATCGACGTGAGAGCACTAATATCTGTCAATGTTGGTGTTGACCATTACCTTGTTCTCTGTAAGTTGAGTATTGAAAGACCAAAAAGAATTCACAAACCTCCGAAGATAATCAGCAAACTCAATATAGAATTCATTGGCGATAACAGAACTTGTCTATTAAATCAAAATAGACTGTCCCAAAATCTCATTGACAACCCAATACTAGATTCCGATGATGTTAATGAAGCATGGATAAAGATAAAATCAGAAATTGACAAAGCAGCCACAGAGGCTCTAGGAAAAATAAACATAAATGTCAATGCGAAGAGAAACACCAAACCATGGTTCAATGACGATGTACGACGGCTCGCAGAGGATAAAAATAAAAGTTACTTGACTTATAGAAGCAACACATCTAGATAATGATACGCCAAATATATAACTGTCCGAAACAGGGTAAACTCCGAAATCAGAAAGATAAAAGAAGAATATTGGAGAAAGTTCACCAAAGATATGGAGCATGATCTCTATGGCGCCCAAAAGAAAATATGGAAGATGCTAAGAGATAAAAAGAAACCATTAAATGAATACGTTCAAACTAACACGATTTCTATAGCAGAATGGGAAAAATATTTTAGAAACCTGTTTAACAACACATTTCCACCAACAACTCCAGATATAATAATTAACGAACCCACAACATTGGAGGAGAGTGAAATTAGACAAGGAATGAAAATACTCAAAAATAGAAAAGCTCCTGGAAGTGATAATATACCAAACGAACTTATAAAATATGGCAGCAAAGAACTAGCGAAAAGTCTTCACAAACTTTACAACTTGATCCTTGAAACTACAACAATACCAGATGAATGGAGGGCCAGTGCAGCCAAAAAATGACTAAAATCTGTTCTTGGTAACTACGAGTATAGAGGAATATCTCTTTTAAGCGCATTTATCAAGCTTCTCACCAACATCCTACGAGTAAAATTAGAACAACAAATTGAAAATAGAGATGAACAACAAGGATTCCGAAGAAACAGATCTACTACAGATGCTATATTCATACTGCGGCAAATTAAAGAAAAGTATTTGGAATACAGCAAGAATGCTAACCTTGCTTTTATTGATCTGACCAAGGCCTTTGTCACCCTCCATCGCCAAAACCATTAGATACATACACCTAAATAGCTCCACAAGAATTCGCGTAGACGAAGAAATCTCTAATGACGTTCCAACACCAACCGGAGTAAGACAAAGAGATAGTTTGAGCCCATTTCTATTTAATTTGGTTATGGATAAAATTATAAAAGAAGTTGCCGACCTTAACCTGGGATACATGATGCGTGACAATATGCTAAACATCATATGCTATGCTGACGATGCCACCATCATAACCGAATCAGAGGAAGATCTGCAACAAATACTACATCGATTCCACACTGCTTCCAAAAAATACAACATGTCTATCTCCATCAGCAAGACTAAATGCATGACTCTAGCCAGAGAGCAAGTTGGATGCAGTGAGGCGATCGACGACACACCAATTGAACAAGTTACAAAGTTTAAATACTTGGGTGCTAGCATAATGTGCAATAATTACCTATATGGCGAAGTACTTGAACAATCACAAAAGGCCGCAGCTATTTTCGGATGTTCAAAGAACACTATCTGGAAAAACAAGTACACGAACATCCAAAGCAAGGTGAGGATATACAAGACCTGTGTCCGCCCCATAATGACATACAGCATAGAGTCCAGAGCCGACACTGTCAGAACCAAAAATCTCCTTTTCGAACCAGCGAAACGAAGGTACTCAGGAGTATCACTGGCAAAACCTTTTGTGATAGAGTACGAAATACAGAAATCCGAAGGATGTGCGAAGTTGAAGATATTGTCAGATGGGGACGACAGAAAAGAAGGTTCTGGAACGAACGCGTGTCCAGAATGGTTGAACCAAGAGCCGTAAGAATGGCCAGGGACAGTATCCCCCAAGCATGCAGACCTACAGGACGACCTCCCAAAAGATGGAAAGTCGACGTCACAAGAGGGAAAGATGATGCAGAACCATAACAGACCAACAGGCCTAAAGTCAATTTTTTCTCTCTCACTCTATGGCTTGTCAAATTCATACTCATTTTAATATTATCAAATGAAAAGCTATTAATTTTTTATTGGTTAGGGTGAAAAGCAATCGCTAGCGGTGCGTAATAAATTCTTTGTTTACTTTATGATTAGAGCATCGGTGGCACCTGTAATTTGAAACAGTAAATATTAAGATGATAATACAAATATACTGTAATAAAGCAATTGGTACCCCATGGCACTGGTAATAAAATTTGTAACGATATTTTCTCTCATGACATATAAACTGATAAAATTATCAATAATAATCAATCACATCTCAATGTCTTATTTTTCCTTTGTCCCAGTATTCCAATAAATTATGAGAAATCGGAAGACTTTTTTGAGTTACGTTTATAGAAAAACTAATAAGCATTGAGCGAGAAGTATAGAACAGATCAGCTTAATTTTGCTAATTTTTTTACTACATATATTCAAGATGATATATGTTAAACTTATACCTAGTAAATATATACCAAGTTTGAGGGCCAGCCAATCAAATATAACGAAATTTTGATAATCTATCTGGATTGTTTGCCTGATTTACATTAATCAGACAAATATGTAATACACAAATGAGATCTCAGTCAATGTTTTCTCTATTTTTTTAATAACTGTGTGCGCAAAAGAGAAACAGACGTCTTACCAACTGGACGACCTCCGTGGCCTAGTTGGCAAGACAAATCCCTCTGGAACCTAGATTAAAAAAAAAAAGATTTTAGTCTGGTTTTCTGGTTGGTTTGAAGAAGATGCCATAATTAAACCATAGAAATAATTCCGCCAGGTTGTAATGTGCAGAAGGAAAGCGTAATACAATATAATGCAAAGTAAGAGACAATAGATAAAAAAATGTTTTATTCAATTTTAAGGTCCAATGCTATACTTTATGCACTAAGGGAGAAATTCAGAAAAAAACTATCTTACCAGTAAGGCGCAGCTTATTTGAGTTTATATATCATATATACAAAGTATAATAATAATATTGTAAAAAATAATATAGGTAACAATATTTGTATAAACATGTAAATAAATGAAACTGATATGATGAACTTTAAATAAGTGTAAAATATTATTTATATTTATTACACATATTAGAATAAAAATTAATTTGATTGTTACGATTTACAAACCAGTTATGTTTTGATTTTTATGAAAACAAATTATTAGAAGGTGTAATATAATATATTACATTAATACTAAGTATATATTATATACTTAATATTGATGATCGCTTAAGGTACTTGGTGAACTCAACAATACTTAGTATTGATGATCGCTTAAGGTACTTGGTAAACTCAACAATACTAAGTATTGATGATCGCTTAAGGTACTTGGTGAACTCAACAATAAATTATAAAAAAAACCAAGTATTAACCTAATTCATTTAACCTTAACCATTTATCGATATCATAATTCTCCCCTACGGTCTTTTACATTTTTCTTACATTATTTTTCCAGATCTTTTGTATTGTCTTCGTAGAGTCGATGACTTGTACGCAATAAAAATTAGGTTAGTTCATAATTATAATACATATATAAATAAGATGAGTTCTGAAGATAAAAATTTCTATGTAACGTAAGTATAGCCTTTGGCAAATATTTGTACTATGTTTATATGACTTTATTAAAAAAAAAATATCTGCATATCCTGAAAGAATGTGGTGATATTTGAATGTCAAAATACTATACAGAGGCTTTTAATGTGAATTTTAACAAAACATAATGAAGCCATTTTGACAATTGTGTTGAAATCTAGATTCAAAAAATATTTTTTGTGATATCTCGTCAATTTTTTTGTCGCGCAAATTTTTTTGTGTGCAAGTTATGTGTGTGCGCACATGCGTACCGTTTAGATTCTAAACTTTAGAGGGAACATTGATCTCGGCGTGGGCCAGAGTTTCCCAAAAGCTACACTTGTAACCCATATTCCGTCATCGATTGCGATGTCACATCATTCAGAGTTTTGAACACTATAAGAAACAGCTAAAACTTTCCCTTTAGGACACCTCGACCAGTCAAGTGTCTATAGATATATAAATCAGGTAAGTTTTTCGGCCGATTTTGCTAGCATAAAAAATTAAGCGTGCCGTTGCGTTAAATATTCGTTGTAACTTATCAAGTTTTGTGTAAGGGAACTGTAATGTACTCGTATGTTAACGTCCATTATCTTGACTACTAGCACATTAGGCTTGCTGACTACAACTCCATTCAACTCAGCTTATAGATGCAAAAAAATATCTCCCTAGTCACTAAGTATAGCATGATAGATAGAAGAAATAAGTTATTGTGCTAATTTCTATCATTCTATCTCTATCGAATTTTCTTTTTAAATAGCTATACTTTTTAGTGTTGACAATCAATTTCTTATTGGTATTTTTTCTAGATATCTACATGAAAACATTAAACATGTTGATGTTCTGACCAAACCTAAAAACTCCGAAATGAATCTTCATATCAAGTTTTGTGTATTTTTATTCCATAACCCATTAACTTTTAAGCTTCAGTTTAGTATTTTTAACCTATCACAAAAAGTCATGACGTTTCGAAAAAGGTACCTTCATAAAATATATTGATCAATTTATTATGGTTTGCATAAATATGTTTTTCTTCTTCTTTATTGCGAGAAAAATACCAAACAAACATTATTAAACATTATTCCAACACCTGTTAATCGTAACAATAAAATCGTAGATAAATACTATGTCATGAAGTAAATTTTAACGTTAGCTGTTTAAAATCGCTATATAAATAACATATATTGTCAGTTTAATCTCGGCAAGGCTGTAGATTTATCTGTTGGTGAAAACTAATCAGCAAGGTGTTGGCATATTTTTTAATCATTGACTAAAGAAAATAAAAATCACTATAAAAATAAAAGATAACTGATAATTCAAACTCTAGAATCAAGTATAATTAAACTATAAAAGAGATGAAAATGTAGCCAAGAGGCCAGTAAATAATTGTTGTTGCAGTTGGTATGTGAAAACTATCAAGTTTATTTTGGACTCTTGCCAAAATAAAATGTTGAAAATATAAAAGCAATGTTTAACTTTTCATGGCTATAAATAATATTATCACAAATCAGACTTAAGTAAATAATGCGTTATTTAAAAAAAATAAGAAAGCCCTTGTTTAAAATTAAAAACCAAAATACGGCTTTTATCTGAGTATCCGCTATATATTTCAAGTGTCTCATTTTTAGCTTTGTTGAACAGCGTAAACAAAATTTAGGTAATTCTACAGATGAAAAAAAAGTATAAACTCAAGAAAAGTATAAAAATAACAATAAAAACATGAGATTATTAAATTATTTTCTTGACTTAAAGGTTTTTAAGCTTTAGTTTTTGTATAAATATTATTAAAACTGTTTTGTTGCTCCGTAGATTTATATTTCAGACACCTCATTGAACATCATATTCCTTTTAAATTGACGTACGTCTCCCAGAAGCTTTCATCCTTATTGGTCTGCTGTTATCCAGTAAGGATCTCTTAGTCGTGATAATCTAATAAAGAATTATCCATGTGAAAAAACCGTGGCCTACAGGTCAATGCCAACGTATTCGAGTGTGTGTCCATCGTCCATCCAGCTTATTGACGATGACGGCAAATGCGGTAATGATGGGAGATGGTTGCCTTTTCAATGAAAATGGAAACGTTGTTATCAGTCGGAGTCAAATCTATTCGTTAGATGAAAGCAATGTCGATGCAATTGCACTCGGAAATGATCCCCATTGTGAGAAAGATCCTATGAAGATCAGTCAAATTTGATTACACGTTCCTTCTTTAGGATCCCGATTGCGTGCATTACATAATTCCTTTTTTCAGCAGCAGAACTTGGGGGAACAGGGGTAGTTGAACGCATCACTGGAGTCATCTGAGATGATCAAGTCAGCGCTTTAGTAATTTTTTCTTTTGTTTGGAATCATCTCAATAATCTTTTGGTTTATATCAAGAATTTTTTTTTCAGGGACATTAGGTGCAAGACGAAGAGATGAATCACCGAAGACAAACTAAAACGTCAAGTGAAGTTTTATTTGAATGGAGTACTTTTTAGATCAAAGATCAATACATTTAAAAACGTTTCTTTGAAATAACCATCAGTTTTTCAAAATTATTTATATCTTAAACCTTTAATTGGCTTCATTATCTTATTTCTGATTCTTTTTATATACTTCACTTACATTCTGGGTGCCTGTTTCATACAACACATTAGAAATGACTAAAAAAATAAATTTATCTAAAAACTTCTCACATCAAAATTGGAAATCAATGTTATTAATCCGTGCTTTCTGTCAATATACATTCGTTTTGGTGACTCTTATATGCTTCAGAAAATATTTGTAGAAATTACATTTTTTTAATAAAGGCAATCTATCCACACTAAGATTATTTGTGCTATAACTATTGAAACCAAAATTCATTATTAAAAGTGTTAATAAAATAAGATATACTAAAAAATTTTCAGCAGATTAAACTTCATTTTTTACAATAGATCTATGAAAATAAATATTTCTCGAGAAAATAAGATGCACTTCATTCATTGGTCGCGGCAAAGATGTGGCATTAAATAATTGAAATATCTCACAAAAACACATAATTTCTGGATTGTGGTAATGGAAAAGACATCGTTTGGTTATAAAATGAAAAAAATGTATAATATTAGTTGTAAAGAGTCTTGCGATATTGATGATTTGTTATGAATAAAAAACCACGAATCATTAAATGATCCAGGTATAAAAAAACGATGTTAAAAAACTCCCATAATAAACAGCGCACTCCGAAAAGAGAGGACAATATTGAAATCCTTCAAAGCGTATTAAAAAGGATAACTCAAAAAGAGGAATATTGAATACATTCAAACTTTTGGTGATAATAGACGTTTACATATCTGTAATAGGTTAGTCAAAAAGTTTTGAAAGCGACATCTATGGAGCAGTAGAGAAACCAAAATTTCTACGCCATTTTAATATTTCATAAGAACGTACTCAAAATTTCATTTCGATCTGTCAATTCATTCTTTGTTTACAAGCCATTTGAAGTTGACGTGTCAGTGTATTTTTTAACAATCCGAATATCGTGCAGTGATTAAATTCTTTGTTTTGGAAGGTTTATCGGCTACTGAGATCCATGCAAAGATGGTGAAAGTATTAAAGGAGATTTCTCCTTCATTTCCAGCTGTTCACCGATGGATTTTGGAGTTTAAGCGTGACCGTACAAGCGTTGAAGACGATCCACGCTCAGGACGTCCAAAAAGTGCATCAACACCAGAAATCATAGCGAAAATACAGGATATGGTTTTGGAAGATCATCGATCGACTGTGGATGTGATAGCTGACACCATAGGCATCTCACATGGAACAACATGGCATATTTTGGCTGAAGCTTTGGGTTTCAAAAAACTTTGTGCACAATGGGTGCCGCATTTGCTAACAATGCAACAAAAACACGTTCGAATGCGACTTTCTGAGCAACATTTGGAGCAATTTCGAAAGGATAAAAAGGATTTTCTGCGTCGATTCATCACTATGGATGAGACTTGGGTCTACCATCATGATCTTGAATCAAAACAAGAGGCTAAGGAGTGGTGTGAACCAGGCACTTTAGCTCCGAAGCGAGTTCGTGTCCAGAAATCGGCCAAGAAGGTGTTAGCGTCAGTTTTTTGGGATGCAAAAAAAAACTTATTGATAGATTATCTCCAAACTGGTAAGACAATCAACTCTGATTATTATTGTGATCTTTTGGACCAGTTGGATGAAAAAAATTGTGAAAAAAGACCCGGTTTGCAGAAGAAAAAAATCATTTTTCATCAAGACAATGCACCTGCTCACACAGCTCAAAAAACCATCGCAAAAATCAGTGAATTGGGGTACGAATTGTTGCAGCATCCACCCTATTCGCCAGATTTAGCTCTCTCTGACTTCTGGCTGTTCTCACACCTCAAAAAATTCCTTCGTGGAAAGCATTTTTCATCAAACGAAGAGGTTATAGCCGTCGTAGAGGAGTATTTTGCAGGCCTTCTAGAAAGTCACTTCCGTGATGGGACAACAAAGTTGGAAGATCGTTGGACCAAGTGTATTGATCTTATGGGAGACTATACTGAGCAATAAAAGTGATTTCCCCCCAAAAAAAATGTATTTTCATTTCCGCTTTCAAAACTTTTTGACTAACCTAGTACAAATTCATATTTAACGTGGAGTTTGCCAGGGATGTGTCTTTTCACAACT
The DNA here is from genome assembly GCA_949825065.1 of Odontocerum albicorne. NCBI lineage: Eukaryota > Metazoa > Arthropoda > Insecta > Trichoptera > Odontoceridae > Odontocerum > Odontocerum albicorne. Next base: position 28,563,143 of record OX463841.1, on the reverse strand, counting down.
TCTCTTTTATACATAGGTATGTACTAAGAAGCCATTTTGGCAGAAGCTTTCAATCAATGCAGCGATAGCATTATCACCGATGGCATGTCGTTAATAATAATGGATTATACTGAAGACACTAATATCGGCCAATAGTAAACAATATCTACATGTAATTTATCTTTAGAAAAAGTGAAAATTGCGAGCATAAAGGTCACCAAAAAGCATGTAAATAAAATGGAAATAATGATTATCTCCATAAACAAGATTTCATACAATTTGCGGATACTTGGACGATCAACAATTGAATTTGTCATACAGAATCGGCTGTTATCTTAACGAAAATTGACATTTTAGCCTATAAATAAAAATACGGATAGAACAGGTTCGCAATGCATTTGTTTAGATGAGAAAACTTCTGTTTAATATATACCTCAGTTTAGAATTGCGAAAATTCCCGTTCTATTTAGTAAAAAGGCTTGACTTTAACAAAAACACTTCTCAAGAAAATTAACGTCTTGTGTTGCTTATCGTGGGTGAATAAACAAAGAAATGCAGATGCGTTGAGCCAATTAAATCCGAAAACTGAAATAATAATTACAAGAAAAACGAAACTTTAACCAAACCATGAAACGAGAAAAAAATATCGAGTCCATCAGTGATCATCCAAAAAAAGATAAAATGCAGACATATATCGGTAAAAGACTGTCTTGGTTTAAAATATGTCTTGGTTTAAAAAAACCAAATGGCACGGAAATGTACAAATTCTTTATTTAGATCTGCAGTTTCCAAAAAAAATTGTTATAATCGTCGCTTATTTTCGATAATACATCACGTTTAAAACAAGAACAATATACTTTATAAGTGATGAGATATCATCGACTATTTTCTAATGCAACCACAAAGAAACCACTTTCCAATTAAATTTTTATAATATAAATATTAATTTAAATACGGAAAGTTAAAAAAATACAATAATATCTTTCTTTTTATCAATCAATTAAATTCAATAAAAAATACAAAACTAGAGTAGGAAAAATAAAATCTCTCAAAGGTAACAAGAATTCAAAATTATTGGTAATTAAAAAATAAAATAATAAATCCCTTAGTCAAGACATAAGATTGAGGAAATGCTGGAGGTCGACCTTGTATTGTACTCGTATTATATTGTAATTACACTTTTGTTCTATACAGCATATAACTTGGCGGGCTTATCGCCATGTGGCAATATCTTCCAACCAACCAGAAATATGTTAACAAGGCCATAAGTGAAAACCAGGCCGGAAACCTTTTTAAAAATCTGAGTTCCAGAGTGATTTGAACCCACAACCTCCGGTTTGAGAAACAGGTGTCTTATCAACTAGGCCACGGAGGTTGACTTTCTTAAACTCTAAAACATCTAAATCAAAAATATTTAACAAACTAGACATGGAGTTATCCAAATGATGTATTCTTACGAGTTATGAACCACAACTTGAAACTATCGTTAGAAAATAGCTATTGACAAATTTGAACTGTAAAATGATACGTGTGTTTCCAGCAGGAGTTTAGAAACTAATTTGTGCCAGTATAAATGTTGACTGAAATTAACAAAAATAAAGATGTAAATACATGTGAAAAAAGTGGAAACGGATTTCAAATAAAATGTTTTCCATGCCGTAACATTTAAACACATTGAAAACATCTACGAGTACTTATATTAATTTTATTACCATTAAAATATCTTTACACTTTTAATTACTGTTCTAAAATTTGATTACAATTTGCTAAAGTAAATTATTAACATTGTTGCTCGTTTGTCGAGATTACTGTTATTCCATGGAAAAGCTTCTTTTGAAATTTCGCTATCACGACACTTCATATTTCAGAAACACAAGCGCTTTGTGTACAAAAATATTAAGCGGGATTAACGGCATTACAAACCCTTGCCATTTAAAAAACATTTCGCCAAATTAAATAAAAAAACTTTTCGGAATTCGTTGACCTTTTTTAAACACACGCGAATGACACCTTTCAAAACCGGTACACATATACATTGAGAGAAGTCAGACGAAAAGTTTTTCAATATCGCGCAAGTTTTGGAGAACCTAACTTAAACATATTTCAATTCTCTTATTTGAAGTTCTCTGCGCTCCAGCACTTGGCAGGAACATGTGATATTACTTTAAAATAAATCGCTTGCAGTTGACACATTTGCAGGAAACGTAACAACATTTCTTTTTTACTTGGACATTGCCTAAATGAAATCTCAGTTATGTACGAGTATGTAACTCTGTTAATGAAAATATAACTTTAATTTTTTTTTAATTGTTTGTGGTTATTTATTTTTATTAAACATGTGTATACACATATATACCATCACGCCATGTATATTTTAGGGTAGGCACGGAAGTCAAATTTCCATGCCTTTCTATCCATGTACCCAGCTTTCGCTTCGTCCACATCCATTCAACTCGTCATATGTGCTTTCCAACTATTTCTTTCCACTCTTTTTTCGGTTTTCTTCTTCCCAATTTTATGTTACTTTTAGCCACATTTCTTTACGCCATAAGTCTTTCGCAACTCATTCTCTCAACGTGGCAAACCGTCTTTAACTAACAGTTATCCTTTAACCGATCATTTCTTAATCTATCAGAAATTTTATTCTATCGCAATTTTGCACTTATCACTCTTTCAATGTCCAGACATCGCTTCAATACATCTTCGTTGTTTTATGGTTTGTATTCATGATATACAGTCATCCAAAGAATACCACCTTGAGGGTTCTGAGTACGTTTTATTCTACTTTACAAATTTAATTATAGAATTCTGATGCTTAGTAGATAAAAACTATTAAATTATGAAGTGCTTTAAAAGTAGCATATTTCACAAAACGTTATTGGGAATAAACAAATTGAAATTTATAATGAAGGTTTCAGATAACCGTTTTCATTGAAAAAGAAAGCCACAGTAGTCTACTGGTTCGCTTTAAGACGTTTTTTCATTAGAATGCTGACGCTTTGTAGTCAGAGATATTTGTAATAAGATCACTCTAGCGGATCTGAAGATAAGTTAAGGATAGACAATGGCTTTGTAAGCAGACTGGAATATGCCCTTGCTGTAGAATACTACGTCATTTAGATTTGCAACAGCTGCTGACGCATTCCTGAGGCGACTCTTGCTAGATCGATGCTAGAATGTTGCAAAGGTATATTCTCCAGTCGTCCGCCATCCACAAAAAACGGTGAACGATTAGATAATATTTTACCTCGTTATCTGTAGAACACGCCAGTACTTGGGATTTCTTCATGTTTATTTTTAGGCCAAACTTCTGATACACTTCTGTATAAATCCTGACAATCTCTCGAAAATCTTCCTTCGAATGTACAACAAAGGCGCAATCATCCGCATATTGTAGCTGTGTGATGTACGAGTATGCTTGTGTAACTAATTAAGGCATGTGATCTATGTAGATTATACAGTTCTCCATCAGCCCTAAGTCCCACTCCAAAATCCCTCAAAATTTCCAATTCGCAGGAGGGAGGAGCTATCTGTTTCTCGGGCCGATGATGCCTTAACAGCTGGATATATGAGAAACAGTCTGAGTGCTACGAACACGTGTCAGCGTGAAAAGGCGGGTCAGCGAAATTTACATGTCTGCGGAAGGGAAAATGCACCTAGAATCGGACCGCTCTGTCACAAAAAGATCACAAGATTTACGTGAAAAACTGAGCTCGAGATTGACGTTGGAATGGGGAGAGAACGAGGTTCAGCTGTAACGATGGCTTTTGATTATATCTAATATCTCTATGGAAAACTATTCGATATAAATAGGAATATAAAAAGATCGGGGTTTGTTCTTGTATATAATAAAACTTAATCAACGAGAAAAAAGGTATATATTGAGTAACAATCTCATAGGTTATTAATCGTGTTGCTGATAGCTGATCATTGTATTGTAGTTCTCCAATAATTTGGAATATTATGTCTATTTTTCTTTCACTCCTACCGGTCTTGAGTCGTGTTGAGTGCAGCAATCAGTGATAAACTAGTAATCTCTTAGACTTGTTATATTCATCGTCCGCTTGTTTGCCTGCTCCTTCTGACTAGACAGTCATCTCTTCTAGCGATGGGAGATAGACATCTCTTCTAGCGATGCGTCTTTTATTTTAAATCAATACCTTCTTGTTACAAACCATGCGAAACAATCGTATTCTTGATCTACAAATATGAACACTTCAGTGAAATTTGTGTTTTTATTTATATTCTTCATACTTTAATGTTACAAACCATGTGTAATACTCGTATTCCTGTCATACATATGAGTTTACAATGATCATTGCAGTGGAATTTGTGTTTTTATTTCTGTGTTTGTATAATTGTAACAAACCAACTATAATAATTGTATTATATTACTGTTATATAAATATGAGTTAATCATGACCACTTTCGTGTAATTTGTGTTTTATTTATATGCACGAGTTTTTCTTATTGTACTAAAATCATATATGACAATCGTATTTTTGGTACAAAAATATAAATTTATTATGACTACTTCAGTGGAACTTGTTTTTATGTATATTATGTATAACTCATTTAATCAAACAATGTGTAAAACTCGTATTCCTGTTCTATAAATATGAGTTGATAATAATCACTTCAGTAAACTTTGTGCTTTTATTTAAATTTAAAAAAAAAAAAAAGAAAATTTTATGCATAACTTATTGTATGCATACTTTATTGTAACAAACCAAGTTTAATAGTCGTATTCCTATTATACAATTCCGAGTTTATAACGACCACTTCAGTGGAATTTATGTTATTGTACCCTGAATTCCAAATATAATAGAAAACACATTTCACAAACAAATTCTTTCCTCACATGGTAGATATTTTTTTGTCAATAACATAAAAATGTGGCCAATAAATTATATAAATATAACAATAAAGGACCTCTTGGAACAATCAGTTGGAGCTTCCTTTTGTTATCAGCAATACGTCGTTAGTCTAATGAAAAACATAAACAATGAAATCATTTCCACTTATAATACAATCGCTGGGAACAACCTTTACACAACCAAATTCTGTATTGTTTTGAAATATAAGAAGAAAAATAAAATAAATATCTTAAAAATAATGAAACATTCAAGCACGTCCTCAAAAATATGAATATCAATAATACTGAAGACATCTTTACGAATTGTCGCTAGCAAATGTCGTTTGGCTAGGACAAGGAAAAATAAAGCATAAAAGGAAATAAACGAATTCGGTGACAAGAAAGCAAAGCTTTCTGTTTGGTGTTTTTATGTTGTTAAGGTCTGGCAAATAACTTTTTGCCATGTCTTCGTTCATTTTCACATTTCGACTTGATTATTGATCTTTGAAATTCGAAATTCTTTCTTTTGTTGCTTAAATGAGTCCGAAGACTCTTGTGATTTGTTGCGAATGAAGCTTTTCAACGATTTGCTTTTGTGAATCAAACACCCGAATGGTTTATCGTTACTCTTTCCCCAGAGATACGTTTTTCAATAATGACTAAAGCACCTTTTCAACTTAATTGTAATTTTATTTTCGTCTGATAGAGATTACTCGAAATTATATAAAATGTAAAGAATAATTCAAAAATAGGACCTATATTTTACAGCGACAAAATATGCTAACTTAATTAAACCTTTTGTCAATTAGTTTTGAGAAAAGTCATACTTTTTAATTAAAAAAAACAGAATATATTGAAGATAATTTAAATCCAATCCGTAAATAAATTGTTTCTTTTTTCACCACTATGAAGTTGTTCTGTTTGATTTTTGAAAATATATATTTGACGTTTGGTCAATGTTTAAAAGTTGAAAATGATATTAAAAAAATTGAGAACATTTGTGTTTTCCCCTATAAATTCAATTAGTTCTGCCAAATTAAATCATTAAGTGCAAAATGTGAATGTTTGTTCAACATGCTATTTCCAAATTTTATTTATGATTAGCATTTAAAAAAATATAAAATTTTAAACTAGTTTCGCACACATGAGAAATTTAACGAAATCACAAATACATAATAATTTTATTGATATAATGGATTCAAGTTTTTTTTAGTTTTTTCACTGAAAATTTATTTCTGATATTTAAATTCGTATAATAATTAAGATTAAAACATCAAGTTCTTTATATTGTTAAAAAATATCAAATAATTTTACTACATGAATATTGATAACAAAGTTAGGCTTGTCATTTGTGTCTGATTCACTTTTCATCATAATCAAAACCAGAGTCGACACAGCCAGGTCAATGTACCGTTTTCGATCATCCGAAGTGAGAATACTCCGAACTATCTGTTCGAGATCCGGTAGACCTGCAAGATAGCCAGTTGGATCAGGAAAAGGAGGCGGTATTGGCGTGACCTAGCGGGTATGATGAGTAGTGATATCATTATACCATAAACATAGCAGTTCACGAGATCCATGTAGAACATTGTAGGCCGTGTCAAGAAATAGCTGGTGTTCTACCTTCCAGAAATGATTATCGCTACAAAACGTATCCAAAATCTGCATCAGAAGAAGAAAAATAGTTGTTTAATGGATTTTATTCTGGATTGTGACCCAAAATTGAGATTTGAAATCAAATGATTAATGATGATACTGATCCTAAGATTGCAGTATTATCTCAATTAAAAAGCATACATCTATTTTCTTTAATTAAAAAAAAAATATACCAAAAATAAAAACGTTTAAGAGTCCAATATATAGTGTCAAAGTAGGGTTTCTATTTAAATAGAATTTTTTCAGCAATATTAAAAATGAGAATTCCTTAAAAAAATTGTTCATTTTTGTCTCCTCAATTTTTCATATGCAAGATGCAAATAAAAAGTATATGTTGTTCAAGAAAAACTACATTTGACGTAAAAAAATTTACTATCTGAAACTTTTTTCGGTTGGTTTTGGATGCTATTGCCACACAGTTCGCCGATAAGTCCGCCAGGTTGTACTTTATAAAACTTAAGTGTAATACAATACAAAACAATAGATTGCGTTCAATAGTGAGATTTAATTTTAATTTTGAAGCAATGCAGTGGATTTAATTTTAGTTCAAGTTTTGTAGATAAGTTTTTGTTATCATTTTCTCAGTTGCAATTATATTAACTAAGGGTCGAAGATTTACCATGATTATTGAAATATGTTCGAAAGAAATGCAATAAATAAAAAATGACGAAGATTTATTTTATCTATGTTATATAGCAATATACCTTTTTATATATAGGTTCGTCCATTCAAAAATCGAAGACAACCCATAGCAATCATTACACCCTCCACATTAAAGTGGCTACGTGCAGCAACCTCAGTTTTCTACACATTTCGTTTCACATTCGAGGGGCGAGTGATCAGATTCAATCTTGTACACGATGTTCATGAATCTAATCTTTGTGTCGTACTGTTTTGTAAGTTATAAGGCTCTTTTCAGTGTATGTCATATTTGTGTTAACAAGCATACGAGTATTATTTAAAACAATTCTCAGAAATGAAATATACTCCTATATGAAAAATGGATAAGAAGGGCAGTTAGTAACCTTGCTATGCAATCTGACGTTCAGGTTTCTCACTGGGCTCATCTGTTTCATGTTAAGACCTTCTTTAATATTCTTTTCTCTAGCTTTCAAAATATCGAACGTTAATAAGGAAGTTAATAAAGCGATGATCAAATCACGCAATTATTTGCTATCTGAAATAAAAAAAAAAGTTTGGTCAATGCTGTTATCAGGTAAATAAGGGTTAGAGCTTTTACACAATAAACAAATTCAGAAATGGGTGTCACTTATATAGAATTGTAAGACTTTTAATTTTTAATAAAGTTTGCATGTCTTTATTTTTTTAGATGAAAATGATAAGTAATATGTGTTCTCAAAATGTAACAATTATTTCAAATGTAAATATTGGAATAACTAAATTTAAAATAATGCATACACGTATGTACGTTAAATTTGTTTTGTAAAATTCATAGTAAAATATTTGAATTTTAGTATAAAAATAGTCTTGACATCCATCACAAGATTAATTTTGCTAGGTAAACACAAAATAGAAATAAAAATAAGTTCCTGTGCTAAAAAGGAGATTGAAACTATTTTATGATGTTATATCCTTAAACAAGTACCTTTCCAATTTCTCAAGCAAAATATTTACGGAAATGAAATTTATTGCTCGCTACATTTTTCTTCACGAATAAAAGATAAATCCATAATTTTAAGAAACTAGATGCACCATCTAATTATTTTTATTTCATTTAAATCTTGTCATTTTGATAAAATTATGGAAAATATTCTAGACATTCCACGAACGATTAAATTCTGAAAATAATTTCATTAAAAAATAACCGACTATAGAAAGAAGCCTTCGAAAATTAGAAATTCTTAATCACGTTATTTATTGACGTTTCACCCAACAATTTTTCGGCTTATTAAAGAAAATTTAAATTAAGTTTATTTAACTTTTTAGCTATAATTATTTTGACCAAAAGAAATTTTATTAAAAAAATAGTGAACCGAACTTATTTGCTGATTTTATAAAAGAAAACGATTAATCACAATACGTTAATGCTATATTTAGACTAAATAAATAAAAATCTTTATTTATATTGTGATATACTACGCAAGATACGAGTATATAGAAAAAGAAAATATTTACATGAAATATCCGATTCATAAGCTCCCTTTAGAAAAATATTTATTGACTGGGAAAGTATTTTATATGGCTACTTTCAATGAAAACTCGATACTTTGTCCAAGCAGTAAGGGACAAAATTGTTTGGAGTGCTAACAAATAGGGGTCCATGTAAATAAACCTTTTGTTGCGGTCACAATGTTTGATCGATGACGGCCTCTTGTGTGAAAAACATCTTTTCCTGCGAACAATGGATCTCCTTCGGCGTCCTTCGTGACCCTCCCGGAGACGCCACTGCTTTGTGTCGGGAAGAAATTTCCTTCGCCAATACACAGTTGGTAACACAACGTCAACGTTCAGGTAACATAGTAGTATCAGTGGTAGAATAACAGTATGATATTTATGTAAGTGGCGGAACATACGTTGACTTATGTTAATTATATAGTAAGAATCTTCTTGTGCATCGGCCATATTATCAGACGGAAAGATGCAATGGAGATACTGGTTTTCCAAGAAAAAAAATGAATGTTTCGATCAAGGGCTGGAACTAAGAGCTCACTCTAAGAGGGTATTTAAAATGCTTCTTACCATGAAAAATGTAAGAAAATCATTATTTCTGTAGTTCGGTCAATTCGCTCATCAGATCAAGTCTGATATTCACGACTGCTCTGTAAAGAGTTTAACGAACAAGAATAATATTGTTTGCATGAAATCGCACTTTTGACGTAGTGAAAGATTGCTGATGTTTCAATAAGATTCGTCTGAAATAAATTAATAGTAATTTTGACGTTATTTTTAAAGTTTCTTAGAGGCGCTAAAACCCGGATAAATAATTTTTAATAATTTTATATCCCTCACCGCATTGAAAAAAATAACGGAATCTAGCGCATGCAAATAATATTTAGCTCATAGATCGCTTTAGAAATTGATGGCTTGATATTAAGCAATTTCATTAAAGTTCCCTTGGCAATTTCTTCTTTCGGCTTTCCTCTTTTGTGCGCCCTGCGCCGGCGGTCCTGCCTGTGAAGATAGCGTCTCACCACCTCGAAGCTTCAACAAAGATTTTTCAATATTAGTTTATACCTAAGGCGTCGTTTTTTAAGGTTTTCTATTCAACTCTAGAGACTGTTGCCACCGCTGTTCTATTTCTCACTTCCTCTCTATACGTTAGCGCTCTAGTCAAGTATCTTTCTCCATCCGTCTATTCATTTTGTACGAGAAAGAGAGAAGAAAAAAAGCTACCATAAGAATATCTCAATTCGAAACTTTCAATACGAAGATAGGGAAGTCCCACGATATTTTGCCTGTATAATCATTCTAGTTTTTTAAGGAATCTCGTTTATATATTTTTCCTTTCCTGTTATTCACCAAAAAGAGATTGTTAAAGAAATTCACTTTATTCTTTTCAATAGTAGAGATTTTTTTTCCAATAATTTTGATCAAAGTTCAATTTCTTAGGATACACAATAGAAGAGTAGAGTTAAGAATATTGGTTACCTTTATGACGTAGTGACAGAAAACGCATGCACTTGGAGATCATCCAACTGTAATGCCAACACTATTTATGGTTATAATTATTTAAAATAAACAAAAAAACTATGGAGTTTTAAGGAACAAAACCAACTAGTTTCAATAAGTGGGTATATAATTTGGTTTCGTATTTGTTTGTATTTTACCCTGATACTGAAATAAATGAAGTAGCGAGAACAATCTTGTTATGTTTTAATCTATTGTCAGTTTGTTTTAATCTCTTGTCTGAAATAACACTTTAAAAATCGATTTTTCATAGCCATGAACAAAAAAGTGGGATATCTTATTCCCTTCCTTCGCGGCTCAAAATATTATCTTCAACAGCTCCTGGAAGAAAGCATTAAGAGATTTCGGCAGATCGAAACCCACTTACGAGTGTGATCGTCAACATCTGAACCCAGAGATGACACATTCACTAACAGCAAATTGAAATAAACAATACTCGTAACACTACAAAACATAGATTTTTTAATTGAAACTTAAACAAATCTTAGGACTGGTTTTTAAGTAAGGGTTTGTAAATACAATTTTATTTTGTTGTGATTTTTACATCTTCACTAATTGAAATTTTTAGGTATACAGTTGAATAAAGTGAATGATTGATTTTTAAGTGAATAAGACGTCTTGTTTGTTCAATAAAATATTTTAAATAGACAGAGAAATAATTTTAAGGTCGAGAATGGAGGTATATAGTATAAAGAAAGGAATACCAGGTTTCGATCTGCCCGTCTGTCTACAGCTCTAAGTCATGCACTAGATCAGTATTGCCAAGATTTTTCCTGTCGACATGAAGAAACACTGAGAAATAATAGCAGAAAAAAAGCAATGCGTGCATGTTGTAACACATCGAATTACTTTTTAGTCAGTGTGAGTCAAGTTGAACTCTCATTTTTCTAGTGGTATTTGAGTTAACCTCAAAATAGTAGACAGTGAAGCTGTGAGCACGTGTTTTTGTTTATCACTGTATAAATATTTACTCTAATAATATTTTGAGTTTTTTTAACATTGATGAAAGTTTTTATTTTTGGTTTTGCGTGCTTGAAATTTAATCTATTAAAAATTTCAAATGATTGAGACATGGCAGCAGTCAAAGTTTGAGTTTATATTAATTATTCCGTTAATTTAAGTTGTGTTTGTGGCAAGTTACTCGTAACTATAAAACTTAGAGCAATATAATAACAGATTTAATTAAGAAAGATCATAAATTGTGCTTTGGGTTTTTGGTAATCAAGACTATCTGCTTAGTAAATCTAATAGCTGAATTACTTAAATCAGTTCTATTTCATGATGGAAATAGACTTCTTTTAATCTACTTGTTTTATGCAGTAAATTTAAAAGAATGTAACGATAGTATACCAGTCAAACTAGAGGGCAACTACTACAAGGATCATATATGCTGCAATCTGGAAGTGGCATTCCTATAAGGTTGCAGGGTGGTTTCAAGTGTTGTGTCTTAAAAGTAAAAAAATAACAATTTAGAATCTTGCCTCTTTTGTTTTGCATTCCAACTATGTAGGTTTAATGAAGAATTTTGTAAAATTACTTGAAAAAGAAAGCAAAGTTTTCCATAATTTAAAAATGATGTTTATGAAACTTATTGATGCAAAATTGAAAGAATTTTTTTTGATCCGCATAAAAAAATTCTTAAAAACCCAATATTTAATGCTAAGCTCAATAATCATGAACTAGATACATGGACTTTTTTCAAATTGAAACATGTTTCCAAAGTAAACGATGTTCAGGAGAATTATAAGAATCTGAGCTACAGAATTTTACCTAAAATTCACTTTCGGAACTCTCATTTGAACTTTTTATCCAAAAACCTCGAGTATGTACGTGAAAAATTGAGTGAAACAGGTCAAGAGATTATTACTATTGAACATCGCTATGGCAGGTGGGATTCCATTTCCATATAAGAACCAACTGTTATAGCCTATCATAGGTAATTACTGTTCGTTTTTATACAGATACGAGTATATTAAAATTAACTACTTATACTTATAGACACAATACGTCTTCTTCATACTTCAGCAAATGAAGATCAGTTGTATTCAACGAATGTAAATATTGTACATTTTGTAAATATTATGTTTTTACAACTTAAATAAAAATCTAAAAATATTTAAGACTTTTATTTCACTGTAAATATCCATTAAATGTTTAGTTAAATTGAATGATAAACGTATCTTATTCTAAAAAAAATGCCTAGTGTGTTCTACATTTTTTTAAAGTTAGGAAACTAACTAAATATTTCAGAATTATTTATTAACCATCAAATTTTATTATTTATTCAACTTTATTTTCTTAAGTAAACATAAAATAATTTCATTCATAATTGATCACCAAAAGGTACAAATTTAGTTAAATGAACACTTCGTGAAATATTTCGAGGTCGTATTTCTATATTTGTTTGACGTTAATGTGGCAAGTACTAAAGCACAGAAACGATTCTCATTTTTCATATCAATCGGTTGAAAAAATTAATTTGTCTCTATATGCCTTTTATCGCGCCATATGTGCGTGCGAACGCCCAATAAAAATCTTGTATATACATAAATGGAAAACGTAATGAAAACATGAAATAAATTTACCTTAATTAAAGCTCTGAAAATATACGAGACGAGGAAAACATCGTTTAATGGTTTGTATTACACAGAGAGAACTACGGAAAGCTACCACCATGCTTTACAAACTCGATGAGGTTAACAAGAAAAATAAATTTCACGCATGGCGTCTTAAGAACAACAACTTTCAGTGAATAGGGCAAATTTGTAATGGCGTTTCTATTATTGGAGTCTCAAGGGTCGTGTCTTACGCGAGCCCTTTTGTAACTTTGTCGGATGAATTGTGGCTATTGCTACGTATTATTAACGATTAATGATAATTGAATAGCCAATATCGGGTATGTACTTGAAGAGGAAATGCTATTTCAATCGAATTACAAAGCGGCTGCCGGGAAAACTTCTCGACAGCCCAGCCTTTAGGCAAAAGGAAACGAAGGGTATTCGTACAGTGCATTGTCAAATGAAGCGTAAACTTGGCCGTGATCCATCATCATTATCAACAGGCCTTTCTTTTATCTCGAACGGAATGAAAGTCTCCAGGTTTAGTAGTAGGAAATTTATGGCTTTTATTTTGTTGCTTTGAGAATGAGGAAGCCATTACCTTTAATGGTGCTTTCATTATAGATATAATTGCTTCCAGGGATTTATCTTCATTTCTTTATGGTCGGTTTGATGAATTTATTGTAATTATTATTAATGTTTATGTTTTCTTCAAGTTATACTATCTATTAAGGAAAACGTAATATGTTAAATATCAAACCTTCGTTGTATATAGTAAAACCTGACGAGTTTATTGCTATGTTACAATTTTTTTCAATCAACTAGAAAGGAGTTAAATAAGTTTAAAGTGAAAATATGATTGGAACTCATTAAAAAAAAACTGTCTATCAACGCGATGGAATCTGCAATTTCCGGGTCGGGAGACTGACATTTCGCCAACTACACCACGGAGGTTGTCATATGAAGTAGTTGTAATAAAAATAATTTAAATAAAGTTAGTTTTTGGTGTCGTAACGTATGATTTTAACGCAAAGAAGGTTTGAACATTAACATTCAATATGTCTTCTCCTATCGTATAGTAGGTACCACCAAACCTATCCGAATTGATTATTTGGATATATAGATAAGTGAGGCAGGGACACAATATTATCTTCGGTCTTCGAGTAAGAACCACTGGAGTAGGTAAGGTACTCGCGAATATTGTATGTGTTGAAAATCCTACCGACGAATCAAAAACACTCGCACACATCCTTTGCACGTGCGAGTGTTTTGCCTCTTCGGTTGTGGGTATCATCGGGTATCGAACCAAAAACTCCCGAACGGAAGTCAAATGTCTTATCAACTTTACCACGGAGGTTGATAGTAGAGCATGGAAATTGTCAATACATCACGGAGGTTGACAACCACTGTTTAATATAAAATTACTTTAAAACAAATGAAAAATCAAATATTATCAAATAATTGTAGGTAAAGATAATTCATTCACATTTAAAATAAACTCTATTTTAAGGTTTCTTTCAAGAAAATAATCCCTTCTCCTCCTTCTCTTCATCACATCTACACATAATCTTGAGCTTTCAGAGATAATCTAAGGCGTTCTCATTTGCTAAGCTGTTAATTGTCTTTCAAAGATCTGTCAACGTCGATTTTAGATAATGTTTGCTTAAAGTTTTATCTTACAAAAGCCAGTTTTATCTTAAAAATCAAAGATTTTTCCCATTTTTTTTCCACGTAACAAGAGTAAAGTTAATGGCTAAGCTGTTTATTGTCTTTCAAAGATCTGCCAACGTCGATTTTAGATAATATTTGCTAAAAGTTTTATCTTACAAAAGCCAGTTTTATCTTAAAAATCAAAGATTTTTTCCCATTTTTTTTCTACGTAACAAGAGTCAAGTTAATGGCTTATTTTTGCAATAAATCACATATTTTGTGCTTGCTTTGTTGAATATAATGGAGATCTTTTGCTCTTTTGATATGTGTAGAATTCATTTTAATGGTATCTTAATTTACCATACGGAAATTTTTCTTCTCCTCAAGTTATGAAGTTTTCAAGAAATATATAAAAATAACATACCTTTAGTACATTATGATGCTGTGTTATTGACACGTCATAAAATTCAAGTTTTTTCGTACATTTTATTCATTCTTATTTCAGTACGTGGCTGATTTTTTATTTCTCACTTATATACTCACCTTAAACAAAGTCTCTTATATTCAAATATATACTCGTAAATAAGAAGTTTAAATGATTTTAAAAGCTTCGTTGGAATGTCAACGACGCCGACGCACTATGGGGTCAAACCTTGAATATCATCTCATAATTCAATATTGTCGAATGTACTACGGAATTCAAATAACAAGTGATTTTTATTCCTAACATCCCATAGATTTCAGAAAAAAATCATCGTTTTCGTAGGTTCTTCCACTGTTTTATTATAACATGTCAAAGTTGTTTGTTTGGAGAGAGCAAATTTATAGCGACGATTAAAGTGAAACTTTGAACTTATATTTTACGTATTTTTAGTACAATTTCAGTATTCATTTTATTATATTTTATATATTTACTATTTTATTTTATTCAGAAATAATAATTTGATTTTTTCTACTTAATTTACAATTAAAATATAATTTAGAAAATTTGTAAAAAAAATCGAAATTTCGTTAAACTTTTAACAACTAGTGAATTTTACCGAAGGTTGGATATTACAATTTTTATATTAACTCAAGCATTTAGTCTTAGAATTAGTAACAAAATTCTGCGCATATTTGCGCCTTTTTTTGAAATCATTTTTAAACTAACAAAGGCGCTGCGTAAAACTACGGTGCGAAGAAGTATACGAGTATATACACTAAAAATTCAATAGCTTTCAAATCAAGGGAAATATTGAGATATAATTTTACACACACATTAATAATACAATATTTTATTATGATCTCTAAAAATATATTTAAAAATATAAAAACAAATTTGGTGGAACAAGTTTTTAAAATTTTTATTAGATAAACATGATTTTTCTACAATGTAAGAATGGAAAATTGATGGAAACATAATAAAATATTGTACAATTCGTATATCAAAAATAATATTCTCAACGCGATGTGTGAGAGTTTATGTTTTTGATTGTCATAAGAAAAACTATACGGCGAATGAACTGACCAACATGCACTAGACTAGTACACTAACTACCAAGTGCTATAGTACTCGTACTACAGTGAGGAGGGTATTGTACATTTAACACATTTATTAATCTGATCCTAATTGCAAAAGTATTTCAACTTCGTCATCTAGTTCCATGATCTTCACAACTGTCATGATATTTCAGGTTAAATTAATTGTTAGATGCGGACACCCCTTTACCGTAGTTCTGTAGCACTTGTAGGCAGTGAACTAGTGATAAATATTTGAATTTTAGTCATTTAAATATGATTAAAACCACAAAAGTACGTCTTAGTAATGAGTGCCAAATGTTTTGAACTTGTTATTGTGGTATAATGTTTTATAGGGTCAGAATATAGCTATTTATAAAGATAATAATATTGTAAACAATTTACCTCCATTTTCTGTGTTTTATCGATAATTTAAAAAATAACTATTTCTACAAATTATTATCTGTACAAAGATAAATTATATAAAATTATAATAATATCATCTAATATTTTAAATAATAATTAAAACCTTTAATTTAATGCGATTTTTAGTGTTTCTCATAATTATATTATAATACACAAAATAAAAATATAACTTGCAATATTCAATATTGTGTATTTTGTTTTATTTTCGGTATGTTACAAATGACTAATGCTGTTTTATTATTAAATTTTTGAGAAAAAGATTATGTGAAAAATTAATGTTTATAAACTGTATTTTCAATGTACTAAAACTCATATTTTCATTATGTTTTTTATTATGATTTTAGTAAATATAAATATATATATATATATATTCATCAACTTTTATATCAAATTTCATATTGATACTCTCATTGGTTTCGTAGTTATTGAATTTTGAGACGATTTAGAGTGTTTCGCCCCAATGTGCGACGGTTTGAGCTGCCTCGTTTTGCGTGCATTTTTCGATTATTTTTTGATCGTACTATTTTTTCTCTCTTTTCCTTCTTTTTTCTTCTTTTTGTGCAGTCATAAACTCTGCATAAGCGTAACTATTATTTTTTCTCATATTTAATGTATGAATGGATTTCTATATGCTTTGTGCATTTATGTCTTCGAATGTATGCGTATATGAATATATTCTGGCGTTCGATTGGTAGTCGCAAAATATTTTTAAGAAGTATCTTTATATGACTTGGATTTTATTTCAATGAATGCTTTACAGTAAATTTTTATTTGTGTTTTTTCATGATTTAAAGGCGTGGGCTTTTCTTTAAACTGAGGTGATCGTGGTGGGGTCAAATAAGATGAGCTTGAACCTTTTGATTTCTTTTTTAAATTGTTTGTTATGAGCCATAAATAAACATGTAAGTTTTTTAATACTTTGTGATTGCTATAACTAAAAGAGATTATATTTCTTATTAAATACAGTTTCATTCAAGGTTATTCAAATATAATAAAAAATACACTTGTTTGGAATAAAAAATAATCAAAACATAAAAGGAAACAAAACTAAACCAAGAAAGGATTTCACAATTCAACATTTCAGAATATCATTTGAACAGAGGAACGCAATGTATGCCTCAATAACACTGAACTAAGAATTACCAGACAAAATGTGAAATTTAAATGACTGAGAAGTGTTTAAGAGCGAGTAAAGAAGTTCTAGCTTGACGAAGAAATTGACAGACTTAATGATCATTAAACACAATTACAAATTAACGGAGACTTAAAGCTAAAAATTAACAGGCATTTGTTATGTTAAAGT
The DNA here is from genome assembly GCA_949825065.1 of Odontocerum albicorne. Classification (NCBI taxonomy): domain Eukaryota; kingdom Metazoa; phylum Arthropoda; class Insecta; order Trichoptera; family Odontoceridae; genus Odontocerum; species Odontocerum albicorne. Next base: position 28,545,571 of record OX463841.1, on the reverse strand, counting down.
CACCTAAAATACGAGTATATCTCTTCAGAACAGAATATCCCAGTGAGGAGGGTAACGTGTGTTATGTTTTTAGTGTAATATTGTTCAGGTCAATAATTAATTAACATACATACATATATACCATCGTGCCATTTCTCAGTCGGGGTAAACAGAGAGAACAGAATACTAGAATTTTCTACCTCAACATGCAAACTTCGTTTCTTCTACATCCACAACCTTCTTATACAATTCCTAGTTAAAATACAATAAAAACCTTTTTAATACTTATGTTTTGTATATTAAGGAAAATATTATTTCTTTTATGCCGCCGAACATGACTGTTTCGGTTTAGTGTGATTAATTTTCTTTAATTTATAGAGATAAAATTGCAGTAGACATTTTTAATATGTAACATCAGTAGATTCCAGAGGAGAATAGAGGAAAAATATATGGAATGTTACTAGCCACAATTGTACTCGCTAAGCGTTCCGCTTTCTAAATTAACTTTAATATGAAATTCTGGAGAAAAATGTACAAGGTACAGCGACTGCTTTAAAATAGTCAGTCCCTGCCAGGAGAATGAAGTACCTAATTTTTTGTGATATTTTCAAGATGGTAATTTAATCTTTTGAATTGAAATATTATTAAAATATAGCGGAGGGTTAGCGGATTTTTCATTGTATTATTAAGTTAAAAACTGAAAATAACCCAGATTCTTTCATAAATAAATTCTAAAGAAAAATAATCTTTCATTATGCTCTTTGTTGTTGGAAAATAAAAGTTTGTATTTCCAATTAGTGGTTGATAAAATCTTTTTTTTTTTCACAAAAAAGACATAGCTCACAAAATACGCGAAAAGTCGGAAATTATTCTAGGATTAAAACTTCTGAGAGAAATTACCTCTTCAGGAAGAAATTCATATCTCCTTATTTTAAGCAAAATTGTTAAAAGTTAGTTTCAATCATAGGTAAACGAGAATTAAAACTATTTCGAATAAATTAACGAAGTTACTTTTAGAATTCTGAACCATCAGAAATACTTTTTTATTATTCAAATAAACAATTATTTCTTAATTATTTTCTGATGATCGATAACAATCAAAAGAAGTATCTGTGTATTATTCAAATAAATATCTTCGTTTTGATATTTTTTCTGATGATCGATACTTATCAAAAGAAATACCTGTATATTATTCAAAAAGATTTCTTCTTGATCATTTTCTGATGACTGATGATCGATAAAAATCAAAAGAAATACCTGTATATATTATTCAAATGTATATCTTCTCGATCCCTTACTGATGACTGAGGGTTGTTCTGTTATAGGCCAAATAATTTCAATACTCGTTGCAGACAAATCATGGACAGTCTGTCTTGGTGCTTTACGCCGTTCAAGTAGATATGTAAGATGACATTAAAAAATCATTATTTTCAGTAGAAAACATACTGAACTTGAACAAAATCGATAAATAGTTAACGAATTTAAACGAAAAATATACGAAATTAACCTAAAATGCACCCAAAAATTCAAAAGCACGGGCAATTCTAGTGAAAATTACGTCTTAGCAAAAGGCTGATTAAGTATATAATTGTGCGTTTAATATCGATCTCCAAAACAAGTATACATTAAATCTAAGTGTAGTTATTAAGAATATGGGAATAATATTCATCTATTCGTCATTTGCTACTTACGTTTGAAAAACTGGAAAAAACATTATTTTGAATTCGATGTAGTTAAATTTACATTCAATCAGGTACGACGTAAATAAATTTGAATATATCAGATAAAAAGAATACGAATTTACTTAAAATCCTTTCTCATTGAGGCAATCTGCGACACTGCATCGGAGAATGCCATCCGAACGTGGAATTTGCATGTCTCGATAGAAGAGAAAATTAGGAAGTTTCCTCGCATTCAATTTGGTCCACAATTCGACATACAAACTCCAGAATTTATAGAATTCGTGGAAAGTTCCCACAGTATACCTACAAACACAAGTTTCCCTAACAAAAGAGTTCCATCTTCGACTCCACTTTACTTTGTCTGAAATCGTAAGCACGTTCTCATATCCAAGGACTGCGATCTATTTTCGAAGAAATTATATTAATCAATAAATAAATAATGAAGATTTTATGAAAGGATTCGCATTTAGCTCGGTTGAACTCCATTTTATAATACTTAACAACATCACTTTATCATTTCAGTTATAGAACAAAAAAAGCACCCTTTAGTTTTAATCTGCAAGTAAAACGAATTGTAGAAATAATTGATGAAGTGTGAATATACCTATTCCTACTACTTTTTAGGCACTAAACAACAAACTCCTCAAACAATTAAACAGTTTTGGTTGAATGGAGGCATTTTTTATTTAAAATATTTATTTAAAAAAAACATTGATTCATTGAAATATGTATACATATAGTTCAATTAATTTTGTGTCAATTGAACAGTGTTGACATAATTTACGTCAGAGTTTCAAGTTCAACAAAAAGAAGATATAAACATGTAAAAAATACATTAAATTAAAATTGTAAAAAAAGGCAGTCGATTAAACAATAATTAAATAAATAAAGATTAAAACAACTAAGGTAACAATCGAAACATGAGGGCAAACAGGAAAAATATAATTATAATAGTAAAAAGGAAATTTATCGTTTATACTGATTTGATCCGTAGGAGTTTCAATAAGTTGTCGAATATGCCAGGTTATCGATTCTCTTAAATTTATAAAGTAGTTTATATTTTGTGTCTGGTAGATATATAAGATCATGTCAACGTGTAATATTATGTCAATATGTATTTTCTAGAGATAGATAAGTGAAAAATTGAAAAAAATATTTGCATCGATAGAATCAATATTTCAAAGCATGTTGCAGAAGAGAAAGCTTTTAAAAAAAAAACTCAAAAATAAAGTAGCATCCCTCGCTTTAGTTGTTCTGAATTGATTTTGTTTACTCCTAACTTCATTTATTTATTCAAGGCCTTCTCTTTTTGACTCGGCACTAAATCAAATACAAGAAAATTAATGAAAAAAACATGAAAAGAAAAGATTTTGTTTGCCAGAAATTTTCAGAAAGCAGGTGCTCATTATGGTCCTTGATTGAAATTGAGTCAATCGCTTACAAGTGTTTACAGTACTGGGGAAGATTGTTCACTGAAAAACGATTAATTTAAATTCTTGAGTATTAAATGATAAAACAAATTTTAATTTATACTATGTATTTAGAGAGATATTTTTCGCGATTCTTATTTGAAATGAAAAACAAATAAATGCAAAAAATAATGTTGTAAGGATATATCAAGTAACAATAAATTTTTGCTTCACCAGCGGATGGATGATTTATATAAAATCATTGCTACTTTTGATTGTAATTTTGTTTTAATGCTGTCAGGCACGATATGAAAATGACATGTTTTTTCTTGACATCTTGTAAAAACAACATGTGTTTTTCTAAATAAAATTATTTTTGAAACGAAATATAATTAAATTTGTTATTAAAAACTACCATTCTTTTGGTTCCAACCCTACATTTTAGCCAATTGGCTATACTTTATATGTATATGCTTTATGAATAATACAACCCATGTTCAATCAATGGTGTTCCTTTAAACGTGTATCTCTCTTTCACTCGAATTATCGCTCTTTTAAATCTATATCAAAGTGACAAATCATAAATCTAGCGTTCGAAAACAAAACTTTGATTTTTCAGTGTTTTTTATGTACTTACAAAACTTAATTGATAGTTTGCCATTGCAACAATTAGTAAAGTAATTATAAATTTACTCAATACATCTTCTGTTAAAAAAATCGAGCTTACAAAAAATTGACTCAATGGGCACACATAAAGTGAATTACTTTGCGGTACAAAGACTTTTTAATTTCAATAAAACCTGGTGGATTTTATTATCATGTGGTAAATTCTTCCAGCCAACCAGAGATATGCTAAAGAGGAATTAACGGGAATTGCACTCACATCTATCAGATTGGAAATTACCCGTCTTACCAACTAGTCCAAAGATTTATTTGTTTGAAAAAGTGATGCAAATGTAGTGAGACCCTATTTTAGGAATTTGTGACTGCAACAGTACAGCTAAGTCAAAAGTTTTTCAGAAACCATTGATATGGGAAATATAGTGAAGAAGATCGGGTAGACCTTACATGCAAAAATATGGGATGAAATCCAAACAAGATAATTAACAACAAACTGCTATGAATCTCGAAAACGGTAATACAAACTAATGAACACACAAAATTCTTGAGCATCCTTACAATAGGTAATCCGCAGCACTTGGATTGAAGGTAAACTTGAATACGCCATTTCAGTTTTAAATACCAGACAACGCCGGATTCTTCAAACAGTTTAAAATTAGAAGAATAATTAAATAATGTATGTCTCAACTACCTTTTTTATTTTTGGTGAAGTAAGTGTTTGTTAAAATGATCGAACTCGAAATCTTACACAAAGAAACCTTTAATCACAAAAATTTTCAATCAAGGCACATAATCACTTCATTTTCAAACCTTTTCAGTTATAAATGAACATTTTAAGTGAAAATAAATCCAATGGAAACTAAATAAAATATTTATAGAGCGAAATTCTGCATTGAAGGAATTGAATCAGGTTCGTTAGTGGTTTTGTGGAGACTAGAAGGAGAACTGAATGGTCACCCTGAGGATAAGTGGTTCATTTTATTGATTTAGTTTAAATATACTCGTACCTTTAAACCGTAGATTACAATTGATTCATTACGATTCGATTTGTTTATATCGGTTTCTAAAAAAAAAATACTATAAAATCATAAATAAATACTTTGATAGCTTTAAATAATATTTTTTTAGTCAGTAAAAAATACTTGTTAAACTATATGTGAAGCTTAGGGACGTGGTTTTATAAACCCAACGCTATTTACAATAATCACATAATGTATATCCATAAGTACAGTAATTACTATCATATGACGTATGTCAGAACAGTCGTTTAAGAATTAAAATATTTATATACTAATTCCAATTTGTATAATAAAACACTGTTTTTTACACATAAGATAATGGTATAACTCCACCAGTTACAAAGTTTTCCCCTCGTTATCAGGAAAGCGCAAAGAATATATGTTTTGTTTGAGCTCCCCTGATGATGAGGTGAAAACCTTGAATCCGGTAGGGTCGCACCATTATCTTAAGTGAATAATGCATTTGAAACCAATTTAACGTCTACTCGAAATCTCACGGTTATATCCTTATGTTCTACTAGAGTAGAGTCCTCTGTGACCTTGTTGGTATGACGCTTGTCTACCGATTTGGGAATTTTGAGTTCGATTCTTGTTGCTATCCAGATTTTTAAAAAAAGGTTCCAGTCTGGTTTATGTTTAATACCTCTGAATCATCTCTACGGTTGGTCGAAAGAGATTACCACATGGCAATATAGTGCCAGGTTGTACTGTATACAGTAAAAGTGTAGTAAAATTACATTTCCCTATCGATGCAGGCATACAGGACAGATCATGCCATATTTCCTTCGTTTTCTATACATCCATACAAGTTTATCTTCGGATAAAGTTCCAATTGTTTTTTAATCCGTATATTTCCGTCATTAGTAATTATAATAAATTCAATTGATATAACTTGACCATTTACCATGACTCACACTTGCGTTAAGTTTGTAGTCCAGTGGTAAGTACTATATGCTAAGCACTGTTACGAGTATGTGATTGGCGCATATGTGTATGTTGGTTTGGTCCATAAAACAAACATCATGTTTACCTATCTTATTGGCAGGCTCAATAAGCCATACGTTTAAAAATACAACGCTATAGGTGAAATGTACTCGTAGTATTAACAAAATATTTCACGAATAACTTTGTTGATTTTTGGAAATACGTCTCAGAGATAAATGCTGTATGAAAATGTTGATTTTAAACACTTCTTCAACTAAAATAAATGTTATCCACACTTAGCATACTCCTATGCTCCTGTACTCGAGATTGAAAGAGAGGAAGACATCTTTTAACTAAAACGGGTATATAAGAGGTCCATAAGTATCAAATAACTCAGACGTGTTTGCATAAGGGATAAACGAGGTAATTTGGACGTTTTATTCTGTAAATTATCTCAAAGATTCATTTCATGTAATTATTGTAATAAGTCACTTGAATAAATTGTTAATGTAAGTGTTTATTTTTCATCATAACCATTCACTCCTAAGTAACGAAAAAACTGCTTCCATTTCATTCCTTGTGGTTCATGGACTGGTTTTTCTTGCAGTCCTTTTCCATCTTGATATATTGTTGGAGTTGCCCAGCATAAATTTTTGGAGGCCTCATGGGTAAACCGACGTTGAGGAATTGCGCGACATTAAATTATTAAGCGATAACTGTTATTTAAGGAGAAATATATAATCATTTTATCACATAGACATATTTCATGAGATGGCTCGACGTGCTCCTTTTCAAAATTGAATTTCAGTATACACTTTGATTTATGGGAGTGAAACATGAAGTGGAACAAAATTGAAAAGAGTCGAATAAATGCTGTAGAAATGCGTGCACTTAGAAGAATACACGGGGTAACAATATTTGATAGAATACGGTAGGAAGTGTTTAGGAATCAGAGTGAACTGAACTGAACAGAGTCTGATGTGTTGAGCAAAATGAATCTTAAATGGTTTAGGCACGTGGAACGAATGAATTAAGAAAGACTAAAAAAACAAATATAGAGTGCAAATGTGAGTGGAAAGCTAAGTAAAGTAAGCCAAAGAAAAGTATAGTTGAATCAAGTGTATGATATTTTGAAAGAATGAAATGAGAAAAATCAGAGAAATCGTAGGAACTATTGTATATGAGAATATACATGAATGACGAAGAGGCGAAAGTGGTGTGTCGCAATAGGAAAGTCTGGCAGTCGGTCTTATTTGCCTATCCCGATAGATAGATGGCGTGATGGTTTGGATGTATGTAATACATTTTCGGTTTGTAAAATATCCCAGTCGAATTGTCATTCAAACGTGACATTTGAAATCTGTATTCAATTGACCAAGAGTCAATTATATTTAATCAAGTAATAGAAATTTCACACAAAAATTAAAAGCACTGGTAGATAGACACGATCGCAATTTTCCAAAAAATACTTTTTTTGCAGAGCATGCGTTTATGATATATTTATTAATTAATTTCTATCCTCTACGGTTGATGTTTACTTCATAATAATATCCTATATATTTTTTTGGAATCAAGCAATGATATTGAAAGCTGGTGAAGAATACATGTACGGTCTAATAATCATGTCTAATAAACATAAGTCTAAAAGCACTGTCCTAATATCACCGGATGAATTACAGATTGTCAAAGCATTAGTGCGTTATCGCCTATTATTTAAAAATGTAATCAGGGATAAGTTTTCGACGAATAAACGGGATTTTATTTTTTCAACGTTTTTAAACAAAAGAGCATATCAGGATGTTACACGAGCATAAATTTTGAACAAATTTTAAATAAACGAGGATAAAATGCAAACTAGCAAAAAGCAAGAACAAAATACGTGACCTTATTTCGTTTTCATGGGCAAAAAAACATTTTGTTTGGTAAACACGACTCATGCTTAAATCATACATTTATACAAACTTTATGTACTGTTAGAATGGTGTTGACTTCATATTAAACATATACACATCGTAATAAATATTACAGAAAAAAAGTTTCAAGGATAAATATTCTATATTTTGTGTTGGAAAATTATGCGATGCAAGAATGTATAATGGTGTAAGCGGTACATGTCTCTTAGCTTATTTCCATTCTGTTCTTGGAAGTTAAAAATTATATTCATTTTCTAACGTATTAAATGTCATGTTTGGGTAATTTTGACGGGATGATATGATATAGTGATCGAAAACAATTGGCTAAATGTTTTATGTAAATATTTTGTAATAATTCATATGACAAAATTTAGACGAAGAGGACGAATTCCGTGCGACGAATGAATGCAACGAATATTTAAATATATTCTATCACAAATTTGGACTATTCCGATACAATTCGTCAAAGACAGAAAATCTGTTTTTGAGTTCGATTTGAAACTCTAGGTTTTTAGTTTTCAGGTTTGAGGTATTCACTCGAGCACTGGGCTTCTGATTCATTTTAGTCCTTAGCAATTTAATATTTAAATTGATTTGACATCGTACGAGTCGATGGTCGATATTTGCATTGAAACGATTCAAGACAGTGCAATCATTTATCATGTTTGTTGTTAGTTAGGATGTGGTTAAATTTGCTGGTTGATCTGGAGGGACTCTTCCATGTCCATGTTCTGAAGGTCTTTTTTGGGAAGAATGGCTTCATGATGAAAATTTTATATCTTTCGAGAAATTCCATTAGTCAGTTACCCCTTCCAAAACCGATTTTTCCTACTGCAACGTCATCTTGTACTCAGCTTCCAATTCGTGCATTAAAGTCACCCATTATGATTTGATAGTGAGATACCGGGTTTAATGCCGTTGATTGCGTATCTGATTCTCCTGGTAAGAGCATCGGAACATTTTCGACATCAGTTGTTTCCAGATTTGAGTTTGTAGCATGCACAGTTACCATATCTGTATCGGCATATAGTTCTCTATAAAATTCTTCCTCTCTCTTCAGGATAAGGTCTCGTTGTTTAGTTACAGTATTATCAGAAAGTTTTAGTGCAATTATGTGGCGTTTTCCTAAAGACATGTTTTTTTCTTTCAGCTTTTTGAGACTTCTATTCTCAATCGTCCTTTGAACCATTTTTGTATTATATTTGTGTATTGATCTGTCTAAAATTCAACGATAAGCATATTTGCTCAGCTTGTTTATTTTTATGTTCTTTCAGATCTTGCTAAGTCTCAGTTTTTGTTAAACTGACGGTTTAATATTATTAACACCGATTTTAAACGCATAATATTTACGACTTCCGTGGCCTAGTTGGTGAGATGCCGTGCACCGGGGTTCGGACTTGATTCTCGATGGTATTTAAAAAAAAACCCAGTCTGGTAAATATCATTCGACTGGTAACAATACTTACACGTGCTAGACGTGTGAAAGTGTTGTCGCCTTTTCACGTGTGGGTGATATTGCCAACATGTGTGAAGACGAACCGTGGGTTCCATACCGAATCCAATGGTGTAAGCCCGAAGGTTCGATGAATGGGGCCGAAGGCAATAATTGCGTTCTGGTCACGCTCTTCAATATGTTCGAATTACTATACTTATTCGGATGTGTTGAAGGACTGTACGAATAAATTAAACAACCGCTTCGTACTTAAACGATTACTTTATTGCATTGAAAGAACTATAAAGACTAAAAATAAATCGTAACTGATTTGACAGTATTATTATGAAGGAAGAACGTGTAATAGTAATAACCAATGAATGTTTCAAATATGTAATCTTCGAAAAAAGTAAACGTAGAGAATTTCCTGGAACAACACTCCTCAATAACGTTCAGGAGTTGAGGAGAGAGAGAAAATGAGAACTGGTTCAGATGTGGCTAAAACGTCTATGAATTCTTTAATACCGAGTGCTGAGTTCCAACCTTACTGCCGAGAGACGGTGTCAAATTTGAATATCCAAATATCTTCCCCACATTTCACGGTAAGTTTTGTTTGGGTTCTTTTTTTAAGGTTTGCGGGTTACTTTATGATTTCATTATTCGAATAAAATTTTCAGAAGAAGAAACATACATAGTATTTAAAAAAAATAACATACTTAATGTTTTTTAGGGTTTATACTAATAAAATTCAATATTTAAAAACATTATTTAGAATATCATCAGTTGATGTTTTGTTATACCTTTTTATAAGTTATTTTTATAACTGATTTCAACACCACATTTTTACTCTTAAAGGTGAAATGTGAATCTTCAAGATGTTTTTATCGTATCTGATGCGAATGGGTAATTGGTGCTAAAGGATGAAAGGGTGAAGTTGATTTGATTTTATATGAAACAAAAATACGTTGTTAATATGTAACGTATTCAGTTGTTTAGATGCCGAACAGAAGAGTTAACGTGGATATAAAGATATGTAACATAGTTCAAGTGACACCATTTTTTTTTTATATTCCTATAATTATGACATATTAAAGGTTGGAAATCGATGGAGTGTTAATGTATTTTTCTGTTATACTGTTCTTTTTTAACTTTTTCATTATGTCGTATCAAAAACCAATCATCGGTATACGATGTGCAGACTTCCAATTATGTGAATTGTGGAATATCAATAATTTAAACAAAACGCGAATTTTATGAATTCATGTTTTGTTTTTCAATTTTAATTTCATTCAGAATTAACGATTGTAATTGTTACAAAATGTTTTTATTAAATCTTTAATTATTCCAGTTTCTTTTATTATTTATTTCGGATAACTTTATTATATTTAAATTACTTTAATTATTTATTTCGGATAACACTTTAATACATATTATAAGAATTACTCTACAGGAAGGATAAAAATTATTAATTAAAATTTTGTCAATATTTGTGTGTTCTTTGCTTAGTGGTGAAAAATATACTGTTATATAATATTTGGATTCCCTCGACATAAGATAAATTTATTTAAAAGCGGGTGGGCTTGTGGTACCATAATGATATTTGACAGACACTTATGTGTATAATGTGTAATATGGTACCCTCCTTATTTATTTAATTCAATTACATTACTAAATGTAACAATGTATCATATATATTTTAATCCTGTAGCTCAGTCAATAGTGATAATGCAAGGCTTTATTAGATCTCAAGGTATCGTGGGTAGAAGTAGTCAGTCGTCAGTGCTTGGATAGGTACAAATATATAATGAAACACATGTTTGCTGTTGATTAACAATATATTTAATTTTGATGAGCAGATAGCCCGTCTGATGACGTAAATTGAGGAGTCGACTTTCTAATACTCCGTTATCCTTTCAGATGGACAGACAGTTGAAGTATTTTTTGTTTGAGGGGTAATTCCACAACAGTTCGTTGCGGATCTGTGACAACTCTCAATAATTAGATATCACCAATCTCTAGATTTATTTAGATATCACCAATCTCTAAATTTACTTAGATTCACCAAACAATGGCAAGCAAAGAAAATAAATGAATTTCACCTTACTTCAATACAGTTGACACAATGTATTTCCGATGTTCAGCACCAAATGTATGACGGCAGGTTGACTTTTATAGGGCTCTCAGACCTTATGTCGCTATTTCAGGGCTGTTTAAGTGAAGAAGTCACCGTAGTATGGTTGGTGGGCGTCTACTCATGCCGTATACAGTCAGACGCGAAGAAACGGAATCTCGAGTGGGCTTTTTGAGATTCATCCCGGTCCTGAAGACTTCAGGATCTTCAGTGCACTCGATGTTTTGTCAGAATCAGCTGACTTTGACCAGAAATAAACTTGTACGTCAATCTCAAGATCGTCACTTGGATGAATTATCCAGAATTCACTCATCAAAAGACGGACGTCAATAGCAAAATCCTCGTTTGGATAAACTATCCAGACTTTTACTCAGCAAATTTTATGGAAATAAAGTAAACACTCTAATTTATAGTAATGTTTTTAGAATACTTAGAATTAAGTTACAACGACCAGTGATAAGTATAAAAGCATTTAACTGAACGAAGTCGGAGCCAAGAAGAGACGAAAAGAGCTGCTTACGCATGTTTTATAACCCGCGCGATTTTGACGTCACAGTAAAATTTGTTTAGCGGCGACAGTCAGGCAATTAAGGTTTACGATTTGTTTAAGATGTACGTGTAATCACTCGCCAAGCGATGGGAAAACGTCTATCAAAACAATCTCACACTAGTTGCGTGACATCCACACGATGTCTCACAGCCGTAGCAACAACAATACTTTCGGCAGAAATTTATTAACTATAGTAAAGTTATATATTCCTAATTTTTTTACATAAGACGTACTGTAATCTCTCCGAAGCGATGAGAAAACTTCAATCAAAGCAGTCTTACACTGTACTCCTAAAATTTGTTTATATAAAATGCACGTGCAATCATTCTCATGATATATACCGTGAATGGAATTTTAATAGCTATTTATGACTGTAATACATTTTAATGGTTGATCACACCAGAAACAACAACCAAGTCCTGACAAGTGTTAGCGAGTAAAATTATCCCTTTCTTACGTATTGGAAAACTTAAAATTTCTAATGTTTTAAAGAAGTTCCATAAGTTTAAAGATAGCTGATTCCAGATTTATCTGAAAAAGATTACCATATTGTTCAATTCAATAGGTTTTCCTCATTGCCGTGATTTTTACTGATCGCTATATCGAGTATTTAAAGCACATATATTACATGTCCAAAAAGTGGATTTCAGAAAATGGTTGTCAATACTTCATCAAAACTAGGGAGTTTATATCACATGTTTGGAAATTATTTTGTTGTATAACTTGTAAATGTACTAATACTTTGTTTATATAATATGCCACAGTATTGACAAATATTTTATAGTACAAAATTTGTTTTTGCTTTAAGGATCTTTTATTTAAAAGGAAATGCATTCAAATAGAATGTACAGGTTTTTTAGGTTGGACATATAATATTCAAAACCTGAAAATTTGCCACGAAACAAAAATTAGGTTATATTTATCAAAGCGAAACACCATCTTCATTTCGATTAAATTATTTTTAGTCTAGTCTGGGCTAGTAATTAGTGTGATCTTTATTCCACAAATGTGCACAAAAAACGTGAGCCTAGGTTAATAATTCCCCACACTACATAGAATTGTGATCTGGACAAACAATATTTGTTTACTAAGTAAACAAAGACATAGTGAATAATTCTTCATTATTGCGTCGAAAATGGCCGAATTCGGGCATGCTCTAAACACTCGATATTACTCGTATATAACATATCTATTATATAAATAGATTAAAATGTTTTATATAAAAGCGAGGGCGAGGTTCATTTTATGAACATAACATATTCGTATATACGAGGCATATCCAGAAAGTAAGTGTACTGAATTTTTGGAGGTTACAATTTTTTTTATTTAAACAAAAAAAATACGTAGTTACCGTAGTACATACTACTAGGTTAGTCAAAAAGGTTTGAAAGCGGAAATGAAAATATATTTTTTTGGGGGGAAATCACTTTTATTGCTCAGTATAGTCTCCCATAAGATCAATACACTTGGTCCAACGATCTTCCAACTTTGTTGTCCCATCACGGAAGTGACTTTCTGGAAGGCCTGCAAAATACTCCTCTACGGCTATAACCTCTTCGTTTGATGAAAAATGCTTTCCATGAAGGAACTTTTTGAGGTGTGAGAACAGCCAGAAGTCAGAGGGAGCTAAATCTGGCGAATAGGGTGGATGCTGCAACAATTCGTACCCCAATTTACTGATTTTCGCGATGGTTTTTTGAGCTGTGTGAGCAGGTGCATTGTCATGATGAAAAATGATTTTTTTCTTCTGCAAACCGGGTCTTTTTTCACAAATTTTTTCATCCAACTGGTCCAAAAGGTCACAATAATAATCAGAGTTGATTGTCTTACCAGTTTGGAGATAATCTATCAATAAAATTCCTTTTGCATCCCAAAAAACTGACGCTAACACCTTCTTGGCCGATTTCTGGACACGAACTCGCTTCGGAGCCAAAGTGCCTGGTTCACACCACTCTTTAGCCTCTTGTTTTGATTCAGAATCATGGTGGTAGACCCAAGTTTCATCCATAGTGATGAATCGACGCAGAAAATTCTTTTTATCCTTTCGAAATTGCTCCAAATGTTGCTCAGAAAGTCGCATTCGAACGTGTTTTTGTTGCATTGTTAGCAAATGCGGCACCCATTGTGCACACCGTTTTTTGAAACCCAAAACTTCAGCCAAAATATGCCATGTTGTTCCATGTGAGATGCCTATGGTGTCAGCTATCACATCCACAGTCGATCGATGATCTTTCAAAACCATATCCTGTATTTTCGCTATGATTTCTGGTGTTGATGCACTTTTTGGATCGTGGATCGTCTTCAACGCTTGTACGACCACACTTAAACTCCAAAACCCATCGGTGAACGGTTGGAAATGAAGGAGAAGACTCCTTTAATACTTTCATCATCTTTGCATGGATCTCAGTAGCCGATAAACCTTCCAAAACAAACAATTTAATCACTACACGATATTCGGATTTTTCCATTGTTAAAAAATACACTGACACGTCAACTTCAAATGGCTTGTAAACAAAGAATGAATTGACAGATCGAAATGAAATTTTGAGTACGTTCTTATGAAAGATGAAATATTAAAATGGCGTAGAAATTTTGGTTTTTCTACTGCTCCATAGATGTCGTTTTCAAAACTTTGTGACTAACCTATTATATGTAAGCTATTTTTCGACATAGTCGCCATCCCTCTCAATGCAGGTGGTGAAGCGGGGTATCAACTTTTTGATGCCTTCCTCGAAGTAGTTTCCCGCCAACCCCTCCGTCCACTTTTCCACCGTCTCCTTTACCTCCTCGTTGGTTGAAAACCTTTTTCCACCCATGTGCAGCTTCAGGGAGGTAAAGAGGTAGTAATCTGAAGGTGCTAGGTCAGGGGAATGCGCGGGATGGTTCAGGACATCCCATTTAAACGAGGCGAGCAGTTCCTTCGTGGCGTTGGCCGTGTGTGGTCTGGCATCGTCGTGCAGCAGGCAGACGCCCTTTGTCAGCATGCCTCTCCTCTTGTTCTGAATCGCCCTCCGCAATTTTTTTAGGGTCTCACAGTATCTTGCAGAGTTGATGGTCTCCCCTTGAGGCATATATTCAATTAAAATTATGCCTTGATAGTCCCAAAACACGGATTCCATGATTTTCTTGGCTGAAATTGTGGTTTTGAACTTTTTGGCGGAGGGTGAAGAGGTGTGACGTGACCGTTTTTAAACTCGCGACACCACTTGTACACACTCGTACGATTCATAGCTTTATCACCATATGCAGTTTTCATCTGATTATAAACCTCAACCGGAGGTTTTCCCTTCCAAACGAGATAACGGATGATGCCGCGTATTTCGCACTTCACGGGAGATTGGATTGACATTTTTCACAAAACTTGTTGTCGCGTCGACACTTCTCAACATACGGACCTCGAACTGGTCTCGTTGCGGAGGGGAAATGTCAGGCTACACGGAAGTGTAGCCAACATGTCGAAAATAAAATCCATCCGGTCGTGAGAGCCTCAGTACACTTACTATCTGGATACGCATAGTACATACATACACATCATAATGCCGTGTTCTCTGCGGGGTAGGCAGATATAACAGATCATTTGACTTTTATGTAAAAGCGAGGGTGAGGTTAATTTTATGAACATATATACATACATACACATAATGCCGTGTTCTCTGCGGGGTAGGCAGAGATAACAGATCATTTGACTTTTATGTAAAAGCGAGGGTGAGGTTAATTTTATGAACATATATACATACATACTCGTACACCATAATGCCGTGTTCTCTGCGGGGTAGGCAGAGATAACAGATCATTTGACTTTTTATTGCTGCACATAACTTTCACCTCATCCACATTTATACATTTCATCATGCACAACATTTTAATATTCATATTTCTCACATAACGTTATTTCGAAATCTGGTGTTGATTCAGCCACATTGTTTCCCCGTTCATTCTCTCCACTTGTCCAAACTATTTTAATCCATTTTTCATCTCAATAAAACTATTCATTTTATCCATGCATTTATTTTTTATGTCTTCATTCCGCCTTTTTTCACACATTGACGCTACAAAAGTTTTTGTTAATGCACGCATATCCCCTGCATTAATCTAACGTTATTCTTCATCTACCTAGTCCCTAGCATCACTTTCATAAGTCAAGCTGGGCAACAACACACTGTCTTTTTTGCTACTTCTGATAGAGCGCCGTTGTTGCACATTACATTAAACGCTTCGTTTACCTTGTTCCATATCTGTTCACTTCCTTCAAGGTCCTTTTGAACTCTCCGTTTACTCATTAACATACTGCCCACAAAATAGAACTCATCTGCTTGTTCCAGTTTGTGAACATGACGTACATATTTTATTCTTCATCGCGTGCTTAATGCTGAGCGTCGTGATCCTCTGATATATACAAAATTTGGTGCACTACTTATTTCCATTATTCCAAGTTCTGGGCCATATTGAATACGGTGTTTAAAGAGGGAGTTAACTCCTTTATTTGGTCTTCGTTTTATTGAATACCGTGCATGTTTTCTTCAACTGTACCCATGATAATCAGCTTCTTCAGAATTCGGTTATTACTCCTAGCAACATACTCAAAGTATATAAAGATTCTATTCCCACATATTGGGGAAAGTTTTTTGATAATCTGTAACTTTAAGATAACAGAGATGTTGGTGCGTCTTACGGTCCAGGGGATATGAGGTATTCACATGCCTTGCAGTTCATAAAATACAGACAATCTGCGTCATACACCACATCTTGAAGACATTTATGACGTTTCATTCCTTCTTTCTTATTGCCTGTATAGTATCACTCCAGACTGTATGTGCTATGGAAAAATACTTCAGATTCAACTAAACGGATTTTGTTCTTCTTCTGGTTAATCTATTAGTGAGCCAGTTCTTAATAATTTAAATACACCATATTTTAACTTATAAAACGGTAAGCTTTACTTTCTCTCGACTTTGATTTACAATATGTCCTCTGTTGAATGTTATTCAAATATTTTTTTTCTATACAATCCTTTTTTATTTTTTCTGTGAACTCAAAAAATTTATTTATAAATAACTTAATTGAAAATAACGGATTTAGTTATAGCAACAACAGATTTACATATATTTTAGTTTCTTTACATGAAAAGTAATGTTCACATTAAACGATGAAGTGACTCCCTCTGGGAATTGCTATGCCATCGGCAATATCGAGACTAGATTCACGTTTCATATTTTCCTCTTAGCTGCTATAGTCTCTGGAGATTTTCGGCTTCAATAATCAGCTTCCATCATTTTCCAAGTTGTTGTGATACCGCTTCCAATTTTCGATTTTTCGTTACAACCATTTTTATCGAAAAAAAGAAAGAAACACCGTAGTCCCGTAAGTGGATATATATTAAGTTTATCAGGAGAGTTGAAAGTTAAATTAAAATGCGAGCTGGTTACTCTTTCTTGCTTTATGCCTTCTACCACAATTTTATCAGTTGAGAATCTTAAATTTTTAAAATATCAGTTGGCAAAACAACTCTCTAGACAGGAGAGTTAAACTTTTATGTAAGAAATAAAAAGACAACTACTTCTTATTGAAACATTCATCACGCAGGATCATCACATTTTTTACCGTGACGAAAGGTGTGTCAGTAATCAAAAGGAAGAAAAAAAGTTGGCCGAGAGTAAGACCAAGTTTGAGTTTAATTGTATTAAGTACAACGCAATCTCGGAGTCTTTTTATTACCCCAATTTCTTATCTGACGTTTGTTAGTGCGACTATAATATTTTTATCTTAGGCCATAAAAAAAACTGGGGATGGTGAATTTTTCAACGAACATAAAATTTTTCGCAAAATGAGTATTACAACTTTTATATAAAAGCTTTTTTCTGCTGAAAAATATGCTTAGTGAACTTGTTTCCTCGCCTTTCATCCGACTTGCTTGATTTAGTGATATTAATCAAAATGATTTTTATGGCTGAGGGCTCACATCGAATGAATATTGAATGTTTATCGCCCGTAAATAGCAATTATGCTGAAAGCTTAAAGATATTCTCGAAAGTCTATGAAGTTTTCAAAGATTTAATTGGATTTGAGATAATTTTACGATTTAATAAATAATCTTTTGAAATAATGTAAATGTACACTTTTATCTCGTGCTGTTAAGAATTAACGATGATTTTATGAACACATTATTTCTTCAAACAGATAAAAGTTTCAAATATCACCCAAAATATTCATTTTTAGGCAAGTTTATGCATTAAGATGTGTTTACATTTCAATGTAACAATTTTTTTATATGTCTGTGATTAAAGCCAACCCATTAATTTTGAATTCATATTCATATTGAAAAACAAAAAATAATGCCTGTCTGACATTTCATTGAAAACGGTGACTATTTGTGACCATAATTATTACTTGTCGTATTTTTTATTACTGAACATCATGGTCGCCCTTAACAATTTGTTTGAATCCATCTTTGCAATCGTAGTTCGAAGAGTAGTTCTTTTGCATCCCTTATTTGGCTGCACTAACGCATTAGAGTGCCTCCTTTTGTATTCTGTTATTCACGCCATTCACAACTACTAGACTTATTTCTTTGCAGCGGGCGATGTGTCTTAAGAATTAAAAGAGACTCGTCAAGTACTTGTTGTTAACAATCTGTCACCAACTGAAAGTTTTTCTAGAGTGTATGCATTTATATATTTTGGCATCTATGATATTCGTCACATATTTCTCCAGCTCCATAATCCAGATGTATCTATTTTGAGTCTCTCGCTTGTTCGGAAATTCAAGAGTGAGGAATATTCCATGACATATATAAGAATAGAAAAGACGAGAGACTTCACCAGTCCATTTTTTAGTGAAAACAATATTATTCTACTTCTTTTCCAGTTTTGCTTAAGCAGTAACAATCAATAAAATTTAATTAAGAGATTTTTGCAAACTTGTACAAAACAGTGAAAAATGATGAATCTCTAAGCAATGCTTTATCCTACACTATACACATAAAATTTTGATCTATGTGTTCTGATAAAATTGTATGACAAAGATCAGCACAGCGAAAAATTCTCTGAATTTGTCTCTAAAAGTAAAAAAAAACGTCAAAATAATTTAAAAAAAGTTCATTTCATTATCTTTCATAGAAATAAGCATTCTTCTTTTACATATATGTTATACTTACCATTACGACGATTTCATGCTGAGGTAGGCATAGAAGACATACTATTAGACTTTTCTATCTCGACATACACATAATACGTCGCCTCTTTTACATCCATACAGCTCCTACGATATCTCTTACTTCTTATATTTCTTTCTTTAAAAATATCACTGGCATGATCAAAACATATTTTCCATTGATCTTTCTCTATAACGCATTCTACTCACATTTGCACTGTATATTTATTTTGTTAGTCTTTCTTCAGTCATTCGTTCCATGTGCTCAAACCGTGTGAGAGTGCGCTTTTTCATCGTATTCAATTCATCAGCATTAAGTTCACATTCGATTCCAAATACTTCGTTGCGTATTAGTTCATACATTATCATCCCATGAATTCTTTTAATTTTGCTTGTTCTACAGCAAGTTTTGCCTCTTTTCAGTATTTTTTTCTCACACACGTTTCCCTCACATAGAAAAATGGTGCTAAAATACTGTTATGGATTATCTAAGCAGATTTCGACACCCAAAGTGTACATGTTTAGTGCCTTATTGACTTTGTTTTCTATCGCTACATGCCGTTACTTTCCACCATCTGAGAAAATACTACCTAAATTGTAGAATTCTTAAACTTGCTTCAATCTTTTATTACTCCCCCATATATTGCATACATTTTCCTTTCAAACTTTAGCAATATTCATTCTCTGGTCTTTCTCTTTACATCTAACATACAATTTAACATACTAACGAGACTCAGTAACTTATCCTCATTCTCCATGAACACTACCATACGAGTATCATGAGCATATTGCTATCCAGACACATTCACATTTGTCTTGTTTTTTTAGAAAATAATTATACTATGGGTAAATATTGCTAAGTACTTTATACGCTGAATTCTGACAATTTAGCTTTGGCGAATGAATCAACATTGTTTGGCGTTTGTTTATATTAATTTAAACATTAAACAATTTAAACCAATTGGGTAGTATTTATCGTGTCTTTCTCAAATAATTTCGGCAGCCGCTCATTGCGAACAAATTGAACGATTTAATAACCTGACGTAATATAATATAATCAACTACCTTTTCTTATCTGAGATAGCGAACAATCTTTCGTTCTAAGATAAAAATGGATATTATATAACCAACACAAGAATCACACATCACAACATAATCAATAATAAAATATTATTCTTATTGTAAAATTTGAAACATCACGAGTATGACATAGAGATCAAACCTTAAGTAACATAGTGTATGTGTATATCATAATACAACATTGAGGAGAGTTTTATAAGTTAATGTTATCCAAATCTATCAATATTCGTGGGCGCAAAGACATTTCGACCATAATCTTTTTCAGGTTGTCTGTAAGAGATAGACATTCGTAAACAAAACTCCAAGATAAGTCGTTGTTAGCGTTTTCCTAATACCTTGGAGCTGTTGGGTTAGTATTCCTAAGCCGTTAAAAATTAACGGTAACAATAATAACCATAGGTCACCTCGGAATTAATTTAATATTAATAAAGTTAAAAAAACTTGTCAAATTCAAGACTTTGGAATCGACCACAACTGTTTTACCTTTTAACCAAATCTATGGTTCTAAATAAATTTAAGGGCTGAAACTCAAATGAGTTAAAGTATAATTTTTATCGATTTGATTTTATTATAAAATTCCATATTCTCCATGATAATACATTTTTATACGTAAGTAGACATTAAAAGTATTAGTAAAGTTTGTATTCAGTTTAAACAATATTTTTAAAAAGGATCTTTCGCAGTTTTGTTGACAAAAAAATGTACAATTAACTTATTGCCTTTTTGTTCTTATTAGTCGTGCGGCTCATGGCTGAACGTCATGGTTCGCTGATGATCTGATACTTAGAGGATGATGCGCTTTTACTTCCATGATGAGTACAGTACTCATTGAGGAACTTACCTTATTGGAAACCGTCATCTTACTCGCCCCCCCTCAACACTTCCAATGTCACTTTCAGTTCCTACAGATTCCCGTAATCTTTTCATACGACATGTCCGAAATATTACAAAATTCTCTTTCTACATATCGTTGACAGGCTTTATTTGACTTGTAGATCTTGGAGGATAAACACATTGGTGTGTCTTGCAGTCCACGCGTCTCGAATCACTTGGCGCCATCACTACATCTAATGTATTCAACTTCCTTTTACTCATCGTACAGGTTTCCATTCCATAGAGTGCTATGATGTTCTTACGAGACAAATATTGGTATTGAGAAGTACGAGTATAGTTACATTTATTCTGTATCCTTATAAGTGAAATTTAATTATCGACTAAAAAAATAATAATTTATCTGTGTCGAAATTCTTTCACGAGTTTTGACAGACAAATTAGTAATTTCTTATACGAGTATCATTACATAATTATTGTAGCGTTTTGTTTTCTGAGCATTTGATCATCTTGAAAATAAAATATAAGGGAATATAAACATGTTTGATCATATGATCACATAAACATGTTTGATGGAATTAATATATTATTGTATGCTTTTTTTTAGATTTTGCGTCAACGTCAACGTTCAACGTCAATCGTACCAGGTATAAACTCTAGTTGAGGTTGATTTTGTTAAAAGAAAAAAAATACGACCTCCGTGGTCCAGTTGGTACAACACTTGTTTTACAGCCCGATGGTAACATATTTGATTTCCGTTGACAGTTATTCTTAAAAAGGATTCCAGTTTGGTGTACACTTAAGACCTCTAAAATATATTTCTGGTTGGTTGGAAGATATTACCATGGCAATAAGCTTTCCAAGTTGTACTATATACAACGAAAGTGTAAAATAAATACATAAATAAATAATAGGTTTATTGATAGCAACATAGTATGTATAGATTATATTTAAATAACACTTCTATAGCACATAAATTGCAGATACTACATTAAATATAGAAGCTATCAAAAGGTCTGGGCTCATCTAATAGCATCCCCTCGGCCAAGATACACCCCACCAATATAGGGCGAACCCAGCCACGGGGACACCAAATGTTTTTCAGCCCACACCCTTGAACACGTAGAACAAGAATATATAAAAAAAACACAGAAAATAAATAGATGACAAAAAAAATACATTCAAGAGAGAAGACACTAAAAAGATCCGGGCTCATCCCACAAACATTCCCCCGGCCGAGATACACCCCACCAATGTAGGGCGAGCTCGACCGCAAGGGCATCAGGGGGCTTCCATCCCACACCCCCGCATACCTAGATTATAAATATAAGAAAAAAAAAACAAAAACGTATGGCAGAAAACAAAATAAAAAGTAAACCCACGATGATAACAAACGCTTTTCCGTTAACAGATCTTTAAGTTTACACCTTTCAGATAGTAGTTTATTCATCATAACAACGAGAATTCCGCTCGAGAACATTTCGAAGATTGCTCTGAACAGAAGGTGGACAACCGTTTAGGTTTATAGTAACTCTTACTTGGAAAATCTTTAAATATTGAGAAAGACTCTCTCCAATCATATTTTTAATTAGTATTATTTTTGGATAAATAAAATTGCAAAACGGAAAAAAGTCATGAGAGTTTTGACGAAAACATATTGAAAATTACTGGTCTGTAGCCATACATGTCCTCGAGTGTTAAGAAATTGCCTCATAATATCTTAATGGTTACATTTTTTTGGGAAATGCTACAAGTTACAATCACGTAGATTTATCGCCCACCTAAACTTTCAAGAAGTACTTTAAGATCAATAAACAAAATCAACAAGTCAGAACTTTCTCATTTTACGGCAGTAGGCTTCAACACATTCAACAAATGTGCGTATGTCTGAAAGCTTTGCCTACATTTTAGCGAAAATGTAAGAAATGTTCTGATTAAATTGTTTTATACTTGGAATTTCTCAATGTCGAATGAAAACGTATATACTTAAGTGATTAAAACAGTCGAGAAGTTTTTGAAACAAGTAGAAAAATATTTATTTTTAATGTAAAGAATTCTAAAATGTTTATAAAAAATGTATTTTTTTGGCATACTTAACATGTTTATTATTTATTATTACATATCTACAAATATACCAGGACGCCGTTTCCCTGTTGGTACAGGCAAAGAAGACAGATGGCTAAACTTTCATTTCGCAACGCACATATTTTGGCTCCTCATATCCATACAACTTCTTTGATTTCCCAGACTAATCACTTCATTTCGTATTCTATCATACATTGTACGTACTCTGCCACTCCAGCATTTTTCTGCAGTGCAAGTATCAGTACAGAATTTACTTGGCCCTTTTCAGTATTTTTATGCGTTCATGTTTCATTGTCATACTCGTACATTAAAGTCAATAGTAAAATGCTGTTGTGAACCATCATCGTAGGATATTTTGATACTGTTTGGTTCTACTATTTATTCTTATCACATTTATTTATGTATAAATTTAATTACATCATTTTAATTTCTTTTTATTGTTTAATTTTTTATTTAGCAAGATAGGTTGATTTTCAGTTCAATTTCCCCATCACCCACGTTGTGATGTGGAAAAAAGATCCCCATTCAGCATGATCTACGCTAGAAGATGTATAACATCTTTATTTATTATGAGGGCGACGTCACGTAGTGACGAAAATGAACCTGCCTAAAATGACTTCTTCTCCGGTGACGATACACCTGAGTATGAAGAGAATGGAAGTCACGAGGGTCTTAAGGTTCGAAGTAACGAGGATGATAGATAGACGATTTTAAGTCCTGTAGGAAAAGCGTAAATGGAACAATTGTTCAGAATGTGATTCATAGTCTGATTGTCACCCAAAATAAGTCTAAAGTCACTATTTATGCATGCAACATGCAGTGCTACCCATATCTTTGTCGTGCCATTTTGAAAAATAAACACACCTTATTTCAGAACTGTAGGACTTTTTTTATATACTTTATGTTAATATGGAGAGAAAACCAAATGTATTATACTATTCTACATTTTATGTAACTTCCCTGAACATTTAAGTCTGATACCATATATACATTCCATCATGCCGTTTTACTGTTGGGATAGGCAGAGGGGACAGAGCGGAAGTCTTTCCTATCTCGATACACATCTTTCGCCTCTTCCACATTCATATATCTTCTCATGCATTTCCTACTATTTTTCTGACAACGTTTCATTATTTCAAAATTTCATTCATTTGATCCAACCATCCTTTCCTTGGTCTTCCTCTACCTTAAATTTGCACTATTTGCTTTGTTTTTTTTTATTCATTCGTTCCACATGCCCAAAGCATTTCCGAGTGATTTTTTGCATCTTACTCAACACATCAGTATTAAGTTTACACTCATACCTAATCACCTCATTCAGTTTTCTGTAATGTATTGTCCCCCCATGTACTTGTTTACTTTTCTCAGTGCACGCTTTTCTAAAGCATCTATTCGGCTCATTTTTACTATTTTTCCACTTCCGTGCTTCAAAATTGGTACTAAAATATTGTTGTGGATTATTATTTTAGCAAATTTGGATTCTGTCCGGTACGAGTGTATATGTTTTATTGCCTCTTTGACCTTGTTTTCTATCGCTTCACCCCGTTCGATATCCCTCTTATCTCTTCCACTGTCCGAGAAAATACTACCTAAAATATTATGAAAATAAAAAATGTCCAAGTATAAATTATTCGATATTTAGGTAAAATTTGTTTAACGTATCTAGGTTTCATACCCGTTTATCAAATGAATGAATAGCTGATAGAATACATTTTATGACGAGAATTCGTAATGATGATGTGATATACTTGAAATATTCCACTCATAAAATAATATCATGACTCTTATTTCGAACTCTTCTACCTGGCTATGTTTAGTTTTAAAAAGTGATATCGTATAAATAGATTTTTCAATGTTGATCTTCTCATAATTAATATTACAGTTTTACAAAGTTAACTCCGAAATGTTTCAACAAAGTTTGATTTTTATTATCATCCATTCAGAGTATCATGTACTCAATCAATAAACCAAGTTGAAAATTAACTGTAATTGGCATAGTAACACAAAATGATGACTAGTGAGTATATAGCTTCAATCACCCATAATTTGGGTAGTGCGAGGTGATGTAGAAAGGGTTGTTAGAATCACAATTTCAGAACACTTGCTATTAGGGAGGGTAATTAAATCAAGGGAACACAATATATCCTCCATGTAAAATGATATTTCGCATTGCGTGTTACCTACATAGGATTTCTCGGATTTAATGTGAATGTTGGATCATTTAGATATTGGATTATATTATCCGCCCTAACTTTGAATGAATAAAAATTAACTAAATTTGAATTATTATTTATAGTTAAGGCATCTGTGGAGGTTTAATGACATTGCAATTGGTTTTGTTAAAAAGTGCTTAGTGCACTTTATGTAACGGTATAATTTTACCGGTTTCAAGATTTTTAGTATTGTTTGTGCTTCCCTGATGATTAGGTGAAAACCTTGAAACCGGCAGGGTTATACCGTTATATAAAGTGGAATAAAGTAAACTTGACTAAACATTATAAATTAAACAGAATTCTTTATTTCTTCAATAGATATTGTAGGTAATTGAAAATAT
Source organism: Odontocerum albicorne (assembly GCA_949825065.1). Taxonomy (NCBI): domain Eukaryota; kingdom Metazoa; phylum Arthropoda; class Insecta; order Trichoptera; family Odontoceridae; genus Odontocerum; species Odontocerum albicorne. The sequence continues at coordinate 28,520,212 of OX463841.1, read as the reverse complement.
TCGATTGTGGTTTAAAAACATTTCTGAATCAAAAACTGTAGTTTATAAAAATATAATTAAGTTTGATATTTAAGACAATCTCATACCATATCAATTTACATTTGCTAGGGGTTGAAAGCCATTTATCCGTAGGCTGCAAATACTTAATTAAGATTTTAATAAATCTGTTTTTGCAGAACATCTTTGCAAGCTTTATTTTTGTGTATTTTGTTTAATGTTTTTTTAAGTGTATTAGAACAAATATTATATTTTAGTTGTGTTCATGTTATTGGTTGCAATAAACATCTAAATTTAAAACTCCCCATTAACTTGAGCACTAAGTTTACGTATAAAATTTTCTTCTAAAATAATACAAATTTTCTGACTACACGATCATACGTCATTTGGGAAACGTTCCATGCAGTTTCTTGCAACAAAAATTTCCAACACATTACTGTGGGCGAGTGGGGAATTTTTTTATGGCGTGTGTTTAAATTTAAAAAAAGCATGGAGAAATTCTTAGACATGGGGAGAGCGAGGAGTGATGAGCTTTTGGAGGTTGCGCCAAAGGCAAATGAGTGAATGACAGATGCGAATGTAGATTATGTGATAGGGAGTTGATGGACAAGATTTTGAAGGGGGTTGTTGAGATTATTATGCTGTTGAAGTTAAGAATTGCTTGATATATGAGTATGTGAATGCAGATTGTGATGCCTAAAATTAAAATGAAATGAATAGATAAACTTCTTTGACTCTTAGTTTAGGGTTATGTAAAATAAGTCAAATATAAAAACATTTGAGTATTCTGATTATACGCAGCTAGAATTCTATATGAGATTGGGATTTATTGTAATTATGTGAATCGAGGGTGTGAATATTTCAGCTGAGAGTTTGATTATTCTAGATAAATATAATATATGAAATTTGTGATTGAGAACTAAGACTACTTTGTCACAGGTTTTGCCTAGTGAAGCGATTGTCTATATATCTACAAACTGGAGATTTTTTTTATTTGTTACGTACTTGTACTCTACGATTCATCTTTCCATTAAAATTATATACATTTTTACTCTTGAATATATTGAAGGTTTTGGCTTAAGCTTTGTGGAATTCCGTATTAAAATATTTTACAATAAATAACTTTGTCTTCCAATAAATATAGTAATTAATAGAATAAGAACATATTTTCTAGTTAAATATTTCTATTCTTGTATTGTAGATAATAATAATTATAAAAAACATAACCTCTAGAATAAATGAAATATGACCTTGATACCTGATATGAATAACGTACGATATGTATAACAGAAAAAGTAGAGAGAAGCTTTTTCCAAATCGCAAGGCGTTTCCGGTCTCCTTGTACGATTGTTTTAACACTTTCATCATATACTCGTATTATATGATGGAGTTGTACGATTCACCCTTAATTGTTAATTAATTATTCATGGCAAGATACAAGACCAATTTTTCTTCGGTTCGTTTGCTTGGCTTTGGATTGATTACACTATTCCGTGTTTAGCGGTCATCAGAAGAACAAGGTTGTATATCAAGCACTATAGGGAATAATATATAAACGAAACCAAAAATCCAAAATTTTAGTGTCTTTGATTTGATTTCAACATGGATTAAGATGCGTAATTATTGCTTTAATATATATTTTCAACCAACCAGCTTTTCTTCGATAAGAAGTTGTTATAATCAATGACAGATTTTCCAAAAAATATTCATTTAAATTCATGTAAAACAATAATTATAGGTCTAGATGCAAATAATTCGTTCAAGGATAAGGAAGATGGCAAAGGAAGATTATTCTGAGTACTTAAATTTTCTTGTACAATTTTTTTATTGAACGTGATTAAAGTATATATCTTAATCTGAATATTATTAAACAACAGTATATTTACGTGATTTGTAAATCAGTAATTGAATGCGGCATACTACGCTAGCGAAACACAATAAAAATGCCTGACTAAAGTACATTAGCCAATCATGAAAACAATCCTAGGCGTGCCTTTTAGAATACCAACATATGAATTACAAAAGAGATATGGTCGTTTCAAGTGTACAGTACGACTCCTGTCATATGTACGAAGCATATCCAGAAAGTAAGTGTACTGAATTTTTGTAGGTTACAATTTTTTTTATTTAAACAAAAAAATTACGTGGTTACCGTAGTACATATGTAAGCTATTTTTCGACATAGTCGTCATTCCTCTCAATGCAGGTGGGGAAGCGGGGTATCAACTTTTTGATGCCTTCCTCGAAGTAGTTTCCCGCCAACCCCTCCGTCCACTTCTCCACCTCCTCCTTTACCTCCTCGTCGGTTGAAAACCTTTTTCCACCCATGTGCAGCTTCAAGGAGGTAAAGAGATAGTAATCTGAAGGTGCTAGGGCAGGGGAATGCGCGGGATGGTTCAGGACATCCCATTTAAACGAGGCGAGCAGTTCCTTCGTGGCGTTGGCCGTGTGTGGTCTGGCATTGTCGTGCAGCAGGCAGACTCCTTTTGTCAGCATGCCTCTCCTCTTGTTCTGAATCGCCCTCCGCAATTTTTTAGGGTCTCACAGTATCTTGCAGAGTTGATGGTCTCCACTTGAGGCATATATTCAATTAAAATTATGCCTTGACAGTCCCAAAACACGGATGCCATGATTTTCTTGGCTGAAATTGTGGTTTTGAACTTTTTGGTAGAGGGTGGAGAGGTGTGACGCCATTGTTGAGACTGCCTTTTGGTTTCAGGCGTGTAGTGTGCAACCCAAGTTTCATCTCCAGTAACGATGGAGCGGAGAAATTCATCTCCATGGAGTTTGCAGCGCCTCAAAAACTCTTGCCCGGCCTTCACTCGATTCAACTTGTGTTGGTCTGTCAGCTGTTTTGGGACCCACCTCGCGGACAGTTTCCGATATCCGAGGGTTTCTGTGATGGTTTCGTGTAGTAGAGATCTGGAGATTTGCGGAAACATCGTAGAAAGTTCATCCACAGTCAATCTGCGATCGTCACGGAGCGCATTTTCGATTTTTTCCACAATTTCGTCAGTCACAATTGAAGGTCTTCCGCTCCTCTGATCATCATGCACAGACATATGACCGTTTTTAAACTCGCGACACTTCTTGTACACACTCGTACGATTCATAGCTTTATCACCATATGCAGTTTTCACCTCATTATAAACCTCAACCGGAGGTTTTCCCTTCCAAACGAGATAACGTATGACGCCGCGTATTTCGCACTTGGCGGGAGATTGGATTGACATTTTTCACGAAACGTGTTGTCGCGTCGACACTTCTCAACGCACTGACCTCGAACCGGTCTCGTTGCGGAGGGGAAGGGTCAGGCTACACGGAAGTGTAGCCAACATGTCGAAAATAAAATCCATCCGGTCGTGAGAGCCTCAGTACACTTAGTTTCTGGATATGCCTCGTATATAGAATGGTCGACTTCAAGTAAAAACCTTTCTAATCCGAGAATGAACGTTACATTGGACAGACATGTGTTGTTTATTTGGCTCCAAAAATATTCAACATGGTTCTATTGGAGATAATATATGGTATATATTTCTCTCGTGATCCTCCGCTATGTCTGAAAACTTGGTGCACCACCTGTCTTGACCCTTCCCGGCCCTGGATCATTTTAAATATATCGTTTAAAGACAATCTAGATAATTTCTTTATTTGGTTCGTTCATCTTGACATTTTCCTCTTGGTTGTTTTTTCGCAACAGTTCTCGTGATCGCTAGCTTCTCCAAACGTTAATTAGTCTTTTTTCGTAATGAGTCTAAAGTATGTTAGGATTTTTCTCCTTTATTTTGTCGAAAGTCTTTCGATAAAATCTTCTTATAAGATAAACTAGACACTGATGTTGTCATGCGGTTCATGCTATATGAAGCATCTGCCTGCGACACCATATCTCGAAGGCTTCAATCATGTTTCTTTACTTCTTTCTCATGCTCCATGTTTCCGCTCCATAGAGTACTATGGAGAATACTAGAGATTTCACTAAAAAGATGTTGGTTCTTCTGATTAAAGACCGGTTAGTATACGAGTATATAGTTAGAGAATAATGAGATATAAAAGAAAAATATTTCAATAAAGAAATAAAAAATTATATTTTATCTAGCCAGTCATGATTATCCTACAATACATAAAACCTGAATCGTGAGTGGGTGTGTATGTATATGTATATGTAGGTGTGGGTGTGGGTGTGAGCGCAGGTGAGAGTTTGTGTGTTTGTTGTGTGTGTTTGCGTGTGTATGTTTATGTACGTTTGTGTATGTGTGTACCAGTGGACATGTGGTAATTAACAAATATTATAGGTTAATGTGACTTTAACTGAATTGGATTTTTATTACTTTGCATCTAAATACTCTCTTCATTACGGACCCATTCAGGAAAGTGAACAAAGTTCTTTGATACATGAAAATGAAAGAATAAAGAAAATAAATATCTCAGATATATAAGGAAAATTCCAACATATTGAGGTGACCCTCAAAATAAATAGACTAATTATCTAGTGTATTTTTTTTCTACAACTGCTATTTATTTATGGAATTTGATTAAGACTGGCTAATGACTTAGGTGGTTAAATATTGTAATTATATTAATATTAATTTGGACTATTGTAACGATGAGCTAACTTTATTGTTAAAAAAACGCCTGATTATTAAAGTAAAATAAATCTATATAAAATCTAAGTATAATAAAGATTTGATTTAATTGACAAACTTAGAAGCTAACTTGAATATACCTTTCAAAATTTGAAAAAGTTTTCAGCATTTGCAGTCAGTAATAAATTTTGTTCTTAATAGCGTTTCTCATTACGTCGCCGAGTCATAATAAAATGATAATTTATATAGCAGATAGTGGATTTTCTTCAACAGCGCTCTTACTCGAGATACAATCCAATAAATATTAAGATATTAAAAATATTGCAAAAAAACAAGTTGAGAGTAAAGATAGGAAGGTGGTGGCTATAGCCCTTAGATTAGGAACTTCCCAACATTTGCATATGTTAAGAAAAATATATTTAGAAGACGAACTTTCTTGTTCGTCTTTAAAACATTTAAACATGTTTAGAAGACGAAGATGATCTACAAATAAACCAATATATTCCAATGTTTGATAGTAACACATTTGAGTTTAGGTGGAGTCTAGTGTATGTATGTTGTTTCACAAATAATCATAAACTTTGATAAGACTCCCAAAATGTTGTATTCAAGTGCTTCCTATAGCTGCACATGCCACCCATATACCTAACAATTTGAGGCAGACAAAGATCAATCCAATTGAAATATTACTATGTGTGATAGAAACGATATGTGATAGTAACACATTTGGGTTTAGGTGGAGTCTAGTGTATGTATGTTGTTTCACAAATAATCATTAACTTTGATAAGTCTCTCAAAATGTTATACTCAAGTGCTTCCTATAGCTGCACATGCCACCCATATACCTAACAATTTGAGACTGACAAAGATCAATCCAACTGAAATATTAATTGAGAACGTTGAACAAAGTGTCATATAAGGAGTTTGCATGGTAATTTCTAAGATCATCTGAATGACGTGGGTTTTTAAGCATTTTCTTAGTTTTTTATGTATAATTATGTAAATACGTCCAGTTTTGGAATTGTAACGAAAAACTGCCAATATGTTTCATACTGAGAGTTATTAAATCTCGCAAGTGGCTGCCACTCGGACCTATTGGATTGTCACGAGTATGTACTCGTAGCATATGAATGTTGAGGGTGTAAGTGCCAATATGTTTCATGCTGAGAGTTGTGAAATCTCGCAAGTGGCTGCCGCTCGGACCTATTGGATTGTCACGAGTATGTACTCGTAGCATATGAATGTTGAGGGTGTAAGTGCCAATATGTTTCATGCTGAGAGTTGTGAAATCTCGCAAGTGGCTGCCACTCGGACCTATTGGATTGTCACGAGTATGTACTCGTAGCATATGAATATTGAGGGTGTAAGTGCCAATATGTTTCATGCTGAGAGTTGTGAAATCTCGCAAGTGGCTGCTGCTCGGATCTATTGGATTGTCACGAGTATGTACTCGTAGCATATGAATATTGAGGGTGTAAGTGCCAATATGTTTCATGCTGAGAGTTGTGAAATCTCGCAAGTGGCTGCCGCTCGGACCTATTGGATTGTCACGAGTATGTACTCGTAGCATATGAATGTTGAGGGTGTAAGTGCCAATATGTTTCATGCTGAGAGTTGTGAAATCTCGCAAGTGGCTGCCGCTCGGACCTATTGGATTGTCACGAGTATGTACTCGTAGTATATGAAAGTTGAGGGTGTAAGTGCCAATATGTTTCATGCTGAGAGTTGTGAAATCTCGCAAGTGGCTGCTGCTCGGATCTATTGGATTGTCACGAGTATGTACTCGTAGCATATGAATATTGAGGGTGTAAGTGCCAATATGTTTCATGCTGAGAGTTGTGATCTCGCAAGTGGCTGCTGCTCGGATCTATTGGATTGTCACGAGTATGTACTCGTAGCATATGAATATTGAGGGTGTAAGTGCCAATATGTTTCATGCTGAGAGTTGTGAAATCTCGCAAGTGGCTGCTGCTCGGATCTATTGGATTGTCACGAGTATGTACTCGTAGCATATGAATATTGAGGGTGTAAGTGCCAATATGTTTCATGCTGAGAGTTGTGATCTCGCAAGTGGCTGCTGCTCGGATCTATTGGATTGTCACGAGTATGTACTCGTAGCATATGAATATTGAGGGTGTAAGTGCCAATATGTTTCATGCTGAGAGTTGTGAAATCTCGCAAGTGGCTGCTGCTCGGATCTATTGGATTGTCACGAGTATGTACTCGTAGCATATGAATATTGAGGGTGTAAGTGCCAATATGTTTCATGCTGAGAGTTGTGATCTCGCAAGTGGCTGCTGCTCGGATCTATTGGATTGTCACGAGTATGTACTCGTAGCATATGAATATTGAGGGTGTAAGTGCCAATATGTTTCATGCTGAGAGTTGTGAAATCTCGCAAGTGGCTGCTGCTCGGATCTATTGGATTGTCACGAGTATGTACTCGTAGCATATGAATATTGAGGGTGTAAGTGCTAATATGTTTCATGCTGAGAGTTGTGAAATCTCGCAAGTGGCTGCTGCTCGGATCTATTGGATTGTCACGAGTATGTACTCGTAGCATATGAATATTGAGGGTGTAAGTGCCAATATGTTTCATGCTGAGAGTTGTGAAATCTCGCAAGTGGCTGCCGCTCGGACCTATTGGATTGTCACGAGTACGTACTCGTAGCATATGAATATTGAGGGTGTAAGTGCCAATATGTTTCATGCTGAGAGTTGTGAAATCTCGCAAGTGGCTGCCGCTCGGACCTATTGGATTGTCACGAGTATGTACTCGTAGTATATGAAAGTTGAGGGTGTAAGTGCCAATATGTTTCATGCTGAGAGTTGTGAAATCTCGCAAGTGGCTGCTGCTCGGATCTATGGGATTGTCACGAGTATGTACTCGTAGCATATGAATATTGAGGGTGTAAGTGCCAATATGTTTCATGCTGAGAGTTGTGATCTCGCAAGTGGCTGCTGCTCGGATCTATTGGATTGTCACGAGTATGTACTCGTAGCATATGAATATTGAGGGTGTAAGTGCCAATATGTTTCATGCTGAGAGTTGTGAAATCTCGCAAGTGGCTGCTGCTCGGATCTATTGGATTGTCACGAGTATGTACTCGTAGCATATGAATATTGAGGGTGTAAGTGCCAATATGTTTCATGCTGAGAGTTGTGATCTCGCAAGTGGCTGCTGCTCGGATCTATTGGATTGTCACGAGTATGTACTCGTAGCATATGAATATTGAGGGTGTAAGTGCCAATATGTTTCATGCTGAGAGTTGTGATCTCGCAAGTGGCTGCCGCTCGGATCTATTGGATTGTCACGAGTATGTACTCGTAGTATATGAATATTGAGGGTGTAAGTGCCAATATGTTTCATGCTGAGAGTTGTGATCTCGCAAGTGGCTGCTGCTCGGATCTATTGGATTGTCACGAGTATGTACTCGTAGCATATGAATATTGAGGGTGTAAGTGCCAATATGTTTCATACTGAGAGTTGTGATCTCGCAAGTGGCTGCTGCTCGAATCTATTGGATTGTCACGAGTATGTACTCGTAGTATATGAATGTTGAGGGTGTAAGGGAGCTTCTTTAGAACAGGCAATGAGTCTAATAAGCGCTGGTAAAGGCTGTTTGTCTAGTTAAGAATACAATAAAAAATAAAATATTGATATTTTTAATATTTTTGGCAACTAAATAGTCGTTGGATAAAAATATATAAAATTAACATTTTACATAAAGAACAAAGTTAGACATGGAGGGACTTCATTTTCCAATCAAAAAAGCATCTAATCGTACCGTTTCAACTTTCGATAACAATAGTTTGACGTCACAATAAAAAACAAGTTGTACTAAAAGTTTATTTTATATGCATGCTTACACATATGTACGAGTATTGTACATAAAAAAGCACACATGTATTTTACTTTAACAAACTATAAAAGGATATTCTTTACTTCAAAACAAACAGCATGCATTTTTCAATAGATGTAAAGCAAATATATCAATAATTTATTTTCGCCAATTAAACAAAATCTCACTTGAGAGGTAACGAGAGTAACGCTTCGTAATACTATACAATAATACGAGTATCAACATGTACTCGTATCGTGGATGTTTCGTTGAACGTGCGCATATAATTGTGTGTGACCCTTAAGTTTTGAGACTAAACTGGTTAATTCTTGTGGAAACTATATAACAAGTTTATTATATTCAGGCTTCAGCAAAATTGTTAAACTTAATTACGTATGCGTGTGGCATGCCATGCCAAGCATGAAGAGCGACATGAAAGAGAAAAAAGTTTTTGAATGGTAACAAAATTGTAAAGTTAAAACAAACCAGTAAAGTTGGTTTACTTAAATGGTTCTAATGTGTACCTTGAGTTTGTAAACCGAGATCGGTGGCAGGTATTTGACTTGGAAAAAATGTCTGTCAAATTTCCGCGTCCCTTTTGCAAAGTTTTCGATCGTGTCTATTTTGAGAGTGAACAAGTTTGTTTAGCATTTTTTTCTTTCTCCAGAGGAAAAGCATAAATGTAAAGTCCAATAAAATGGTGGTAAAACTCTTTTTCGTTTATTAACTTGAAAATATATTAGACAAAGAGTAACAATGGGAATTATTCCAATCGTATCCCTAATATTTATATTATAGCTCCACAACTTCCACAAAAAAATACCTAGTATCTTCATTTAAAAACAATTGCCGTGGTAAATGTAATGAAGTTTTAAACCCGAAATATTTCAAGTAATATAAGATATTGTTGCTGTCAGCCTGCTACTTCAATTGCTCTTAAGGAAAAAAAGTCCATGGCGTTGGGCTCTGGAACCAGTTGCCATCTCACATAATTCTCGCTCCACTAATAGCGTTTTTCAGACAGCGACTCAAAAACATCACTTAATGTATTTGTTGATTCCTCTATTATCATTGTTTTCAATATCTATTTCTCTATTTAAATCATTCAATCGTCATGATTTCTAATTTAACTTGATTCATTTTTTATTATTTTATTTTCATTATATAGAGCTCAAATATGTTTATCTTTTCCCCAACACTAAAAACAAAATTCATAATTTTTTATCTAGTCGGTTTGAAGAGATGACCCTCTGACAATTAACCCGTCAAATTGTACATTGTACACGTAGGGTTTGATATATAAATAAATCAATAAATGTATTTTTATGGCAATTTCTAGCGTAATTACATAATTTTGGGTTGAATAAAGTGAGCGCAAGATAGTTGTCAAAATAATTGAGTCCAAAGGCTACGAGATGTTGATGCTGCAATTATTTTTTTGCTTTAAGATTGAAAAGAAAAATAAAAAGTTAAGTCAATTGTCACGAGGTATAAAACATTTGTTTTGAACCATGTTCCTCTGTCTGTAGTGGTGTCATCTGAGATCACCACGACCCAAAAAAGTCAAGGTAACACAACCCAAAAAAGATTATGGCATAATATTTTGGAATTCGTGAGCAATTTACTAATTGCCTTTAAAGAGAGAACTGTGTTATGCTTTATAAATAATGTAAAAATTAAAATATGGTATAAAAACAAAACGCCGAGAAAAACTGTCGCCAGGCGTGAGATTATCGTACGACAATGCACCTGTGTTACATATCTGTTGCTACAACGTTTGCCATTTACACGGTTAGTTTCCAAAAAATTAATCACCCACCCTATAATCCCCACTTGACCTCGTGTGATTATTTTTTACTTTAAAAACTAAAACTCGATTTGCATGGAATTTAGTTTACAAGTGATCTCCATTTTGAAAACAAAACTCCAAAATATTTTTTCAGTGCTATAGAAAAATGTATTCATCGTTCAAAAAAGTTTATTCACCTGTGAACTACACCTACCTCGAGTGACTATATTGAAAAATGTGTTTTTTGTTTTATTATTACCTTTTTTATATCCTTTGCCCGAAAAGTCTTGGATATCTACATAATATAAAGAAAATAAACACGGTTATGAAAAAGAGAAGAAAAAAACCTGTTTATTAGAACTCCAAGGTTCAAGATTAAAGACATACTGTAGGTATTCGATGTTTATCATGAAACAGTGATATAAGAGTATTTTTGTGCTATTGTATTATATTTTTGATAAATTGATATACCTATTTTACAAGAAAAATTAGTCTGTACTTCAAGACAATATTCATCCGACTTTTAATACTTTTTTCTGAATTATTTCTAATATGTGAGTATTAAAATATTTCTTGTTTAATGTGGTCAATTCACTATGAACACAATCAAGTGTTTACAAACGTCTTAACGTGGGTTGTTCCGTATGTATTTAAATTAAGTCCGGCTGTTTATATTGAATGGAGATAGACTAGGTTACATTGTTCTCGTTGCATACAATGGGTCACAAAGTGACAAGGCTGCCTCGGATTAGTCTGTTTGCATCGCCTCACAGTGTTCTCTTTTAAATTGAACCCTGGCTCCAATTTAAGGGCGGGATTCTGGTGGCGCTATCGCCAAATTACCGGCTACATCAGCCGGCAGTAACCTTTGTGTTTTAGGGTCGAGGAGCGTGCTAAATTTATCCTCAGATCCCGAAAAGAAAATTCACTATCCCGATTTTGAATCTCCTCCGGCGCGGAATATACATAAATCCTACTAAATTATTATGCCTAAATCAAGAATAAGGAACAATTTACGATTTTTATGCCGCTCGTGCCCAGATATAAAAAAATAGGCGAGGAAAATAAATAGAATCTTCATATTTTCTTTAAGGAATTCTACTAGACTACAATTTCACGCCTCTTTTTACAGACAATTTGAAATGATGCATCACCTACTTTGAAGTTATCTCTAATCATTTATAAACCATAGCAACCTTCCAAAGGGTGGCTATTTTTTAAAAACAGTGTTGTACATTTTTTAAAGTTTCATATTGTATCACTAAATTAAGCCCCTTTGATTTACTTGTCAATCTATATAAATAAAAATGTAAATGCTCGTGTATTGAAAATCTCTAATCTCCGAAAGTTCTTCACCGATTGCTTTGAAATTTTGACAAAAGGTTGCATTCGTATACGATAATGTTTATATATATTTTTTTTATATACAGTTGTATATAAAAAAGTTTATAAATCAGACGAAATAACGGGAGCGCCTCCTGCAGCGACACACGCAAACTAAACAATTCTCATTGACAGTTATGTCACACTGCATTTTCGACGTTTCGGAATCAATATTAAATAATAAATATTAAATATCTATATAAATAAAAATGTAAATGTTCGTTAATTAAAAATCTCCAATCTCCGAAAGTTATTCAGGGATTGCTTTGAAATTTTGACAGTTCCATTTTGATTTTGAATATTAAATAATTAAATATTAAATATTTAATAATAAATATTTAATATTTAAATAATAATAGTCCACGTCATATGCATGAGTACGCTCAAGATGCAATTGCGTATGTTCGTCACTACGGGTGTCCAGATCTATTCATTACATTCACATGCAATCCAGCTTGGGACGATATACAACAGCTCTTATTTCCTGGGCAAGCGCCGGTGGATATGCATGACATCAAAGCACGTGTTTTCAGACAGAAGCTGAAATCGCTGATGAATTTCATGGTAAAACATGAAGTGTTTGGGTCTGTGCGCTGCTGGATGTACTCAGTGGAATGGCAAAAAAGAGGATTGCCACATGCACATATACTAATCTGGCTCTATAACAAAATCACTTCGAACGAAATCGACGATGTAATATGCGTTTAAATACCCGATGCCGACGTCGATAAGGATTTGCATGAAGTTGTGACGAAAAATATGACACATGGACCTTGCGGTACACTGAATCCAAATTCACCATGCATGATAGACGGAAAATGATCTATGCGATATCCTCGAGCATTAGTATCCAACACAGTTACAGGAAACGATGGATACCCTTTATACAGAAGAAGATCAACAGAAGATGGCGGTAAATTAGCAACCATACAAATGCGAAACGGTGACATCGAAGTAGACAACCGTTGGGTTGTTCCATATTCGCCTTTGCTATCAAAATCACACAAAGCGCACATAAACGTGAAATACTGTAACTCCCTTAAATCGATCAAATACATTTGTAAGTACGTGAATAAAGGCAGAGACGTGTCAGTTTTTGGCGTGCAACCAGAAAGGAGTGATAGGAATGCGGTCATACATATCGATGAAATCGCACAGTATCAGGCTGGAAGATACATAAGCAGCAATGAAGCTGTATGGCGAATTCTTTCATTTCCCATACATGAACGAAGTCCAGCTGTTGTTCACTTAGCAGTACATCTAGAAAATGAACAACGCGTTTATTTCACAGCTGCAAATGTGCAAAAAAAATAACCCTGAATCCACCGGCTACAACGTTAACTGCTTTCTTTACGTTATGTCAAAATGACGCGTTTGCGAAAACACTGCTGTATTTGGAAGTGCCTACATATTACACGTGGAATGCGAGTAGAAAATCATTTGAACGACGCAAACGAGGAGAACGAATCGACGGAAAACATGGCATATTCAAAGAAACTACGATAGGCAGACTGTACACCGGTTGCGAGCACGGCGATCGTGTTTCGCAGCTTCAGATCTGCTTCGTTCTCAAGAGAATGAACGCGACAGGCTGATAGTGGCTGAAAGAGGTCAGTAGGAATATCAACAGTATCTTTTTTATATAGAATTTAATTTTATCTCTATGTTTATATTTCAAAATCTATCAAATCGTATGTAGAAATGGAGATTTTTTTAATTAGTTCCAATTATCTATTTGTCTTCCCTTAACATTTAATTAGTTACAATTATCTCTCTATCTTCCCTTAACATTAATTTGTTACAATTATCTCTCAGTCTTCCCTTAACATTTAAATAGTTACTTTTATGTTTCGCCATTTTATATGTTGCCTGTAATACTCTACTTTGTGGCGACACTTAAAGACGTTGAAATTAACTACAAATATGCGTGTCCAGCTGCAAAACGATCGATCAACTGAGATATTCTGACATCAACTGCTGAAAATTGGGAACGGAAAGGTGTCGGTTGATATGACCTCAGGACGAATTTCATTGCCTCATAACTTCTGCAATTTAGTGACATCAAAAGAAAAATTGGTTGAAAAAGTATTTCCCAATATTCAAATCAATTATAAAAATCACGATTAGTTCAGTGAACGAGCTATTCTTGCCGCCAAGAACAAAGACGTCTACGAACTTAACAATATTATTCAGTTCCTTTTTTAATGTTTCGCAATTTTGTATGTTTTTGTTATTACTTTCTTTCTTCTTTTTCAGTGCAATCGATCTGATTTAGTTCATCAAAATGTCGAGGAAGCAGCAAAGTGATGTGCAGCCAGACTTGAGGATGCACAGTTGCGAGCACGGCGATCGCGTTCTGCAGCTTCAGATTTGCTTTGTTCTCAAGAGAATGAACGCGACAGACTGAGAGTGGCTGAAATACATAAAAAATATTATATACCCACAAGCATTGTGAAATTAAACATATTAGAAACATGTGCTTTCTCTTTTATTTCTTTTCCATTTAACCAGACTGAGCCACAGCAGCGCGGCCGTGGTCGCGTACAGCTAGTTTAATTAATAAAATTTCATGACTTTTTTTATAAAACCACCCCATATAATACATGTTTTGATATATTGTATTAGATATAAGATACGCAACGCAAGACTTTGCATTGATTTGTATGGAATGAATATTTTTTATTTACTTTGATATTTTGTTGCAAATTACGGGAGCTAAATAACATAAGGACTATTCTATCCATCCAAAAAAGCACACTGTTTAAATGTAGGTTTCGACTGGAAAAATTGTGAGTTGTGAGTTTGGTTCGCGTTGGGATCTGATTTATTTAAAAGGGTTTTAGTGTCGTTTTCACCTGATGCCTCTTATCTTTCTGATTGGTTTGAAGAGATTGGTACATGGACATTAACTAATCAGGTTGAACTTTGTACAACGAAAGTGTAATATCATACAAAAATACTACAGAACAGTTATTAAATATAATAAATATAATATTTGGCCTTAACCAGTTATGAAATATAATATTTTGTAACTTAATATAGTCAATCATTTTGACTCTTCTGACGTTATGAGACGAGTAATTAAAAATATCTAATATAATATATTGCATTTCGTAAAATGACTTCAGTATATACAATATAATTGAGCTTTTTGTGCGGAATCACATAGTAAGTAGAAGACGCGCAGATTTAAAAAAAACTGACTTAGTTTTTCTCGTTTTAGTAGAACTCGTTTTGTTGAGTCTTGTTTGTGTAACTGTGTACTGAAAAAGCTTTTTGTACTGCGGTTCCCTTAAAAATGTTTTCTTCTGCACTAAGAAATGCCGAGTATTCAAATGATACCTTAAATAATTTTTTTTTTTTTTTTTTTTTTTTTTTTTTTTATCCACTTTGCACGGATTTCTCCTGTTACACAAAGAGGGTTTGCTTCTAGCGTTAGCTTATTCGTTAGGAATAATATCAGCCAGGATTCTTCTCATACTGCTAGACGGTACCGAGAATATATCAACCGTGTCATTAAGTTGGTTCAATATCTCTATACCACGGGTGACTGAGTGTTTAGCCATGATATTCGTCCTGTAAGTTGGTATGTAGAACAGAGGGTGATTCCTTGCACGGATATATTTGTTGGGTACATATAAACTTAGTGCTTCTAGAATCGCGGGACAGTTAAAGGAACCTTGGAAAACCTTTATTAGGAATATCGCAATGGATTCTTGCCTTCTTGTTTCAAGGCTTCTATAGTTACACACCGTGAGAAGTTCGGCATGGTGAGTATATTTTGGGTAATCGCCCTTTGTTCTGTACCATAGATATCTGAGGAATTTTTTTTGTATTTGTTCTATATTGTTTTTGTATTTGAGCTGGTGAGGAGCCCAAACCGTAGATGCATATTCTAATTTGGCTCTAATTAGATAATTATATAAGTTTCGGAGGATATCGGTGCTGTTAAATTCTCTTGATATTCTCATTACAAAACCGAGTAGTTTGTAACAGTCCGATATCAAACGTGAGACATGGTTAACGAACGTGAGTCCGACATCGAAGGTTACGCCCAAATCCTTGAATTCAGAAACTCTGTTTAGTGCCACTCCCTGTATAGTATACTGATGGTGGATTGGTGAAAACGATCGACTATAAGATACACAGACACATTTATTAATGTTGAACAGAAGATGATTTTGCTCACTCCAGGAGACTAGGGAGTCTAGGTCCTGTTGTAACTGTGCACAGTCCTGAGGTGAATTGATCTTTTTGAATATTTTCAAGTCGTCAGCGAACAATAAACATGTCGAGTGACTTATGGAATTTTGGAATAATGAGTTGGAGCCATTTATAATTTTTCACAACAATCGCATCAGAGGCCTTGGTGAGACTTTTGGGGCTATGTGTATAAAATAAGCAAGAAAATGAAATATTTTAGATTTTTTGATAGTTATTTTAATATTTTGATCATTTCTTATTTGGACATTGTGTAGCGACAAAGTCTTGTTGCTCCTTCTTCAATTAAAATATCATGCATAGTTTGTCCATCAAAATGTAAATCCAGACAATGAATGCTTTCAGGATTACATAAAACATGTATTAAAGAATAAATATAAAAATATAAACAAATAATGTAACAGTAACCTGCAAACAATATGTTGCGAAAATTAAGTACTCAGTCAAAAATGAATATAGAATGAAAGAATGTTTACTCTCTAAAAGTGTTGAATTCCTAAGCAACATAAAGAAAAATGCAACTCAAGCGGAAGAAATCCAATCGCGAAATTTTACTTCATTTCGAATCAAACCCTATTTATTATACAGCATATAACGAACCGAACTGTGTTCAGTCTCCTTCTCTGGAAAGCGAAATTCAAACAAGAAAGAGCGTCAGAATATTCACGGATCATCTTATTTATACAACCCTTTCGGATAAAATCGAACTCCAAAGTCGGTGGAGTCATTCCGGGTGCTATTCCCCATACTTCGCCTCTGACAAATTGGATTTTTGATAACTTTAAATGGGGAGATTTCGCCGGCTTAGCGCCGGGAGCAGATCAATGGAGGGAAACATTTTATCGCGTTGGAAGATGGGAACTTTATTATATAACTGCCTCATAAGCTCGGTAGCCATTGGATAAGAAACTGAGTCGAGTAATGCTAACTTACGACTCGTCTGCTTCCTTGCGTCGTCGCCAGCAAAACAAGGTTAAGCAACTTGAGGAAATGTTCTAAACTGCAGTTTCCTGTTCTTTCAGCCCTTAATTCGGTACTAGTTGACAAACTTTTTGAAGGGGATTTTTCTGTATTGGAACTTGTTTTGGTTTCGTATATGTAAAATAATTCATTTCATAAAAGAAAAAAAGTTGTACCGTAATCACATTAATATGTAAGCTTCTCTTCACCCATAAACTTGAATTTAATTGAATGCCCATTACCTATGACGAGTGTAATTATGTTACATTACAAATTGGGTATTTGTAGTTCGTGCCACTGAAGATGACTACGTAAGCCGATTTTTGTGGTAGGCATAACCTGTTGCATTTTGAGTTTCAATACTTGCAGCTGGGATGCGCTTTTTTTTCATTGCATTTCTACTTTAGCTTTATTTATTGGGTTCTACTCCATTTGATTAGATCTGCTGGGGTTCGCTCCCAGTTGTGCTGATAATTTATGTTTTTTTAATGTGTAATGCAATACGATCTTATATCACTTGAGCTGCCCACCCAGCTTTCTTTTGATCCTCCAGCTCACTGAAGATAATATTTGTTTGAGTCGACGGTACTTTGGAATCTTTATCACTTGACTCTGGTGCCATTGCTGTCATTTTTCGAGTACTTTAATGTGTCGTCTTTAGGGAACCCATTATTCGTATTCATATTTAAGACATGTATGATTAAAGCTTTATAGACTGCCATTTTGATTTTCAGTGTTAGATAATGACTTTCAAGCACCTGTCTGTGAACAGCCCAAAACGCCCGGGAAGCTCGCTTAGTCTGTTCTGAATCGCATCATCTATATTTACTTTGTTATTTATAATCCTACTTCAGTAATTTAAATGTTCTTTAGATTATAAAATCTGTCCATTTACACTGATATTTAGGAGGAGGTTTTCGATGGATATAACCCATATCCTTATAATTGTTTCAACATAATAGTATTTCTTCACATAGCAAATAAATCTTAAATTTTATAATGCCTACTTATAATTGATACAGAACAGTGATAATAGAGGTTGGGCTTACAATGCAAGACGCTGGAGATAACCAGATGACAGGGCATTGTTCTGGTGATAGGGCCCGACCCTATGCGAAGATATGAAGATAATATGTAAAGATAAAAATTTAATAAATAATTCATTTATTCGCATGGAGCCTCTAAATATATTTGAATAAATGATACGGGCATGTTGAAGAGCATGGCCGCCGAGAGACAATATGGGTGTAACCAACAATCAAACCAACACTTAAACAAAAGAGCCTCTACAAATGAAAAAATCATTTCATTGGTTAGGTACCTTTCAGCATATCCAAACTTATGATTTGAACATATTGAATAGTGTGGTCGAAAGAAAACATTGTCTTCGATTCTATGGAAGTAGATACGGAACTCACGGTTTGTCAATTAAGTGTAAGCAATACTTACTAGCTCGCTAAGAGTAAATGCCTGTCGCATACGTCTTGCGTATGCGAGTATTATTATCAGATGAACTGTTTTACAGACCGTGTCTACTTTTATTCACGCGCGTCACTGGGAAATCACGTCACTGGGAAATCTAACACTGAAAAATCCGAAGCTCTCAGGTGGAAGTCAAGTTTATTATTTAATAGATCATGGAGGTTGCATGAAAGTAAATAAACATCATCTCCTCAGTGGCCTTGCGGTATAATGACTACCTCAAATGATGAGAGTTTTGGACATGGTTTCCGTTATCAGTTTAACATCTTTCTTGTTGGTAAAAAAATGACTAACCAATAGGTCCGCCTGATTGTATACAATCCAAAAAAGTATACCCCAAGATTGGTATGATATTGGATGAAGAATTGGATGATTCATCTTTTGATTTTATTAATAATGTTGTAGATTCATACCTAAAGAAGATCAAGAAGACTAGTTGGAAGACTACTGAAACACTAGGCAGATGATATCAATAGTGAGGCAGGATTCAAGTGGTTGCTTGAAACCATAGATAGACAACGGTGGAAACCCTTGAGCGAGGTTCATCTTCAGCAGTGAATGACTGAAACATGCTGAAATATAATGGCTGAAAAAAAAATATTCTTATGAAAAATGATTTTTTTGCATGTATTACACACATGCATCCAAAAAGGGTAGAGCACCTAACTTTCTTATCATGATATATACGCCTTTACTTATTTTAAAGTTTCATTTACTTAGTTCAACTATACTTGTCTCAGCCGCCCTCTACCACGACTTCCTGCTATGCGTGCAAAGTAAATTTGTTTAGCCAGTTCTTTGCACTCATCCGTTCAACATGTTCAAACATGCCAACTTGCTATTTTTCAGATTAGCTAACACCTTAGTCGTAGAAAGGGTTTCATTGATTCTGCTCAGTACTCGTATGGAGTGTCAGGCATATCGCGTAGGTGGAGTTTCATTGATTCTGCTCAGTACTCGTATGGAATGTCAGGCACATCGCGTAGGTGGAGTTTCATTGATTCTGCTCAGTACTCGTATGGAATGTCAGGCACATCGCGTAAGTGGAGTTTCATTGATTCTGCTCAGTACTCTCGTATGGAATGTCAGGCACATCGCGTAGGTGGAGTTTTATTGATTCTGCTCAGTACTCGTATGGAATGTCAGGCACATCGCGTAGGGGTGTGAAATATATTCGTTCCCAGGAGGACTGAAAGAGATTCATCGGACTGTGCCTCAGTTTTTACTATGGATGAGAAACTTGAACATCCGACAATGAGAGAAAAACCATATGATGTAGAAGCAACATTTAATTAGTGACTCTTGAAGATATATTGTAACTCCTGAAGATATATTGTGCGATTAGACTTAAATATTGAGCTATTAGCTCGTTATATAATAGAAAGTGAGTAAAAATGTTGAAAACTCTTCTTTTTCATTAATAATTCAATAATTTTGACACTTGGTTCAATGTCTTCGCGAAATTATAATTATCTTAAAACATAAGATATAATTATTTTCCCTCCATCAGCATTGAATCATTCATTATTCATTCACATGTTGTTTTACATAATTTGCAATGAATTAAATATCAAAGAAGCTTTCGATGAAACCAGTCATAATCAATATTAAGAAAAGATTTACTAAAGCGTTTCAAGAATCTTATAATCGAATTGAAATTTTCTTCATAAAAGCTTCATGAAAAATCCCTTTTCCCTTAAATTAAAGATATTCTCATAAACGAAATCTTCAATGTAAAGTAAAACAACTAAATTTACTTCATAACTCTTAA
>OX463841.1:28282642-28499984 GCA_949825065.1 Odontocerum albicorne | reverse complement strand
TATATATATATATATATATATATATATATATATATATATATATATATATATATATATATATATATATATATATATATATATATATATATATATATATATATATATATATATATATATATATATATATATATATATATATATATATATATATATATATATATATATATATATATATATATATATATATATATATATATATATATATATAGTATATATATATATATATATATATATATATATATATATATATATATATATATATATATATATATATATATATATATATATATATATATATATATATATATATATATATATATATATATATATATATATATATATATATATATATATATATATATATATATATATATATATATATATATATATATATATATATATATATAATATATATATATATATATATATATATATATATATATATATATATATATATATATATATATATATATATATATATATATATATATATATATATTATATATATATATATATATATATATATATATATATATATATATATATATATATATATATATATATATATATATATATATTATATATATATATATATATATATATATATATATATATATATATTATATATATATATATATATATATATATATATATATATATATATATATTATATATATATATATATATATATATATATATATATATATATATATATATATATATATATATATATATATATATATATATATATATATATATATATATATATATATATATATATATATATATATATATATATATATATATATATATATATATATATATATATATATATATATATATATATATATATATATATATATATATATATATATATATATATATATATATATATATATATATATATATATATATATATATATATATATATATATATATATATATATATATATATATATATATATATATATATATATATATATATATATATATATATATATATATATATATTTATATATATATATATATATATATATATATATATATATATATATATATATAATATATATATATATATATATATATATATATATATATATATATATATATATATATATATATATATATATATATATATATATATATATATATATATATATATATATATATATATATATATATATATATATATATATATATATATATATATATATATAAGCAAATTCTCTATTTATGAATATACATTATCATAAATGTAGAATTTGTTTTACTTCCGTGAATATTTCACGGGTTGCAACTAGTTCAAAATTAGAAGTCAACGCAAAATAGTTGAAATTACGACATTCATGCTGATTCCAAATTTATAGTCAGGTTTACGAGTTTGTCTGGTAACAATACTCGCATGTGCTGTATTTGTTTGAGTGTTGTTGACCGTCCAAATTCGGTTGTATTATTAATATGTACGATGATGAACTATAGGTTAATTGCCTACTCCAGTGGTTCTTAAACCGAAGACTCGATTACTAGAATTGGAGACTTTGTTGTCATGTACATAAACGTGTCCATATTAATAAGTTGAATATGTTGAGTGATGCCATACGAATTAATGAATCTCGATATTTGTCTTAACATCAGTGACAGTCATGCCGTCAGAAGGATGAATGTCTTGTGCTTTGTATTTTCAGATCATATTCCATCGGAATTTATTTAATGTGCTTATAAGATGTCTTATATAAATATAAAAAAGCTCTCTTTAAATGTTTTTGTTGTTGCACAGCACTGTAGAACTCTTGTATTTATTAATATTTTTAATATTAATGTCCACAAAATGAAATTTTATTTCTTAAGTACAGATTTAAAATTAGTCACCCACGATATCTGGTTGTCTAGGATATATGATCTGGATTTTTTTTCGAATTAATGATACCTGTCTCATTTTTGAATATCCGAGATGAGAATATTACGAATCGTCGCTAGAAAATCTCTAATAGATAGGGCCAGAAACTCTCCGACAAGAAAGGCCTTGCAGCACAGAACATATACTTAGATGGAGCAGGAAAAGTAGAGGGTGCTAGCGTAACCATGTATTGTACAGTACCCGGCGGCAAGTAATACACATCGGGCTTAAGAAAGAAACTGTCTGGTATAATCGGCTAACTTCGGCTTTGTAGAGTGTTGTCTCTGTCATTCATACACGTGTTCCGTCGCGATTTGTCAGTCGTTGTCAAACGTTCTTGTAGTGTATGTGTCTAGTGTTTATATATTAGTTAATAACAATTTGCAATTGAGTCGCAACGTCACAAATATACAGTACCCGGCGGTAAGTAATGCACATCGGGCTTAAGAAAGAAACTGTCGGCCATAATCGTCTAACTTCGGCTTTGTAAAGTGTTGTCTCTGTCATTCATACACGTGTTCCGTCGCGATTTGTCAGTCGTTGTCAAACGTTCTTGTTGTGTATGTGTCTAGTGTTCATATATTATTTAATAACAATTTGCAATTGAGTCGCAACGTCACAAATATACAGTTCCCGGCGGTAAGTAATACACATCGGCCTTAAGAAAGAAACTGTCGGCCATAATCGGCTAACTTCGGCTTTGTAGAGTGTTGTCTCTGTCATTCATGCACGTGTTCCGTCGCGATTTGTCAGTCGTTGTCAAACGTTTTTGTAGTGTGTGTGTCTAGTGTTCATATATTATTTAATAACAATTTGCAATTGAGTAGCAACGTCACAAATATACAGTACCCGGCGTTAAGTAATACACATCGGGCTTAAGAAAGAAACTGTCGGCCATAATCGGCTAACTTCGGCTTTGTAGAGCGTTGTCTCTGTCATTCATACACGTGTCCTGTCGCGATTTGTCAGTCGTTGTCAAACGTTCCAGGGACAAAGACGACGTTCTACAAAGCCGAAGTTAGCCGATTATGGTCGATAGTCTCTTTCTTAAGCCCGATGTGCATTACTTACCGCCGGGCACTGTAGATAGGATAGGCAGAGGTAAAAATCCATACATAGCGGACATTGCATGCTAGGAAGACCGCCTAAGATATAGTTTCTCAACCCATGAGTCGTGACCCAAAATAGGGTTGGTTGGCATTTGGAATGCGAATCGAAATATTTTGAAAAATAAATAATTTGAAATTTATTTTCATAATAGCATATGACACGTTATAAATATAAAGACATCCTTTTAAAAACCTTCCGAGCCACTATTCACGAAATTAATAGCTTCTGGGCAAGAATTCGTCCGAGTTTTTAACTCTAAGTATAACAAAATAAAAAACAAATTGAGAAACAGACTGCTAAATAGAACACTAAGATATGATGAGCTTTCGAAACTTTTTCAAATCTATGGTTGACATTAAAGGGATTTAATGTTGTAAGCAATATAAATAATATAAAATATATTGCATTATGAAAATACATGACTCTAGCCAGAGAGCAAGTTGGATGCAGTGTGGCGATCGACGACACACCGATTGCACAAGTAACAAAATTTAAATACTTGGGTGCTAGCTTAATGTGCAATAATGACCTCTATGGCGAAGTGCTTGAACAATCACAAAAGGCCGCAGCTATTTCCGGATGTTTAAAGAACACTATCTGGAAAAAACAAGTATATGAACATCCAAAGCAAGGTGGGGATATACAAGACCTGTGTCCACCCCATAATAACATACAGCATAGATTCCAGACACTGTCAGAACCAAAAATCTCATTCGAACCAGCGAAATGAAGGTACTCAGGAGTATCGCTGGCAAAACTCTTCGTGATAGAGTACATAACACAGAAATCCGAAGGACGTGCGAAGCTGAAGATATTGTCAGATGGGGACGACAGAGAAGAAGGTTCTGGAACGAACACGTATCCAGAATGGCGGAACCGTAAGAATGGCCAGGGACAGTATCCCCCAAGCAAGCAGACCTCCAGGACGACCTCCCAAAAGATGGAAAGACAGCTGGCAGTCGACGTCACAAGAGGCAAACAATGATGCAGGACCATAACAGGCTAACAGGGCTAAAATAAGATGAAGAAGAAGAAGCATTATGAAAATATAAAATTTCTTAATTTTCCTTACGTGTTTACCTACATTTGGGTCCCGTAACTAAAAATAACACCCTTGTCTGGGTCACGACTCTAAAAGGTTAAAATACACTGCCCCAAGACGTGAAGAAACTCTTTTTCTTAGGAATGATTTTTGTAACATAAGAAATCCAAATGTACATAAAGAAGAAAAGAGATTCAAAATAAAGTAAATGCCAAACAAATATTAAACGCTGTTGAAAAGCAACTGGTTTTTGAGTTGGGGACCAATTGACGTGTTTGTTGTTTCGGTTTGATTTGACAGAAATGAAAAACCATTAAATTGTTTATTAAATAAAATCGGGTGATATACGCAAAGAGTGGGTTTCAATCTGTCATCATTTGAAAGAAAAATTTACATTTAAATGTCGACAAATACCGGTTTTTATCGTTTTTTTTTCATTTCTGATTATTTTCGGAAACGACGTGTATGGAAAAATATTCAAACGTTTTGTAGAAAGTATTTGAATACAATGCTTTTGAGTAAAAAAATGTAATTTAAAGTGAAACTTGGCAGATGATATGAAAAATTATTAATTAAACATTTCGAGGTGCATGGCCGCGCGGTAACGCGCTGGACTTCTGTGCGGCAGGTCGTTAGTTCGAACCTCGCGCTGTGCTACTCCCCTCGAACGACACAGGCACTTTTTCCACCTAGTGTTCGAGGGTATTAATGATATCTATGACTTCGGTCCTATATATTCTTAAAAAAAAAACTGATGTGCTACAAAAGTTAAATATTTAAACGGATAACTAAATAATTTTTCTTCAAACAAGTATTCGCAAATGCATTTTTAGTGGTTATTTAATGTAAAATGATATACAGGCCATTAAACACTTAGTATTCTAAAACACGTTGCTAAAAAAACGGTTGAAAAACCTTTCAACACTTTATATGTTGTTAACATTTGGCATTGCCAAGTTTTGAATGCTTGTGCTCCTTCCAAAGGTTTCGCGCTATTTTTTTTTCATAGAACTAAAAAGTTTTTGGTGGAATGCTTGTGCTTTATCCAAAGGTTTTGGTGGAATGCTTGTGCTTTATCCAAAGGTTTTGGTGGAATGCTTGTGCTTTATCCAAAGGTTTTATGTTTTTTATAGAACTAAAAAACGATTTGTTAGAATGCTTATGCTCCATCCGAAGGTTTCAAGCTCTTTTTTTCTTCATAGAACTAAAAAAAGTATTTGGTAGAATGCATGTGCTTCATATGCAGGTTTCACGTTCTATTTTATATATAACTAACAAGCATTTGAAAGAATATAGTATGCTCAATTCGAAGTTTTCACGTTCTATTTTATATAGAACTAAAAAAGTATTTGATAGAATGTTTGTGTTCAATTCGAAGGTTTCAAGATCTTTTTCCATACAATTAAAAAAATATTTGATAGAATGCTTGTGCTCCGTTTGAAGGTTTTACGTTATATTTTTCGTAGAACTAAAAAGGAATTTAGTAGAATGCTTGTACTCCATTCGAAGGTTTTACGTTATATTTTTCGTAGAACTAAAAAGGAATTTAGTAGAATGCTTGTACTCCATTTGAAGGTTTAACGATCTATTCTTCATAGAATTAAAAAAATATTTTGTAGAATGTTGTGCTCCACCTACTCGTATATGTTTAGTTGAATAGTCGATCCCCCCTATTTATAATAATAATAATAAAATGAGAATTTGTATTCCGACGTAAGAGAGAGTGCTCTAATGCTGGATTCGAGCCCACTATTTTTAAAATATTATAAAGATAAACAAATTCAGTGTAAAAATAGGACGATAGTGGCTGCGGCCATTAGATAAAATACATCTCCGTATCTGCATTGTGTTTAGAAAAACATATTTGGTAAGAGAATCCCAGAAAATTTACCAAGAAAAGACAAACTACAAAGAAAACTTTGTAATCCTTCGATATGTGGTTGTAACACATTCGGCTTTAGATGTAGTGTATTATATATGTGTAGTGTTTATACACGAGTATAATAATAAAAATAGATAAATCTTCCCAAAAAGTGTTCTCTTCAAGTGCTTCCTAAAGTTACAAACGCCACCCATATTTTTTGATAGTTTGAGGCAGAGAAAAATCGATCCTATTTCAAATCTCATTTTAACCAAGTTGTTTGCTTTATCAACCAGTCTTTTACCTGGACGAAGAGATTCTTGGTCAGGGCCAGGTGGTGGTTTGAAAGTGCTATAGCTCTCAAGGTTCTCTAGAGACAATACTATAGTGCTTCCAGAGTAAAACAATAACATAAACTTAAGAAAAAGATTTGTGTTCATTTATTTCGAGTATATATTGTATACAATTTTATTTTATGTAACGAAATTATAACTAAGCTTATTGCTATGTTGTAATCCCTTTCAACCAACTAAAATAATGTTAAAATGAACTTAAGTTTTTACTAGATTGAAATCCTTTTAAAAAAATCTGGATTACAATGGATATCGAGCCCGCAACCCTGAAGTTGGAAGATAGGCGTTTTACCAACTAGGCTATTTATTTTTATGTTGAACCCAAATCTAATCAATGCTTTCATTCAATAAACCCGAGAACTATTAAATGTAGATATATTATTTTAGAATCTTTTTTTACTTTCGTAAATAAGTTTAAAGAGCAGATTGTTTGCATCATATTTTTTCGTGAAATATGATTTGCATCTATTTACTAGAATGAATAAATAATTCGTTGTGCGGTTGATAATAAAACTCGACAAAGGCATAAAATGGCAACATATTTTGTATTACAATATTAATTTATTCGTTTATTGGGTGGTAATTTGACACGAAAATGATCATCCTTATTTGCATTTTGATGTATCACCGTTTCAACATTTATTTGATATGCAAAATAAATAATACTGCGACGCATTTAAATCAATAATTCAGTATAAATATTTTTCGTGTTTGCTTTTGCATGATTTATTATCATGAATTTTGTGATTAATTATAAGAAATTACGTGTAGATAAATACAATTTGTAATTATCTGATGTTGGGTCACTTGATTTCATTTGATAACTATTGTTTATTTTCAGTTTAGTTATGTAATTCAAATCAAAATGAAATAACATTTTGCTATAAAATATATCTAAAATTACTCGATCGTGACCTGTTTGGTATGTCGCTAATTATGCTATAAAATATATCTAAAATTACTCGATCGTGACCTGTTTGGTATGTCGCTAATTATGCTATAAAATATATCTAAAATTACTCGATCGTGACCTGTTTGGTATGTCGCTAATTATGCTATAAAATATATCTAAAATTACTCGATCGTGACCTGTTTGGTATGTCGCTAATTATGCTATAAAATATATCTAAAATTACTCGATCGTGACCTGTTTGGTATGTCGCTAATTATGCTATAAAATATATCTAAAATTACTCGATCGTGACCTGTTTGGTATGTCGCTAATTATACAATAAAATATATCTAAAATTACTCGATCGTGACCTGTTTGGTATGTCGCTAATTATGCTATAAAATATATCTAAAATTACTCGATCGTGACCTGTTTTGGTATGTCGTTAATTATGCTATAAAATATATCTAAAATTACTCGATCGTGACCTGTTTGGTATGTCGCTAATTATACAATAAAATATATCTAAAATTACTCGATCGTGATCTGTTTGGTATGTCGCTAATTATGCTATAAAATATATCTAAAATTACTCGATCGGGACCTGTTTGGTATGTCGCTAATTATGCTATAAAATATATCTAAAATTACTCGATCGTGACCTGTTTGGTATGTCACTAAGTATCGAGTTCAATTCCCAAAGGCACTCCAACAAAAATCAATGTGTCGCAGTTCAGTTAAATATTTCTTCTGGTTAAATATTTCGTTTGGTTGCAATATTTGAACGCGCTAGACGTGTGCGTGTATACCAGTCCACGTGCGGTAGTACGCCTTACACTTATGATGACGAATGTGATCTATCTTTAGAAACATATTTTTATATTTAATAATACAAGTAGATTAAATATTCAATATTTTAAAGTCTTGAGTGGAATAAAACCTTTCAAAATATTTTGTATCCTATTTTACACAGTGCGATATATTCTAAAATACTCTTAATATTCCTCCATCAAAATGTACTCGAGATCGCGTTCAGTAGCTAGTATATGCGAGTATAACACTGGTATTAGAGTATACTAACATTGGCTCGGTAGTTTCTGGAAGTAATATTAAACGTCATGCACACTCGGTGCAATATTGAAATTATTCGATCAGATTTATCCTTTGTCATAATTCCGCACCGCACGGGAGACTAATCCCATCTCAACAGATCGTCTCAGTGCTTGTGGGGGCATAAATGAAGACCTATATCATAGAATATCTAAGAACTGTATAATAGTGTGTATAATCTAGTTTGGTATTAAACATATTTACTAAAAGTTCCATTCAATTCTGATGAAAATTTCATTTTCTCGAAATGTTATTTAAGTATTCCTTCAGCACACATATAACATCTTATTACTTCAAAGTTGAGTGTCAACGGTTTCTTTACACGATGAAAAGTTTTTAAATGATTTTTATTATACTTACTTAAATATTTTAATTCGAATAAGAGAACGATTAATGTAGCGCCTTTTAGAAGTAATTTATTTTTAAAGGTGCTCTTAACCGAGAATTGAATCCACTTCTTTTGAAAGATTGAAAACATCATGAAATATAAAATTAGTTTAGTATAAGGATAAAAACTACTTCCCCGTATATGCATATGTTTTAAAAACATATTTGGTAAGAAAAACTCACAAAAGTCTCCAAAGGAAGATGAACTACAAAGGAAAGTTTATAGATCTTCCGATATGTGATAGTAATACCGTTGTAGGTGGAGTGTGATAAATGTGTGTATTATATATGACATATAGAACGAAACTGCATACTTAGTTTTTTTTGTTTTTTTTTTTGGTACTTAGTGCCTATTTTGATTCAACCATTCATATATGTATATGTATATACGAGTATATAATTGTCCCTTGACTGTAGTTCAAACAGTCATATGTTCTCACTATTTCAACGTGAGTTATAATTTATGTTTCAGGTTAACGTCATTGTAAGTTCATGATCCAAATGAACATATATTACTCAATGTACTCGTAGATTCACTTATTTCAAAATTTCCTAGAAAGAGAGAGAGAGAGAGACAGTTTATAAAAATTGAGTAAAAACTATAAAAATGATATATTGTTCTTACGAGTAAAAGAAAGAATGATTGTGTCTACTGAGGTAGTACAGTGAGGGCATACTAGTGAACAAGGAAGAAGAGCCAGTGCACGTCGTAGCTTATTCCTTTGACTGGAGAGAAGATTTATGTTGGTCACGTAAAAAGTGTTTAAGACCGATGTAGGTCGAGAAATGTGGGCCAAATAATATATTGGACCACGGGGTGGGGTATCACGTAAGAGAATATTTTGGAAATGCGACAAAAAGGATTAATATATTTGAAATTCGGTCGTTACCTCAGATACACTTTGAAAATATTATTTTATCGTTTTGTTTTTGCAGAAAAAAAAGTCAACTATCCATCTTATTGTTTTGAAAATACTGGCTGTGAATTATTATTGAACCCCAATTAATAAGTTATAAGAAAAGATTGATCAATTTATTATTTATAAATTATCTTTTACAGCGTTTAATTTGAAGAGAGTGTCGGGTTTTTGGCGCTAATATCTTGCCTTATTTTGTTTTATGGCTCTAAATCTAAATTCGTTATCAAGGTCCAAAAGAGAAGTCATCTCAGTTTTGATAACATCTGCGTTAGGAAGTTGATGGGTGTCAGGTGGTATGACATCGTGACGAACCAGACGGTTCGTCTTCGGATGCTGCAGCAGCTAAACACACCACAATAAAGTGAGGTGCTAGTTGTGATTGGGTTACGTATTAAGAATGCTGCTTGATAGAGGTGACTCAAAATCGAACGTAACCTGTCGTACGCAATGTAGCGGTGCGGTGTAACGATAGGAAAATTCTGCGACTCAATATTTTAGCGAGATGGCTGATGAATCCGAATTTAGCGAGATGGTTGATGAATACCGTTTACATTGAATTGAATTATGTGAATATTTACATGAAAATACAGACATACAAAGCGTCACGCTATTTATCTGTAGAGATTGGCAGAAAGGATTGAGCGCCAGACTTTCTTGTCTTAAACATATATTTTTTTTCCACATTTATCCCCCTTCCCATACTTTCTCTCTTTCAATAGATTTCTCATAGTTCGTATTTTTCTTTCTTTCAAAATATCATTCACTTGATCTAATTATACCTTCATTGGTCTTCTTCTTCCACGTTTTTTTAGTTTTTCTTCAATCATTCGTTTTGCGAGCCCAGACCATTTCAAAGAACTCTTCTCTTAATTAAAAATATTAGCCTTAAGTTCACCCTTCTTCTTTCATTTCGAATTCTATCATACATTGTCATCTCATGTAGTATTCTCAGTGCACGCGTTTCTACACCATACATTGAGCTCCCAGTTTTTGTCACGTCCACATTTTACTCTTATATATAATACTTTATTATATAAAATACTGATGTAGATTATCATCTTAGTAGATTTTGATACTCTACAGTTAGAATATATTGTTTTAACTACCCTATTGACTTTGTTCAATATTTCTTGTACTCGTAACTCTTCCATCATCCGAAAACATACTCGTACTACACAAATAAAATAACTCCTTAGCTTGCGCCAATTTTTCATTGTTCACTCATTTATCGTATTTACTTTTTCATTTAAACTTTCTATACCGTGCCTTTGAATTGCGCAAGATTCATTCTAAGATCTTTTTCTTCGCATCTCTCATACCATTCAACGCAAAACCTACCATATCACCACATATCAATCTGCATACATTTTTATTTGACATTTGTTTACCATTCATTGATTGACCTCTGTAGTTCTTTCACATATGAATCTATTTATTTTGTTAACAAGAAAATTAATAAATATATTTTTTAAATAGTGTGTAAATATTCACTATTTCTTTGGTTCGTACTTAACGTTATTTGAAAGGTAATTTTTCAGTTTGCATAAAATCTATTATTTTGGCAAAAAATATGCGAATGAGAAATTTTCATATGCATATGCAGTGGAAATGCAACAGAATACTCGTACATCCAGCACAGGCCGAGTAATAATGACGAAACGCGTTCAGCGCACACACAAAGAGACAATAAGCCGTAGAGTTTTAATTAAAACTGAATGCAGGTGAAGTATAGTACGAGTATTGTCCGTTTGATGAAAGATATGAATCCAATTTCATTTAGACGGATTGTAAGCGGGTAGCGTTTGTTACAGTACTCTGCTTGTGAATTAAATAAGCCTAGATTTTTATCGTTATTTGGTTATGTTACTTATAATTTATATTACAAAAATAAGAATAACATATGCGTTTTTTCTTCTATAGCCTGAAAACATTTTATTATAACCGAAAATGTACATAACGAGTATATACATTTAAAAAAGTTTTATCTTATACTGACTTAATATATTTTGTTCGACACCGAGAATTTTAAAAGATAATAATTCGAAAGGCTTTCAGATAAAATTAAAAAATTACCAAACTAATTTTTATTCAGTAATTTGAAATGTACTCAAAATAATACAAAATTAAAACACTGTCACTTTGTTTTATTGCACTTTAGTTTTTGCATATCACGATGCATTTCAACACTTATTGTGCCATTATAATCAGGTGAGTTGACAAGAACTGAAGTATATATTAATTTCATCATTGTGTGTGTGTTGTGCATGGCTTAGTTTTGGGAATAGAGTAAAAATGTCTTTATTTTTGTTTGTTTGTGGTACAAGGCTTTTTATCATGTAATGTGTGTGAAACTGAGTGATCATATGCTATTAAGTGTTCAGCAAACTCAGAATATTGTTTTTTTATTGTTCTTATGTGATTTTTAATTCGTCTGTTTTTTAATAATAAAAGTAGAATAAAATAAACTAACAGTGCTTTATTTTTACATTAATTAAGGAGTTCCACAAAGTACCGCCGGATTTACTTAAACTAATAAATAAATACTTTTTAATAAGATTTGCGCGTAATCTTTGATGTCGGACTTACATTCGTTAACCATATGCCACGTTTGATATCAGACTGTCACAAACTACTCAATTTTATAGTGAGAATATCAAGAGAAATTCATAGTACCGATATCCTTCGAAACTTATATAATTAAATAATAAGAACTAAATAAGAATATGCATCTGCAGTTTGGGCTCCACATCAGTTTAAATATAAGAATACAATAGAAGAAATAAAAAAATCTTCAGAAATCTATGGTACAGAACAAAGGGCGATTACCCAAAACATGCTCGCCATGTCGAACTTTGCCATGTCGTGGATAATTATAGAAGTCTCGAAACAAGAAGGCAAAAATCCATCGCGATGTTTCTACTGAAGATTTTTCAAGGCTGTTTTTGCTGTCTCACGATACTAGAAGCACTCAGTTTATATGCCTCTAATAAATATAGCCGTACAAGGAATCATCATCTGTTCTACACACCAACTTACAGAACGAATATCATGGCTAAACACTCAGTCACGCGTAGTATAGAGATATTGAACCAACTGAATGACACTGTGTATACTATATATCCTCGGCACCACTTATCAGTATGATGAGAATCCTGGCTAATATTTTTCCTTACGAATAAACTGCAGTGCAAAGGGGTTAAAAAAATCTACTTACATCCCCCCCCATCATGCCATGTCCCCTACTGTCTCTATTCTGCCTATGCTGCATATTAACATTCCCCCCCCATCATGTCATGTCCCTTACTGTCTCTATTCTGCCTATGCTGCATATTAACAATCATCATGTTATTTGCCTTAGTCTCTCATTTTGGTTGTGCCGATGTATCTTCGTTAGAGATGCGTGATTTTCGAGCCTTATTTAGAGATTTTCTTTGTTCAGTGTAAAATCGTATAGTTTGTCGCTGTAGTCATCGTTATTCGCGCCAACGCGCTCTTCCTCTGTCAATCTGGGTCTTCCAGGCATTTTAAAACGGTTTTTTAATACAATACAATTGAAAAGTGAATGGTCGCATCGAATGTTACGTTATGCATTCAATACACCAAGGAAAGATATTTATCGTGTTTCATCACTTTAAAACAACATCAAATTGTGTGATATTTCACTTAAGAAATGTCTTATTTTTCAGTGGATATTTAGTTGAAATGTGAATGACAATAAATGTATGTTCATTTGTTTTGTAAGAAAAGAACAAAACAATTTTTTTATTTAAAAATAAACGCCCTAAATTTATATTGCAAGTACCTAACATATCTTCCTATTGTAGCTTTGTTTTACTTCGAAAGCAATCTTTTCAAA
Organism: Odontocerum albicorne; assembly: GCA_949825065.1. Taxonomy (NCBI): domain Eukaryota; kingdom Metazoa; phylum Arthropoda; class Insecta; order Trichoptera; family Odontoceridae; genus Odontocerum; species Odontocerum albicorne. The sequence continues at coordinate 28,486,556 of OX463841.1, read as the reverse complement.
ATTGGAATATCACGTCACGCAGTAGCTTCAACACATGGTAACATATATGTTTTGTTTTATTATCGAGGTCACGACATTAAGCAAATTATATACTAGATAAATTTTAATAAACGATCGTGGCGTAAACTATTTGCAGGTTTTTGAAGATATAAAAATCACACAAGTTACGTGTTATGTGATTTACATCGTTTTTTGTCATTTATTTTGTATGAATAGTTTTGTTTTAAACGTCCATACAGTAAAATATTTTTTCTATATATATCAAAGTAATAACCATAAATTCGCCGCCTTTAACTGTATGCTTCATAGATTGCTCAGTGTCCCATTAACCAACGACAATTTTAAAAAGGAATTAATAATCATCAAAAAAATTACTACAAATAATGACTACCCTGGAATTTGATTCACTTTTAAAAAACAAAACAAAAAAGAAACTTATAAAAGATTATATATTTAACGACACCTATAAGCATACCTATAGATGGAGCAAAGTCCTATTTATAAAAAAAACATATACGAAATAACCAAAAAAATTCAAGTCATATAAAGCCAGCTTTTTACACCAATTTTAATCTCCGGAAACTCTTTATTAATGGGAAAGGCAAAAATGGAATACTTAGCAACAGTGGTTTGAATAAACTTTTCTGTGCTGACTGTGATAATTTCTATATAGGAAAGACAGGAAGCTCTTTGGAAAAGAGATTTCGTGAACACAAATCCGCCTTAACAAATCCTCTAATTTATTCCGAGATGGCTAATCATTGTCACCGTGAAAACCATACTTTTTCTATCGATGATGCCAAATTCTTACATATCAGTAGTAACGGAAATAAATTGGACAAATTAGAGGCCCTAGAAATTTCTAAGTCAGTACATCGATCCGAACATCTGGTAAACAGTTATATCCCAAAAATCTCTCCGCTCTTGGCCGAAATCGTCCCATGCCTCCCTTAACCCTCAGTGCCCAACCGTTGAAGCGTGTATATCGGTACCAGTTCGAACAGAATTTAGTCTTGTTTGTGCTCCCCTGAAGATGAGGTTAAATCCTTGAAACCGGTAGGGTTATACCGTTACAAAAAAGTGGAATAAACAGTGTTTGATAAAAATAAATTACAATGTCTTTAAACCTCCACAACGTTAATGCCTTAACTATAAACCACATCATTATTTTTATTTATTTTCTAAGACAATTATTTATAATTATACTTCGGAGACAACTCAGTGATGCATTTGATAACACGGTGGTATTTTTGTGAACTTGATCGATTTATAGAACTTTTTATATCTAAGGATTTCAGGTTTGGTGTTTGATGTTTCCCAAAAAAGTACAAAAAGAGACTAAGTCTGCTTTAAGAGTTTTTATTGAATTACACTTTCGTTATATACTCGAAGGGCTAGTCGCCACGCGAAAATCTCTTCCAACCAACCAGAAACGTGTTGAACAAGCTTGAAGTGAAAACCATACTGAGGCTCTCTCTAAAAATACTGTTTACCAATATGAATCGAACCCGTAACATCTGATCTGGAAGAAAGACGTCTTACCAATCATAGCAAGGGGTTTAACTGGTCACTATATATGCGATAGACCCACGCATCGGTATTTCCAACACGCATTGCATCGAAATATTAGTAACGTACATATTCCAGTAATTCTTAATGGAAGACTTGATTTTTGTGACCGAAGATGATTTTGTCTCTTGGCCACGGTCTCTAATATATTGCCATATTTTTTTCGGATATATTAAGGGGTACTACGTGAAAAAAAAATTCAATTGTGAAGAACATAATTAAATTCGGAAATTTCATTTCATAATCTGGGTACTAAGTGTAAGTGTAAGGTAACTTATACGAGTACTCAATAAAGATTTTATCTCATAGTTGTGTGGTATTTCTATAGAGCTATTTTATGGCTAAAAGTCTCATAATAAAGCTAATTTCACGAAGCATGATGAAGCCATTACATGCGGACGATACGCCTTTCAATTATAAATTATTCCAGAAATTCTAATGTGGTATGGTGAATGCGGGGATTTCTCCGTCGTGTACAAAAGCCCTTGAATAGTCACGAGCCAGATAAAAAAAAATCTTAGGTTCTGGAAAATTCAGATCCCACTCTTCAATTTTGGTACATAATAATTTCATTGATGTTATTTAACATTAAAAATATAAAAAAAATGTTTTGATGAATTATTGTTAATTTCACGATGTTTCGACTGTAACTGGTCAGTCTAAAGTCATGGGGATAAAAAAGTGTGAAACGAAAAGTAAATGCCATGTATGGATGGGCAATCCAAAATTAGAGCAAGTTGAGGAATTCTGCTATTTAGGTAGTATTGACTCTGATTATGGAAAAGTTACGAGATATATCGAACGGCGTACAGCAATAGGAAAAAATTCAATGGGGTACTTAAACATATAACTCGAACCGAATAGGATCAAAATCTGTAAGATGATGGTAGAAAGCAGTATTTCAGTGCCAAATTCGATACATGAAAAGTTAACATGGAGAGAACTTATGACTGACGTATTAAGTAAGATCAAGAAGGTGTGGTTTTGGTTTGTTTTGTAGAAAACATAAACGAAGAAAGACTAACAAAACATTATATAGTGCAAATTTGAGTGAAAGTAAGAGATCAAGACATGTATGGTTGGATCACATGAATAATATTTTGAAAGAAGGAAAAGTAAAAAGTCAGTAAAATCGAAGGAGTTTATAAGAACGTGTATGAATGTAGAAGAGTCATGATAGAAAAATCTGGAACTATCTCCTCTCTATCTAGTCCGACAGGAAGATGGCGTGGTGGTATATATGTATGTAACGGGCCAGTCAATCTCAAGCGAGATTATTTTCCGGTGAATGAGATGGTAATGAATTATTTCGTATTCGAGCGTTCAAAGGGATTGGTTTATTTTTCTAACTGAAGCCGTTTTTCTTTTATTTATTTGCTTGTTTTTTCCACACGACTATTAAGTAGCTTAACAGAAAGGGGTTGTGAATTGGAGGCATATGGACTTTCGACTTTATTAATTCTCAAAATTATTGCCAGTTTCTAATTTTTGTAATGAACGAAGGTTACACTTTTCTGGTACTACTACCCTACCACGCCTGCCGCAAATCTATTTAGTCAGTGTTTATCCATTTATTCACCTGATATTCTAAAACCATTCCGGATTATTTTTATTCAACCTTGTTATTACAACAGTATTTACACTTAAATTCGTATTCACTCATATATTGTCAACCCAAAATATCCCCTTAGTGCATGAGTTGTTTCTTCGTATTTCATTTATATGTCACTTTTGAGTTTTATTTTCACGCAGCCTCCTTTATATCATGTAAAATATGATACTAAAATATACGTGTGAATTATTTAAAGTAGAGTTAAAAAAGTACTAAAACATTACAAAAGTTCTTAACATATGATTAACATAAAAAATCGATTGTTTTCTAAATAACATTAAAAATACAACAATTATAATTGTTTATGGAAAAATATATTTTCCTAAATTTGAAGAAAAAAAATAGAAAAACAGTTCTAGAGGGGCTGTTTTTGTATTTCTCAGATTCTCTACTTAAGTACTTATCTACTTGTATGTCGCAAGGTTAACAACTCCAAGGTTTGGAGAGAATCTTATCTATATAGAGACAATTTTACTATACACGTATTTATTCAGCAGAGTCGCGCAGGCATTATTTGCACCTAAGTGCTTAAACCAAATGAATCAAAACTTTTTAATTGAATTAAATTTATAGAACCAACCATTCATATATAACAGGTTTCTCTAATTTTTCATGCAATGAAAAAAATACGCTTAAATAAGTCAAATTCAACTTTCCGACCAAAAAATAATACTGAAATGAAATAAAAGTACACTTTTGAATTTTAATTATTAATTTACCTAGTTACATTAGAGATGATAAGTGTAACAATAGTGTATTTAAAAACAATAAACAATATTCAGGTATTCCTTCCAGTTGCCCCTAACTCGACTGAGTGGAGTGGAGTGTTGATATCTCCAAAGAACTTGCCGCGCAGTCTACGTTTGATCAATTCAACGCGATGGTGATCTCCTTTATAATCATCTTCAAAAGATTTCGTTAGTCACAACAAGTATCCTCAAACTTTCACACACTCTTCTATTCCTATGACCAAATAATGGAAGTTTTTGCTTCACAGATAGTCGAGAGTCTATCTATCATTTGGATCTTTTTCAGAATATAATTATTTTCATGTGGAGTAGTCCAAAGGAACCTAAGTATTGGTCAACAAGACCACATCTCGAATGCAACAACTTGACTTCGGTTTGATGCCTCTCCTCTATCTTTTCATCTCGGAAAATTATAGTTTTGACCAGTGCGATTTGGCCTCTTATTTCGCTTTTACATCATCCATCATAGTAAATACGAGGTCCAAGATATCAAAATCGTTTTTGGCGTAGCATGCTGTTAATTTATAGTGGATAATAATAAATTGGTTATAATAATAACATCAATAATTATAACCAATTTAGTCTTAGATCCGTTGACTTCGACGTCCAAACCATTGCTCTCATCTTCGATACAATGGCAATTTGGCTACATCTTCTGGATTACTTGCAAGTCTGGTGACATCAGCATACCTATGACTATACATCGTTTAAATGATTTCATATTAAAATTATTTTAAACATTTAAGTTTTTGCGGTAAAATGGTTCATAAATTAAAGTTACTTAGTTCATTAATTTTTTTTCCAAAAGTATATTAAAATCCTTGAATAAAGACTTGCATTTTTAATGGGTATTTTTAACAAATACACTACACATATAGCGTTTTCTAATACGAGTACTATTGTACCTGGAAGACCACAGAGGAGTGATATTTTGGATACTTTTGCGTCTTGAAGAATACATTGTGGCTTTCATGCCACTTTTATCTTTTTAGATCATTATAAATGTCACTTTTATCTTTTTAGCTCCCTCAAAATCAAAAAGTAACATTTTTATCACTTTATTCTTTCGAGAATGCAAAGTGCCCGTTTTAAATAAACGTAAATAAATGTAGGTTAATTAATACCAACATAGTATGTTCATATTTAAATACATTCCAAAATCTGAGATAAATAGCAGAAAATACATTTAAAAGAGATGCTAACATAAGATCTGGGCTCATCTCATGACATCCACCAGGCCGAGATACACCCCTCCAATATAGGGCGAGCCCAGCCGCGAGGACACCAGGTGTTTTTCAGCCCACCCCCTTGTACACGTTAAGATATAAAAAAAAACAGAAAATAAATACATGGCAGAAAAAAAAATAAAACCAACAAATACCACCTCAGATTAACTCAAATAAATAAATATAGGTTTTTTTGATAGCAACATTGTGCGTACATATATCTATACTTATATAAATATATTCCGAAATCGCACATACATATATCTCAAAAGAAACTGCAGATAATACATTAAAGAGAGAAGCTATAAAAAGGTCCGGGCTCATCCCACAACATACCCCCGGCTGAGACACACCCCACTAAAGGGCGAGCCCGGCCGCAACTTTTTCAGCCCATATCCTTGTACAGGTATTTTTTAATATAAATTCGTTTTGTCAATTCACATGCACATTTTGACAAATTGCTCAAATATTTATTTATGTATTTCGAATTGGAAATAATAATTTATTCAAAACAATACGATATAAGGTTTATTGGTTTTAATAGTTTGAAAGTATACTTTTAATTAATAATTTTTTTGGTAAACTCATTTTTAAACAGAATGATTTAACACTTAAATATGAGAAAAATTACAAAATAAATATTTATTGTATTACATTTATATTAATTAAAGTGATAGGTCTATTTATTGTGTAAAAAATTTTCAAATTAAATTGTTAAATCATTCTGATTACATTTTTCATATTAAAAAAAACGGTGATTGTAATGTATTATGTTTTCATGTTGGTTCTTGACAAAGAGTTGGAACTTGTGTTTCTATTTCGTTTAAGACAAAATTGTATGGTAACACTGTTTTAACAAGTCTGTTGTTCGAGAGAGTAAGCAAGGTTTGACTTGCGCGGAGTCATATGTATCGAGTATTTCAATATGTTATCTAAATAATGTATTAGATCATTTATACACATCAACACTGCACTTCGTAAATATTAAAATATAAAATTGTCTAAAAAAGGAGATTTCGAGAGGATAAAAGCGGCTCATAATGAAATTTGGTTCCCAAATTAGTATATGTAAGGTGGAAGTAAGATAAATGGAGTTAAAATGAGAGCAATACAGGGAATTTATAAAAGAACAATAAATGAGCGAAAAATAAATAAAGACACTAGGAAATATTGCGGATTTCAAGACAATGTAGTGCTTAAGATGGAGAAAGGAACATTGAGGCTGTTTCGCTACGTAAAAATAATGAATGTTGAAAGATTCGCAAAAATAATCCACACGAGTATATAAGGTTTGAGTAGTTTGGCGACCCCTCGAAAAATGTGGCACGACCTAAACGAATCATATAGTAAAAGAGATAATTCTGAAAAGCTTATATAAAAAGAACGCATGTGTGTCGAGGCATACGGACGTGGCGTATGGACGTGGCGTATGCAAAAGACGTGTCCCAGAATAGGATAAAGCTGACTTGTATTCTCTCAGCCTTCCCAGATTGGTACATAATGATGTCGATTATCATAAAGCTTATACGTGTTGCAATGGAAGGACTGTTACTCTACTTACCCCAGTAGGGAAATGACATGATGATACGTGAGGGTAATAAAAAAGTTTTCTTAATCCATTGCTCAAATTACAGGTTAAAATTTAGCTTTGTTACTTTCGAACTGACGAAAATCTCATTTAGTGATAATAATATTAGGTCTATTTTTTTATAGCGCCGTTTAAAGAGTCGATTTTCCTTAAGGGCGCGCTTACTCGGGATCCAAAATCCATTACTATTGACTGATTAAAAATATTACAATATAAATGAATATATTAGGTGTTAACATAAGTTGTGTCCGTTTTTTTTCAAATTTAAAAACGAGCACCAAAAGTAAAACAAATGGTTATACGTCATTCAAAATAAAGTTTTCTGCTCTACAAGATATTGTGTTTGCTTTTACGTTACACATATTATTTTATTTGATTACAAGCCTTCAAAATGGAATGTCAAGTAGACGAAAGTGAGCATTTTCGACACCTGCTTCTGTTTTCGTTCAATCGAGAGAATAAAGCTGCCAAAGCTGCTCGCGATATTTGCAAAGTGTACGGTAAAGATGTTATGAATGAAAGGACAGCTCGTCGATGGTTTTTACGTTTCAAAGGCGGTAATTTCGACCTGAAAGACATGGAGTATTCCGGACGACCAGTGGACTTCGATGAGGACTGCTTAAACCATATTAAAAACACCATAGAATTAGCTGAGCAGATGAATTGTAGACACATGACTGTACACCGCCATCTTAAATTAATGGAAAAAATCCAGAAGTTCGGCGCTTGGGTTTCACATGTTTTGAGTGAAAACAACAAAAATCAACGTTCGACAATTTCTGCTGGTTTGCTCGCGCGTAATCGAGCTACGCATGGCCACAAGCAAAGGTTCCTTTACCGCATCATTACTGGTGATGAAAAATGGTGCCTTTATGTGAATATGAAGAAACGGAAAGAATGGGTGAGTTATGGTCAACAAGCAACGCCCAGAGCGAAACAAGGTTTGCGTCCGCGCAAGACGATGATTTGCATCTGGTGGGATTGGAAAGGCGTCATCCACTACGAGATACTTGAACGCAATCAGACAGTCAACGCGGAGCTATACATTCTGCAAATGCAGCGGCTCAACACTGCAATTCAACAAAAAAAGCGTTTTTCTGCAACACGATAACGCCCGCCCTCATATCGTCAACATTACGAAAAATGCCATTTAAACGCTTAGTTGGGAAGTCCTGCCACACTTTCCATATTCTCCAGACCTCGCGCCGTCGGTTTTCACCTTTTTCGGTTGCTTTCGAATAATTTGCGCGACGTTTCCTTCAATAATGACGTCGAATTGCGGACATGGCTGGACAAATTCAGGACCGGATGGTTTTTATCGCACAGGCATTGAAAAACTTGTAGAACGTTGGCAAGAAGCTGTATATAATGAAGGAGAATACATTATTGACTAATTTGTTGTAAAATAATGAAGGAGAATAAATTATTGACTAATTTGTTGTAATTTTTTTTGTTGTGTCCTCTTGTTCTCTTCATTTGGAAAAAACGGACACAAATTATGTTAACACCCAATATAATTGAGTGTAAGATTGGAAGATCATTAAGTAGGATACTTTAGATAACCATATTTGGTAAAAAAATCGCAGAAATTATACCAAAAGACGAGAAACTTCAAAAGAACCATCTGATATGTAGATCATCCGATATGCGAAGGCTTTAACATTTTTCGGCATTGCTATTTATTTTGAGACGTATGACATTTTTTTAATTGGTCTTCCCAATCTTTCCGTATGGTGGTGAAACATGGACATTGAGATAAAGGTAACGCAAAAAGATAGCCACCTTGGAGAAGTAGTGCTCAAAAGAGACAAGGCATGATGGTGATGGTGAAAACAAGTTTTCCATTGTTGAAAAGCATCAGGAAAATAATGAATTGACTGTCTGTGATGAGCGAAGTCTGCCATTCCATTCCGTACCTGATTGTTTGCTCAATAGCTTCACATCCAGATTGAGCTTTACGAGTATATTTACTTATATTCTAAATAGTTTATCAGGTTAACTCAAAGTGTTTTCAATATGTGAATTTTGATACACGTAGTAGAAACGTTGATTGAGGTTTCAGACGGCAAACAATTATCTCAAGTGTCTGGTATTGTTTGGTTTTAATATTTGATTTATTGGGGTGATAGGTAGTAACAGAATAGAGTATACGAAGAACATTATTTGCAAGATAACAATTGTTCTACTTTTATTAAATTTTATCTATCCATAAAGATGGTTTAGAATTTATCTTCATTTTATCTAAGGAAGATTTTCTTTGTGTTATGGGGTAAGTTCATGAGTTTCCGAACCAAGGATATAAAATAGGCGATAGAATGATATTTTTTTTAAATATAATCACCCTGAATAATTCAATACATTTCAAGAATTTTTCAGTATCGCTGATAAAATCTTCTGAAGTTTTGTTTTTAAAATTGTCTTATACCGCGGAGATCACTTAACATATTTGTCATTAAAAAAAATTCCAAATCAAATCAAATAAAAAAAATCCCTTTATGTCAAGTTGACACTATAAGGTGAGTAAGTATGCACTGGCCCACTGTCATGCAATAATTTCACGCCTTGAGAGCACTTTTCTTGGCATTTTGCTGTTATTTCATATTCTCATTTTAACATTAATGACGTAAAATACTCTTTGTAACTGTTTTTTTTCCTTTTTAAATTCAATTTGTAGAATTTCTCTAACAATCACAAAAAAATGTTGCCATAATGTTGTTTTTGGGCCGCGGTGATCCCGGGCAGCGTCACTCCACTACTCCCAGTTTGACAGGGCATCATGGTATAAAAACTAATGTTTCATCCCCCATTACAATTAACTCAATTATTATTTTGTTCCCATCGCACATTATTAAAAATTCACTGAAACATTCAACACGTTGTTGCCTTTGGACAGCACAACGTGTTGAATTGAAGACAAGAGATTTAGCATCCATCTTGCACTCACCTTGTTCATGTCAAGATGATCGACACGAATAAGAAACACTGGAATGCCCTGACTATCTGGCACCAATACAACTTTTTTTTTGAGTGAGTGCTTCTGCTGCTCTCCGTTGTCGAAGGTTATCGTTTAGCCCTATTTTTCACGGTGAAGTATGACGGCGAAGATTCTCCGTAGACAGCTTTTAAACACCGTTTAATTTCTGCCGATATTTTTCTTGGTTCCAACCAACCTTTATTTAAATATATAGAGGTACATTTCACTCAGTTTTACCTCCTTTTCTAACTTTGAACCTTAGTGGTACTTCAAAGTTTAAAAATCACACGTTTAATTCTGAAATTGCCCCTGTAAATGTGTTCACTTAAACATTTGTTGGGTAGTCAAAACGTTCACCTGTCTATTTAAAATTTCTTTGAAGGGATTAAAAACAAGAAATCGAAGTGGTCTCACGGTACTGATAGGGTTCGAAAGGGTACATGATAATGAATTATATGTGTTCTCACCTTTCAAATGCGAGAATATTTGATCACGGTCATTATTGAAAAAAATAAGAATTCTAAATACAACCACATTACGAGTATTTACGTACCTTTTTGATTTTTAAATATATGTAAACCGATTTTGATGCAGTTTTATAAATTAACGACCATGTATAAAAACCAATTTTGATGCAGTTTCAGAAAGTAAGATATTTTTTTGCGAAGCAATAAACCATAGATCATTGAATTAAAAACTGTTTAAAAAGCTTTTCAGTTGCTTTCGAAATAAATAATGAATATATTTTTATTCGGAATATTTTGTCATTTAATAGTACTGTGAATTACGAATAGAAAATAATATTTTTTTAAATATTTGATTTCAATATTTGAATTATAAATCTCTTCTGTTGAATATAATGTTTCTTCCAAGGCTTCAAACTCAAAAGGCCGTTAACAGATGTTAGTTTCCTTTGTGAAAAAATTGTGTTTTAAAGCAGAATTGTTTATTGTTAGTCACCATTTTACGGGCTCATTCAATCACAAATAAATTTTCTACCTATCCTTTGAGCATGAAAACTGATGCAATAAAAATATATAGGATAAGACTGAATGGAGTGCTAATTTGTTATCTTAAAGAGTTGAACTTTGTTGCTTTAGAATGCCCGTTTAAAACTGATGCAATAAAAATATATAGGATAAGACTGAATGGAGTGCTAATTTGTCATCTTAAAGAGTTGAACTTTGTTGCTTTAGAATGCCCGTTTAAAACTGATGCAATAAAAATATATAGGATAAGACTGAATGGAGTGCTAATTTGTCATCTTAAAGAGTTGAACTTTGTTGCTTTAGAATGCCCGTTTAAAACTGATGCAATAAAAATATATAGGATAAGACTGAATGGAGTGCTAATTTGTCATCTTAAAGAGTTGAACTTTGTTGCTTTAGAATGCCCGTTTAAAACTGATGCAATAAAAATATATAGGATAAGACTGAATGGAGTGCTAATTTGTCATCTTAAAGAGTTGAACTTTGTTGCTTTAGAATGCCCGTTTAAAACTGATGCAATAAAAATATATAGGATAAGACTGAATGGAGTGCTAATTTGTCATCTTAAAGAGTTGAACTTTGTTGCTTTAGAATGCCCGTTTAAAACTGATGCAATAAAAATATATAGGATAAGACTGAATGGAGTGCTAATTTGTCATCTTAAAGAGTTGAACTTTGTTGCTTTAGAATGCCCGTTTAAAACTGATGCAATAAAAATATATAGGATAAGACTGAATGGAGTGCTAATTTGTCATCTTAAAGAGTTGAACTTTGTTGCTTTAGAATGCCCGTTTAAAACTGATGCAATAAAAATATATAGGATAAGACTGAATGGAGTGCTAATTTGTCATCTTAAAGAGTTGAACTTTGTTGCTTTAGAATGCCCGTTTAAAACTGATGCAATAAAAATATATAGGATAAGACTGAATGGAGTGCTAATTTGTCATCTTAAAGAGTTGAACTTTGTTGCTTTAGAATGCCCGTTTAAAACTGATGCAATAAAAATATATAGGATAAGACTGAATGGAGTGCTAATTTGTCATCTTAAAGAGTTGAACTTTGTTGCTTTAGAATGCCCGTTTAAAACTGATGCAATAAAAATATATAAGATAAGACTGAATGGAGTGCTAATTTGTCATCTTAAAGAGTTGAACTTTGTTGCTTTAGAATGCCCGTTTAAAACTGATGCAATAAAAATATATAGGATAAGACTGAATGGAGTGCTAATTTGTCATCTTAAAGAGTTGAACTTTGTTGCTTTAGAATGCCCGTTTAAAACTGATGCAATAAAAATATATAGGATAAGACTGAATGGAGTGCTAATTTGTCATCTTAAAGAGTTGAACTTTGTTGCTTTAGAATGCCCGTTTAAAACTGATGCAATAAAAATATATAGGATAAGACTGAATGGAGTGCTAATTTGTCATCTTAAAGAGTTGAACTTTGTTGCTTTAGAATGCCCGTTTAAAACTCACTTTGACTTATAATTTCTACCATATTTTTATAAAAAAATATAGCTTTTTACAAATATAATATACATACTGCGAGTTTCGTGCCCATACCAGTGCTTTTAAACACGCAGGTCGAGTCTAACGGGGCTGAAGATATTGATGTCTCCCAGCCATGCTCTTCAACATGTCTTCGTCACCAATGAAGATATGTTGAGTATCATACGATTAAAATTGTTCGTATAAGGGAAACATAAATTGATTTGAACCAAAACGACCTAAAGTTTCATTAAATGTTATCAATTTTAATATACGAGTATTATATTATTCGTAAATAAAGTTTTAATTTTATTAACTCACCATATTCGTAATGTTTCTACTAAAAAAAAATATATGTGAACAAAAATAATATTTACAGTCTGGAAGTAGATTTCTAAACATATGCATAATTTAGCCTTTATATAATACATATGGTACATATATTACAGAGGTGACATAAACCGCATTATTTCGAGAATTTTCCGATAAATATGTCAAATTACCGTGAAAATCTAACGTCTTTAATTACATTTCACTTTGGGAAATTTATTGAGAGAAACGGTGATGTAATACTTAACTAATTAAATTCTATTGAGCTTACGTGCTTTTACAAAAGCCTCTAATTTATATTGTGGTTTGTTTGTGATTTTGCTTTAAGCAGTTTTTTACAAGTACCCTGTCAAAAATCTCTCAGAATGTATCACATAATTAAAAACTTTTTTAACAAAAAAATCTGTCGTTTCATTAAAAAAATGTATCGTTTCTAATTTATTTGGCAAATATTACGATGGTTCAGCAAAAACTAGAGGTTTCTATTGTTAAAAAATATCTCTCTTTAAATTTTCAAATTAGTCAATTTTGTGAATTTTTTTAGGAAAGCGTTAAAATTAAACATCACTTACTTTTATATTTATTCATCAGGATCTGTTATCGAGCACTAAACGTGATTGTTGAGAAATTAGTAATTCTTGGTTCGGTTCTCGGCATATTCCGTAACTGACTTTTTTAGAATTTTAAATTAGAATATATTATACTGAGTTCTTGTCGTGAAATGCAGGAGGAGATAATAGAAGGCATATACGAGTACTATAATACCCGATCTTTCCTGTCCAGTTTAAAGGCTATTGCCTTTAAACTGGACTGCGAGTTTGGCGTTGAGAATGAGATCATGTTTTGTATGAAGTACCTATCTCAGTTTGCTACCGATTTATACACCAAATAAATCGATGATATCCAATTCATTTAACATTCATCCAATGATTTTACTGTTGTGAGGTATTTTGCGACTTTTAGATTCTTTCAGTATTTTTCGATACATTTTAATTTATTCGATATATATATATATATATATATATATATACATATATATATTTGATCGTTTCAAGATTTTTCGCTATTGAGAATTATTTTAAAGTTTTTTTTATTTATAGTTATACTTTTTCAATATTGATAGGATTCTGAATTAAGAACATCAATTGAGTTATATGTTATGATAGATTGGTGCACAGCAAATTTTTATTTCCCACTTGTACTGGATTTTCTTTACTAATTTACATACCTGTCTTTTTTTAGAGCTTAGATATAATAAATGTCTCCAAGTTACCATTCGTTCTTCCTATTTTAATATTATTTGCCCTCACCTTCATTGAAAGGATTATCCATTTCACAGAAAAATATATCAATGGTTTCATAAACGTTGACAAGCTTCGTCGCGTACTTATTAAGACATAGCCTGTCTTCTAGCCCGGGAGTTGCGGATTTGACTACCGCTGATAACCATTTTTTAAATGGGTTGCATTCTGGTTTTGACTTCAAGTTTTGTGAACACCTTTCTGGTTGGCTAGAAGAGATTGCCAAATGGCAACAAAACCGTATTGTCGTAATGTATACAACGCAAGTATAATAAAGTATGATTCCAAACTAATTTTTATACTCAGTCAAGTTAAACATGTCATCAATATATTTAAAAATAAAAAACAATCATAATAGTTATAACCTCGATCTATCCGGAACTTATGAGTTCATCGGAAGGGGGAAAACAATCATAATAGTTATAACCTCGATCTATCCGGAACTTATGAGTTCATCGGAAGGGGGAAAACAATCATAATAGTTATAACCTCGATCTATCCGGAACTTATGAGTTCATCGGAAGGGGGAAAACAATCATAATAGTTATAACCTCGATCTATCCGGAACTTATGAGTTCATCGGAAGGGGGAAAACAATCATAATAGTTATAACCTCGATCTATCCGGAACTTATGAGTTCATCGGAAGGGGGAAAACAATCATAATAGTTATAACCTCGATCTATCCGGAACTTATGAGTTCATCGGAAGGGGGAAAACAATCATAATAGTTATAACCTCGATCTATCCGGAACTTATGAGTTCATCGGAAGGGGGAAAACAATCATAATAGTTATAACCTCGATCTATCCGGAACTTATGAGTTCATCGGAAGGGGGAAAATATATAATCTAAAAACAGATGTAGCCCAAAAGTCACATTATTGTGGAAACTAATTGCGATAGTTCTTAGATTTGTAATTAAATATGTCGCACGATTTTTGTATAAAAAATTAGACGCGACCTTTAATTATCAAATTATAAAATTTATTTCTTTCTATCCATGCATGATAAATAAATAAAAGTCGACATTGTTGAATAAATAATAGTCGATAATTAAGACATTATAATTTTGATATTTAGCTTTCAAGTGATGTATCGAGATGGTGATGTTGTGTTTTATATGGCATGGATTCAGCGTCTTTTAAAGAATTAGCATATAAAAAAATTAAATCCAATATCAGAGAAAATAATAAACTGAGTTTGTCGATAGCACTGGGCCTTTGAAATACGAGTAGTTTATAATAGACTATAAATATTGGTACGTTAAATGAGTATTCTAACGTCATCTCACCCTTACCCATTATACACACTTCAGAAACATGAAGCGAATACGTATTTCGAATTTTGATCTCAAACCTTATCCCTTATCAATACAATCTGACGCTTAGCAAAGCGAGACTTTCATTTTGAATCTCGGCGCTTTCCAAAACAGTCAAACTAAATTTACAGTCCAGCACTTAAGTCAGGACATATTCAAATATAGTGACTTGGTCTTATTTTACATCCATTATTTACAATAATAATACATTTTGAATTTTTGAAAATGTCAATTGGCATATATGAAGTAACTGGCCTTATTCCAATAAAACTTGAGACATAACGGAGTTCTATTTATTATTAATTAATTCGTAAAGTGCCCTTTACATGTGATATGGTAATGCTTATATATTGAGGAGAGTTGGCAAACAACATTATCTTCGGCTGCTATTAATTGAGTCTTCAAATTTACGATACAAAATAAATATATATTTATGACTATCAATGTACTCGTAGTATGTACATATATCTTGAAATTAAACAGACATTTTAAAGGCAGTTAGAAAGAGGCAATCTCTGCTTGAGTGGAGCGCAATCCCATAATCGGAAAAGCACTGAACATTTTCTGCGAGATATTGAGGGGTGGTGAGAAGATTTAGAATGTTATGTAAAATATATGCATAATACTTGAACTTATCAGCTATATATTTTTTTTACAATTACAAATCTACCAAAGGTTTTTTCATTATTTATATCTTTGCTAACTTAATTGATTTAATATTTTATTTCAAAATAACAAGAAATTTCAATTCAAACAATTTCGAAAGATATTCAATTCTTCTAACATCGTCCATTTTCAAAGGAGCCGAGAGCTATTTTTGAAGAAAAAGCCCTAAAAACGTAATGAAGAAGAGAGATGTCAAAGAACCGTGACAGCTGATTGTCCTATAAATCAAGCTGTTTAAGCGGTGGCCTTTATAGGTTGTCGAACCGTACAATGAGCGAGATGCATTGTTGTTAAAAAAAAGTTCATCATATTTCATGAAATAAATCTCCAGAACTTGGCAGCTGATGTTAAATCACGACCTTCTCTGTCGGGGTAACCATAGTTTTTTTATTACAAAAAACAAAAAAATATAAAATAAAAGGAGAGGGAGACTGAGGAAAGGGTGGAAAAAGATGATAATCGACATTTAAATTAAGGGAAAGGTAAGAAAAATAAGAAACAGATGAGCATGTATAACGAAATGTATATTTGTGAATGAGGATATCTGTCCTCTTTCTGTACCCTAAAGTACCCTTAACATATCTGAATTGGGGATATGAACATGTTGAAGAGCGTGACGGGGACACGAAATTGTCTTCGGGCCCAATAATTGAGAAAACGTAGACCAACAACAATACTAACACACATCTAGCACATATGTGTATTTTTACTAGACAAACTCACGAAACTTTAATTCGAATCCGGAATTGAACCCGAAATCACCCGGGTAAAAAAAAATCAATTAGACCTTGAAGGTCGTCATGGTGTGATGGCATATGTTTAGTATTATTATATTACACTTTCGATGAATACAACACAACCTGGTTTATTATCATGCGGCAATCTCTTCCAACCAACCAGAAACATGTTAAAGTGGTTTTTAGAGAAAACCAGATTGGAATATAAAAAAATCTGGGTTTCATCGGGATTTGAACCCATAACCTCCGAGTTGGGATACAGGTGTCTTACTAACTAGGCCATGGAGGTCATCGCGTATTTTTTAAAATAAATCCTTTTTAAATTCGCCCTCGTGGTATTTAAATTTGTCGTTTTCAAGAAGTTATCTATTCTTATCTTACCCTTTCCATACCAAAAGAGTTAAAGGTTTTCTTTCCTGCTGCTGTATTTGGCCAACAATATTTTTTCTTTTTGTTTTAATTAAGAAAATATTAAAAATCAATAATCGTTCTCCCCCTAACAATATTGCGTCTCTTCAAAATGAGAAGGGGAATATAGATTAATTTTCTAACGTTGTTGCATCATAAACATAATGACGTAACCAAACATTCTTATACCAAACTGGAAGCCCATGAGATATTCTCTAACTGGCACCCATTTCTTTTCAATTTCTATCAAGAGTTTTGTGAAATTTCATTGTTATAATAAACGCAAAATTTACAATAATTGTTTAAGTTGGATAAAGCTAAAAAAGAAAAAAAATATATGTATAGACGAAGAAAAAAAGTTAATCAAATAATTAAAATGATATTAAGCGTTAGAGTGCTGAGATTCTTTATTTATACGATTCTTCCCTATTTATTTTAATATAATTACATTACTAGATGTAACCATATAGTATATGTATTTTTATCCGGTAGCTCAGACAGTAGTGGTTAAAGCAAGGCTCTATTAGATCTCTGGGTATCGTGGGAAGAAGTAGTCAGTTGTCAGTGCTTGGATAGGTAGAAATATACAATGAAACACATATTTGCTGTTAAGTAGTTCTATATTTGATCTTGACGAGCTGATACCCCGTCAGAATACTTAAATTGGGCCGATTACTTTCTGATACTCCGCTATCCTTTCAGATGGACAGACAGTCGATGTATTTTTTACTTGAGGGGTAATTCCACAACAGTTCATTGCGGACCTGTGCCAACTCTCAATAATTAGATATCACCAATCTTTAAATTTACTTAAATATACCGAACAATGTCAACCAAAGAAAAAAAAATTCACCTTACTTCAATACAATTGACACAATGTATTTTCGATATTCAGCGCCAAAATTGACAGCAAAACTTGAAGGAATTATTCCCATGTAACAATATATTCCCCCTAACTAGAAAGCTTTAAGTGAAAACCAGACCGGAACCTTTTAAAATAATATATTACAGTGAGAATCGAACCATCAACCACCGGATTGGAAGATAAACATCTTACCAGCAAGGCCACGGATGTTGTCTTATACATTTATTCTCTATTTTTATGCTAAACTCTAGCTCAAAAATAAATACTATAACCTTATTGCAAACTACCTACATGATGTTTCGTTTATTGTATTGCACTTGTTTTTAAACTTAGATATAGTACATTTGAACTACCACAATTATCTAGTCAAGTTTACTTCTATTTGCGTTCGAATATGAACATTGAGAACCGGTTACTCATATTTTAATACCAGGATCTCTTAATCAAAAAATGTATTTTTCAAAATTCAAACTTAATTTATTTACTGAAAAAAAATACAGCATACTATTTATGGTTAAACCGTTAACACTGAGAAGGTATTGTAAATATAATGTAATTTGTTTAATAAAATACTTTTTTTTCTACTAAATATAAGTTGCCAGTACTTGGACAGAAAACTTTGAACGCAGCAATATTATCCTTTGACGCCATAAGATCGGAGTTGCCAATCGGTACGAAGATTAACTGATGTAGAGTTGAGTGAAGATCTCTTCGGAAATGATTGACTTGATTATCATCGCAGTAAAATATGATTTGCGGATTGATCCAGATGACCGCAAAAATAACAGGGCGATGGGACAAGATTGAAGCAAAAAGGTTGGCCATTAAAGTATTCCAATAGCTTGGATACATCTACGGAAAGTCGAGGCGTGTCCTAACGCAAGCGAAAATTTTGAATACCAGTCTTCCTACGAAGAATGACAACCACCAATGTTGCCAAGTTGCTCCATTGGGTGTATCATCGAATGTCATTATTATTTCGTAATAAACCAGATGTCTAATCCCAACATCCGAATAAATTATTTTCGGTGCCAATAGTAGACTTGAAACGTGTTGCTGGTCATATTTGTTGTAGGTTTAATCGATGGCCATGTATACGTTTGGTTCCATCTTGATGGAGGTACATACGAAAAACATATATGTTCCTAACTCATGAGGTGTATTAAGTTCTGTGTTATTAAGTGTGAATTAAGTTCTTCGGACGTATTGTTAGGAGACAACTTGACAGTCTTAAGAAACTGTTGATGTGGATCTTAGTTCAAATTATCAGATTGTGGATGAACACAGTTTGATTTTCATTCAAGGCCACTAGAACATATTTCTGTTTGGTTGAGAGAGATTGCTACATAGAAATAAATTTGCCAGGTTAAACTATACTCGTATATGTCGAACGAAAGTATAATACGATACAATGCAACTAAACTTTAATTTATAATATTTTCTAAACATGTTTTACTTTTTCGTTAACAAAGGACTATTATTAATTCATTTCAATTTTCAATAATAAATTTGTGTTCCAAAATGCTAGAAAACATGCTGCCTTTAACTTAGGGATATTTTCATGGGACGAGCTTATAAAGGGCTTTATGGTTTTTTTGGTACGATACGAGTTGAGGATTATTACACGGATGTGTGATTTCATGCGGACGCTTTTCAGGATGGAGATCAATCCACCCAAAATAATATAAAAAATATCTTGGTAATAGCATAATGGGGGAGTTTATTTCGCATAAAATAAACGTTGTAGAAATCTACCGTGGTTAAATAATAGTACTATTTTCAAGTAAAAGATTTATTTTTATTCAAACATTTAATGTGCATGAAATTTTGAACGTTCATTATTAATGCATTTTGTAATTTCTATACATAAAGGTCAATGATAAATATATTAAGATAGGTAGGTTACGAAGAGAATAAGTAGTGACCGTAGAAGACACTGACGAAGTCGTGTGGAAAGGTAAGTAAAATGGTTAAATAAAGTTTTCTATATATAATACATGGAATACTCGCTGGCAATCACCCCCCCACCCCCCCTAGAATACCTCTAAAAAGATGGGCAAATAGCTGGGAGTCCATGATGATAACGCATTATTGGTCTTCCTTAAGAGATAGAATAAGAATGAAAGTGGAAACGCTTGGTTAATTACGTTATATGGTATATTTTGGTGTTGAGACATGGTCCACAAGAGCCTGATGATATTATAAATAAGTTGCAAGCTTTATATTTATCGGTGGATTTCGTGGTATCATATTTCGAACACCAAGGTAATAAAGCCAAAGTACAACTAGAGTTTTTGAATACCACTATCTGAAAAATTTCTGAAATCCGAGGATCGAAGGGAATCAGTAGGAAGCCTCTGTTATGATTACGCAATATCCGAGATCGGGCAGGTTTTCTGACAGTTGAGGAGGTGTTCCGTGCCGCTGTAAACACGGATATTTTTTTAAGAGTTACTGTAGCCAACACCAAAAGGATCTGACACGGCACATGCAGAATACCAACATAAGACAAATAATTTCCGCTTAATTTATTTTGTTTCCTTAATGAAACACATGATCCTAATGTCTTACTTGTCAAAAATAAAATTTGCAAACTTCAGAGGGATGAATATTTCAACCTATAAAATGGTATACTGCAATGGTGTTTTCTTTAATAAAAAAAATATATTTTTGGGATAATGGACCTAAACTCGAGTCTTTCAAAAGTTTTTGCACACTTTCGCAACGGGACCGAGATATTTAAATTAATTGAAAAAATCAATAAACAAACAGTTTTAGATTATTCTGTGAGTCAAAGCTCTGAAACGAAACCTTCTTTCATAACCCTATTTTATTATAAGTGTTCCGTATTATAATAAATATTTTATAGCTAAAAAATACATAATAGACGCACAATGAAGTTATATTATTTTGTAAGTAGACGGGAATGAAAGTAAAATTTTATATCTCGATCAATTTAAAACAATAAAGTTTAGTTATCTTTAAAATGTTAAACTCAGCGATAAAATTGTCACTAAAATTTATACGAAAACTTTATTTTTCCAAGTTTACACCAGATGACATTTGGAATAAAACAGGAAAGGAATTTTAGCTCCTGTCGTATCCTTGAAACATTTTTGGTGCGACGTGACAATAACGTTTGGATCCCAAGTCGTTAACAGCTTTCGACTCGAAATTAAGATTTATTCACTAGCAGAACGAATGTACAATGTTGGATTTTTAAAATAATTTAATACAATACGAGAAAGAGAACGGCAGCGCTCTGTTGAATATCTCCGGGGGTTTCCCCTTAAATTGCTCCCGCATAACCTCATTCAAAAGTCGTAAAAATATTGTTCCCGCCTCTTGGCAATAAAAGTACACTTTTCTTAATGTAAAGAGTCGTAATTCCGGTATTATTTATGATTGCTTCCCGCCGCATGCTTAGCGTCAATCGTGAAAATATTATATACATAAGAAACTGAGAAAATTTAGGAAACTTTCGGAGGATAAAATCTTCGTCGCCTTTTTTAACACGTGAAAATTAAAGCACTGTACGCGAGCTAAAGAAATGAGATAAAATTTAATAGCACCATTAGATAAGAATTTCTTGAAAAGTTTTTTGTATGGATATTTGAAATTAAACGATTCGTTAAGCATTTATTTGTTGATGATGAGTGTAATATTTTTTACATCTCATAAAATAATTTGGCTATGCATTTTTTTGCATACTAAGTTGATAATTTATAAAGAAGATATACTAAAATGATCATGTGCTAAAATAAATTATACCTAGTGATGGAATAACTTTCTTCAAAGCTAATAAATCGTATTCGGTTAACTTGAGAATGAAGGAATGAAAAAACAATAACTTATAATTAAAGATTTCGTAAACGGAAATTAAATTGGTTTTATTTAATTATTTCGAAATTTCTTTAACTTTGAAAATTTTTAGCGTAACCGATATTTGGAAAAGGTTTCCCTTTTTGATTGAAGCTTAACTTCAATTTTCAGTTAATTAGGATAAACTTTGGAAGCTTTTTATACTTGCACTAAAAATTAATGGTAAATTTAATGGATATTTAAATTCTTATCATTAAAGTGATTTCATTTGTTATCACATACTGGTCCTGTTAGATAAAAAAACTACTGTATGATATTTGTAGACTCGGATTCCCACACAAAACAAATATAAATAAATATGTATCAAGATAATGAAAAGTGAGAAGCTTTCCAAATACAACAACAGACGTTTTGTTTTACCACTTTTCTCATGAAACAATTTTACGTTATTTTTTGCTTCCAATCTACATGTTATAAAATGATATCGAAGCTTATAATTTTGAGAGAAATAAAATTAAAGCCTTCGAGAATTTCCGATATATTCAAAATATTATACGAGTATGAAGAATCATAAAATGAGTAATATAGTATATTTTGAATGACTCGGGACGATAAACGGGATAAATATTTTAAACAAGTTACGAATTTTCAAAATTTCGATTAAATCTATTGAATCATCCCATTTTCATGTTATTCATAATCCCTCACGATTTTTAAAAATAATCATCGTTACTATTAAAATGAGGAATGTGCTAAAATTTATTAAAATGAGGAATTAATATGTAAACGTTTTCCATAAATTGTATTTAAAAAGAATTTGTTTCTTTGAAAATATTGCACCAGGATTTTATGAGTCAAAAAATTAAATAAGAAATATTAAATACTCCACACTGAAGTGTTGCACCCTTGAGAGATCTGTTTCTGAGATAAATTATTCGTCAAATATCTTAATAAGAAATTTTAATAGCAATAACGAGAGTTCAAGACTCGTAAAATGAACAGTAAACTTTTGAATTTTCTTGATAAAAAGTATCTTTATTGTTTGTTCGTACTTTCGTTTGGAATATTCATTCAAATTACGTAGCTATCCATTGTGGATGAGCCATTACGTGGGATCAGGGATATCACGTCTGATGAGTGTTAAATAAAAAGGATTTTAAATTTCTTAGGAAATAGTAAATTTTCTTTTCTAGGCAAAGCTATAGTTTTGAAGAATTCTTGTAAATTGCTTAAATACTCGCACGTAAAATCGTAAAATTTTTCGAAATAATACCCACCACTCAAAAATGAATTGTAACATTACTTCTGTAACCAACTTGGTAGAATACTTGACTGGCTAGCCTAGAAGTTTCGGATTCAGTTCTAAAAGATAAAAATAAAAAGACCCAATATAGTTTTACGCAAAAGGTGTTTTTACATATTTGTATTTGGTAAGAATAAATTGCCATAAGTGCTAATCGGCTTTATGTTTGTATAAAGAGTATTTTTTTTCTTAATTTTGTCGATTATAATATATTCGTCATTTTCTCACTATCCTAAGAATTTGCGAGATTTTTAGTATTTTTGTGTCTGTTTCTGTCGTTCAACATTTTTTCGTTCGATCCCTTAAGATTGTCAAAGCTTGTAAATATTTCGAAATTCAGAATGATTATTTTCATTTGTCACACAAAATAAAATATTTGGGATTAGAAAGAAGCACGTACTTTGTTTTTTTTTTAAAGAAATAAATGTGATATAGATACGTTTCCTGAAATGTGAGATTATCTGTACGTGCTCGTACTTGAATCAAATATTTGCTATAAGCTTTCCAACTTGTTGAAATGAGAAAACGGTTTTCTTGAAAGAACATGTTTGGAGCTTGCTTAAGAGATTTCTCGTAAAACCAATGAGCAGTTTAATATTTCGTTTGATTGGAATAACAAACAAAATCGTATGTTGATGGTGGTAACTAGGTTGCGATATTTATTTTTTTATACAAATACATACATATACTTTTAGGCCATTTCCCTTCTAGGGTACGCAGATAGAATACATTTCCTTGCTATTCTATCCATGGACACAGCTCACGTCTTGTCCCCATCCATACATACTATTTTATTTCTCATAATTCTTACCTTTCCCCTTAGTTCTAAATGATCTCTATCCACTATTTCGGCAGTGTACCGCTTCCACACCCTTTATTAATTTCAGATATTTATATTGGTCACATAAGACTTTCGCAGCCCATTATTTCAATGGGATCAAACAGTTTTACTTTTTTAATTCTACTTATTATCAGTGAAGATTAAAAAAAAATTGGCAATGAAAACTTGGGCTGAAATATAGGTAAATAATAAAAAAATGGTGTCTTAATTAAAATTTTGGCTTTTATAAATACACTCTTTTTGATTGAGATTTTAGTTTATATTTTCTCTCATCTACATTTCGCATTATATTATATACGAGTATATATTTCCATTTTCATGATATTTTTTATGGCAATGAAAGATAAAGTTAATTTGAAAATGATAAGATGCTGTACCCTAGTGATTTGAATGTGAACGAGCTTTTTTGAGGAGCCGTGCTTAGGGCAGAAAATTTTTCAGCCGATGTTAGTTATTTTTAACGTTAAAAATATATAATTAGTTGTGATATCAAAAATTATGAAACAATGAAATCAGAAACCTGAAATCAATTTGGATGTTTAAATGCAAATTTACCTGCTCTTAGGTAATTAGGAAACATCACAGATCTTTGTATGATCAATTTTTCTATGGGCTTCAGTCTTGGTATGTATTTATGGGCTTGTATGGAACAATTTTTCAAAGGTTTCAGCCTTGGTATGTTGTATGTATGGTAATTTTTCCTCATTATCGATTTATTTCAGTATTTTATGCAATATATAATTTGGAGGCATTAAATAATTTTTAAACCTTTGCATTTATCTGTTGCTTATCGAAACAATTAATGCAAGTGTTGCCATCTGTTTATAAAAGAGTCTCATCTTTTTTAAACCTTTTTACCTAAAATATGCTCCTCAATTTACACAAATCGTACTTTATTTATCACAGTTCACTAATTGAAGTCATTTTAAAGATGCATGTGTTGTACTGTGGCATATTTTGAAAATTTTCAACTTTAGACACCCTTTTGAAACTTTCATATCCTCAGTCTTCCAACACCATAAAGTCCACAACTCAAAATGTGCGATGGATTTACTTGTTTGATTTACCTTCACAAAGTGATAATGATCTGAGACACAGTTGATAACAGCAATCCATGCCTTCTACTATAGATGTGTCTTTTACACATCATTTTGTTTTGTAGATCGGTTCCAGATTCAAGTTTTAATAATCCTAATTCATAAATATTGTTTTGTTTTCTGAGGAACAAAATTCCATCAGGGAATTGACCAAGTTAAGTGTACTTTCCTGTTAGACTTTCAAATTCTGCCACATTTTCTCCCGAATTTGAAACGTTAATTCTCATGGCAAAAGAACTTTGAAATATATTAGACAAAATAACATTAAAAAACAGTGCAAAAATAATATGGAGTCTTGGGTTAATTTTTATAATATTAAAAAAATCATTGGAACCCATATTTTTTCTTTAAAAATCGAATAAAAGGCGTAAATGAACATTTTAATACAAGATGTTTTAATAAATTTTATTTATTATATATTGGAAGATTTTTGAAAATAAAAAACATCTCAAAATATTCGGAAGGTTGACCTTCTTAGTAATAATAGATCACAGATTTTTATTTGAAAGGCATGATTTGTATTTAAAGAAACAAGAAGTATGAAAGATTTTTTATTTAAATCAGTACATGTTTTCAAAACATTTAGAAATATATTTACATATTATACACAAACTTATTTGAAATTTCTATTTAACCTACATATTATCATAACGAGTTAATCTATTTTATGATATTAACTATTTAGGGAAACTGAGTTAATGTAATGTTTATATACATAAATATGTTAATGAGAAGGTAAACAGTTTTTTATTATCTGGATTTTTTACACAAATACTTAAATTTACTTAAACAACACACAGAAACTATTAAATTTTAATTGAACCATCTGTTGCCATTTAAAACATGTTGGATTTACAAAAAACTATGATTTCAAAATAAATACATAAAATTAGCATGATCGTAAAATTAATTTAAATTATTTCTTTTTCAACGACTATAAAGAAAATCTTTTCTTAAAAATTCGTGATTTGTTCATTGAATCGTAGATTCTTTTCTTAAAGGTTTGACTTTAAAATTGTTTAAAGAGGGGGAAAATCTAAATAGGTGAACGATTCACTTTTCTCTCATGTCTTGCTTAACTTAAACATATTTTTTTATTTGAGTCGTTTATCATTAACATTTTCTTGCATTCATTTTGTAGAGATTTTATAGATTTCAAAAAAAAAAACAAAATTTTAATGTTAAAAAAATACATCGATTTCTCAAAACTGAAAATGCAAAAATAACACAATGCCTTTACATGTTGTGTTTATGAAGAATATTTATACACAGAGTTAAAAATTCAGAGACTTCGGAATAATTTGTTTGCATCTGGTTCTTGAATGTTTATTTAATTCAAGATAAACTATGTTTTTTACTGATAAAACTAAAATAATTTACTTAAATAATTTTCAAAAATCTTTCAAAGACCAAGTGTTTTTTAAAACCAATTGTTTATATAAATATCACAAAAGAATAAAAAACATGTAATGTTACAAAATGATGAGTAGTATTGGAAATGTAAAATATAACTCTTATAGTATTGGAAATGTAAAAGTCTTATAGTATTGGAAATGTAAAATATAACTTAAATTACAGTTCGGATGAAAATTGCATCAAACATTTAGACCAAAAAATAATGTTACTAGTTGGTTGATGAGGTAAGCATAAAATAATCTTACTAGTTGGTTGATGAAGTAAGCATAAAATAAAATAAAATTTTGGTGAAAATTGTTCGTGATTTT
The DNA here is from genome assembly GCA_949825065.1 of Odontocerum albicorne. Lineage (NCBI taxonomy): Eukaryota > Metazoa > Arthropoda > Insecta > Trichoptera > Odontoceridae > Odontocerum > Odontocerum albicorne. The sequence goes on along the minus strand of OX463841.1, from coordinate 28,459,949 downwards.
TTCTATGATACTAAGAATATGACGAAATATAACTGAAAATGCGTACATTTTTATGAAACTGAATATTTTTCAATTTTATTATTGAACATATAAGCAGATTCACATATAAATATGATTTTAAAATCTCTTCAATTTTTTAGCTTTGATAAGAAATTTCAAATTAGTATTTAAACTGGAAAATGGAAGTTTTAATTTTTTATAGAAATTGAACATTATTTTTGAAGATTTTCTTCTCATTTTGATAACATGTCTTTTTTAACATTTTTTTAGGTTTTTATAGAAAATATTATAAGTTCCCCATAATGATGAAATTTCGTTAAAAAAGTCAAAATTGCATTAATGTTGGTGCTACATATGAAAATCTCCAACAAAACGTTTTAACATTTTTTGCTTGATATGTTTATATATTTGATAATAATTAATTTAATTGAAAACTGAATTCAAATAATATTGAAATTCTTTAAAGAATGTGATATTACATATAATCATTATCGTATGATACGTCATTTCGAATCAAATTGTTATCCAAGAGCCCATGGATATGTCAAAATAGATTTTTTAAAGATATTGGACTTTTTAGAAGAAAATTTACGCTGTGATATGTTTTATTAAGTTTAATAATCTACAATAAAATATGATTTTAAAATAAATGCGATATACTGAAGAGAAAAGTTGGCCGAATTTTGAAAAATTCGTCTTGACAATCAAACAAGTATTAAATTGAACAAAAAATGATTAACTATCCAGGCCAATTCATATAATTTACGGTAAACACAAAACTTGGACTTTTTTTCTAAAATATAAATAAATGAAATTAAATTCATGATCGCATTGATTTGATTAAGCGTTCTTCCATATAGGGTTTATAAACCAAATAGGTAATATTTTTTGTTGAAAAATTTCTTAAAACATTGTCAGATGGGAATATTATTATTTTCTATAACTTATGCACAGGTATTGCGAAAAACTGGCATTAACTAGTTAAGAGTTTTTAAGACACCAAATTAAAAAAAAAACCAAGGAGTCAATAGTAGCACATAGGGTTTACACACAGGATTCTGGCAGTCTGGTGTCGAGGATCTTTTCCTTGAAGGCCTGGACGTTTAGGGCGGAGTCAGGGGTATAATAGGCAGCTAAGGTCGCAGGAGGCCGAGGACTTTCACCGGAACATGAGCGACTCAGCATACCTCCTCTGTTGCTCGAGTCCCTAGTGATAACGTCCTTTGAAGTATTACCCCAAGTTCTGGAATATAGTGGTGGGGGTTCTGAGGAAAAGAAAACAGAAACTGTTAATAAAAATAAGCATTTTTAAATGTTCATAAAACATTTCAGCAACAATATTTTAAGGAATAACACTGATATTTTCACTGAAATAGAACTTAAACGTTTTTAATTATACTCAATTGAAAGGAATATATTAAAAAAAACGATATCTTGAAAATTTATAAATTAAACTTAAATAAGTTCCGAGTGGTTTGATTAGAATTTAGACGATCTCGTAAGGATGTAAAGGATTTGACCAGAAATGCCGTAATATATACTTATGAAAATGCTGCTGAATTGATGTTAAAAAAACATCGCAACTACTTTGATAGCCGGGTTTATAAAAAATGGAAAAACGGAAACGTCAAAAATATGTGATTTTTTAACTCGGAAGCATCACCGTATGTAGACATTTTTCTTTGGATATTATAAAAATGCTAAGGTACAATGAAGAAAAATGCTAAGGTAGAATGAAGAAAAATTATTTATAAACGAACTAAAACAAATCTATTGTATTTTGAGGCTTTCGCGGTTCTTCGAATTAATTGTTAAAGGTCCTTCGGAAAGCTATACCTATACAGTATGGTTAGCAAAATCACGCGGTACAATACTCCGAAAGACATTGTATAATTGAACTAAAACAACTAATCAGAAAAATATAGGAATTTGTTGCACTTGGCTATTAATTGAATGACGTCAAAAGTCAATACTATGGATATAATAGAACTCGATTTAATAATGACTGTTAAATCTTTTCTCGTCTTAAATACGACTAGTATGTTTTGTATTTTTTTACTGAACCTAAAAGAGTATAATAACTTTTTTACTAAACCTAAAAGAGTATAATATCTATATAATTCTGTATAATGATAATTCTGAATATTAAATCCTTGCAGTTCTTATAAAAAATGAAAGATATTAAAATATATCCAATTTTACGTAAAATATTTATAAACACAAAAAAAATTTGCAATTTAATTAATAATTAGAAATTTCGCAAGTCTTATATCTAGCTTGTATTACAATGTGAATGGATCTGTCATAAATCTGAAAAGATTTTAGTAAAAAAAAACTATTTTTCGATTGGATTCATCATTTTCGTCACCATTCTTTGAAATAAGTAAGAATTTCAGTCGCATTTTATAAAAGTTATCAATAAGTTTTCTTACATAAAATCTGTTGATATTTTTTTGGTTGAGTATTTTTTGCGTAAAAATCAGTTGCATTATTAACTAATCACCACTAATGGACCGGACCATATAGAATATTTATGTAGATTTCAAAAATTACTCTAAAAATATTGAAGTTAGTAAGTTTGATAGGTCTTTGATAGGAGAAATAAAAAAAATAATACAAAAAAAAGCCTTATGGGGTGAATTATTTTTAAAATTTATTTAACTAGTTTTACTAAAGAGATCAACATTGGTACATAAGATATGACCAATTCTGGTCATTCAGAAATTAAATATAACAAATTTTAATTTTTCATGTTGTTATGAAATTAGCAAAACAATTTACAAAAGCAAGAAGATTGAAAACTTAAGTTTGCATACATTCTTGAAGAATTTCAAAAGGCTTCCAAAATGGTGCGTGTACTTAGTGGAACACGATAAATTTGTACATTAATACAACTGTAATCAGAAGGAAATCTTCTTTGGTTAATGTTTTATGTGGAACGGAAAAGATAAATAAAAGAGAAAAGATTACATTTCTTGACATAGTTTTATTGCTTTATAGTCCTTTCATTTATTTGCTTTCATAAAACTTTTAATGAAAGCAAATACTCTTAAGTTTCAAGATCGGTGTCTTATATCTCGCAACTATAACTATACATTTTTGAACTTTGGATATTTGCCACGTTTTATTTAACAAGATTTCTTTGAGGATTCTATTTGATTAATCCTGAACTTTGTAGCCTCGACGAATGTCTCAATATCATTGCAAAACTTTACAATCTTGACACTGTCGTAACATTTTGTTGCCATGACAAATTATATCTAAAATCTTCAACCTAACAGCAACATGAGTTTGGTCTAAATGTGAATAATTTAAAAAGTTTATCAATTTTCAGTGATCGAAATTAATTGAAACAATGAAAAAGACATCAATAATAGAGACGACTTGCTGTAATAAATATTTTTTATTGAAAATGACATAATAAATTAAATTATTTGATGTTATTTAATAAAAAATTTGGATTTTTAATGATATTGGATTTTTAAAGTTTTTTTTTATACATTGTTTCCAGTTATTAGACAACTATCTTTGTCATCATCATCATCTTATACATCCCATAAGGAACATAGTCTTGCCATAAAACGCTTCATTTATATATATATATATATATATATATATATATATATATATATATATATATATATATATATATATATATATATATATATATATATATATATATATATATATATATATATATATTTTTTTTTTTTTTTCTTTGTGGAAATTCCAAAAAGTCTAGATATATTCAATAGTTTATAAATTGAATTAGAACACTTTGAACTTTGTGTCAAACCCCTTACTCTTCGGGTTCAAAAATTCTTGTTGATCTGGATGGGGAACGTGAAGAAAATCTAGATTACTCTATCCCGAAACGAGTGTTCCGCGCAAAACCATGAAGAATATATCTAGTGAGAAGACCTAAAAGGAACTGAAAGTACCAAATGAAAGAAGTAAGCTACTTTAGGCTTCAGCTGAATTAAAAGAACGTTCGGTCTGGAAGAATACTATGACGGCACTGCATCGACATGACCCTTGACCGAAGAATAAGGTAAATTGAAGACAAAAATGTAAAAGAAGGTAAAGGAATTTGCATTTAATAAAGTGCAAAGTTTGATTAGATATTGATGCAGTAGGTGGTTAGAAACCAAAAAATACATTAATATAAGTCGCTTTACATTAATAAGCAATAAAAACTAAAAACATGCAACCGAGGTTAGACAATAAACATTTTTAATCATAACACTAAAAATAAATATACAAAAAACTAAAACAGAACTTCATACGTACATATCATCACGCCGTATTCTTGCGGAGTAGGTAGAGAGAACAGATCTCCAAACTTTTCTGTTCAAGCATACAACCTTCGCTTCTTCCATATTCATACAATTCGCATAAACAATCTTCTATTATTCATACTTCTCACTTTCCCTTCTTTCAAAATCTGATCCGTTTAATCCAGTCATATTTTCTTCGGTCTATCTCTTCCACGCATACCTTACACTTGACTTGTATATTTGATTAGTCATTATTTCATCATTCATTCTCTCCACATGTTCAAACTATCTTGAAGCTTCTTGCTTCATCTTACTTGAATCATCCACTTTATTCATGCATGGATCCACGGAACTTTATCTTTGGTAAATATGTTATACACGTTTACCATATATATAAATAAGATAATAATTAACAAAAAAAACGTTAAAAAAGAGACCAATCAATTATTTGATTCCGGATGTGGACGGGATAGATTTTTACAAAGTTGAAATAGGTGGAACCTACAGTCTTACTTTTTTTTAATAGACAATCCATCCAAACTAGGATGATTTGTGCTATCAACTTGTAGTCATTATGCAATTATGAGTCAATATAATAAAACTTTTTTTTTAATTACAATTAAAAACCGAATAATCTGTTTTGGTTTAGAGATATCTTTTTACATAATCGCATATGGTCCCACGTACGAGTATGTTATACTATGTGTTAATTCCTAAGCTGGTTGATTATTTTGAGGGTTGGCTTTTTGATTATCTGGAGGGTTATACAACTATAAGATAAATTTTGAATTTTTCTACTTGGTCCATAATTTCTTTTAAATTGAGAATTGCTCGTTGTTTTGTTACTCTGAAAGCTAAGGTATCGATGCGACTTTACCTTAATACATACTTTTTATTACATTTTTGTTTTAAAAATGACGGTTAAATGGATTTTATCGTGATTTGTATTTATTGTGTTTTAAAAAATAACCTCGCTGATGGGAAAGTAAATGAAATCACGGTGAGTGGATGATTATTGTAGAATTTAAATGAATGTTTATATGAAAAATTACTAACTGTGTGGCCTAGATTGTAGGAGTTCCAAATTGGGTATCATGGGCTTAATTCCTAATGGTACATACCCAAACAAAAAAGCTCCCAGTCTGTTTTTAATCCCAGCCTGAATTGTATAGGCTTGCTTTGTTATTATGTTAAATTTAACTTACACTATGTTTTTATTTTGTATAACACTTCTTACATGGCAATGTTGAATTTATTCGTTGTTCTTTTTTTATCCTTTATATTGAAAACTTTATTTAAAATAAAATTATTAATACAATCCTTAGCGTGTACAGCTTTAGGGATGAAGCGTGCTTCTGTAATATATGGAAATTACTAAAAGTAAAAAAAATGTATGAATATATTTTGGTTTATTGCAGAGGAAAATAAAGAAGACTAAATGATGACAAAGCACAGATAATCAGAACAAATAACTTTGAAGGAATTACCGAATTATGTCTGAGGAAGGAATCAGGGGCGTGCCGTGACTGAGATCATCAATTTTAATAAAAATGTCACTCACGCGAATATATATCGTGCCACGACCTCGGCGTTTGGAGATGAAAACGTGCAAAGCCAAAATGTCTAGTTGAGCAAATTCGAGAATCTTAAGCATTTTAGAGGTAAATAAAAAAAACGTCCATTGTCTAGCGTTTGAGAATGAAAATATGAAACACATTGCAATTTTTTTAAAGAATAGTTATCGATTGAGAAACTATTCCTAATTTCATATTAAGTTTATCAAAGGTTTCAACTTTAACTTTGTGGTACTCCATATTATTGTTTTTTTTTTTAAATACTAAGTTCATTTATTATATCTCGAGGATCTCTTCAGGCGTTATGATCGCGGTTTATTACGAGATGGATAGATAAAACTTATGCTTAGATAAAACATGTTTCATGTTTCATCGGAAGAGTGTGTGGTCTATTTATCCAGAGGATTTTTTATGAGAAGCGTGAAACCTTTCACATTTTTTGGTTATTTTTTTTGTTTCTGTCTTTATTTATCTCTTATGTTTCAAAGTTCATTGTTTTATATAACTTTTGAAATGTAAGCATGTTGTAACATTTGATTTTAACGACCTTTTTACATTATATTAAGTTTTTTTTCCATATCATATTGTCAATTTTCTTCATTAGTTTTTTTTTAATTAATTATAGTTACTTTAATTATAACATTTATGAGACATTTTGATACTAAACATAAGGCTTGTATAATGTTATTCCGTGAATTAATATATCTTCAAGAGTGCTGTTTTTAAAAATGTAAAAATATTGAAAGCGAGTAGTTCATTGAGCTTAAGATGTGTTTACGTTGAGGTTGTGAGGAAGGGTGGCAAGGTGACGGCTTCCTTCGTGTTTACTAAATTAGATATTGAAAACGAGTAGTTCATTGAGCTTAAGATGTGTTTACGTTGAGGTTGTGAGGAAGGGTGGCAAGGTGACGGCTTCCTTCGTGTTTACTAAATTAGACATTGAAAGCGAGTAGTTCATTGAGCTTAAGATGTGTTTACGTTGAGGTTGTGAGGAAGGGTGGCAAGGTGACGGCTTCCTTCGTGTTTACTAAATTAGATATTGAAAGCGAGTAGTTCATTGAGCTTAAGATGTGTTTACGTTGAGGTTGTGAGGAAGGGTGGCAAGGTGACGGCTTCCTTCGTGTTTACTAAATTAGATATTGAAAGCGAGTAGTTCGTTGAGCTTAAGATGTGTTTACGTTGAGGTTGTGAGGAAGGGTGGCAAGGCTAAGGCTTCCTTCGTGTTTACTAAATTAGATATTTTTTTCTGACTATGTGATAACGGTAGTAACGCCTTCAAACATAAGTCATAATTTAAGTCAACTGAATACGTCAATAACTCCGAAAAAAATTAAACCGGAGAGAAACTATCGAGAAAATTTTCAAACATATTTTGCAAAAATAAATTCTGGTGGAGTACCTTAAGGTGTTCGGTCTCTAAATGATGAATAACCGGTTTTTCGTTCACAATGTTAATGGCACTAGAAAACCTACAACTAATGTTTTGATATATATGTTATTAGATATGTACAAAAACGTTCACAATGTTACTGGCACTAGAAAACCTACAACTAATGTTTTGATATATATGTTATCAGATATGTACAAAAACGTTCACAATGTTACGGGCACTAGAAAACCTACAACTAATGTTTTGATATATATGTTATCAGATATGTACAAAAACGAACCAACAAACAAAACCTTTTTTTGGTTTATTTGATATATCGAATAAGCCTACCCCAATCTCGAACGTGTAAAAATATCAAGCCAGTTAAGTGAGTATTGAATTGTTTAACTCTGTTCTAAAAAAATATTCCATGCTGACTGACTCGTATATAAAGCAGCAAGATGTTATCTCAATAATCTCAGGACAGTTCAATGAATTCCGTGGCTTAGTTTTTAAGACGACTGTCTTTCGATCCGACGGTTGTAGGTTCGATTTCCGTTGGAAGTATTTTTATTTTCAATATACTGAATATTCTGGTTAGTTAAGCGATTGACACATGGAAATAATCCCGCCAGATTGTACTGTATAAGTATATAACAATAGTGTTAAACAGTAATATTATATTGTACAACAGGTAAAATGTGAGTTAGGTCAGTTGGCTTAAGAAAGGTTTAAATAGTAATCGTATTAAATTTATCTGTAGACCGAAAAGAGCTCTATTTTTATATGCACGGATCGTAAATTTAGGGTATCAATCTGTTTCGAAAAGTTGTAAATAGGAAGAAATAGGATTTTAACTGTATGTGTCTAAAAGGCATTTTGTATAGAATGTTATTTTACGTTTTGTTATTTTACACGTGACCACGAAGTCTTTACATTTAATAAAACATAAACAATCAATAAAACCTTCATATCCTTTATATTAAATACAATGTATAGTATTTATATTTTTTACATAGTTCACGTTGCTATATGAAATAAGAAAAAAAAACAAATAGATAGTAAAAAACAAAGCAACGAACATTTTTACACAAAATAACAGTTTTACTTAACAAAATGTTGGTGATGAATTTTCATAATTTGAAACAAAAAATGCTTAGCGCTTTTTTGTATTTACAATGGTTTATTTCTTCTTAATTTAGACTATTGTTGGAAAAAAAGACGATTATCATTTTTAAGCAAGGTTAATAAATTTAATTCTTTAATTTTTACAAAAGTAAAACGTTTCAATTAATTTAATTACAGACAGTTACATCGACAACACTCGGAATTTCCTTTTCATAATTATTTTCTTTTTAATGTTTTAAACAGTAAATCGCAGAGCGAGTGGGTACCGCAATTTCATTCTGGCGCTTGCAGATTACTTTAAAAGTTCTGTTCACAAAATAAAGCTGTATATTTAATCATCGACTATATTCAATTTAGTTTACCTTTTATCCTTTTTGCTAGTGATTTAAATGGCGATATTTGTTAACAAATGTCACATCGTTACTTGATTAAACATTTTTTTTTAAATTTTAATTTCTTAAAGATACTTGTTTAGTATCTCAAGTTGAATTTGACAGCGGCCCTGACAAAATATTATTACGTTAAATTTTATTAATCTCTTTGTTTAGTTTAAAGTTGATTTATTTTTATGGATATTGAAGAAAGCTCGGAATCGAATCTTTAATACTTTGTTTAAATTTTTTACGTTTACGTTAAAGAATATAATCTTCTCGCTGGCTCCATCTCAACTCACTGTCTGCGAATACTGTTGGGGTCAGCTCTCCTCGTCCTCAGGTTGTATGCTCTTCTGTTCCGGACTACGTGCCCCAGGCCGTGCCTTTGCATCAGGTTATCTTTTTGCACCACCCATAAATTCTTCGGTCTTCCTCTGGTTGTTATTCGAGGAAGATCCATGGAGAGATTGCTCGGTTCACAATGTGATCGGGTGCTCTGCGTCCAACGTGCCCAAACCATCTCAATCGCCTCTCCTCCATCTTGCTGTTGATGTCTGTAACACCTAGGCTTCCATGAATGCGTGAGCTTTTTATTTTGTCTCTTAGGGACACACCAGCTGACCATCTTAGCATGCGCATTTCAGCAGTTTCAAGTTGCCTAGAGTAAGAGTTATACATCGTCTAGCATTCGGATCCATAGAGGAGTGTGGGTCTGACAAATCGTTTGGCATACTTTTCCTTTTAACTTTACTGGCATTTTCGGATCACATAGAACTCTCGTCATTGATCTTAACTTCTTCCATCCCACACTAATTCTATGTGTTACATCTGCTGCACATCCTCCATCGCTATGGATGAGTGACCCAAGATACTTAAAGGAGTCACAATCTGGTAATGTTTCTCCATCCATTTGCATTACGGGAGTGACAGCATTTGTGTTCTCGAATGGTAGGTACATATACTATGTTTTCTTTCTGCTCAGTCTCAATCCATCGCCCTCCAAGATTTAATGATCCCTATGAGCAACAACCATGTCAATAGTTTGGACACCCGAAACTTGTACAGGTAAAATCTACAAATTGTGATGATTACATTTTTCCCCATTTTAATTTGTTGCAGGTAGGGACGAGGAGATACGTTTATTTTAATGTGATCCACTCAAACTCCCCGTTCCCACTTTTCCACCAATAAATATTTTTGTAAAAAATCTGTCTTGAAAAACGACATGTAACTAAATTTGATAATATTTCTAGGTACGGAAATTAATATTTTATATTCAATTTTCTAGGAAACATGTCAGTTGTTTGCTACACGAGTAAGCTTTATGATAATCATCATCATTACTATTCCCTCATGTCACTATTGGGGTAGGCAGATCGAATAGATGTCCTCCTTATTCTATTTTGCCACGCACTTTTTGCTCCTGCCCGTTTATTCACATCGTTTGGACGGGGCAGACCTTTTCCTTTTGTAAATTAGATCAATTTGGTAGAGCCATACTGTTAAGGTATTCATAAACTTGGACCGTGTATACTACTCGTATAGGCTTTATTTGTAAATAGTTCATATTTCATTCTTTATACGTAGCCCAACCATTTAAAACTCTTTTCTTCATATTTATTTCTCCATATGCTTTCCGCATTCGTACTCGTCCCTTACGTTCTCATTCCTTATTTTGTCACACGTTCTACGAAACACTCTCGTTTCTATCACATTTATTATATTTTCATCACTTTTTGGATGTGTCTTAGTTTCACTTGATTATCCTAAAACTGTGACTAAGATTCCATTGTCACCAGCCAGCTTTGCTTTCCTTGAAATGCTCCGAACGGCAAACACATTGTTTAAATCCCCATTATTTTCATTGCCTACTGCTACCCTCCTTTAATATCTAATTTAGTCTTTTTTTACGATTCAAAGTTCTTCTGGTACCAGAATTCAATTATAAACGTTTGCTCCTGTAAATACGCATTTCGTTATTGATTACCATTTAAGATTTCAACAAATGGAAGATGGAGTAAGTTATTAGAATAAAGTGTATCTACGTAATTTGATAGGCATATAAGTTGTGGACCAAAACACATACTTCTATTGCATATGTAAAGGTATTTTCATAAATTTTCTGTACATATTTGTCGGTATTAAAATACGTATAAACGTATATTTTAAAAAAGGATTCAACATCTCATTGTTTTGGTTAGTTAAAAAATATTGAAATAGACTAATTTTGTGACCTAGTTTGTAAGTCGCTTCACGTGCACCTGGGGGCATTGTGACCTAGTTTGTAAGTCGCTTCACGTGCACCTGGGGGCATTGTGACCTAGTTTGTAAGTCGCTTAACGTGCACCTGGGGGCATTGTGACCTAGTTTGTAAGTCGCTTCACGTGCACCTGGGGGTATTGTGACCTAGTTTGTAAGTCGCTTCACGTGCACCTGGGGGCATTGTGACCTAATATGTAAGTCGCTTCACGTGCACCTGGGGGCATTGTGACCTAGTTTGTAAGTCGCTTCACGTGCACCTGGGGGCATTGTGACCTAGTTTGTATAGTCGGTTCAACGCTCCAGTAATGGGGCTGAAGACAATGTCTCCCAGTCAGGTTGTTCAATATGTCCGAATCACTGATTCGAATACTATAAGAATTATTGAATGAGAAAAACTGAAATGAGTATGTGTTAAAACTATATAGATTTATGAATATATTAATCCAGTACATATGTTTTTCATGTTTTCATTCAATAAAAAAATCTATAGAAGCCCATAGAACGCAATGTCGATTTTTTTCACAAAATACTTTAAAACATGTTGGTTAGATCCTGTTTGCATATATCCCTTCATCTAATTTCTGAAATGCTGAGCCTTTACCTCTATAAGTGGGAGGGGTTTAATGTAATTGTAACATGATAATATGCTTAGCAGTAAATAGGCAATATAGGAAACATGTAACTACATCAAGTTAAAATGTATCGCATTTTTAGACAACGCACATAAATGACATTGATTCATATTTAACGAGTTTAACACCGATGCCTGGTGTTTATTATCAAATACTGCAGAAGGTAACTATGCTGTTTGTTTATTTTATTACTAGATGATTTTACAGTTCCTTGAATATAACGTTTCTGAACGTTATACAACAGTTGAGTCTTTAGTATTCTCCATAGCACTACATGGAGTGGAAAATAGACGATGAGAAAGAATGAAACAAACATGATTGATGCAATCGAAATGTGGTTTTGTAGGCGGATGCTCGGTATCCCATGGACTGCAAGGTGCATCAACGTCTACATCGTCCAAACATTGAAGATTACCGAAAGATTTTCGATAAAATACACAAAAAATTCATACGTGCTTTGGACATGTTGCTGGAAAGAATAATGAAAGTTTGAAGAAGTTGGTGATCACGGAGACAATTAAGGGAAGGTGAGTAAAAGGAAGGAGTCCTATGAGATGGATATATTAAATAAATGAGTAAACAGGGCCCTATTTAAGCGCTGCATTCAACGCGCCTCAGGATTGGGAGAAACGGAGACAGGTGGGACGCCGAGTTCCAAGCATAGCAGAAGACCACGACGTTCAGTGGTGAGCACGTGATGAAGAAGAACAATACAATGGTTCCTAAGGTCATATGTTTGTATGCTTTCTCAAAATAAAATGTGCTTTCGATATAATACACTTAACGCAATTATACCGCCTCGGAACATCAACTGACTATCAAAAATATCTTCCCTTGTGACTATTGTGTATTCAATACCTCATTAGAACGAGAAAAAATAAATGGTATCAGTTTTAAAATTGAATTATCGTAGCGCTTTCCTCGTTTTATTTACAAAAGTGGAAATAACGGGAAATAACGTTTTATAACCAGAACTATTCAAAATAATGCGCTATTTAGACTACATCTGTTTTTAGATATCCCATTTTTTCACGTCCGGCAAACTTCAAGGTATTTTGGATAGATCTAGGTAATTATTAAAATAACTCAAAAAAAACATGTTATTAATAATCCTATGTCGGTACTCGTGATTTCACTGTTAAAAGTAACATGGGTAAAATATTATTTCATAAGCAATATACTCTGAAAGAAAAATAAAAACAAATTGATTTAATCTAGAAACGAAGAAGGCAATTCAAAGGAACATTCTACATATAATTAAATGATAGCATTTACAATAAGAGACTACATTTAAAAAAATAGACAATGTATCTTATTAGTCAATTACCAGTTAATTAGTCAAAAAACATTACATATTATTCATTAATACGAATTTGCTTTCTTAGATGATTTGGTTACTTAAAGTTATCTTTATAAATTACTGAATTTATCGGAAATGAGTATTTTGTTACTCGTATGTTTATATGTTCTCAGTAAGACACAGGCTAAATACTTGTTTATTGGGGTTACAACAAATAAGAGACAACAAACCCAGATTCATATAATTTGAGTGTCCATTTGTTTTGTATGTCTTGTTATTTCATACATTACGTTATATAACATACATACATATTTTTTATTTAAAATATAAAAATAAATCAGCAGCCGTTAAAGTGGTGATGGTCAGCCTTGCGTGTTATTGTGACTTATATATCAATTTGTTTTCTATTTCTTTGAATTAAAAACTTCTGAATGTATAGAAATTAATGCTTTACCCAAAAAAACGTTATTTGTTTGTTTTCATTCCTTTCTTTATTTCTTCCTAAAAATATTCACATTGTATAATTTATATTTTTATACGATTTTTTGTATTGAAATAATTGAACATCGTTTATCTTAATCAATTATTTTGCTGTTGAAATGTGGATTTTACTACACGTGCTCCATTCTAAATGTTAGTTAAGCGCTTTAATTTGACACCAATCAATTGACAAATATCTTAGAATTGGAAAGCTTGAAACACGTGTGTGGATTGACAAAATATTAACCTTGAATATGTTAAAAAATTGTTATTTGCATTTTACTTTAAATTCTTATTTAGTTTTAAACAATATATAAATACTTTAACTAAATTATAAATCAGAATCACTGATTGATATTTCATTACCTTTATTTCACTCCAGGCGAGATTATTTGAAAATAACTTATGATATATACAAATACAATAAACAACCATTTACAATGGCAATTTCGGAACAGATTTTATCTAATTTGAAAAGATATTTCCAGTTGACGAAGTATAAAATATAAATTTCTCCGGCTTTCGTCACAAAACGTTATAATAAAATAATATTAACGAATTGTATATCAATATTCCGGGAAATACGGCAAAGTGTTGAGCACAAGGACAAAACGCGATGGAATTTGTGTTGACAATAGTCTTAAATCTCATAATGTTACTGAGTAAATAAACAAACGAATTTTATATCCTTTCCGCTTTCAGGCCTACTCCACCCTAATCCTCTGATGAACTGTGAAGAAAGGATTCAATATAATTTTAAGGAAAGGTTCACAAGATTTGGCGTCGCTTTTATTTGCTGTCTGACGTGCTTTTTAACTATGAACGTATACGCAAAAAAATCAATATTCTCTTGATGTATTAAAATATTTATAAAGGGATCGATATTCGGCATTTTTTGGGTTGGCTTTAATTTCAAATAATTTGTCATCCGAGTTAAATATTGTATTGGCGTTGATAGTGCATATTACAAATTCTTTTAGCGCTTTTGGATGAAATGTGTTACTAAATATCTTTTGAGAATGTCAGTGATAAGTAATACTGGTTTCCATGTAATTTTTATGCCTTTATTTTAGCACAATATAAATATTTTCAAGTCGGACTGGTTTCATATGAAAATATATTAAAGAGGTATTGATATTTCGTATTTAATATTGTAAACCAAGTTGAATACAAAGTACTTCTTTTGAGATTAATCAAAAAATTTTAAAGAGTCATTGACAGGGTCCTGATGTGCAATAGCAAAACTATTTTTTACCGTGCTGGTTTGTTGTTATACATTACATTTATCATATTTTCCTGCAATATTAAGTTAGTTGTTCTTCTTTAAAAATTACTTCAATTAAAAAAAATCATTATTCTTATGTTTTGGCAGTTTATAGCTAACAAAATACTAAAAATATTTAAAAAGTGTCGTATTATATTCGTATGGTAAATAACATCGATTGGATTTAAATAGGATTTCATGAACTATTTACTGTTAGATTATATTCGCAAGAGATCTACTAACAAACTTTAAGCACATACTCATTTATATTTTTATAAATATCATACAAATAATTTTGTAGGTTTATTTAATAGGAAATTGCATTTAATAAATCTTTTTTCGTTAAAACTGTATTAAATTTTTAAAACTTCACGTGATTGCCCAATCGAATGCCGTAAATACGCAGCGGTTTAATGATTGTATAAAAATAACTGAGAAATTAAAATAAATGATGGAATTATTAAGGCGTGCATTTTACCTGATGTGATCAAAAAACAAACCGTCGATATATGTAACATTGAAACTGTGAAAAAATAAAGCAATCGACCTTGAATTTTTTTGCTTGTTTATACTTTATAGGTATTAATAAACAAATATAATTTTTGTTATTATAAAAAAACGATGAGATATGATGCACATCAGACTGAAATCTTGGAGATGAAAAATATACGTTGTATATCTTAGTGAAAAATTTAAAACTTTAAGATTGTTTTGGATGCTCTGTGTAAATTTACTACAATGAGTGATTTTTTATCATGCAATAATACATCCACGGCAAACACAATATACAAGAAATGATTATTTTGTTATAAAGAAATTGACTCATGTAAGTCAATAAGTTTTTGTTTATTATATTCATAGCCGATTTTTATTTTCTTTTCAAAATTGAATAAGTTTCATTTTTAATCTTTCTTATTCATATTTTATCTTTTCACGATTATATAAAATAAAAATATTTAACTTGTCGAACTTTAAAATGGTTTTATCAATAGTCACGTAACTGTTCTTATAAGGCGGGTTTGGACAGTGGTTGTAAGCCCAAACGATATTTAAGAAAGATTTATCTTCTTATACTCGTATAATAGAAATTAATACAATTTAGGATATTTTTGTTTCAATGTTATGTAAATAAATAAATGCTATCTTATATATCATTCATGTCCACAAATCTTATTTCTCACTCATTTTAAAAAACTTCTATGTACAATATCTGCGGTATTAATGAATTTCTGACAAATTAAAATGCTTACAGTTTGACATATATCATATGTCAAATATACTAAATTTACACTTATTAGAAATTTACCCTAATCCAAGAAAATGGTCATTGTTTTGGGAACCGTGCATATTTTTGGTTAACCTTATAATTTTACAGCAACTAAAGATAACAAAATTTAGTTTTTTTTAAATACCGATACGAGAATCTAAGATAATTATATCCAAACAATAACACATCCCAATAAGAATACATTTAAAAAAATGTAAGTTATATTAAATTAAATTAATACAAAATAAAATTACAGACTCCTCAAGTGTAATCAACAATTCCCGGGACTAACCAACAGATAGCGCCTCTAATAACAAATCCATACCATTCTCAGTTAGTACCCACCTTTAGAAGTTACGTGTCAAACTTTCATGACATTCCGACATTGTGTCATTGAGTTACAGTAATTTTAGTGACGCTTCTTTTGCTATTTTCAAAACAATGAAAAAAAAACGAATTTTGTGTGTTGATAAAACATTGCTTTTTAGTGGGAAAAAATATCGTTCAAACTCAGCGATGGTTTGAAAAGTGTTATCCGGGCTCTGCTCTTTGTCGGTGGTATGCTGATTTCAAACGCTATCGTACAGACATAAATGATGCTGAACGCTCTGGTCGTCCAAATAAGGCTGTTACACCAGAAAACATAAAAAAAAACTCAAAATCGTGATGAAAAATTGCAAAGCAAAGTTGCGTGAGGTAGCTGACATCCTGAAGATATCATTTGATAGTGTTTACACTATTTTGCATGAACATTTCTATGGCGTTTTGGTAAAGAGGTACAAGTCATCAATTACTTATTTGTCAGTTTGAAGTTTTGCAACACTTGTATTCCTGAAATACAGACCTCAGGTAAATTTTAAAGGTAAACTTTGAATACATAAATAATGTATGTATTCAAAGTTTACCTTTAAAATTTACCTGAGGTCTGTATTTCAGGAATACAAGTGTTCCAAAACTTCAAACTGACAAATAAGTAATTGATGACTTGTACCTCTTTACCAAAACGCCATAGATTTGGTCATGAAAAAGCTTTTTTCGAAATGGGTGCCGCGTTTGCTCACAATGGAACAGAAACAATAACGCATCGATGATTCAGAGCGCTGTTTCTCACTGTTTACGCAAAATAAACATGAGTTTTTGACTCGGTATGTGACAATGGATGAAACTTGGATCCACCACTATACTCCGCAATCAAATCGGCAGTCAGCTGAGTGAAAGTTGTCCGAAGCGACCAAAAACTCAACAGTCGGTCAGGAAGGTTATGGCTTCCGTATTTTGGGATGCGCATGGTATAATATTCATCGATCAACTTGAAACCATCAATAGCGAATATTACATAGCGTTATTGGAACGTTTGAAGCCGAAATTGCAAAAAAACGGCCTTATATGTAGAAGAAAAAAGTTTTCTTTCATCAGGGCAATGCACCGTGTCACAAGTCGATGGTAACGATGGCCCAATTGTATGAGTTGAACTTCGAATTGCTTCCGCACCCACCGTATTCTCCAGATTTGGCTCATAACGACTATTGGCTGTTCGCAGACCTCAAAAAGATGCTCCAGGGAAAGAGATTTGGCTCCAATGAAGAAGTGATTGCCGAAACTAACGCCTATTTTGAAACCAAAGATAAATCGTTCTACACGGCTGGCATAGAAAAGTTAGGAAAGCGTTGGAATGAATGTATCGCTCTTGAAGGAGACTATGTTGATGGATGAATAAGAATTTTGGCAAACAAATGTTGTTTTAGTAGTTAGTCCCGCGACTTATTGATCGATGTGTTAGACTATGTTCAAAATATAATAATATTGTTAAAAAAAACATAGATATACGTGACATAGACATGCGATATGAAAAATGACTAAAATCTACTCTGAACTGTTAGAACCTAATCAAACGATTAATGGAGATGCCTATTGTCAAGAGCTTTCACGTTTAAACACAGAATTGATTAAAATGTCATAAATATACCGCAAATGTTTGTATAGTAATATTATTCCTTTGAATGAACACAATAATACTTTTAAAATTTTCAATGAAAATTTGCGTTTATATCAAAAGTGTATGATTAACTAGTAATATTATAAATGTCTCAAGTATTCTAGGTTTTCTAACAATGAGGGGAAAATAAAAGTCTTAGCATAACAATTCACTGTCTAAGGAAAGAAGTCCAGCAGGGAACTCAAACCGCCAACCCTTTAGTAAGAACCTTTGTATGTATGATAAAACGATCAAGTATATTTTTATTGAATATATGTCGATAATTTGCAAAGTTATTCTGGACACAAACTCATTTTGATTTCTTTCGAATATTGATTTCTTACCTTTTTTACTGATTTTTTATTTAAACGTCAAAGCATCGTCAGCGACTCCAAACATTGGGTCAAATTAATATATTCCGAATTAAATATATTAACGAGTACTAAACAAGTTAATTTATATTGTACTTTGTTTTAAATTTCTTCAGATGATGTTACTAAAATATTCAAAAGATGAGATTGGTTGTATGGTTAGTTGTGAAAAGAAATTACAAAAGATGAGATTGGTTGTATGGTTAGTTGTGAAAAGAAATTACAAAAGATGAGATTGGTTGTATGGTTAGTTGTGAAAAGAAATTACAAAAAAGCTGTAAAATATGTTACATTACAACAATTGTTAATTTCTAAATTATAATATCTTCTTTTATAAAAATGCATTATTGTTATTCAAAACATAAGTATAACAAATCGGAAGGTAAGATGATCGTTTGGAAAGTTGCTTGCCAGTAAAACCTTTTTTCAAAATTTGAGAGAGCAATAAAAAAAATGTGCCCAATAATGTTTTAAATTTGCTTTATTTTAAAACCTAGATGTTCAAGAAAGCTGATTTTTTTATTACTGCTATCAGAAATCAAATCGATAGCCATTTCTAGGGAGGAGAAGACAAACGTTCTATCATTAGGTCTTAGGGTTTAACAATGCATAACATTAAAAATGACTGTCTTAATTCGCAGAAAAGTGATTTTAGAAAAGAATTTAAAGTCTCATTGAAAAGTTTTCATAAAATCAAACTTGTTCATCAAATCGATGGCAATCTCATAAGGGTAACAACGATAATTCTATTTGTAGATAATGTAGATAAACACTGTGTTGATCAAGCTTTATCCTTATTTAAACGGTAAATATTTCTTTCTGTAAACAAATTACACATTTTTTTATAAATTTGCAGCTGTACTATTACTTATAGAAAAATATAACTTAAAACTGAATTTAGTTTAAACACACTGAATATGACGTCGTTGCAACATTTTTAAAAGTTTTCTATTCACTACAAATCATTTTTATATAATTTTGCAGATTATTTTCAAGATTTGCTCCTCACTGTATAAGTATTATGTATACTGTTGGATTATACGTGGCAAATATTAATTTGATATATATTGCCAAATAAATTTCTACAAACTAACCAGAAAGATTTTAAAGACCTCATTAGTTAAACTAGATTGGGATCCGTTAATTTTTTTCTTCCATCAAGAATCGAACTTGAATTATCCAAGCTGTAAGTCAAGAATCCTACCAACTACGTTACGGAGGTCATAAAACCAAGCTTTTAAGAAATTTAAAGGGATTTTGGTTTGTTTTTTTTTTAAATAATTAAATTACAAAGGGGATTTCTTTTACTTTGTAAAAGGCAAATTTTTAATGCTTTAAATTAAATAAATTATGCACATTTTTAGAAAAAAGTACATACATTAATAATACAATGCAAACAAAAAATAAATACAAGTTAAAAATATAAATAGTTTAGTAAAATAAAACTGAAACAACCATAAAATATTACAGATAAAATAAAGGGGAATGAAGAAAAACATGAGTTGATAAAATACCCTGGGAAGTACCATTGCCACCAAACATAGATAAAAACTGAGTATTTGAGAACGTATCGAATTATCTTTGCAAATAAAAAAGTCAATAAAATTCAAAACGATTAAGTTGATTAAGTACAAGTAAGGTTAATAAAACAGCCGACCTTAGTATAGGGCAATAAAATAGCCAACAAAAAGAAAGCTCCAATAAAATAAGCCAATAAACAACCGAGGCTTGATTGTCACTACTTATTTTATTTCTTTCCCGGATAACTAATGCTGTTGCTTCTGAATAAGCCAAGAGACAGTACAGTGGGACTTCTTGCACCTCACAGTGTCTTGGGAATGAGGGACGTGCCAAGTTTTGTGGAGGAATAAATCCTTTTCCTGTGACATAAAATACTACGTATCATAGAGAAACTTTGGGGATTTCAAAACTTCAACTGTTGTATTCTCGGAGCTTTTGTTGTTTTTCACTCTTTCGCTGCTTGAGATTATGCTGGAGTAACGATGAACATCGTTTACATTCTGGTTAATTAAAACTTTTGTATTGAAATTAAGTTTTTAAATAAACTTTTGGTCTTGTAAATAAGTCCATTGGCGAATTACAAGTGGTAACAGGAGATTAAAGTGAGATAAGAGATATTCCCAATTTATCATGTCTGAAAATACTTCAGGAAATATTATCAGTGAATACTACTAATTGTAGGGTGATCCTAATTATATAAGACTTCGGGCATAGAAGCTGATTAATGAGACTATGTTCATGGTTATCTCTTTTGATTGAGAAGTTTTTACTATATAATATTGTATATCATAAAATATTGAGAGTAATCCTAGCCGATTTCAAGTAAAAATATGTTCTTTATTTATCTGCTAAGGGAGAACGTTCATTTGTTTTTACTATATACTATAATATATAATAAAATATTGAGAGTAATCCTAATCCTAGCCGATTTCAAGTAAAAATATGTTCTTTATTTATCTGCTAAGGGAGAACGTTCATTTGTTTTTACTATATACTATAATATATAATAAAATATTGAGAGTAATCCTAATCCTAGCCGATTTCAAGTAAAAATATGTTCTTTATTTATCTGCTAAGGGAGAACGTTCATTTGTTTTTACTATATACTATAATATATAATAAAATATTGAGAGTAATCCTAATCCTAGCCGATTTCAAGTAAAAATATGTTCTTTATTTATCTGCTAAGGGAGAACGTTCATTTGTTTTTACTATATACTATAATATATAATAAAATGTTGAGAGTAATCCTAATCCTAGCCGATTTCAAGTAAAAATATGTTCTTTATTTATCTGCTAAGGGAGAACGTTCATTTGTTTTTACTATATACTATAATATATAATAAAATGTTGAGAGTAATCCTAATCCTAGCCGATTTCAAGTAAAAATATGTTCTTTATTTATCTGCTAAGGGAGAACGTTCATTTGTTTTTCAAACGTCGATGTCTGTAAATATCAATAACGTAATATTTTGGATTTTTTATTCTATTTTTCTCTATCGGTGAAGATTTATGGCATCGAAACCAGAAAATAAAATATCGAGTTACTTTTGCCATTGTTTTGTATTTGTTCGTTATGTGCTTTACAGAGTTTATGTATATTTTATATAAATTTCCAGTGATTTAGGTGAACCGCTTATTATATCTTTGTAAGCATATTTCCTTATCATGAAAATGATTTCACTGTAAACTTTTTAATTTCATGTTTCAAATATTATAAAGTTGCGAAATCGAGAAAAGATAGAGAAATGTTTGTTTTACGGCTTTTTTTGCGACAATCTTTGAAAAAAAAAAGATTTTTTAAGTGAGGGAAAGGTTAGAAGAATAAGAAACGAAATAATTTGAATGACGAGCTATATGTATGTGAAAGGAGGCAAAATGAAAAGATGAACACTCCTCTCTACCAACTCCAAAACAAACAAATTTAAACTTATTGAAAAAAATAAATAAAAAGTGTATATATGTTATTTATAAATTAGGAGATTTTTTTATCTATTCATGCATTATAGATCTGTTTTGGTTCTCTCTCGATTCAGTATTTTTCGTTAAACGAGTGCTTTTGTATCGCGAAACGCTTTTGAAGAGCGAATTGTAAATACATTATTTTCTTAAAGATTCTCTTGCAGAATTAATTTTTTTATGACATGTGTATGGCTTAAGATTAAATTCTGAAATATTATTTTCGTTTAAAATATAACCGCAAATTATTTTTTTAAAATAAGACTTACCGTAGTTTGCCGGAATGACATCAGGGTCTCTGTCATCGGGTGGCATAAGATCTTTGGGCGGGGTTATGGTGGGTTGTCTTAGGCGATTCACAGTCTGCGACTGACCAGTGGTCGCAGTGACTCCTGGTGGAGGACATAGTTTCTCTTCCGATGCTGGAGGGGCACGTGCCCGCCTGTTGCGGCCTTTTCTAGTGCGCACGGCCACCAGTGTAAGAAGCGCTACTAGGGACAGAAGTCCACCTGCCAGAGCGCCAATCCATGGTGATATCTGCCAGGAAATGCCTGGCGCTGTTGACAAATAATTAATTATTCACTTAGCAAACCAAGAATTTAAAGTGGATGCCCTAGAAGAACGTGGAATATCTTTGTCAAGAAATGTTGTATTGTATTACACTTTCATAGTATACAGTACAACCTGGTGCGCGTATTGTCATGTGGTAATCTCATCCAATCAATAAGAAAAATTCAAAGATCGAGCCAGCAACCCTCGGTCTGGGAGACAAGCGTCTTACCAACTAGACCACAGAGGTCGTCATATGGTTGGCTGTAGTTTTGTGAAAAAAATATTAATGAAAAAATCACATCTGATATTTTTTTTATCAAATAAAGAAAAAAACTTTGAAAACTTTCATGGCAATAATTGGATGAATTTTAAATTTAAATTCATCTTACATTAATGATAGCAGAGGTATACC
Source organism: Odontocerum albicorne (assembly GCA_949825065.1). Classification (NCBI taxonomy): domain Eukaryota; kingdom Metazoa; phylum Arthropoda; class Insecta; order Trichoptera; family Odontoceridae; genus Odontocerum; species Odontocerum albicorne. Next base: position 28,437,232 of record OX463841.1, on the reverse strand, counting down.
TATAAACATATTCTCGTATGTTTCTTAATTTTGTTATATATTTATTTACCTTTTTGTTATATCATATATGTTTCAAAGTTTATTTAATTGATGTTTTGATTTTAATTTTGTTTATTTTTCTAAAGCATAATTTTAATTTCATTTTGATTTTTCGTAAAGGCTGCGGCCGGATAAACGAATAAATAAATACATCCCTGAGTTACTCGTGCATGTATGAGTATTTCTGTATATCAGAAAACAAGTTGGAAAATATCATTGTAATTTTGTACATTGGAATGGATAATATCATTGTAAACCTTCACAATGTTAATGCCTTAACTATAAATGATTTATTGGAAAATATCGTTTTATTCATCTCAACTAGTTGTTCAATGTTATTGACTGGCAGAAATCACCTTGAAGGCGCTTCTGCTATCATTATTTAAATAAACCTAGCCAGTTTACCTTACCGCTCGACTAAGCCCCTCAACCATTTAGAAACTATTTTTGTATTAGATGGTGTGACATTCTGCAGTTATCTATTGTATTTTCTAGTAGAAAACTTCTTTAGCCTGGTTGGTGTAACACCTGTTTTACGGCTCTGGAGTTGTGGGTTTGATTCTCGTTGGTTTCTAGTTTTTATTAAAAGGGTTCCATACTGATTTTTACTAGAGGACTGCCACATGGCAATAACCCCGCTAGGTTTTTTCTGTTTGCAACGGCAAACCTAATACCGAGTATTTATCATAAAGCAAATCATAAAATGAAAACGTTACGAAAAATACATTCTAATTTGAATAATCTTCCTCATAAAATCTAATTCAGTTAAAAAATTTGAATACGAGTATACGAAAAAAAATTAACGAAGTTCTGGTTTAATCAGGAGTGGAAATTGATGATGTTAATAAAACAAGTAAAATACAAAATTTAAACTTGAAGAATCGTAATAATCACAGATGATGGCTGCCGAAATTTTCAATTTACATGCAAAAATAAAGAAAAAGGAAAAAACTTATTAATGACACAGAAGTCTGCCCGTCTTTGGGACTGTTGAAAAGAAGTAAATGATAACGTTAATTAAACAGCTCAGTTCTCAAAAGCCTGTAGCGATAACTCAGCGCGACAGTCGTCAAGATACCCGCGATCCTGTAGAAAATAAATGGGTAGATTATATGTGCTTTTAAAGATAAAGCAGACTGTACTCATTGGCGTGTTCTGGTGAATTTGAGGAAGGGCGATCGCTGAAGAAGATACACCTACACATAACATGGAAATGTACCTGCAGTGAGGGAAGGATAGCTACCACTTTAACGAATCGTGTCTGACAGCTGAGAGTTTGATTGTATGCTTATATGATTCATACCTGTCAGTTATATTTATTTGGTTCTTATTACTACCAGATATATTTTTATTGATGTCACATAGATAAATATAATATAATTTCATTCAAGACATTATTTTTGCTCTTAGCATTAAAACTTATCGTAAAGATGAATACCTGACATTAAGGTACTGTGAAGTCACATATATAATTATATATTATTACTTCATACAAGTTCTTCTTCGAAAATTGGTTTTGCTCCTAGCGCGACAAGTTTAAAATTTAATCGTAAAAATGAAAACCTGTACCTGAGGTACTGTGATATTACATATACAAATGTATGATAATTTCATGTCATTCTTCAAAAATAGTTTTTACTCCGAAGTTGGGAATTTTATAATGGCGAACCATTCATTATATCGCATCATGCATATACGAGTATAACGGTCAGTTAAAAAAACATACTTATAGAGATTCTATTTTAATAAGTATGAACACTTTATATACATTTTTAATTATAAAACATTTATTTTTGTTTTTTAGTAAATAGGAATAAAAGTTTTGTCGTAAACTCTTAAAATTGTAAATTTTTATCGATAACTTATAATTTCTGCAAAATTTTGAAAGTTGATATTTCTTAAGCAATTTTTTAGAATTGTTAAGAAATTTAATGCAAAACTGAAACACTTCGAATAGTAACAGTACAGATAACCCTCGTATTTCAAATGTGAATCAAATTAATTTATTTGATTAGTTTTCATTGTAAAAAGGAATGTCTAGGTGCTTTATGAAAGTCATTAAAGTAAAGGTGCTTTAAGAAAGAGTTACAAAATGTAATATCGAATAAAAAAGGTGTTACAGAGAAAAAAATACTAATATCCAAAAGTGTGTTCTCATTTGATTTACAATTACCTGTACGACTAATATTTTAAATATTTTAATTTAGTTGTCGTATGAATCATCAAATTCACTGAGGTGAGGTGACTCTGACAATTATGAAAGTTTATAAAACTTCGACTTTTCTAGATATTCGCACTGTTTACTTAATTTTAAATACATACATACCATAATGTCACTCCCCTGTTGGGGTAGGTAAAGAGGTCCGAAATCCAGTTTTTTTCATCACAACACACATTTTACCCATCTTCATTATCTATAAGGTCTTCTCATATAACTCCTTCGTTTCCTCTGAATTTTCGTATTAGCTTCTTTCAAAATTTTATTTATATCCATACTTTCCTAAGTTTTTCTCTACCACGTTATTCACTTACATCCATATCGTTAATTTCATCAGCAACACTTTTTCAAATATTCGTCCTACATACACAAATCATCCCTTTTTCATTCTACTTAATATCTCATGCCTCAATATTTCATTTGTCCTTAATAAATTAATTCTGTATTTTGCTATACATCGTCGTCTCACGTATTACTTTATGTGTACAAATTTGTATTACATTTATTTAGCTCCTTTGAGACTTCTATAAGTCCACGATCCACTCTCATTTATATTTGAAAATAAGATACTATTCTTCTTTAACCCTTGTCGATCTGTGAACGGACAAGAGTGACCAAGACTTATATTTTATTTAAATTCTCGAAATATACTGCTTGCAGGGTCTTCATACTTTATGTATTCCTCATCGAAACCTCTATGATTTGAATGATGTCATTACGAAATAAAATCATTCATAAATATCAACAGAAATGAATGATATTAAATCGAGAATTGACGAAATGTCAAAACACTCCGTATGACTCATTCTTTTTTGACAGTTAATATTTTACATTCGTTCCAGGGATTGGTTACCAGTTTTATAATCCTATTATTTTTTATCTGGTAGGGTAATACTGCGGCATACGGACATCGGGGCAAACGGTACACCCCCTTAACGTTTTACTCATGCCAAACCTAGTTATACATGTTGGCCACCATTGTGAGTATTTTTCTCAACGTCAGTAGTGTTGCGCTCCGCATAAAAACAGTAATCTGGTAATATCTCAATAATTGTTGCTGCCGTCTACCTACTGGTAAGGACCAATACACAACAACTATATTTTCGTTATAATGAAATCTGTCAATAATAGTTGGTTCGAATTCTGAGTTAAGGTGCCCATGAGGAGAGTTTGATTTCTAAACGGTGCTATATAAATTGCCCTTTATTTATTATACGGAGTAGAACAGGATGCCAATTCATTTGTTATTATTCCAATCCATTTTTTTCTTCATCGTATCTCAATGTTCTTTGAATTCCATACAACCAATGCTTTTTGAACATTGTAGTAAATGGAAATAAATATATTATACATTTTCTCTGTGATTAACATTATTTTTATACTTATTTAACGAGTAATCTCTATGCGTTTGGTTTGAGGATAAAATATTAAATTAACTGAAATAAATTGACAGTTTGACAATGTTTTTGTAAAGTTGAACATACCTGTCACTTAAATTTTAGTTTATAATCCATCATTTTGTCACATTTAAGTGTTAAATCATTCTGTTTTTAATATAAAATTGTGATTGAAAATTTCTTGTTGAAGATTTGAACTGAAAATATTGATTAGATTTATATACGAGTATGTCAATCAGTTGTGTAATCTTTCTATCAGGGTTAAGATCATTACTTTTGCGGACGACACGGTTCTTCTATTCAAGGGGCCGAACATGGGATGATGAATTCTCAAAGTTTAACGATGAATTACGTGTAGTTAAAGAATGGATGGACTCAAATTTATTGACTCTAAATTCCCAAAAAACTAAATTCATCACATTGAGCATATATACAAGAACTCAAGCACCTACAAATAAATACATAACACTGCACACTTGTTCACCCATGGCTGACTGTAGTTGTGTTTCTTTTGAAAGGGTTGATAGTTTAAAGTACCTTGGCGTTTATGTTGATCAGTTCCTTCGTTGGGAGGTCCATATTAACACTTTGAGCATAACAATCAGAAAACTAGGATACATATTCCGTATGATTCGAAATGTGCTCACTGAAAATATTCTTAAAAGTATATACTTCGCCTTATGTCAGTCAGCACTTTCTTAAGGTATATCAATTTGGGGGGGACGCACCTTAACCCAAAAACACATATTGCAGGTTTCCCAAAAAATGATTGTGAAAATAATTAATAAACTTCCTGCCCGGTATCCCACGGCGGAGCTTTTCAGAGAGTATCAGGTCCTGAACATAGCCAATTTGCATCTCAAATCCATTCTCTGGCACTACCATCGAGAGGAAGGGAAGATGCAGACTCAGCATAGACACATGACACGCATGGCAACTAATGAAATGTTCACCATCCCTAGAGTTAAGACCTCTTTTGCCCAAAGGCAATATGCTTATTTGGCTCCCATGACATACAATGGCGTACCGAATTCAATAAAGGTAAAGGGAGGAAAACCATTTAGACAGTCGATCAGAGCGTGGTTGTTATTGCGACAGGATTTTGAGTACTTGAGTTTTCAGGAGGAATGACGTGTAGAAAATATTTGTGTGGGCTCGTGAGTGTGGGTTTCTTCTTGTTGTTTTAATTTTTGTTGTTTTGTATTTGTGTTACTGTATATTTTTATTTTGATTCTTATGATTGTGTGCGGTATATTGTGGGATGAATATTTTTGGTCTTTCTGGAGTGATGTTGTGTGAGGAGTTTAATTTCGCATGATGTTTCCAGTTGTAATTGAGTGTCACTGTTTGTCAGGTTGATGAGAACGTGCAACGGGGTTTTGTTTTTGTGGAATCAAAAATTGGAAAGAAGTATCGATTTATTTGTTCATGCTAAATATCCTCAGTGAGATACAGGCAAAAGTTTAGTTTACTGAGGATACGACAAATGAAAGGCAACAAACCCAGATCCATTAAAATTGTATGTCCAAATTAAATTACCTGTTGTTTTTTCGCAAATTATGTATATTTCTTGTCATGTGTAATAATAAATAAATAAATAAATAAAAATATTATAAAGCTTGACTTTATATTTAAACCAAAAATAGAAAATCGTCTGTTGAAATGAACCGTGACGTAAATCAAAAGCAGTAAACTATTTGACTGAAGAAATTAATCTTTAATACTATTTCTTCTGACAAAGAAATTAAATAATAATTTGAGCAAAGCTTTGGTCGGTTATAATTACACGATGAAAAGGAGAAAACGCTTGCAATTAATCAAAGTTTTCTGTATTGGCTTTCCTTAATCCAAGGTAAATAACGTTTTAATCGCCTTCTTTGCATCTGTTATAAATCTCTCGCTAATTGCATCGCGAGTCGATAAGCTTCACACAGGGCAGGCGTTTAGACTATTGTCGACTGCACTAGTGAACTGAATATACTGCCTTCATTTCAGAAAAAACACTTTTGAAATGTGAAAAAATCTTCTTTTCATGAGAAATAAAGATAAACTAAAAATTTATCTTTCCAGGTTGATTCAAAGTTCAGTTCAATCCTATCACCCACGCTATTATGGGGATAAAATAATTCTTCAGCGTGATCTATATGTACACTAGAAGTGCAAAATTTTCTATATTTATTATGAGTGTGTCATCACTTAGTGACGTAGAAGTAACTAGTCCAATAAATTGCCAGTATTTTGACAGAAAATATTGATAGCAACCAAATTATCCTTTAACGCTTATGTTATATATAGAAGAAGCCAACCTGTCCAAATATATACCGTTTTAAGGTTGAATGGAGATCCCTTCGGAAAATATTAATACCATTATACCCAAAAATGTGATCTGTGGATTGATCCAAATGCCCACAAAAATTACAACAGAGCCAAGGAACGCGCGAGGGGTCATATGATCCTAAGCGATATCTTATAGCACCCACCGCTGACCACTGATGATCATCCTTTTGGTAACTGAGTGCCATCTTATGTAAGCTCTACTTGACTACATTGCACGAAACTCCCAAAAAAATGTGATCTGTGGATTGATCCAAATGCCCACAAAAATTACAACAGAGCCAAGGAACGCGCGAGGGGTCATATGATCCTAAGCGATATCTTATAGCACCCACCGCTGACCACTGATGATCATCCTTTTGGTAACTGAGTGTCATCTTATGTAAGCTCTACTTGACTACATTGCACGAAACTCCCAAAAACACCGCATTATAATAAAGCTTGCTCGTACGGAATGGTAGACCCCATATGGGGTTTACCAAACGTGCAATAATTAGAAACGTCATATTCGCTCTCAGAAGGGATGATACGGAGATTATCCTTAGAGCTCGGTCGATTGTTATTCCAAGATTGTTCAGAGATACGAGTAGGTCGATCCACAGCCCGCCTCTTAAAGTTCTTCCTTATTAGGTTAAAAATATATATTTCATAACGCCGGGGAATGGAGTAAGATGGGCGTTCGATTAGCGGATTCCCTGGTGGACGATTTACGCTCTTGGCCAGTTAACATAACATACATAGCGGTATTTTAAAGACATTACCGAACCTTGTCAAACGGATTAGTTTCAAATTCGATCAATATTCATAAAATACGGTTTGATTTTTAAAATATCCTTAAAATTCTAACTTATAAATAAAATTTCAACTTTGTAAATAATTTGATTTTAAGGAAGCATTTTAATTTACATTTCTTCTTTTTCAATTAATTGACTTCAAAAATAATTATTTTTATATAATTATTTATATTCCCTCCAAATATGTTAATGTCATCTCTTATTTCAATGCTGACACTTGATTTTAAACACTTTTTTTAAATTTTAATCTTCATCAGTGATTACAGTAAATATCATTTTCTTTGGAAAAATAAAGAAGAAATCAAATATCTCGTAAGTTGACCAATATTATACTTTTAATGCAAAAAACATGTTTTAAATTACGTTTAATTTAAAAGAAACTTGAAAAAACTGTTAATTTATTTATTTATTCAATAAAATTTTAACATCCTTCCATTTTCTGAGTGCCACATCAACAATTAATTCAAATAAAAACGGCCTGAAAGTATGATTGCGAAAAAAACTGCATAAAAAGGCATTCTAACAACAAAAAACATAGGGGTCATCAATATTTTTTATATTGACCTTGTTTTTATCACAATACATCGACAAATAATAAAACTTTCTCCCTCTTCTTGGATTTACCGCATGTGTGCAGAGTATTGTAAACATGACGAGAAACCAGCCCTGATTTCTGGCTCCGTTTGCAAAACATCTCTTTTCCGCAATATTAATTTATTCTAGGGAATTTAATCCACGTCCGGTGCTGCTAAGGAGTAAAATTCATTTTTTGCTTTGTCTCGAATTGCTTTTGATTTAATGATTTTTCGTTCTGTTTTGCCTTTTTTTCGTAATCCATATTGCAAAGGGATTTATATTTTTTTCAGGTGATTTATTTTAATGAATATTTCAATATTTAACCCATAGTGAGTAGATTCATGTTTGATCTTTTTAACACCAAATTTAAGTTACGTCCTTTTTTAATCCAAGAGTCAAATAATAAATGATTTTGTTTTTCTGCATGAGAAATAATTAACATTTTGAAAATGATTGCTTTCCTTCACAATAAAGTTGTTTATTTTTCAATTTTCATACTCAAATATTTATACTCCAAACTCAAAATATATTTTATTATATAATAGTAATGTTATATTCAGTACAACTCGAAAGGTTTATTTACACATCGCCATCTGTTTTTACCAACCAAAGAGTTGTTTAAGACGATTTAAGTTGAAAAAAAACTGACTAAAGCCGTTTAAAAAAAAAATCTTATCGCAATCTTACCCCTCGGGCTGGAATACAAACTCCTTACTAAGACCATGGTGATAGCCACTCGTACAAACAATATCTTCTTGTTGGTAAATGTAGCGCTGAGAAAGTAAATCTATGTTAATGATAATCTATATACTCTTTGTGAGAGATGTAAACTGTTTGAAAGAGATATAAGTTATATGAAGAACGATGAAATAAATCTTAAAATTGTTTGACCATATAGAGAGAACGAGTTGTGTAAGACTTGTGGAGAATATACTCTTATATTTGCTTTCAATCAATATGTACTGAGATAATATAAGACCAAGGAAAGAGTGATAGGAGGCAGTTGTAGAAAAATAAACTGAGAGAAAGATAAGAAAAATAGGAAACAGGAGAGCACGTATGATGACGTCTATGGATGGGGAAGAGACGAGAGCTGTGTGCAGAGGAACACGTGAAGATCTGTCCTCTATATCTGACATGCCGTTCCGGTATGTACTTGTACGTATGCATGTACTTTTTGCAATCGTTAAATCTAATTTGGATTCCTTATCAGCTGTTCTACGTTAAATTTGAAATAAAGGCAACCATTTTCGACTTCACGTTTTTCTTTCTTGAGTGCATTTATAGAAATATGTCCTAACTGCTTATTTAACGATCACAATTATCAAACGGAAACTTTTATTTTTAGTCTGAAAGTTTTTATCACAGCTCATATTTACTTTTTTCAATTTCATAAACGTGTGGTTAAATTGTTAACATTATTCGAATTCAAATCGAGATGTAAAAAGACCCGGAGAAACGAAGTCATGTCAAAAAGGGTAAACATTGTTACATAAAAATAAACCTGAAATGTGTAAGTGAAAACATAATTTTTTATGGCACACGTGCAAAGAAATCGACAAAAACAGACAGTGTGCCCCAGAAAAACAACCATAAAGTTGAGTGGCATCATTACGCTTCAGTTTTTTTTTCCTTTCTGCAAAATATCTTCATCCCAATTATCTTGCTCGTATGTCGACTGCAGATAAGAGTGGAGTGTCTTTATAGTACCAAGCAAGTTGTTCATATGTTTGTAAAGATTTTTCCCCACGTTGAAAATTGCCATAATCTAAGGTCGCAACTATAACGACACAACCTGAGGTAGCAACAGGGGTAGAGGCTGACGTCATGTAAAGCTTTAAGTCAATGTTGGATGAAGATGAAACCACAGTGATTTTTTTCAAGCATATTTTTTTAACACGAAATAAAAGAGGGTGATGAATTAAATACATAAAACATTCTGGAGAGCTTTTTGGCGGGTGGCAATCTCTTTCAACTTATCAGATAAAAGTAAATAAATTAAGTCTATTATTAAAATTATCATTAATTTGTACAAAATCCATGATAAATACAAATAAGAACAATAAAATTGAGATATCACCAATCAAAATAAAAAAGAATAAATTTTACATAGGAAAGGTAAATCGGGAATATGGTATAACACGTTTCTTAACTGACTGGAAATAAAGAGTTTTCAATTGCTTTTTAAAACATGCCAATTAAGGAATTAATTGGCATGTTTTAAAAAGTTAGTTTCTGGTTCCAGAGACTCCCTGCATGGACAGTAATATAAATATTTGTGTAGTCATTTTAAATTTAGTTCTTAATTTTTACTTTATATCGTAAATAGCACTTATGCTATTCGAGTTTCGAGACCATTCATCGAACCCTTCGTTATGCAAACTAACTATTTATTCTAATACGACCTATTTAACCTAAAGGATGGTGTGCAAGATATGGGGGATGGGGAATGTCTGTTGAAAAAATATTTAAATAATTGATGTCGTGTTTTGGAATTCATGACTTGATAATTATATGCATTTTTTTGGATTTGAAAACAATTAAAAATTTAGAGTAATTATATTTCTATTTGGACGATGTTAGTGATCTTTTACTCTAGTTATAAATTTTAATCACTATGTTTATTGTATTACATTCATTACGTGATAATTTGTTTGCACCACGTGTTTTCATCGCGTTATCTGTTTTGCTTTTTGAGTTGAAAATAAATCTTAATAATTATTTATGTAATATGCAAGTCTTATTGATTTAGAATTTTATGAGAGGTAGCATTTGTAATTTCATCTGTACTAAGTAAAACAAAGGCTCCATTCATCAATGGTTGTTTTTTTTTTCGTTTTTTGATAAAAATAATTGAAATAATTTAACTTCATAAAATAATACAAGGATCGTTTTAATGGGGTAAACCCCTTACTGAAACTTCTAAAAAGAATAAAAAGGAGTATTATACACCATTAAACCATTGTTTTGTTTAAAAGAGATAAGAAATCGTTTTCAAAAAAAGGAAAGAAAGAAACATTCACATAATTTGACAATGTTCATTTTGTGTAATTTAACGATGAAATAAAAAAACACTTTTTAATTAACATGTATTTTTTTCTAGTTTAATAAAAATAAATATTTTTCTTAGAAAAACCAAATGTGGATTTTATTTAGAGCAATAATTTCTGATATCATTTTTTATTTAAGTTTTGTAGAAAATAATATGTTAAGTCTTCTTTAAAGGATTTGTATTCCAACTCTAGGTCAATATTTCAATGGTACATATTTTTCAAGACATCGTTTATGATATTCTGATAGGTTACAGAGATATTGCCACTTGGCAGAAAAACCTCGTTAGGTTATTGTGTTTACAACGAAACTGTAAATATTTTTTATAAAAATATAAATTATATTTTCATAAAAAGTATTATGTATATAGTAAATGTCATTGCTCATTCAAATCATTTTTAAGTATTTACCGAATGTTGAAATCGACTATAATTAAGAAAAACATTGACATTTTTTACGGTCCTATTTAGAGGGCCAACTCTCCTCGAGGCCTAAGAGAATAACGTGCAGTTAAAAATATATTGCAATAAATTGATTTTTTAAAGGAATTAAATATATTTCCACGATCGATTTTCAATGCATAATAGTAAAATTAGTAACGATTGTTGTCGTTCATTTGTTATATATGTTATTAAAAAAAGTCATTTAAATAACTTCTACCTTTTTAAAATATAATAATAATTTTAAAACTTATAGTAAAAATAAGATATTTGGAAAAAAACACTTGCAATTTAATTTAACCTGAAATGACTACCAAAGAGAACAGAAAAGAAACGGGCTTTGACACTCAGATATTTATTTTAAGGAAATTCAATGTTACTCATTTATTATTAATGAGTTATTTAAATTTGATATATTTATAACCTCAAATTTTAATAGTCATTAATTATTTAATGTTAATGAATAATATTATTCACAGAAAATAAAAAATAAAATTGTGTTATAAAATTTCTATTGGTCGCAATTATTCCCTTGTACGAGTATATTCATTTGTGGCCGAATCATCGGACAAAGCAAAAACTAGTTTAATAATAACTTTGCAATAATTCGCATAAGTTTATTTTACAACAAAGAGAATCTCTTAATTAACATAAGTAGTCCATTTATAAAAAATAAAAGCTGTAGCAACTCATTTAAGAAACTGAAATTCATTTTAACTCAACATTAAAAAAGCTGGATAACAATGTTGTTTATGTCTCACGAAAATAATCAAAAAAAAAATATCAAGTTTACGTAACAATTATTGACTTATTAGCACCCTGCACAACGTAATTTATTGGAGTTATCCGAAAAGTAGTTTCGTTTTTCTCGGATATATGCTATGAGGACAATTTTTTTATGCAATAATCATTCCAAGCGTCCTGAATGTTATAACAATTATAATAAGATACTTTCTATGGCGCCATTTAGAAAGCAGACTCTCCTCCAGGGTGTTCTAACTTCAAATCCACTTTTATTGATATATTACAAATATTATGAAAAAAACAAATTGAGTGTCAGGATTGAAAGGTTTTGGTTACTGCAATTAGATAAAAAAACTACCCGCATCTGCATATGTTTAGAAACATATATTTGGTAAGAATATCGCAGAAACTTTAAAAAAGAAGATAAATAAATAAATATACCTTTGTAGATCTTCCGATATGTGATATATACACATTCAGCTTTAGATGGAGTGACTATGGTGTATGTGTGTAGTGTTCTTCCGATATGTGATAGATACACAGCTTTAGATGAATTGACTATAGTGTATGCGTGAAGTGTTCATTTGTATACGAGTATAATCATATTTTTTCGTAAACAAATACCAGTCTAATTGAAATATTATTCGAGAAAACTAAGATGTCCCACGAAGGAAAAAAAATGCAGCACAAACCAAAAATACATATATTATATTTGCAGTGTATGGCGACAATGTAGTTAGTGATCATGTGTATTAAACGTGGTTTAAAAAGTCCTTAGTAGTGATAGGTGGTATCCTCTCTGAGAGGATACGAGAGATTGCCGAAGAACCGAAAATATTGTGAACCTCTGTCCACGAGCATTTGGTAAAACTGATTTATGTGAATTGGTTTATGATGTTTGGATACCACACAGTTTGAGAGAAAAAATAATGGATCGGGGTTTTATAAGCGATTCATTGCAAAAACACGACGAAATCGAAACGGTTTTTAAACTAATGGTAACATGTGATGAAACGTGGATCGTGTTCAAGAATATTGAATAAAAGAGATCGATGGGTTAGTAAGGTGAACCACGTCGAAAACTAGTCTTCATTTGAAAAAGGTTATGCTGGGCATCTGGTGGTATTTTTAGGGAATTGTCTACTACGAGCTGCCCTTATACAAACAACCAGACGACAAATTCGGAGAAATACTACTCATAATTGTACCAGTTGAAGACAGCGCCTGACCCAAAGTATCTTGAATCAGCCTAAAAGAAGGTCGTCGTCTTTCAACAGGACAACGTTCAACCTAATTATATTTTTGCAGACTCGGCAAAATGGTACATCTGGGCTGAAATATTCTACCCCACTCACCAGATCAACTACCCTCACATTATCACTAATTCCGGTCCTATCAATTTTCCTCATAGGAAAAAACATTACTTCCCTGGAGGCTAGCAAAAATCATCTTGAGTGGTTCCCACCAGAAAGTTCCCACCACCCAGAAAGTTCTGGGAAGATGACATTTTCAAGTTATTCGAAGGGCCACCCTTCAAGGGCAAGGAAGTAAAACAAAACGGTGCATACATAGCACAATAAGGTTACATCTAAATAAAAAAAATAAAACGTTTAAATTTGACTTAAAAATACAAAATTACAGCCTTTCTCGAACCCTTTTTATATGTTTACAGATATATACATATAATCATCATGCCGATTCTCTGTTGGGGTAGACAAGAACAGAGCGCCATTTTTTTTATCGCGACCCACATCTTTCGCCTTCCCTACATCTATACAACTTCTCATGCAATTCCTGCGATTTTTCTGATTTTTAACCTTTTTTTTTTGAAAATATAATTCACTTGATCCAACCGTGCTTTCTTTAATATTTTTCAACCATGGCTTTCTTTCACATTTGCAGTGCAGTTTAGAGTCTCAAGAAATAAACATGAACTGTAGCTGACTTGATATTTTTGCACATATCTCAATGTATAATATTTTTGATATATAATATTATATTGAATAAATTAGGTAAATTCTTATGGTTTGTGCATTTTAGCATTTTAAGTTCAACTATAACCAATGCTCGTTATTTTAAGTTCAACTATAACCAATGCTCGTTATTTTAAGTTCAACTATAACCAATGCTCGTTATTTAAAAAAAATCCTAAAAACCTATCACTTGGTTTAATAATTCAATGTTTTGAGTTAATATTTCTTAGATAATTTAATTGTATCGTATTGTATTGTATTACACAATCCTTGTTTAAAATATAACCTCAAGTGTTTTTTTAAATATTTTTTTTAATCTGGCGAGTTTAATGCCATGTGGCAATCTCTTCCAACCAACCAGAAAGTTTTTTTTTATAGGCCCTAAGTGTTAACCAGACTGGAATCCTATTTTAAAAACTCTGGATTCCAGCGGGGATCGAACCCGCAACCTCCGGATCGGCAGACAAGTGGCTTACCACCAGGTCACGGAGGTCGTTTCATGCCTATTAAAAAGAATAATGTGCAACAGCGGGAATTGAGCTCAAAATTTTCGAGTTTTAAGATATCTTACTTACTAGGAAGATGAATAAATATCAAAATGTACAATAAAAAACCACTATCCCAAGATCGTAAATAACAAATTTCCTTGATTTTGTATAAAAAATAAAACAGTTTTTGTTGCTCTTTTTAATGGCATTTAATGTTCGGAGGGGAATCCGAAAAACACTCAAAATAGAAAGCGCAATGAACTTGAGCTACAAAAATAGCACAAGAAAGTGACGTGTAGAAAAAGCATCTCCCCTAATCGCAGCGACGATCCGTGACCCTCCAACGGCAAAAGAAAAATATTAAGTGTCAAGTTAATGAAAATAGAAAACTGCGGAACAATTTACTTTTTTGTAACGGTAGCTTTGGAATGAGTTATATCAAATACCTTATATTTTTCCTTTTTTTTTCTTGCAAGATTCTTTTTCGGTTTATAAAATTGAAAAGTTGTGAATCATAGCCAAGTGAAGAAAACCTGAACATAAAATATATTCAAATCGGACTTTGTACGCTGAATTTGAAATTATGAAACAAAAATATTTAAAACTTCGAAAATAATATTAAAGTTTCTTAAGCTTTATTTAATTAAAAAATATTTGTTTCAAAATTATCTTTAAAAAAATATCCTTCTAAAAACGGAAGAACAAAACAATGTTTAAGTCTTTAAATATCTATCTGTATTAAATATTTTTCTGTTCAATAAATTATTGAGATATAGTCACTCTTGACATTGACCACACATATTTTATCAATATTAATGTAACAAATTTGGAAAAAAATAAAAATTTCTTTAAAGTGATCTGCTTTTGAATTTCTAAATCACATTGAAAGTCCTTTGAAGGAAATTTCCTCATAAGATACTGTATTGTTAGGGTTAACATTGTATACAAAAATTCTTTTGCTATAAAATTTGATTATTTGAAGTAAGCAAGTCTTCAAACCAAATGTTTTTTTTTCTTTGGCTCAATTCTATCTCATTGGAAAATCTTAAGGGTGGTAATTGAACCAGAGCCCCGTCCCATTCCAGTATAATTTTCATCGAAAATTAAGTTTCAAAATAATTTATAAAAGCCACTGAGACTCAAACGTGAGACAGTATAAAACAGACGTTGGAACATGTGTTTCAAATTGGACTCAAGTGTAACGAGGGGTGAAAGTCTAAGTATTAAATGATGCAAAAAATGACTGAACTCTGATCAGAAAAGGTGAGAATGTTTATTTTTTTTATGAAAAGATTTTTCTTTCATTGAAAACGTACCTTTATAAGAGAAGAGAGATGTGGGTGAGAGAAAAAGAGGAAAGAGTGAGAGTCACGGTGACCTGGGGAGGTAGGGGGAAGATTTGAGGATAACAGGCCACCTTCTGATTATATTTTCAACCCCTGGAGATGAAATTTATTTTGGAGGAATTCTCGAAAGACCTTCTTTGTCCGATGGGAGTTTTTTTTTTGTAAAAAATTGACAGTAAAGAGACACGCTATTTGTGCGATGATGTTTTTATCTTTATATAAAAAATATTTATGTTTTAAAAGATTTTTGTTTTTGATACCTTAATAAATAATCTACATTGAAATGAAATGGTTTTGAATAAATTATCTAAAATAATGTTTCACAAATATTATACGTTTGTTCAAAGTTGACTATCAACTAAATTGAGGAAATGTAAATATACTCGTATGTTATATTAAAAAAACAGATTATTCCCTGGTTACGATTCTAGTAATAATACTAATCGTATCTCTTCAGTTCACTTTTAAAAGTACATATTTTGTTTAAAAGCATAAATGAAACCAGGCCAAAAAACGAATATAATAATATAATGACTATTTATGTAACGCCGCTTAGAGTAGAGTCTCCTTAAGGTCGCAGTAACTCAGGATTCTAAACCACTAATATTGACAAATTTAATACGGTCAACTTACCAACGTCAGATGAAAAGTTCACACTAATTAGATCATATGAAACGAGAAAATTTTTAAGAATTTTAAATAAAGATTCACTTGCAATTCAGAAATTTGAGACAAAACCTCGTAATTGAGGATCGTTGATATCGCAGTTTTATGGATATAAGGTGGCAGCCGTGAACTTATTCTGGGTAGCGTTAGAGGAGGGAGTTATCCGAATAGAGCAAAATAAATTCGGTAGAAACGGTCGGGGAAAAAATTGAAGCATCTGTAGTCTGTAATTGGAAATTGGGTGAATGTTTAAGATAATTAAGGGGAGTTGGAATTTCACCTGCCCTTTGCCACTCAACTTTAGTTTTACCTCTCTCTGCTTTGAAATTAATTTTTGCTGTTTAAAACATTGAATTTACAATATTTAATATAGATTTTTGAAATATTTCACTATTCTCGGAATTAAGAATTAATAATTTCTATCAGCGAATAGAACTTTTGTTTAGTAAATAAACTTTAAGTATCTCCTTAAAATATTCCTGATGAATTATATGAAAGCTAAAGCATTGTTGCCAACCGTTTGCTTGAAATATTTATTTTTTATTTTTAGTTAAATATTGTGAGCAGATCAACCTTTTGTTGTACAAAAGTTACAAAAATAAAAAAAATACATAAACAAACGTAATAGATAATGAAAAAACATCAATTTGTCGCAAAAAACGCGAAGACCTTTAATACATTTCCAAAGACTATACTCCGGAAACAATCTGAAAATATACGGCTGAATAAGTTTTAAAAAGTTTTTGTGTCACGAATTCTTTCCGTAATTTAATAAAACAAATGAAAGTATTAGAGAAATCCTGTATTTAAAGTTCGAAATTAAAACGAATTACGTATCTCTCTACGAGACATTAAAGATTCTGACAGAAGATATATTTTAATTGTCAAGTAAATTTATATTTTCAAATTCTAATGGACGGTGGTATTCGATATTTTCATTATCTTAGCAATCTTTCGTGCCGTAGAATGCGGGTTATTCTTGATCAAAGTCTTATTTTGGTCGTCAACAGTAGTAGTCTATGCCTTTCCAGAGCGGACACTACTATATCTACAAATGTCGTCTCATTATTACGATTTTTATAAAATCACATTGACACACACGAGTGTTTACTGCATCGTCGTCCTATACTGTACATAACATAATGTTCCCATTGTGTCACACATTCTCCTTCACAGCATTATTAATTATCACAACACCGAAAAAATACTAATTTTGTTCTATCTTCAAAATTACATTAAAAAAACCGCATAAAAATCTTAGTGTACTCGTATAATGGCTGAAAATAGCGCATATGTTAGCTATTATATTTCATAATAATATACATTCAAAACGTTTGAAATAAAGTAAACGATGAAAATTTTGTTTAAACTATATCTTTTTTCTAACAAGAGTCTTACTAACTACAATAGAAGACCTCCGCGGCCTAGTTGGTAAGACGTTAGTCTCCCGTCCCAGAGTTTGTAGGTTCCATTCCCGTTGGAACCCAGTTTTTTTAATAATGATTTCAGTCTGGTTTTCACTTAAAGCTTCTTTCCCATATTTCTGGTTGGCTGGAAGAGATCGCCACATGATAATAAGCCCGCTGTACTGTACACAACGAAAGTGTAATACAATACAATATATCCGATCAATACGAAACTACTTTCCTGATCATCCAAGTAAATTACGTCTGAATATTTGATAAAATATCTTATAAATGTAACGAACATTTTGTATTACAATTCAATAATGTTAACTAATATTAGTACCACACGTATGCAATTTTGATCAATGCCAGAATCAACTCGAACAATATATCGATCCAATTGGCATTCCATTCATCGACGAGAGGTGCGGTGCACTGTGTATATCAGGGGTTGCTTACATTAGATATAAAATTATTTTTTAGTTGTTTATATCATATGTTTTTGACGTCGTAGTATACTTTTAAGCCAATAGTGTTTTTTTGTCTGTAATGACAAATGAAGTCAATGATAAACATCTAAACTGTCCTGATTGCTTACGAAATATATATTATGACAATTTATTTACATTAACACCAAATATGTTGTGCTTTCCGTTAAATTCACCTGTGATGAAATTGAAAGATTTAATATTCTTTTATGTACACTTGTTGGGTTTACTGACAGATTTTTTACAATTATATATGAAATTCCAAAAACATATAAAATGTTTGCAAAATTTGATCCCTAAAATATTTTTTAGTACAGAAACAACCATATTATATTACACCATATTCTTTAATTGAACAAAAAAAATATAAATTTAAATAATTTAAAAAATAAAAACTTTGATACTGAAATTAAATAAATCAAAGTTGACAGCTCTACTATTCTATGATAAGGTTTCTTGAGGTAAAATGGGCAATATATAATAAAATACCCCCTTTGTGTAACAGGAAAAATCCATACAAAGTGGATATAAAAAAATGTACTCGTATATATAACATATATATAATTTTGACTCAAAATGTTGTCAATCTTAAATGTTTCTTTTTTTAGTATAAAATTTGCCAACCCCTAATACACAATGTATAACGTAGACAACCCTATAGCAGGGGGCGCGTGACGGGAATGAAAAATTCCTTCAACTAATTAAGTCGCCACACGGGGCTATGTCATTCATGCATACTCACACTATCTTCATGTTGTCGAGATAAAACAGGGCTAACTGAATTATTTTATCAAAAAAAAATTATATTTCATTATACCTATGAAGTTGAACCAAAGAATGGAAAATTCAAAAACTTGTAATCAATTATGAAAAGTTTTAACTGAGGTTAGGTGAAAAATAATGTGAGAAATATAAGAAGTGCTATGATGAGATGTATGGATATAGACGAGGAAAAATCTGTATTTGGAGATAAAAGGTGTGAAGGGCTGTCTCCTCTTTAAAAGGGACATTGCATGATGGTATTTTATGTATGTAAGTATTAATTTTAATTTATTTTATCAAACACTGTTTGTTCCACTTTATGTAAATCTTAATTATAAATTATATATTAATTTTAACTTGAAAGCATCCTTTTAAAAAAAATTTTTGAACCAAATAAGTCAACAAAAATGAGATACACAAGAGTTTAGGAGACCCTATGCACAAACAAGACTTTAAAAGTGGGGTTTGGATAAAAGTAATATTTCGTTTTGATGCATTATAATTTAAGAATATGAGAAGTAAGATAAATAATGTTATGAGGAAAAAGTAAATGTTTTATTTCTAAATAAATGGAAAATACTGAAGGAGCTGAGAAGGAATGTTCCTCTAGTTTTATCACTAAAAATGCATGATGATATAGATCTTTATGGGATGAGAGATATTTGCGAAATTGGTAAGATTAAAATCTAGGATTGGTTATTAAATAACGTTTGTCTAATTCTGTCTTTCATGAATTAGAATCTAGGCACGTTTGGTTGGTAACCTTAAGTTTGGAAATATTGTCTGTCAATCCTGTTGATGAATGACGTTTTTTTGTGTATTGTCAAGACGATCGTCCTGTTGTCACTTTTTGAATAAGATTAATTCTGAGCAGGTAACAAGGCATAGGAAAGCATATTTGTGATATGTAACGAAATGCATATTATGAAGAATCATTCACAATTACTTATCAGAGAAGGTATATCAGTAATAAAAGAGATAACATTAAGTCTAATATTTAAACCATACTTTTAAATAAATAAATCATATATGGTGTGTAGCAACATGAAAATAAATGAGGCACTAAAACATATATAATTGAACCAGACAGTATAAAATGAGGCACTAAAACTAATTGAACTAGACAGTATAAAATGAGGCACTAAAACATGTATAATTGAACCAGACAGTATAAAATGGGGCACTAAAACATATATAATTGAACCAGACAGTATAAAATGAGGTACTAAAACATATATAATTGAACCAGACAGTATAAAATGAGGCACTAAAACATATATAATTGAACCAAACAGTATAAAATGAGGCACTAAAACATATATAATTGAACTAGACAGTATTAAATGAGGCACTAAAACATATATAATTGAACCAGACAGTATAAAATGAGGCACTAAAACATATATAATTGAACCAGACAGTATAAAATGAGGCACTAAAACATATATGATTGAACCAGACAGTATAAAATGAGGCACTAAAACATATATAATTGAACCAGACAGTATAAAAATCTCGTAAGATGATAATCCACAACAGTATTGGAAAACCAACTTTGACATGAAAATATACTGAATTAATGCTAAAGAAATGTGTGCACTGAGAAGAATACATGGAAT
The DNA here is from genome assembly GCA_949825065.1 of Odontocerum albicorne. Classification (NCBI taxonomy): domain Eukaryota; kingdom Metazoa; phylum Arthropoda; class Insecta; order Trichoptera; family Odontoceridae; genus Odontocerum; species Odontocerum albicorne. The sequence continues at coordinate 28,416,891 of OX463841.1, read as the reverse complement.
GACAATGTATGACAGAAAATGCAATGAAGTGATTAGGGATGAATCTAAACTTAAGATAGATGTGTTGATTAGGATTGAGAAGAGTACTGTTAGATGGTTTGAACATGTGGAACGAATTAATGTAGAAATACTTACAAAACAAATACATAGTGCAAATGTTAGTAGAAGACGTGGTAGAGGAAGACCAATTAAAGTATGGATAATTTTTTTTTTGAAAGTGAAGAATATAAAAGTCAGAGAAACCATAGTCGTATGACAAGGTGTATGGGTGTAAAAGAGGCGAAGGATGTGTGTCGAGAAAGGAATGTTTGGCCCTCTCTCCTCTCTGCCTTCCCCGACAGTGAGACGGCGTGATGGTCTGAATGTATCAAAGTCAAAAAGCTTTTAATATTTAGATGATATAAAATTTAACTGTCAAAAATTAAATAAATTTATTTCATATATTTTTTTATTCATAAACAAACGTGTTATCAAATAAAATACTATGAATTAAAAAGGATAAACTATATTCATGCCAAAAAATAGGTTTCCATCAATTTCTACAAATTTTATATTTAATCGATGTCCACAAATTATAGTTTTTATCAAACCTTTTTGTAAAGTTGGATGAATAATCTTTTTCAGAAAACAAAAAATCAAAGTGGCGTCTATGAAAAACTGTTTGGTCTGACTTTAGTAGAATTGGACACTGATTCTGAGGGGTCAAAGGGTATCTTTGAAGATTTGGGACGTTTTGTGATGAGGTCAGCGAATTTCCAGGTAGCCGTTTCCTTGTGAGGACATATTGGTTTTTCTTCCATCTGCCTCATCCTAAAGACTTTTACAAATCAAGGATTTTTTAACATATACATTTTGAGATAATTTATATAACATATCTAGGAGAGGAAAGAAAGTATGACATATATTTTTATTAAATAAATTTTGTATATTTAAATACCATAAAAACGTTTTTTTATGAAGTCAATAATTAAAAATGATGCCCATGAGGTTTTATAAGCGTAAAAATGTTTTTTTTTTAGTTATTATATCAATTCGTCTACATGTTATACTCGTATGCTTGAAAAAAATAAAGTTTAATTTAGTAAAATTTTCGCAGATTTCAAACCCGGGTTTGTTCCTTATCGTGGATGGTCTAAAGTATTGTATTTAAAATGTTAGGCAGTTAACTTAATACGTAACAAAATTACTTTATATTAATGTGAGTATATTTCCGTAGGGAAGAAAGAGGGCATAAGAAATGAATAAGATGTAGAAATGGACATCGGGAGAAAAAAAGTAGAAGAACGATTTTATCATATGGAAAAAAATAAATGTTAGAGGAAATAAAATGAAATTTCTTTACGTCTGATATAAAATATGTACGATACAAAGGTAAACTGAGAAAATTATGGTTGGATTAAAATTTTGGAATAAAAGAAGCACGTGTAGTAAAAAACATATATTCACTCTGTTTGACAAGAACGTGTACGGCAAAACCCAAAAAACTATTTGGGATAAGGCATTAAAAATACACACATACTATATGATATAAACCGTGATGCTTTATTATTAATAAGTTGTCCTGTCGCCTCCACTGGTAATAATTGCCCAGCATCTCCGAGGCATACTTTCTGCTAATTTATAGCATAATCTAGGGGCAAATCTGTCGAAATAACTGCTTGACGTTCCAGATCTTTTTCTCTCGGAGCTTGAACTTCATGAGTGCCTAAACATTTTCTATGGGATTTGCATCTGGTGACTGCGACGGCCAATTCATTACGTCAACATCATTTTCCTGTTTCCGCGCAGTACAAAGACGACTCCGATGTTTAGGTCATTGTCCTCTTGCAGTAGCCAATTTTATTTTTTTCTTATAAACCACATTTGGGCAGATGGCAATAAAGCCCTCTGATATACTAGGTAAGTCCAGAAAGTAAGTGTACTGAATTTTTGTAGGTAACAATTTTTTTTATTTAAACAAAAAAATTACGTGGTTACCGTAGTACATATGTAAGCTATTTTTTGACATAGTCGCCATTCCTCTCAATGCAGGTGGTGAAGCGGGGTATCAACTTTTTGATGCCTTCCTCGAAGTAGTTTCCCGCCAACCCCTCCGTCCACTTCTCCACCTCCTCCTTTACCTCCTCGTCGGTTGAAAACCTTTTCCACCCATGTGCAGCTTCAGGGAGGTAAAGAGATAGTAATCTGAAGATGCTAGGTCAGGGAAATGCGCGGGATGGTTCAGGACATCCCATTTAAACGAGGCGAGCAGTTTCTTCGTGGCGTTGGCCGTGTGTGGTCTGGCATTGTCGTGCAGCAGGCAGACTCCCTTTGTCAGCATGCCTCTCCTCTTGTTCTGAATCGCCCTCCGCAATTTATTTAGGGTCTCACAGTATCTTGCAGAGTTGATGGTCTCCCCTTGAGGCATATATTCAATTAAAATTATGCCTTGACAGTCCCAAAACAATTTCGTCAGTCACAATTGAAGGTCTTCCGCTCCTCTGATCATCATGCACCGACGTACGACCGTTTTTAAACTCGCGACACCACTTGTACACACTCGTACGATTCATAGCTTTATCACCATATGCAGTTTTCCCCTCATTATAAACCTCAACCGGAGGTTTTCCCTTCTAAACGAGATAACGGATGACGCCCCGTATTTCACACTTGGCGGGAGATTAGATTTACATTTTTCACAAAACGTATTGTCGCGTCGACACTTCTCAACGTACTGACCTCGAACTGGTCTCGTTGTGGAGGGGAAGGGTCAGGCTACACGGAAATGTAGCCAACATGTCGAAAAATAAAATCCATCCAGTCGTGAGAGCCTCAGTACACTTACTTTCTGGATACGCCTCGTATTTTAATTATTTTGGCAGTGTTAAAATTATTTGTGAATATGTGCAAAGTGCCAAATCCCTTCTTAGAGAAACAGCCCCAGACGTGGACTTTTACCGGGTGTTTAACGGTCCGCTGGATGAGTCTATTGGTGCGGGTACGTCAGGTATGATTAATGGAAAAACGTGCCCAAAAAGAAGCTTCGTCCGAAAAAATTACGTTGTCCCAATCGCGGTCCAAATTTTCTTTCGCCAAAGTCTTTTTTCAACTTGTTTTTCGGACAGTAGTGGTTTCTTCACAGTGCTTTAAAAATTCATTCCATGAGCTAGTAAACGTCGTTTTAAAGTATCACATGATACAATCAGACCCTTTTCACGCAAAACCGCTTGTCCGCTACGTAATGATAGACAAGGATTCTTCTCAAACATCCGTAAAATCACTGTCCTCCTTTTTCGTCGTTTACGGTGCAGTGCCACGATCTGGTAGGTCATCGACGTTTTTTACGTCAGAATAGCGTTTCACCCGCTTACAAATGTCTTCGACTTTCTTATGTATTTAGCAGTGATTCCGTACGACATTTTTTGTTCTTTCAGACGTGTGCACATAAACACTGCTTCGTAACGTGATGCGTACACGGCACTCATGGTTAAATATGTATTTGTGTAACCAAGGTCGAAAGATAACTGTGTTTTTCTATATAAAGCATCTTGGGGGAAGAGTCCTGCCACATGCTCGCGTTTGAATCTACCCTCTACTGATTTTTAGGAAAAAAATTAGCCGTACACGCTCTGTATATGTAAAATAAGTGAGTTTGGATTCGTAATATCCAGAAAAAGAGTTATATGACAATTCTCAACGAATTAGAAGAAAAATACATTAAGCCTTTCATTTGTCTTAGACACCTATAAATATGTTAATTTATTTAAGGAAAACAGAAGCAAAATAAACTAACAATGATAGCTTTACTGTTTCCAAACATCAACAAATTGATCCAAAACGCGTTGCATAAACTCCCAAATTTCCGCAATACTTTCTTACACTGCTTCTCATGTTATCATTGGCGTATGAAAATAAAATACTTCCTTAAAATAAATATTTAAGATCCAAAAAAAAGACTTCTATGGGCGACTTTTAAGATACAAAAAAATGTTTATTTATTAAACTTCAAATATTCATTCAGGATGTACATTTTTGACGAAAAATACTCACATATTTATCTCGGAGGGACTCGAAAAATGTCGTTTTAATACACCAGGGCTTTGTCGTCCCTACTGTGCGAGGTATTAAAGACGACCCTCGTAAAGATCTAATAAGGTGGAGGCAATATTGAATATATCTTAGGTGGATGGATGGGGTGCAGAATGATGCAAACGTGATTGGCATCAGGGGCTGGAGGAGTGCATCCCAGGATAGGGGGGAATGGCAACGACTGCTGGAGGAGGCCGGGGCCCACAATGGGCTGTAGTGCCATTGATGATGATGATGATGATGATGAATATTGAATATTATAAAGCCCAAGATAAAACCACTTTACATTAATCAGCTTTGGGGTGCAAGACTGCAAGTGAATTTAATGTTCTTTACTATTATTTCGTAAACGTAAAGTAGGTGTTTCGATATTATCATGCCATAATAATAAATGTCGGAAAGCTTTTATTCCTGGATACTTAGATAAGTGAAGTGAAATTCTTTCTTATTATTTGTTATTTACATACAGAATTTTTATTTTAAATATGTACTTAATATATTTAAAGGGTGTATTTATTACACCTATTTGTCTCAACTTAATTAAGATTGGTTGTTCGTGAGACTTTGTATTTAAATGTGTTTACTCGACCACGACTTCCACTCGCTTTGCATTTGCTTTGAATATTTGATTTGGTAATATTTCTTCATTCATTCAAGTCACGTGCCCAATTCATATTAGAGTGATCTTTTTAATCTTACTTAACGCATTACATAGTAAAACAGAACATGAAAAAAAATTATTTAAAGTAACAAAAAAATATGTATACTTATTTTTTCATCTCAAATTTAAAAAATATGAATTTGAAATCTGATATTCAAAGATATATGGGGAAAACATGACATAGAATTTGCAATACCATGTTTCACATAATTTGAAACCTGATATTCAAAGAGATATGGGGAATAAATAACATACAATTTGCAATACCATGTTTCACATAATTTTTTTTACTATGCACGTAAACTGTATCTTGTATTATAAAAAAAATGAAACTGTTTCAAACAAAAATATTACTGTCAACCAACTGACTAAATTGTTAGTAATAAAATAATTTTTATTCCACTGATCACATTAATCCGCAGAGAGTCTCGGGATAGGTGGTACAAACACTTTTCGCGGGATTTGTGTAATTAATAGAATAACAAAGAAATGTAATGTTTAATTTTATAGTGTTGAACCCGTCAAATTAAAAGCCGAAACATTTGATAAATGATTAAATTATATTTGAACAAAATAACGAATAAATAAACTCAATTCATGAACAACTTTTGTTTTGGCTCAGGACGTGTTACCGCCAAATATTCAAATAAGAGCGTTAAATGCCAAAAAATAAAAAGGATTTGAAACACAATGAGGCAAAAAGGACGAAAATTTAACAGTAAATCTCCTTAAGGAATGGTTGATGACGGTGCGATTAGTGAGGCATCAAATAGGTTTAGTTGGAGGGTGACTTTGAAGCAGTTTAATCTGTAGGCCAAATGAGAATTAAAACGAAAGAATGACGTCAAGGAAATTGGTAATTATAATTGAATAATGTAGGATTTACGAGTACATTAAAATACTACGATTTTAAAAGGTATTTTTTTAAATGTTGAATAATTAAAATTGATATTAATAAATACTCGTATATCGAAGGTTTCTGTTTCAACTTTGTGGAACTCTATATAAAAAAAGGAATAAATTACTTTGTTTCTACCCTCCGTTATAAGCACAGGCTCCCGAAGCATTATCTGTTGCCTGACTAGTCTACCTACAATATTAGCTGGGAGGACCAAGATCTCAGTAAATGAGAAGGAATATAAGTAGCCTGAACGAGTGGACTTGTTCTTGCTAAAAAAATAGTTATAAGAAATGTTATCTAGTTATAATTAGTATAGTATGTAGGTGTTAAATATTTCTAAGAAATCATCATATATTAAGATTATAAAAAAATTAAAATAAATTGACTTGTAGAAAAATCAAATTAAGTATCATAAGTTCATAAATTATAATATATTATTAAGATTAGTTAAGTAATAAATGTGTATGATATATAGGTATAGCCTTGGCAAATATTTGTACCATATATTACTTTGTTCAATAAAAAAAAACTCTAATCCATGCGACATTATTCCACACAAAGAGAACTTCGATATAGGAGGTAGAATCCTTAAGTGAAAACAAGGCTAAAATCATCTAAAAAAATCGTCGTACGTATTGAACCAGTAACCAGAACCGTATTGAATCACCTACGTATTGAACCAGTAACGCACGTGTTGAAACACAGGGTTCTTACCAACACGGAGTTTGGTGAAGTGAATTAGTGGTATAAAAAAGTAATTTATGACAAAGTATTCCAACATTAAACATTCTACTACTTTTTGATTGACGAATACGATATGACAATGAGTGTGACAACATTGATTTCAGAGATACGTAGTTGTTACGAGTATACGTGTGTTACTGTAAACGAGCTTTCTAGAACCAAGATTGGTGAGAGCGAATTTTAGAAGAAACTGGGATATTTACTAAAGTTTACTTTAAAATACGATGTTGATAATTGCACATTTTTTTATTCTAGCGGGAGCGATTACACCATGTTGAAAGCTGATACAAGTTTGCGTCAGTTTACTACAGCCTCCTGCACTCGAAGGTTTTCCTAGAACTTATTTTAGACAACTTCGAAGCCCCAGATAATCTATAAAGTTTACTTAAATTAGACAGTGAAACAAATTATGAATAATATTATAAGGAATTGATATCAAAATGCCTAATTGGAAGCGTGTCATTTATTAAATTACTGGTACTGACCAACGAAGATGTTTTCAAATAACGTATTTTCGGTTACTTTAAGAAAGCTTTCAAAGTATATCAGTCTTCCAGGATTATATGAGGTTTGATGTTTCTTTATAAGGTAATTCGCAATATAATTGATAGCTTCGATAAATCGACTCGAATTGGTTTCGACACTATTGCTTGAAACGCACAGTACTTTTAACGATTCAAACATATCAATAGCAATGTCCTAATAAGAGTAACACGTTTTAATCAACAATCGTGTTATTGCAACAATTGGGCAACTTCATGATACATTTAGTGAATATTTTTCATGTAGATAGTGTTAAGCTCCGGAGGTAATTCTCCGGATTTTTTTTATAAATCTTAGGTTTTGTCAGAAAGAAACTGGCCATTTACATTTTGTCTTGATATTTTTTTTGGAAATAAATTTTGTATTTTTTTTTTGTATTTTATTTTTCCTATTCAAGTCTTGTGTTATATTTATGGTAGATCATATTTGAGTTTTTTTTCTTTATGTATGGTTGCACTATTGATGATTTTATGCGCCATGTGTATTGATTTTTTGAAAATGTTGATATTTTACCTTTCTTTAGTAAATATTGGAAGGTATAAAGATAATTTTGTATATGTTTTCAAAAAAGAAATGAATAAAAACGTATTTTTTACCACGAAATGGAACTACGATATACCATATAAAATATCTGGAAATTCCCAATTGCAAGTGAAGACACTTTAAAAAGTTAGTTTAGCGAATTTATCAATCTCTCCGAGGGTGGATGCAGAGAATTGACAAGACAAGTGGAGAACTTTAAACTTGACAAAATACCCTGATGATTAACTCACCGAAAGGAAAAGTTTGAATTGTTTTTATTGGTTTTTGTTTCAAATTAAAAATATATTCTTCATGTGCCGTGCCCGGTTCTTCGTGCATTGGGAATCACTCTTGAGAAAATATCTCCATCTTTGGCGGCATGGAACTGCTCCTCAACTGTCTAGATATATATCCACCCGCGAATGTTACGTTACCAAGGCAGGTGCCTTCTAATATCTCCATGTTTGGCGGCATGGAAGTGCTCCTCAACTGTCTGGATATATATCCACCCGCGAATGTTACGTTACCAAGGCAGGTGCATTCTACCGATTCCGCATCGACCTTCGATTTTGCTCATCAATATCAATTTTATGTGGTGATATTTTTTTCTTTTAATATATGACCCAGATAGGTAATATAACGGCATTTTATAGTATTGAAAAGATCTCCTTCTACACCTGCTCCACGTAAAACTTCGGTGTTTGAGATACGATTAAACCAATAAATTCTGAGCATTCTCCGATGAATCCACGTTTAAAATGCATCTACTCGTAACTTTTTTAGCACTCTAGTCTTTATGCTCTATGTTTCAGTTTCATAAAGTAAAATATACCATATATAGCACTTAATCATATTATATATTGCCTAAATTTAAGTTTCAAGTTATGATTGGAGAAAATTAATATCTAGAAAATTCTTGCACGTGCTATTTTAATTCAGCATCTAACTTCTCTATCTGGGTCAAGGTCACGAGAAATTAGGCTTCCAAGATATTTGAAACTGTCGACTTGCTCTATAGGTTGTCAGGTCAGCTGCAGAGGAACACCAATATGAGATTGTGGGCTCAAGAATATAAACTTTGTTTGTTGACCATTAATAATCTCTGCTTGCTCGACACCCGATGTTTTTATTCTATTCGATAAAAACTGAAGGTCATCTGGGTTAACTCTTCGCTATAATAATGAATTTCTTTATTAGGGTTTTCTCAAAATAATGACTACAATACACAGAGATTATTTTTGATTTGTCAATAAAGTGGGTTCGATTCCCGAGTTAGAGCGCCCTTGAAGACAGTCTGCTCTCTAAACGGCGTTATAGAAATTGTCCTTTTATTATAATTATTATATTATAACAATGAATTCCTTATCCTAATTGGTAAGACAAGACACCTTTATTCCTATTCCTATCTGAAGGCCGATGGTTGGATTTCCGTTGGAACTCAGATTAAAAAAAAAGTATTCAGTATGGTATTTATTAAAGGCTAGTTTAAAATACAATATTTCGTTTGGTTGGGTGAGGTGAAAGTGTAATACAATACAGTGTGTATGATCACTCAATTTTGGTTGGGTGAGGTGGCCTATGAAAGTGTAATACAATACAGTGTATGATCACTTAATTTTGGTTGGGTGAGGGGCCCTATGAAAGTGTAATACAATACAGTGTGTATGATCACTCAATTTTGGTTGGGTGAGGTGGCCTATGAAAGTGTAATACAATACAGTGTGTATGATCACTCAATTTTGGTTGGGTGAGGTGGCCTATGAAAGTGTAATACAACACAGTGTGTATGATCACTTAATTTTGGTTGGGTGAGGTGGCCTATGAAAGTGTAATACAATACAGTGTGTATGATCACTCAATTTTGGTTGGGTGAGGTGGCCTATGAAAGTGTAATACAATACAATGTGTATGATCACTCAATTTTGGTTGGGTGAGGTGGCCTATGAAAGTGTAATACAATATAGTGTGTATGATCACTCAATTTTGGTTGGGCGAGGTGGCCTATGAAAGTGTAATACAATACAGTGTGTATGATCACTCAATTTTGGTTGGGTGAGGTGGCCTATGAAAGTGTAATACAATACAGTGTGTATGATCACTCAATTTTGGTTGGGTGAGGTAGCCTATGAAAGTGTAATACAATACAGTGTGTATGATCACTCTATTTTGGTTGGGTGAGGTGGACTATGAAAGTGTAATACAATACAGTGTGTATGATCACTCAATTTTGTTACGTGTTTTCATATAATTGAGGTTCACAGCCAATATTTTCGATAGCTTTTTTACGGACTTGTATGGAATAAAAACTTTAAAAATATTTATTTAACTATTACTAGTTTTTTATATTTTAAATAAACTGTATTGGGGGTTGGGTCGTTTTAAAATAATTAAGTCCAATTTAATTAATTTATCTAAATATTTATGGATTCAATAATTTAATGATACGAAATAATTTAGTTACTTGTGTTGCTGTCAGTTCTTTCTCGCAATAATTAAAAAAGTTATTTTCGGTAAAAAATTATTCGATTTTATACAGTTTTTAGGGAATCCCCCAACACAAAGATGATCACTTTCAAAACCAAAAACGCATTTATATTGTATGCACTCGTAGATTGACAATAAATGAAGAAAAATTTCATTTCAAAGGAATATTTGATTATAATTTTTGAAACTGTGTGTGCTGAATAAAGTTGAATTGTTGAAACTCAGTTAAAAATACATACTTTGATATTGTATATGAAAATTTTAATTTTAATACAGTACACGTATATTTTGAACAATGCATAATCAATTAAAACTCTTTTTGAGATAGGTTTAGAAATGAAAGTTTCGTTGAAAAACTCATCAAAAATAGATGTAAAAAAAGTCCAACATTTGACTCGAAACCCCGCAGCGGTGTTGCCTCAGCTGAGTTAGCCCGGAGCTGAACCCGAACAGATTTAACGAGATATTTATGGTCCGATTGGAGTTTATACGTTTAACGAGTTTGTATTTTGGTATCGGACGAAGCTCGGGGAGGTTTAAAACGCTTCTATCGGACGCGACAATCGGTGCAAAGCGTGGATTATTCGGTTATGGAAGCGGCGTTAAAGTTTTAAACTAGTTCAGATCACATGGGCGTCTATTGTTTTCTTTAATTTATACTTGGTCCCGTTTTCCAGTTTTATTTGAGTTGAGAAAGGGTAATTTTTTAATGAACAAATAATTTTCAATCAAGAATGAGATCAACTTTGAAGTAATCTATTTTTTTTAACCTCAGGTTGGTTTAAATTCATTTGCAATACAAAATAACGTTCATGGCAGGGGTTTTCAAAGATTTTTTCACGATGATCTAAAAAACTAAATACTTAGTTGGATAATGTTTTCCCACATTTTTTTTCAAATCTTGCAATCCGACTAGACACAGCTACCCTCCTTTAATTTAGCTAGTTTAACATTTAGGTTTTAGCGATATTTGGTTTTAATTACAGCTATCGCGAAAAACCAAGTTTCGCAGTGGTAATTCATCGTAAACGGAATCAGGATTTGCTCAGCTTTAGCACTCAGCAAAGGATATTCATCCTTAACTGATATACAAAACTCAACCAGTTCTTTAACAATAAATTTTGGTTTTAATGTGCTAAGATTGCCTGGAGTAATGAAATTTTCAAATATTCCGCGGCGTTCCTGGGAATTAATATCGGCGACTTAGGACATCGAGGCACACACTTGGAATATATCTATCTTAGGGCAATATTTAAATACTAAACAATTTTATTTTTAAAATTTTGTACAAATGTTTTATGCATCATTTAACTGTTGAATTCCAGGTTTTATAAGGTTGTCAAATATTTTTTTATTGACGATTGTAAAGTTTACCAGCGTTGATTTAAATGTTTAGTATTTCGTATCAGTTCAGCAATTGTACTGTTTTGTGTCAATAAGTACCCTTGCTATATACGAGTATTTACCAAGAAATGAACAAAAATTCATGGCATCTGCATATGTTTAAACACATGTTGGATATCTCGCCTAGGATAATGAACTACAAAGAAACCTTTGTAGATCTTTTGATATGTTAACACTAATAATGGTAAAACATTCGGTCTTCGGTGTAGTGTATGAATAAAAATAAATAAACAAAAATATATCTCAAACAAAGAAATAAGTTAGAAAGTATTTTATATATTTCGTAGTTTCGAAAATCTTTCCTGTTTGTGCATCGAAACATCAAATAAAATAGAGACTTTAGTTAAAAAGGCAAAGATCTTTTAACTCGATTCACTGATCAAAGTGTATCGGGCCGTTAGAAAGGGGAATCGTCGTCGCCTTTAAAGTTTAGCAGGGGCGAGGCGGGGGAGGATTAGGCGCGGGGCGTCGGGTCGCCGCAGACCGCTCGTTTGGCGGCCGCAAGTGATTGTAAGTTCTAATCCGGCACTCGGCCCGCGGGTGAAGTCCAAAAGTTTCAACTCGCCCGGCTTAAATGCCGGGTAAGAATCCAATAAAATGGCGACAGTGCGCGTGGCCACGGAATATCAGCGGGAAAACGGCGGCGGTGAAATCAAATATTAACAAGGAACGACAGAATGTTGAGTACATTTGAATGTTAAATAGTTTCGAGCGTCGCGAAGTCGAATGTTTTCTCTCTCGTTTATTTTTTTTTCTCTCTCGGTGTATAAGACGGTGGGAATGTTTCTAAAGGAGGAGAGAAAACTTTCTTTTTTAGGGTAATCGAATTTCATTATAAAATGTGTTATTTCAGTCTTCCTTTTTTAGTTTTTTTCGTTGTATACAGTTTAGCCTTTCGTTTTTTTTTCGCTATGCGCTGATCACTTCCAGCCGACCAGGCACGTGTAAAGAGGCCTTTATCTAAAATCCAGACTGGAACCTTTTTTCATACAACTGGATACTAACGAAATCAAATCCTTAACCCCGGGATCGGAAGACAGACGTCTTACCAACTAGACTATATAGGTCATCAACTTCAAATAGTTTTAATCCTAATGAAAAGGTCAGTATTTTAATATGGTACGAATATTATATTTTGACATGTTTTCTCATATACTCGTACGTATCATTCATTTATTACATCGACTGTTACATTTAAATATGGTACGAATATTGTATTTTGACATGCTTTCTCATATACTCGAACGTATCATTCATTTATTACATCAACTGTTACATTTAAATATGGTACGAATAATTGTATTTTGACATGCTTTTTCAAATATAGTACTCGTACGTATCATTTATTTATTACATCGACTGTTACATTTAAATATGGTACGAATAATTGTATTTTGACATGCTTTCTCATATACTCGTACGTATCATTCATTTATTACATCGACTGTTACATTTAAATATGGTACGAATATTGTATTTTGACATGCTTTCTCATATACTCGAACGTATTATTCATTTATTACATCAACTGTTACATTTAAATATGGTACGAATAATTGTATTTTGACATGCTTTTTCAAATATAGTACTCGTACGTATCATTTATTTATTACATCGACTGTTACATTTAAATATGGTACGAATAATTGTATTTTGACATGCTTTCTCACATACTCGTACGTATCATTCATTTATTACATCGACTGTTACATTTAAATATGGTACGAATATTGTATTTTGACAAGCTTTCTCATATACTCGAACGTATCATTAATTTATTACATCGACTGTTACATGTTGAAGTAACCCAAATGAATAATTGTATAGTACTTAAAAAAACTTGATCACGGTATTCATAATTTAATGCATGTGGTACTCTCCAAAATACCCGTCTTGGGGACTTGGATATGTTGAAGATCGTGGCCGGGAGACAATATTTTCTTTAGTCACAAAAATCGAACCATCGGGTAATAGTGACTAGAGGAAGCACTTCACTTACAGTTCACCATTGTACATTTTGGAAAAGTGACTCCACATGGATGCAATAATACTCATATACACCAAACGCAAGCCATTATTGTTACCAGATAAACTACCAAAACAAACTGGAATACTTTTTTAATATTTTGTGTACAATTGGGAATCGACCAGACCCCCCCGAGTGAAAGACAATCATTTAGGTCGAGGTTATCATAACGATACTGATTTAATTTCATTGATCGAGAAAAAAAAACGATGTATAAGACTTTCCTCCTATTTAGTTTCTCGAAATAGTTCACCTAAATCGATTCCATTAACTGTGATTCTGAATCCACTACATAAAGTTCACCAGCAATGGATGCAAAACGAGTCGACGAGGCTATTTGCGGAATGGCCCCTATACAAATCAGCCCGATTTGCTTAAACAATCGACCGTGTAAGGTGCGGTAATGTGTCGTGACGGTTACTCGGAGCGGAATTTAATTACCCTTTAGCGGGGGCAAATGAGGTTATAGGCATTTTTCACACTATGTATAAAAGCAGTAAATGCCAGTTCACAAATTACGAAACGATAATTTTACACCTTGCTTCCTTATTTCATTTTTCAATGTTTTTTTCGCCGGCAAATTTTTTGAAAAGGGGTTAAATTATGCGAATGGAAGTCAGAGGAAATTGACGATTTTAGTTCAGTATAAAAGAAAATGTTGTTCATATGTTAGAGAACACGTGAATTGAAGTATCAACACTATCGATTAGATAGTTTTAGGACTGTCCCATTTTTACCAGAATATTTACTGTTCAAGGTTTAATCACACGATCTCCGTGGCGTAGTTGGTAAGACTCCTGTCTACTGACCGGCGGATACGGGTTCAATTCCGGTTGTAACCCAGATATTTTTGGAAGGTTTCAGTTTTTTTTCCACTTAAGGTATCATAAACAGCGCCTAATTTGATTGAAAGAGATTGCCACATGGCAATATACACGCCAGGTTGTATTGTATACAACGAATTTTAAAACAATACAATACTCTAATAACAAGGCTTCAAAATATAGGTTAAACATAATATTAATAATATTAAAGTTATACTGGCTTATGTCAGCTAGTTTAGAACCTTTAATGATAACATTTTTATTTATGTATCGTAATATTTTACACTTTTTTTTTTACTAAATATTGTTCGGAAGAAAATGACCGAATCCATAGTTATTTGTGTTGAAAATGAGTTTATCTTTGAAACCGTGCCTGATTATATGTTTATTTTTTTATAAACAATCGCATTAATAATCAGTGTATTAAAAACGATTTAAGCCACATAAGTCTGTCTTTTCGAAAATATAACACTCAAAATTACCTTTTAGAAAGGTTTTGAAGAGGTACTTAATTGACTGCATAAGCAAATGTCTTTTTTTCTATATAATTTATAAATTAAGAATCCCTAAAAATATGCAGTAATTCGACCAAAACCAATAATTTTCGGTTAAAATAAAATGAAAAATATACTAATATACGAATGGTGCAGCTTTTTGAAACATTAAGAATTATGTAAACAGTAGAGAGCTGCGAGTCCTTTGAAATGTTTGCCCGACTTTTTTACTACTCAACTTTTTTTGTAAAGAACTTTCATAGTTAAGAGGTATGTTTACTAACTTGAAAGTGAACTACTTGTATATGATATTTATATGAAGTATTAAATTGCAGTTGGAGAACGTATCTTACAGTCATTGTTTCTTTAAAAAATATTGGGTAAGGTAATTTATTATAGATGCATTTGCTCTGATACCTGTGTTTTTGGTCACTTATATATGTATATATATGGTATTGACAATATGTACATGTTTATATTTTTAACCATTGAAAATAGTTGTGAATGAAAATTAATAGATTTTAATATCTTCTATTTAAAAAAGTATCAGATTTAAGTACATACATTTAAAAATAAAACATTATTTTAAAATAAAGAAAGGGGATAAAAATGAAAGAATGAAGGAAATTATTTATGGAATCTCGAATTCTCAACGCCATCCACGAGGCGGAAAAAATCTCGAGACTAGAAGACTTTTTTCTCGGAACTTTCATTAAATATTAAATAAAGTTTAAGCAGGATTAAAACCGACTAAATTCGTCCTTGGGCCATATTAATCTTAGGATTAAACGGAGTCTAACCATCCGGAGCCAATTAATCCAGCAGACCTTTCTGGAGCTAGAAGATCACGAAGCGATCAAGTGAGACTCCCTTTCGTTAACTCAATTTGCATGTAACGATACAATTTGGTACTGAATTTGGATGGATGAGAAGATATAGACACAACGCAGACTCTGAACTAATCAGTATCAATCTACCCTTAGGTAAGGGAGGATGGAGAAGATCTCTTGCGGTAGATACTTACCGAACAATATTCAGTTATTCAGCGAGCGGGCTTCATTCAAGCCATGGTGTGAGGAGGGAATACATGAAGTTATTTAAGCCGGAATTTTGTTCTTTTTACGCCCATTGATTGTGGAGCTGTGTAGGATTAGCGATCGACGAAGAAATCTTCGAAATTGAAATTCGGAAGGAAGTTTTGTTAGAATTCATTAAGTAATATGTTAAGAGAGCTGATACGAATCGTGCTGTAGAAATTCTGTGTTATATTTATAAAGTATCGTTGAAATACAAACAATATAATTTTGAAATCAAAATATTATCTTGCTTATTGTATTGTATTATATTAAACTTTCGCTGTATACAGTACAACCTAGCAGACTTCTTACTATATGGTAATCTTTTCCAATTAATCAGCAAAATATTAAGAGATCTTAAGTAGAAACCAGACAAGGTCCATTCATTTCATGTATAAAATGGGTACAAGCGGGAATCAATCCTGCTACTTCCAGAGTGAAAAACAATCGCCTTATCAACTTTTACACGGAGGTCGTTTTATGTATTTCATTTAAATATTGCATATTTTGTGTCAAATTTTGGATTTGTCAATTTTCTTGGTTTTGTTGGTAAGGCCATTCCACCACTTTTTTATAAAATTTAGGTTATGATTCCTGATGGTATTAACAAAACAAAAGGAAAAGGGTACTGATCTAGTTTGAGAACTCATTTGGTAACAAAACTATAACGCTTTATGTATTGTGCGAGTGTTATTGACTCTTCACGTGCGGTTTTATTACTAAGACGCATGACGACAAACTATGAGTAATGCGCTTACTCCAGTAATTGTAAAACCCGAGGCTTAGTTTTTGTGGTTGAAAACATTGTTGTCTCCCGGTTACGTCATTCTATAGTTTTGCTTTTGTTTTATTGCTTTCCATCATGTTATATTTAATGAACTATATTTTTAGATAGCTGGAAAAATCAAACGCTTGTTGTGGACTATGTCAGAGAGGTCCTCTTCTGGATTGGCTAATTTAAGGGCTTTGGCATTTGAACACGTTGGCGTGAAGGTAGGTAGGCCTTTACAATATTTCAACATTAATTTAAAAAGAGTAAACGCGAAAAGAAATAAAGTAAATTTAAGAAAACGTTAGTATATTTTCTTTTAACCAATTCGCTAAATTATAATATACTTAAACATTTGATAGTTTTATTCCCAAATAATACAAGCGTGCTAGTAAAAAGATAATTCATATAGCGGCATAATATAATACAATTATACAATAAATAATAAAATTATAGCAATAAAATGACAATTTATAGAACGACTATCATACTTATAAATAATAAAATCATACTAATAAAAATACAAATTATATAGCGTCAATAATACTAATAAAAATTAAATCATAACAATAAAAGGACAATTTATATTGTAACTTTTAACTCGCTTGGACTTGGGAATTGAACCCAATATTTTTGAAAAATTACAAAAAATATACAATAACTAGTTCAGTGTTAGAATAGTAGTGTGGTTCCTGCGTTCATTAAATTAGCTCTGGATCTTAATATGTTTAAAAAATATATTTTGGTAAGAAAATCGATGAAACCTTCGTGGAAATGCTATAATTGTGGTGAAAAGGCACTCAATTTTAAGTGTAGTGTAGTGTATGTGTGTAGTGTTCTTATATCATCATAAATATTGATAAGACCTCCCAAAAGGATTGTATTCAAGTACTTTATAAAGCTGCACGCGCCACCCGTAACACTTTGATGCAGATCATTGCATGCCACAGGACCAGCAACGGAAAAATACTAATCATTATATTCAGCCCTATCGGATCGATTTGGATCAATCAATTTGTTCGAAGAAAATATTTGAAAAAAAATTTAATTACTGCAAATATATAAAAACAAAGATAATTTACAGGATGTAATAATATCTTATAATTAAAACAATAAAATCTAGAGGAAATAAAAACATATTGAAAATATACATGTTTTTAAATAAAATTTTGCAAAAGGAATATATGAATAACGTGACAGAAAAAATAGTTTAAACACATTATTAGATACAAACAGATTAATTGTAAATTAATTTAGCACTTTTATTTAATTTTTTAGAAAAATAAATAATATTTTTATGTGTATTACTCTATCAAAGAGCTTAAGCAGAAAATTTGTAAACATCTACGTTTTATGTTGTTAATTCAATATGAATTTTCCAACCAACTTAAAGGACTTTGAAAGCAATAACGTTATTTAATTTTCTTTGAGAAATAAAAAAAATGTGGGAGTTTTGACACGTTGAAACATTTTCCGAGGGAATATTTTCATCCATCTTTTGAATATTTAAAATTCTTTAATTTCTCACATGAGAAAACCTGTCTTCGAAATTTACTTCAGAGTTGCGTGTTTTAACGGCGAAAGTTTAGATATATTAAATTTTACTCTATACCATAAAATAAAAACGTATTCCGAATTTTATACATAATTCATAAAATTCAATAACATAATCTTTTACTGTTGAAAATTATCTTTCAGCATTGCTATATCAATTTGAAACAAGACAGCATGAATTCTTTTAAGATTTTTTTCATTTTCATGAAACACAAGTAAATTTAAAATATGAATTGTTTTATTTAGTAGTATGTATACCACGAAATCGTCTTATAAAGATCTGTTTTATACTGGATACACAATTATATTTAAATCATTATTTATCGAGCAGATTAAGCAAACGATGTACAACTGAGCGGTTTATATTTAAGACGACAGCATCATCATCACCTCCGTCGTTCCTCATTAATAAGGGCCCGTGATTTATATGTTAGGGTGTTGGTGGCACAAGTTGCGACGATACGTCTCTACTCCTCTTGGTCATATGCCGTTGGCAAGGCAGTGTACAGGTTTTCCCTAGTTAATTCCTTCATATGATTACTCCATCTTGTTAGTACTCTGCCTTTACCTTTGCTTCCTAGCACACTTTTTATGACTATCAATTTATCCAGGTTATCCGGCTCACGTCAAAAAATGTGTTCGAAAAATAGCAGAATATGCTGGAAGCTCCCTAAATATGTTCGTTACTCAGGACAGTCGTACGGTCATGTTCATCTTCTGTAGTATGTGTGTCAACGGGATTCTTAGCATCCAACGTCAGCACCGCATCTCAAAGCAATTGTTTTTTGCATGTTTTCAAGCTTTTATTGTTCATGTTTCAGCGTCGTACAAGAATAAAGGAAATTTTTTGCTTTGGTACGATTGGAAATTCTCCGATATTCCATATTTTTACTAATAGGGTTATGGCATTTTTGGCAACTTGTTTTCGCTATGAGAAATAGAAGCGCGTGTATGGATTTGGACGAAACGAGAGCTGTGTGTACGTATAGAAAGGTGTAGTCATTTTTGCTTACCCCAAAAATAAAATGGCATAATTGTATGTATGTTTTACTTAACTAACGATGCTTAGGCTCCCACGTTGTCGAGACAAAGAGATATCGAGCTAGGTCAAAATACACTGATAACCCGCAATAAGGAGTCAAATATCTTAACAAGACACTGCAAAATAATTATTTATCCTTCCTAGAGAGCAGTCTATGTTCAGGCTTCGAAATCATAATTGCCCATACGTGAGAAGCTATCTAGCGAAGGCCCAAAGCACACTCGTTACCCGTAACGCTTCGGCGCGGACCGCTTTGTGGCAGCTGATTTCCCCGATAGGGATCTTCGCCGAATGTCGGTAATCGGGAAATTTACATTGTTCGCCATTATGCTCGGCATAATACCACATAATATACGATAAGGTAACCCGATCGGTGGAGTTGGTAGCGCGTTGTGTGGCGTGCACGCGGATCGTTATCGCAACGTGCCCCATCAAGCTGTTGCAATTTCGCTGGTATCATAATTATTATTTAATCAATTATAGGTTTACAGAAATGTTTAGATTGCACGACATATTTTCCTTTTTATTTTTTTGTCGCAAATAATCTTTAGAGAAGTTGTTCTTTTTCTAGTATGTTATGCTTTTTACGAAAAAATCGTGACTATTGAACTTGATCTTGCGAGTTATTTGACCGCAGTGCAGAAATCTTGCTACACCAGCATTTGTACAGAATGATTTGTTGGTTGCATTTCATACGATGTCTGTTCATCGCGTTGGTGATTTGTCTCGTGATCAGAATTTTTGTTTATTTTTTCTCGTGATGCCACTCGAAGATTTGTCTCGTGATGCCTTTTTTCCCCTTGGATCACCAGTCTCTTTATTGTACAATAACTTGTCATCTGACAAAATTGTTGATGTACGAGCGCCTGGAGATTCGTCGTTGTATTATACATTCAAGTTGAATTCTGTTCGATCTGTAGTTCTTCAATTGATTAATTTGCTAAATGTGTTATTCAAAGTACACATAACATACGTCACCAGTGCCACATTTCCATGGCATATATATTCTCGCATTCCTTTTTTCTTAAAACCCACGTTTTTCAGCAGCATACATAGATAGAACGAAAAAATAGAAAAAAAGGCATAGTAATTATTAGCCTCAACATACTTGTAGATATCATTAAATAAGTAATTATTAGTCTCAATATACTCGTAGATATCATTAAATAAGTAATTATTAGCCTTAACGTACTCGTAGATATCATTAAATAAGTCATTATTAGCCTCAACATACTCGTAGATATCATTAAATAGGTAATTATTAGCCTCAACATAATCGTAGATATCATTAAATAAGATTCTTTGGTGGTGCTAAACTAACAGTTTTATTTTTTATATTTTATAAAATTGAAGCAATAAATGAAGAAAAAAACACTTATCACGTATCATCATCATCATGCCGTTTTCCTATTGGAGTAGGCAGATAAATCAAATCTTATTTCTAATCTTTTGCTTCTGCCATGCCGATACACCTCGTCATGTTCCCCAATTATAAAGGCTTTTCTCTATTCCGCCTTTCAGAATTTGATTAATTCAGTCGTGCCACTTATATTTAGGTCTTATCAAACTTTTCGCATTCGTATAGATTTATTTTGTTTATCCTTCATCATTCGTTTTTTAAACGTGGTAAAATCAGAATAAGAATTTCGATCCTTTTTTTTTCATTTTAAACCCTTCTCATCTTCTTTCAATTCGCATTTTTATCTTTTGTTGGCATTTATTATTCTATCAAATATGGGTTTTCCCCATATAATTTTTTAACAACATTCTCATTTTTATCACACTTTTCTTATTATCAACATACTGTAATGTTAATGTCGTAATATTTATCGTTGCATATTGTAATGTTAATGTCGATTAAACATAACAAAATAACACTAATTAAATTATGCCCCATAGGAAGCTTCATCAAGCGAATATCAAGATAATAAGTCTTACACAAGGAGCACACAATAATAAACAAAGTTGTCCATAATTAACATTACGTAGAAACTATATAAGAAAATAAATATAGCCCTTGTGTAGACAATTTGAGAGGAGGGCTAAATTATGAAATTTTTAGCTCAAAAAGTCTTTGATAAAGATAATTTTAATTTTATCATTATCAAATAATAATGTGGATCAATGAATATTTTAAACAAATCATACACAGGTATCCCTCAATATTTGCGAATCCATTTTGACGTGAGTACAGCGTAAATTTCCAATTTCTATCAAATATATCAGAAAAATGCTATCCGTTAACTCACTCTTGCCAGTTAAAAAAAAAACAAAAATCATCTACCTACATATACCGATCCTGAGCCCTCAAGAGGAGTGGTGAGTCAGATCCTGATCCAGATCCACGCGGCCCAATTGATTCGTTACCCAATTGAAAGAAACAAGCAATGTAGACCTTCTAATTGAAAATAAAAAATAAGAATTGTTTTTACCTTTTACTGATTACTTTTCTTTTCATTTGGAACCAATCAATATCTCACCCAGATTAAAATCAATTCCCTTGACGCATTTTTATAGCTACGCGACATTTCTTAGAACCAATTTATTCCTATATGCGAGGGATACGTCTATTTACATTACCATAGTAAATAATAATTTTTGTCCTGCCTATCACATTTGAATAATGATCATACAGTACCCGGCGGTAAGTTATACACATCGGGCTTAAGAAAGAGACTGTCGGCCATAATCGGCTAGCTTTGGCTTTGTAGAGCGTCGTCTCTATCGCACGATACGCTAACAGTCCGGTATCTAGAAAGAGCTAAATGACTGACCAATTGCGACGGAACACGTGTATGAATGACAGAGACGATGCTCTACAAAGCCGAAGATAGCCGATTATGGCCAACAGTCTCTTTTTTAAGCCCGATGTGTACTACGCCATTCTACCCATACCCACAGTTCTCGCTTCATTAACATTGATACATCTCGTCATATATTATCCTTTACTTGTCGTACTCCTTTCATGTTTCTCAATTTTTTTGGACTATCACCTTCCACTCATTCCTTGGCTAACATTTTCTTCATTCTGCATTAATATCAAGAAATTCCCTTTCAATGCCCAAGTTACTTTTCCATACATCAAAGTTGACACTAGCATACGACTGTGCAAAGTCATTTATGAATAATGATGGTTATATATTTAAACTTTGAATATGGACTTATTAATTCACCATTTGCTCGTATTAACTATTCTTTTCACACTAAGAGGTGTCGCCACCGGAAAAGGAGTCCCTTTGGGCAGTTCCTTCTCCATCCCTGCAGAATAGCTTCTTTGAATGATATTAGCATTTATTAATTTAAACTGCTATCTGAAACCCAATGAAAGATATAACACCCATCTAACAATATTTAAAAAAAGATATTCAAACGAACTGAAAATAAATTCAAACATTTCAACAATATTTCTATTCGGCAAGCAAGAATTTAAAAAGTCATTGATTTTTCTTCAAAAGAATTTACAATTTTAAAACATTAATTTAATGATGTTATTGAATTTTGAATCAAAACAGAACTTTTAGAAAGCATTTAAAACGGAATGAGAATTAGATGAAGCACGGCTACTGCGATAAAAAAAGTGAAATATTATGAATGGAAATTCTAAAATGATTATTTTTTTTTTTAGTTTGTGAGATAGTAAATATTTTCGTCAGTAGATATTATTTGTCAAATTAAAAACACCTACGAGTAAGTGATGAAATTTAAGAGGATGATGAGCATACCATAATGTGATGAATCTAAGAAGATATCTTTGAAAAAAACATTCACGCTTTTGTAACGTTAAACCAAAGTTTAATATCCATCATTGTTGAAACGATAATAAAACACTTTATTTATAAGACAAACGTGGGAATAATATACACTTTAAAATTTTCTTCAGAGTCAGGAATTTGAAAAATCTACTTAATATCAATTTGAGCGAATATTTTCTGTAAACATTGTTTATTGCCAATTTTAAAAGTGATAAAAAATGTTTCAATTGAATGTATTATAAGATTCAAATATGGAATATTTTGTATAATGATTAGCTAAGACACCAAAAGTATGAAAAACACGAAAGGTTTAGGGAAAGGGTAAAATAAAGTAAATTTAATAAATCTCATATGCGGATGCATGTTATGCATATACAAATACTTGTTTTTATGATGTTCTCCCTTTAAAAGAGATTTTTCAAAAGTCAGTTGTGATTTATTAGACTTTTGGTTATTTGTATAATCTTGAATCTATTCGCAATATTTCATTGCATCTATAGTAAATTTTAAGGTTAGTTTTAGAGAATAATTGTGTATTTTTCTGTCTAATTACTGGTCTATCTAACTGTCTAATTACTGTTGCATAGTGTTTAAAGAAATTGTGATTTTTATTTTTGGGTAATGTTCGTTTTTTCGAGTTATATTTCAATAAGGTCAATCTTTGTCTGCCTCAAGGTGTTCAAGTTATGAGTGGCACGGGCACCTGAATACAACCCTTAATTTATGATTTTATGAAATATTTATTTATGATTATATATTTGAACACTACACACATACACTACCTTTTACCTAAAGCTGTGTGTTACTATCACATATCGGGAGATCAATCCGAAGGACAATTTTATAAAACGCCGTTTAGAGAGCAAACTCTTCTTAAGGATGCTCAAATCCATTATTATTATTATAGCAGCATGTATAACACTTTCTACGTACACAACACAACCTTGTAAGATTACTGCCATATGGGAACTTCTTCCATTCACTCAGTAATATGCTTATGAGGCCATATATGAAAGTCAGACTGAAAACCTTTTTTTTTAATCTTGGATCCAGCAGGAATCGAATCCGTAACCCATGGGCCAGAAAACAGCCATCTTACCAACTAGGCCACAGAGGTCATCAAATCTATAAAAGTTTCTTTGTAGTCAGCATTTTCTTGGTATGTTTTCTGCGGATTTTTACCATTTATGTTATTCTTAGTACTCGTATATGTACATATAGATGCGGGGAAGTTCATAAACGAATGGCCACAGCCACAACCTTCCTATTCTTTAGCTCACCTTGTTTTTATGTAATGTTTTTAATATGTTCCAAGTTAAAGTGCTCTTAAGAATACTCTGTGTTCTCTAAACGGCGCTTAATAAATTAATATAACATATAATATTCCAAAGGTAATCAGTACTGATCCCCAAATTCACAAAACGATAACATTATTATTTGAATCTCGTTTATATATATTTAAAGTGCTGTTAAAAATGAAACGTTAACATCATCTCCATTAATTTTTTAAATATTATCTGTGCCTTAAGTATACATACACATAAACCCTGAAATAAACCAAAGCAATTGATATGCATTTTTTATAAGAAAAGAAGCAATTATTTCCTGTACACCATGATTCAAAATCATAAGTGCAATCTTTCTCGAATAGAGATATCATTTAAAATATTAATTCTAATAGATAATTAAAACGCTTGTTCCACAAATTCTAGGAGCTTTTAAACTAAAACATATATCATATACTTGTTAACAAGGTAACTTGAAAAATGATGAAAAAATATTTTAGAAGAATCTTCATGGAAATCCTTGTTTAATAAAATAAATTAACGGATCTTTTCACAACCTTCGTGAAGTACTGTTTTAAAAATTATTCGGAAATTAATAGAAATTTATTGGTTGAAAATAATTGGTTGAAGAAGCATTGTATAAAACTATACGGGACTACGTGTTGTTGGACAAATTGTGACTTAGCAACATTTTTTTGGAATATTTGTAAGCATTGAAGTAGACTCTTTGATTATATTATATTACTTTTGTTATAGAATTATATGTATTTTGTTTATAAAAAGCAAACCCCGGATCGGAAGGGAAACATTATACCAACACGGCCATGGAGGTCATCATTTGTTGTTGATCAATGGTTTCGAAAGAGAGTAAAAGTTTTATAACGTATAAAACACCCGTGTCACTAGAATTTTTTGAGTAGTTAAGTTGAACAAAACTTTACATTAGGAAAAACTATCAATAACGATCTATTAATGAATCAGGTGATCATTAACTAGAAAAAGAAAAGCGTTTTTTAAGTAAAATAGTCAGCAAAACTGTACATAAAAACATATTTGAATGAGAAGTGCTGAGATACACGATTGAAAATAATCAACTCAACAGTTAGTACAATTGTTGATGTAGTTATTAGTAAAACATCAACAGGATAATGAGAACATAAAGCTTAATTCATTGTGTACACGAGGATAGTATTAAAGATAAAGGAAACTATAAATCAAATAATATTTGAAGAACTAATATATAAAGTTTTACCTGAAGATAATTTCCGTTGAATAGCGCAAGCCAATACAGTGGTCTATGCAAGCCGCAAGGTCTCATTACAATTCAAATATTTCAGCTCATTAGGGCCGTGTAATATTATTTGCCCATATTTGCGGCTGCCAATGGTAAACTCAAAGGCACGATCGTTTCCTTTATGTAGGTAGTTAGTAGTTTCCAGTCCGTAAAGCGTAATAAAATAATATGTCAAAGTAACCATAATCAATCAGGGAAATGGCTGTTCAGCAACTTCAAGTGGTTCATTAAAGCGGAAGAAGTGGGAGGGTATATTGAAAAAGAAAGAAATTAGTTCCGATACGTAATGTTTTTATATTTTGCGTCGAGTGAGAAATGAGTTTTTTTTCACTCATCAATTTTGTAAGCTTTTAGTTTATATGAATTATTTTCTCCAGAATGTTTCGATACATAGACGTATTTTCTAAAGATTCAGTTTATATACAAGTTTCCATCGAGAGATTATTTTGTTAACATTTTTGAGACAAAATGTATTGTAGAAGAAAAGACGAAATACGTATTTTAATTAGCACAAAGTGGTCATCGTTTTAAATAGTTTTACCATATATAATAAATTATATTTTTTTGGTAACGTATTCGTCCTCCTTATTCCATTTTTTGTTCTGTTCCATTAATCTATAAAACATACCTTAATTCCACAAAACATACTATTGCTTAAATTCAGGTAATTTAATTTTGTATTTTTTTAATGCTTTTCAGTTGAAGTATAAAAAGTATCAAAATTTTAGAAAAAGTGGTTGTTTGTAAAATGTCAACTTTTATTCATAATTTTTTTAATGAACTTGCGAGTCGAGACTAAAATTGTCATTTTTGTAATATGCTTAGACTTAATTACCAGATGTTTACACTCAGCCTGAGTGCCGTTCATGACTTGAGTATAGAAACATATTCTCATTGGTGTGATTAACCTCACAAAATAATGATTAAAAATAAATTAATTGTACTACTTTTCGTATGTAACGTTTAAATTTTTTTTTGTATTATGGTGGGAAAAATACAAAATGGGATAATTTTAAAAACTTCAAACGCAGTGATTTTGATTTTTCGATATTCAAGAAAGCTTTCATTTTCATCATCTTGAAAGTTTTACTTAGCAACAGTACTTTAGAGCCGACTTTGATATATATATATATAAGTGAAAGATGAATGTGATAAAATAAGGAACGAGACCAAAAATATACTGCAGAAAAGCATGCACTGATAATATTACGTGAGGCAACGATGAATGATTAAATACAAAATAAAGGATGATTGTGAACTTAAAATTGATGTAGTAGGTAGAATAAAAAGAGCACTTTGGGATAGTTTGGACATATGGAACGAATTATCGAAAAAAATATTTTAAAAACTAGTGTACACTGTGAATGGTAGTGGGACGCACAATAGAGGAATACCAAACAAATGGGGCTGGACTGAGTAATTTATATTTTGAAAGGAAAATGTAAAGTGTCAGAGAAATCTATGGTTTGAGGATAAGGAGAAAGCGAAAAGTGTATGTAGCAATGAATGAGTCTGGTGTTCTCTCCTTTCGGTGTGTAATAAACCTTTTTTCAATACAATTATGAAAATAAGTAATAGCATACAACATTATTTATTTCTATCGTATAATACTCATGCACCTCCCCCCTCGGTTCAGTTCTTTGAAAAAAATAATTAAATAAAGTTGTTCCACGCGATTCAAGGGAACTGTCACTGGTTTAATTATTAATGCTACAATAAGGTGCGCTTCAACCATATTATGGTGGAAATCTAACCATCACTTTGTTAACTCTTACGTGAAGTGTAATGTGTCAGTTATTCCAGGAACTTCCTTTTGCACTTTTGTGTAAAATGTAGCCTACTTGTGTTTAAAGTTTCACCATATTTTTTTTCTCTGAAGGATTCAAAGCTAATCCTCCTCTACCGGTGACAGTGATCACGAGTGACTTCTGAGAACCGATGTCGACAAGATATGAAAACGATCTGGCTCCGTCCATTACCAGCAGCTCAGCTTTTCCTCAGTCTATCGCCAAAGTTTTTTTAATTATGTACATTGATTTTCGATTTCGTGCGTTTGGATAAGATAACATGATGCGCTACAAAAAGTCCAATTCAGGAAATTTTCTGACTCCTGTGTATTTAAAAAATATATTTGAACTCCTTGTTGATCCCTCCTATTAGCTAATCTGTTATTCTGAAACCCATTCATTGGCTTGGTTCTGAAAAAAATCTGCTTTCAGATTCTGAACGTATATTTGACTGCTGTAAACGAAGCGTTTGAGTTTTTAATAGTCATTTTAAGTTCTCGTTGTAAGCAAGAAGCAAGACATCGCTTACAAGATGGGATATATGTATGTCATGGTTAGCATCTTAGCATTCTCTAATATCTCTTCAATAAGAGATTGATATAGAAGCCTCCATCTATCTCTGATAACTGTTGAAAAACACCTTCCTATCGCCTAAGTTCAAATATTACATGTTTACGATAAAAAAATGGTGGTTTCTGCATTGCTATTTCTTAGTCAGGCTAGGCTAATCATCTTAATATTCTGTCAACGAAAACTTAGCGTGACTGAAGAACACAGGCTCATCAAAACGATAGTAAGTTTATTGTGAAAGACAAAGTTCTTTATGACCTATAGAAGAAAAATGATATATTTTTAACTAACAAGCCCTGTATTTATGTTAGATATATACATTTAAAATATTACGCTATACAAAACCAAAGTTTTTGTTATTTGTTTATACAAAGTTGCAGACACCAGAGGTCCACGGCGCTCAGCATTGAGCATTGAGCACGCGGTAAAAAAAATATGTTAAAAAAATATCTAATTTTTCAAGGTTTCAAGATAATTTGTATTCTAAAAATGTGCACTCCTTCCAAATAAGGATGATTGGTACCACTAAATTAAAGTCAATTTACAATTTTCTGAGTTAATTTAAGAACACCAATTTAAAAAAAGCTACAATTCAAGACAGTTTAAAGTTTCAACTGAGCAAGATTAAAAAATTACCCAATCGATTCATAAGAGGAAACATTCCTCGAAGAAAGTAGAAACATTACATTCATTGGACGCGGTAAATATGTGACTTTTATTAAATGAAATCTTTCTCGCAAAAGAAAACTGGAAAATACGTGGTCTATAGTTTCATCATCCAGACCACACTCGCAGCCGGGATTCTCCACAATGCCCATTCTATATAGGGGACTAGCCACCACATTCTGGTAAATATTTTTTTTAATAAATGATTACAATTAATAAAAATCAAAATTTAAACAATTTGAAATTTAGCAAACAAATTTTTGCATTCCCTTATGATATTTTATTTCAACCAAGTTTATTTTAGGTATAAAACAGATTATTTTAAGCTTGGAGACTATGAAAAGGCTTATTTTCATGTAAAACATGGTCACCTAAATATCATATAGCATTTAGTTATTTTATTGTATTCTTTTTCTGTTTCGCAACTTATTTGGTGAAAAAAGTCGTTATAGGGGTAGCTTTCCGTACTGGATAGCATGGTTGTCCCATAAAATTTATCGACCGAGAAATTTTATATGGTTTTTATAAAAATTGTTTTCAAATTTTATTACGGAATTGAATTTTCCCAAAAGAATTTTTCATTTATACATCATATCGAGTAAGTTCACGTCATAAAAGTTGTAAATGTGCCAGCCGACAGAACTTATCAAGATGGCAGGATTATGTCCTCACAAAGTGGTACAATATTAAATAACTCCGTTTCTTCAGGGTCTATTTTATCATCAAAACTGTTGTTGAGAATACAATTAGAATTGATTTTTTATTAAGTCTAGTATTGACAAACACTATTTATTCATTTATGATAGGAGGCCCTTCCTTATGTTGTTATCATGGTTTTATTTTTTAAGTAAACAAATCGTTTGATATAGTTTATCAGTGTTACGATATTTGAAATTCCTTTTAACGAAATTGACCAAGATTTCGGATAGTACTTTGAACAATAACTGCAATATTTATTTACTTTATGGTACCTTTCAACCCACCCGAATTGATGATTCGGACGTATTGAATAGCGTCGCCGTGAGACAAATTTGTAATCGGTCCCATTAATCGTGCCTTTGGATATAGATCTACGTGAGTGGACTACGACGTATCTATGCACTATCATCGTCGCCGATTCGTCATCACACGTGCTAGCAATACAACCCCACTCATAAATAGGAAACACTAGACTACTAGAGTGTCTAATGCAAGTAAGAATTATTACCAAACGAATTATTTTAACCCGACTAAGACAAAAAAGTAAAAAACCTATTAAAAAAAAATATGCTTAATTTTTTCCATGCTTTTATAATATTTAGAACGAAATTTAGCAAGTTTTTGAGTAGTTTTCTGAATAGTTACTGAAAGTTTTTAAAAGAATTTTAGGTTGTTAAAGCAAACTAACAATCCTTACATATAAATATAAGTAAAATATGTAATTGGCTCACTTGTTAGCGAGGATTTTTCAGTTTTTTTTTTTAAGAAAATGTAATAAAACTATAAAAAA
The DNA here is from genome assembly GCA_949825065.1 of Odontocerum albicorne. Lineage (NCBI taxonomy): Eukaryota > Metazoa > Arthropoda > Insecta > Trichoptera > Odontoceridae > Odontocerum > Odontocerum albicorne. The sequence continues at coordinate 28,386,935 of OX463841.1, read as the reverse complement.
TATTCTACGAAATTATCATAATTTTCATTTAAAGTTGTATAAAGACATTCCCGGTAAATTGCTTTTTTTTAATGATTTTTATCTTTTTGAAAATATTTGCAAAAAAATAAATACGAATAAAAATGCAATATTTGAATAAAAATATAAAAAACCAAACAGACTTCACAACAACGTTTTAAAAGAAGACAAAAAACTTATTTTTAAACTTTTTGTAGATACAATGCGCAATTTAGTATTTTTTTTTCTATTTTTAAGTATTCTTTAGTATTTTCAAACATAAATCTGTTTCGTCAAGTCGAAAATTGCTAGTTTTGTCTATCAAAATTACCCGAATCCGATTAAATATGCATTGGCGTAGTGATACATTTTGAATGGATGATTTTAAAGATGTACTTCAATTTGAAATTGGATGCAATTGATTTCAAATAATAATACATTTCAAATCATTGACTATTTCGTGATTTGTTAAAACTAAGAAGAAATGCTGATTAATTCAAAGAAAAAAGAGAGATTTATTTATAAAGATATTGTAACACTTGCTATTTAGTATTAAAAACAAGGATCGAGAAAATAGTACAAACATTCAATTTACCAACTTATACAGGACCTTTCAACACAATTATTGATTGAAGAATACAGGGTGTGATAAATAAAATAAGAGAGAAGAACTGATGATTACTAAGGCATTTTGTAGAAATTAAAAACGCTAGATAGATGCACAACGTGCTTCAATGTTATCAATATATCAAACGAAAGAAGATACCAAAGATTCATTATAGAGACGGATTTTAATTTGCAGAAATGATTTGCAGAAGTTGGGTCGCTTAGCATGTCGATAGATATTGAGGTTAAGTATTTGTTCTTGGAAAATATAGCGGCTAGTGGTAATTATAAATGTAGATGTTGGAGTATACACGAACTCTGTGGCCAGGTTCGCAAGACGCCTGACTTTCACTAGTTGATTAAAAAAGATTACCACGTTGTAATAAGTCCACCAGGGTGTACTTTACACAACGAAAAAAAAAAACAAAATGTGTTACTTCTTTTCTATATCTATAGAATATTTATAAAGGTGTTTGTGATTCAAAAAATTTTGTATTGGAAGATGGTTTATAAACGTTAAAAGATGAGTTATTAAAATTGAAAACCTAAAGGCAACTTTTGACTTTTTGGTAAGAAGATAAATATAATTCGCCTTCTTTAGCTAAGAGTTCTTAGTTAAATGAATTACAATACATAAAAGTATGTTGATACCCATCTTGGACTTGGTAGCAGAAGGATTAAAGTAAGATCAATGCTGTGGAGATGCGTTCACTAAGGAAGATTTGTGGAGTGTCAATGTTTGAAAGAAAACGGAATGAAGACATCGAAAATAATTGCACGGATAAAATGGATCTTTAAATGAAGATGAAGAAATTAATTTTAAGTTGGTTTGGACATGTGTAGAGAATGAATGATGAAGACTAAACGAGTAAACTGTCGCGTGGAAGAGGTACATCGAATAATACGTGGCTAGAGCAGATTTTGAAAAAAATGTTAAATGAGAAGTATGAATAATAGACAATTGTGCATGACGGGATGTATGAATGTTGAGGAGGCGAAAGTTGTGTATTTAGATAGAAAACTTTAGATATGTTTTTTTCTGCTAATCCCGTAAGGGACACGGCTTAATGATATGTAATATATTATGTATGTATGTAGTTCTTCGTTATGCTTTTAGTTAACATAAGATGTCGGGTCAGTCTCAATGTCCCGCCACTGCTATCGTTTACGAGTTGTGTTGATGAAAAGAGACAACGTCACGTTACACGTCACTTAAGCCCAAGCAATGAAATAAGGATATGGTGCTGTCTTGTCAATTTAAGGCCGATATTCATGAATTCTTGGGAGTAATGATTTTGGATTTCTTTTTAAATATTAAACATGTTTTTTACCACTATGAAAGGATCAAAATACATTTTTTATCCCGTAATTTAATAAATATTTACTTGGACATTTTTTAACAAAATTTTCATTCTTTTAATTATATGATTATACATGCTATATCTGACAAGTATTTGCATGATTATACGTGACATATCTGACAGGTATTTACATGATTATACATGATATATCTGACAGGTATTTACAAGACTATACGTGATATATGGGACAGGTAATTACATGATTAAATATACATATCTGATAGGTACTTACATGATTAAACATTATACGAGTATATGACAGGTATTTACATGATTATACATTATGTATGACAGGTATTTCCATAATTATACATGATATATCTGACAGTAATTTACATGATACCTGACAGGAATTTACATGATTATACATGATATATCTGACAGGTTTTTTGTTATATATAATTTTTTCCCAACACCCAGCTTACCTAAGATGCATTAAATTATTGTAATCCATGACATATTTAACAAAAAAGTGTTCGTTTAAATTCAAGTAAAATAAATAAATGAGAAATCTCGAAACAATAAAGAAATGGAAAGGAATTCGTTCAATGATAAGGAAGGGGTAAAAAGGAAAATAAGGAAAAAATTATATTTTGAGTGATTGAATATTTTTTCAAATCTCCATTTAACGCAAATAAGGATGATGCACATTTGATAACTCTTGGACGTTCGTTCCAGAGCTAAGCAGAGAGCTACGGGAATCATAAATGAAGATCGAAAGGAACGTCCACGTTCTAAAAGAAAGTAGATTTTCTTGTGAAGGAGAGTTGGGATTGTTAAGCACGTCAAATAATGTCGACAACTTGAGAGTTCTTTCGCTGTCTGATTTTAAGCAATTGAAGTCTGTTCTGAAACTTTGACACGTTGGCATACTTCCTCAGGTTAAAGAGGAATCGAATACAAACGTTTTGGTCTCTTTCAACTTATCCAACCTCTCCTTGTTGACATTAAAAAAACATACGAGTATGTCACTGTAATCTAATAATGGAAGCAAAATAAATGAGAACAGTAGTATTCGATTTGAAACAGGTAAAAAAATACGTATTTTATTAAGATATTGCAGATAAGCTAAAATCTGTCGGCTTAAGCTTCTCTGGAGACATGTTACGCCAACTTAGATTCTCATCAATAAGGATTCCCACAGTTTTAATATGCGAATGAATGTGGAATCAAAGAATTATCGCTATTAATAGTTAAAATATTTTGGAGGGTTTTTGACAAAATACGTCCACTTCTACTTATATTTATTCACCTTTATTATTAAGTTTTGTTAGAATTTAAAGAATATTGATACCCCACCTACCTATTTCAGATAGTCATACACCATCTGTAGAACTTTTGCCTGCCGGTCATATACCTTCTGTAGAGCTTTTTCCTGCCGGACATACACCTTTTGTAGAGCTTTAGCCTGTCGGACATACACCTTCTATAGAGCTTTACCCTGCCGGACATACACTTTCTGTAAGATTTAGCATGCCGGACATACACCTTCAGTAGAGCTTTAGCCTGCCGGACATACAACTTTTGTAGAGCTTTAGACTGCCGGACATACATCTACAGCAGAGCTTTAGCCTGCCAGACATACACCATCTGTAGAGCTTTGGCCTGCCGGACATTCACCTTCTGTAGAGCTTTAGACAGCCGGTAATACACCTTCAGTAGAGCTTTAGCCTCCCAGACATACACCTTCTGTAGAGCTTTAGCTTGCCGGACACACACCTTCTGTAGAGCTTTAGCCTGCCGGACATTTTTTCCATGTCCATCCATTCGCCGGATCCACTCACTAACCATCCACCCTCAGTCTCTTAAGATCCTGGTGTACGTTATCCATCTTTATCTAAAAGTCTTTGTCTCTGTTTGCCACGTGATGTTTTTCCGTGTTACTGGGCTTGCATAATGTTCTTTGTGGACCGTGTCAACTCAAGTCTAATTACGTGGTATATCTATGTCAACCTTCGCGAACTTATGTCGCTGTTAATAAGTGGTTGTATCGTAAATTTTCGAGTTTCTTCATAATTTCTCAGTTTTCGTACTTTCGCAGCCAGCTTTGGGCCAAGTATCTTTAGTAGAAGTTATATTTCGAATATTAGTAACTTTTTTCGATCTTTGAGTTATTAGAAACTCGTTTGGATATTGATTTACTTTCAAGTCTATTCAAAATAGCTTCCAAGTAACAATATATGTGGACAAGTACATAAGTACAAAGAACTCTCAGCTGAGTGAACTGCCTAAACCAAAAACTTCAATGTTGTACTTATGAGCTGTACTAATAATTCAATGTAAATCCTTTTAATTTAGTCAGGGAAACAACGACGCCACAAAACGTCTTCATCTTAGTTGGTCTGCAGCCCGGTACTCATCGTTCTCCAACGTTAGGCCAATGATGCAAATATTCTTATGACAACATCAACAGACAGTGTAATATGTCAGTTTCTAGGGGACATTCTTAATATGTGAAGCCACCAGTTCAAGTGCCCCGTATCATGCTGGCTATAGGCTTGTGCAGCGTTTGAACGCGACAAAGCATGCCTTTTGGCACCTATCATTTTTCTTAGTCATTTTACGAGTATATTGAAATAGATTATTTATCTATTGGACTCAGCATAATACACCAAATTCTGAACCTCGTATCAAAATAAGCTGGATGCTAACTTCTTGTGTTTAGACTAAAGACATGCCATCAAATTGACTGAATCACGTATCTTAATTTTTCAATATGAAACTTTTTGATAGAAATACGATTAATTTCTTAATTTTCCACTACATAAATTAAAATTTAAAAAAATATATACAAACTTCTTATGATCTTATATGTTAAATGCGTTGAGTAATTTTTCTAAGGTCACGTTATGAAAGATATTTTTCATTGAAAAATAAGTGACGTTGAATTAATATTTGTTTGCTATGTTAAAACGGAGCTAGAAAAAACATTTATACAATGAATGTTCATGTTTTACTTTATTTTGAAGATGTAATCTACATTTTTTTCAATTTTTCAAGTAAAATTTTCCATCGAATATTTTAATTAGTCACTTATTTTGTGCGTTAGATAATTTTCTGTACACTAATAATATAAATTTAACTTATAAGATTTTTTTTTAAATAATAAACGTGGGAACTAAAAGGTTGCATCAATAAAGAGTATATTAAAAGGCAAACTTCTCCCGTCTATTCCAAGACCACCGACCAAAACAGTGCACGGTGTTGTTCTGCCACCTGCTATTGCCGTGTAGTTAAGAGTTCCTGAAACAGTCTACCTTGCAATGGTCTTTGTTTTAACCGACACCGCTCGTTAACAAAACGCAATTGTCGTTTTGTTCATTTGCTTATCGCATCGTCATGTTTCAACTCACTCTTAACCCTCAACTAACATTCGATGTTTATTGTTTTACGTTTGTAAGAAACTTTTTAATAGACTCAAATTAAATTCAAAGAAACAAGATATATAGTGATCTTATCATTTTTGAGCAGTGCTACTTATTTAGTTCTTTTTTATTGCAAATTATATTAATTACCAGTAATAACCCGTCAATAACTGAAGTAATTTTCTCCATTCAACGATGTGTTTGTTTTTATGCTATTTCACGTTTTCGTGTTTCTGCTTCTTCTAGAGTCTCGTTTGCTCGTTTTGATCTCTTCCTTTTAGTATCTGCAGTTCGTTTGCACGCACCATTTCATATTGAGCTGTACTAATAAGTCTGTAAAACTTTAAATTGAACTTTTGTCATGACGAAACAACCACACTTTAATGTCGATTATTATTTTTTAAATGATGAGTTGAATTTTTTTCCCGAAATAAACTGGAAATCTTTACAAGTGTAGAACTTCCATTAAACTAAACCCAGAACAATGTATACATGTATATCTTATTGACAGAAAACTTTATATAAATTTTTAAACACCATTTTTTAACAATCAACAGTATAAAGTGGATGAGAGTGACATGGGAATCTAATAATTGAGTGTTAATTTTCTAAACATAAGAATAAATTAGTGTTAATATTACACCCATTATAAACTGCTTTCTCATTTAAACATTTATATTTTACTGTTCAACAGTAAAGTCATATCTAATTTATTAAAATATGTTTGCCATTGTTATTTTATGTCTTATACTCATATTAAGAAGTGACACCTGTCAAACCAAATTAGAAGTCGCAGCTGTCAAATATGTATAATTCCTTGTATTGCTAATTATTATAAATACAATTAACAACCGTACCAACTATGATATTCCGAAATGCCAAACTAGAATAATAAAAAAATCAAAAAATATTTCAGAGTATTTTTATTTTTGCAGTATGACAACCGTCAATTTTTCATGCTGTGACTGACGTACTCGTATAAACGACACGACTTGTTTATATTGATGGTAGTGTTTCGATATTTGTTGCGCTCCCCTCAAGATGAGGTGAAAGCCTTGAAACCGGTAGGGTTATACCGTCACAAAAAAGTGGAATAAACAGTGTTTGATAAAAATAAATTACAATGTCTTTAAACCTCCACAACTTTAATGCCTTAACTATAAACAACATCTTTCTTGTAATATGTATCTCCTTTTTTATATTCACTCTTATTCTGAATTTAAATTATATTTTGTTAAAAAAATCTGTTGAAATGAAAAGTAAATAAATAAATGATGATATTTAAATGATGATATTGTATTGGTGACGCTGATATGATTAGGATTGTGGGAATAAAACTAGGTTTTTCCTCTCCAATATTTTACAATACCACCAGAGTAGGCACGACCAGTGGTTTGTTTTATGTGTTGCGAATACTATCACGTAAGAAGAGGTAATAAAAATGTTCTTAAAAAAAGGTAATGAAAACCACGTAGCCTTCATGGCCCAGATGGAAGAACGCTTGGCTTCCAGAATGTGAGTTTTGGATTTGATTCCTGATAATATCTATACGGTCTAGTTGATACAGGTGTCTGAAAATCTTCCTGATTCGTTTGAAGTAATTCTATCATTTTAAAATGATCATAACGAAAATGAACTCAAAATCATTGTACAAAAGACAAAAATCTTAGCGAATAGACTACAAAAGCCGTCAAGATTAACAATCCTTCCAAAGAGTGAACAAAAGAATTTCTTCAAAAAATCAGTTTTGGAGAATGAATTCACGTTCTTGTGTAACCTATTAAGTCTATAACGGCTTTCTGTCATTGGTAATCGTAATCAAAAGTGGCTATTGCTTCATTTCCATTTCCATACAATTATGTAATACTTAGTGTTCATTCATTTTATCCGTTTCAAAATCAATGTTTACAAAAAACAACAAAAAGGCTTAGTGATTATTCTAAGAGGATCGATTATGTGTGATGCTCTTTATTTGTTAAAAAATACACGAGTACTATCGCCTGTCGTTGTACAGGCATACTGGTTGGTACAGGATTACTTAGAAACCATTAACCACTGAACAGAACCAAATTTACTCGAGGCATTACATTTTTCCACAATGATTTTTCATCTGTGATAATAATCAAGGTAAGATAATCTGATGCAACTTGTTGTTATATAGTCAATCAACTCTTGAAATAAAATAAAGTCATAACATAATCTATAAGTACAGTATCAGCAGAACTGCTCAAATACTAAGCATGGAAGTCGCCCCGGGTTTCATTCCGGGCGCATTTCAGAATTTTGGGAGTACCATTTTTTACTTGGGGGATTGTCGACGATAATAACAGCCAAAAAGTTATAATTTTTTACTGTTAGTGTAATATATGCATAAGATTTGTGGTTTTGAGGGTTAATAAATAATTGGCTCACCAGTGCGCTTTTCCGCGTCGCCCGCCCTTACGCCGGCGAGGGTTAGTGGAGCGCTGCGACCCTTGGCGTTGTACGCGAACACTTCCAGCCGGAAGGTGATGTCTGGTTCCAGAGGTACTGAGAACACGGCCTCAGAGCTTGTCATGTTGTATCTGTGGACAGTTGTACATTATCAGTTATGCATATCCCTGTCGTAGAATAATAAAGCGAGTGGGATATCCACTTAGGCGTTTTACGTGAACTCTTCCTGTTGTAATATTACATCTGATTCTAGTGGCAAGGAGAACATAGTCAAGAGGCTCGTAATTTTTGATCTGTGAAAATAATTACAATTTCAATTATATGTATTACACATGTAGGCTAAGGAAAAAGTTATAACATACTTCGTTTTTATAAGACGCCTTCCTTATATACGTAACTGAATATCGTGAAACGTTCTCCAAATGATTTTGGACTTCAGCGTTAATAGAAATAGGGAGAGTAAATATAATATCTTTCAGCTGGCGGGTCTATACGTTATATATGTTTAGTTGAAAGTATATATGTTTAGGCGGGTCTATACGTTATATATGTTTAGTTTATGCTCCTACATATTGCTCTCAAAGTTTTTAGTTACTGCACATGATTTTTCTTTTCAGGTGATGTGTTTAAAATATGCATGATGCGTTTGAGTTAGACATACGAGAGTATTGCCGGGTTCGCTTCCAAGACAGAAGCTTTGATATGTATTACAATTCATGAAATCCTTAGCGTTCTTCTCTAGCAACATGCTGGAGTTTTATGTGAAATGGATAAAATTTATGTTCGTAAATAGAAATATGTACATATGTTTTCGTTAATCTATCCAAAAAGTTTATTAAAGATTATTGTATTCAAACGAAGCTTTGCAAATTTTACTAAATACAATACTTATTGAAACTTTACGTGAAATATTGATGTGGTATAAGTGGATTTTAGGCATACTGCAAGATATTTAGTTTGTTATTCGAAATATATCAAATTCAAATTTCGTTGTGATATTTGATTGCGTAGAGATTTCCACATAGTTGTTGTTATATGAAATAATGGATGATTGATACTTAATAGAATACCTGTTACTGAAGTAGATTTTACAAAACTGGATTATTTATACTGAATGCGATATACCCAATAATATATTATCGATACCTAATGGGATATACTAACGTAGAAATTTCACAACACTGATTTTTTTCTTTTTTTTTCGATGGTCTTACAGCCCATATTGAGCTTTGGCCTCCGTCAATCTTCGCCTCCAACTCCTTCTGTTTTCCGCCACGACCCTCCAATCCTGCGCCTGCAGCAACCGGGTTGCGTCCCTTTCAACTTCGTCCTCCCATCGCAGCTTTGGCCTGCCCACTCTACTTCTTCCACCCGGGTGTCCCTCCAGGATTCTTTTGGGTGCTCGTGATGACGGCATTCTCCGCACATATCCGGCCCATCTCAATCTGCTCAGTCTGACATGTAAAGATAGCCTGGGAGCTTGTAGATATTATACAGATCGTCGTTGTATCGTATTCACCAGGTTTCGTCGTCATTCACGGGGACCAGGATCCTAAGTAGTACTCTTCTCTCGAAGGCATCCAGCAACTCTGCGGATTTAGCTGTCAGTGTCTATGCTTCGTATCCATATGCCACCACTGTTCTAATAATTGTTTTGTATAGGGTGACTTTGGTTTTTCTATGGACACTTCTGGACTTGAACACTGACAGTAGGGAGAAGAATGTTTTGTTCCCTGTTGTGATTCTTCTCTTAATCTCAGCATGCTCTTCGTTTTCCTTCATTATAGTTGAACCCAGGAAGGTGAACTCATCTACCACCTCAAAGTCATATTTATCCTTGAATCTAACCTTATCCTTGAATTTACCTTGTGGACCATTGCCTATTCTCCTACTCTGTTTCATGATTTTTGTCTTATTTTCATTAATTTCCAGTCCAACTTCTTTGGCCGCTGTCTCCAAGGTTCCAAATACTTCCTGTATGGCTGTCAGGGATCTCCATACTATATTGAGGTAATTTGCATACCCAACTATCTGGCGGTTTTGGGAGCATATATTGGTGTTTGCATTATTATGGTGTGTCTTTCTGATGTCATATTCCAGACTCAGATTGAAAAGTGGAGGGGCCAGTCCGTCACACTATTTGAGACCTTGAGATACGATAAGCTCGTCTGTGAGCTCTCCTCGTAACTAAACTCTATATTTTGTGTTACTCATTGTATCCCTTATAAGCCTTACTAACTTTGTGGATATATTAAATTAAATGTGAGAGTATGCCATACAGTTTTTCCCTACTAATGCTGTCATAGGCGAGCTTGAAGTCTATGAATAGTTGATAAATGTCAACATCAAATTCCCAGCATTGGTTCAGGATCTGTCTTACTGTAAATAATTGATCACTTGTTGATCTGTTCCTTCTGATACTCTTCTACGAGGTTTGTTACTTAAGTTTTGAGACAGACAAGTAAAAACAAATATTTATCATCGAAAATGGCTTTATTATTTTTCAAAATACTCTCCATGAAGATCAATACACTTTTGCATGCGTTTGAACCAATTTTCGAAGCACTTTTTCAACTCCGAATAAGGTTACTTCAAAACATGCGTTTTGAACGCATCAACCGCTTTTTCAGGCGTCGAAAAACGTTGACCTCGCAATTTATTTTTGATGTTCGGGAATAAAAAAAAGTCATTGGGTACCAAATCAGGGCTGTACGGCGGATGATCCATCAATTCGATGTTTTGAGTGCTCAAAAAATCACTTGTTTGAGCCGATGTGTGAGAACTCGCATTGTCGTGGTGGAGAATGATCTGTCTTCGGCGGTTGGTTTTCCTCATTTTTCCGAACACTTCTGGCAAACAAATGGTGGTGTGCCCTTCAAAATTGACCAAAAAACGTTCCACTAAAGACACTGTTGCGACATGATCATTTATACCGAAGAAACAAGCCACCATTTGCTTCGAAGTGCTTCGTGCGCGAACAAATTTTGTTGGATTTGGCTCGTCTTGAAAGACCCATACAGTCGACTGCTGTTTAGTTTCTGGCTCATATGCATATATCCATAATTTGTCGCCTATCATGATCTTATAGACGTCTTTTGAAGCACCGCGATCGAATTTTTTCAACATTTCTTTGGAACAATCGACACGAGCCTTTTTTTGAGCGATTGTCCAATTATGCGGTATCCAATGCGAACAAATCTTTTTGACAGCCGAATATTCATGCAATATTGAATGTATGCGAGTGGAACTAATATCCAAACATGCCAAAACCTCACGATAAGTCACATGACGATCTTGCAATATCAGTTCACGCACAGCATCGATGTTTTCTGGCACAACAACCGATTTTGGATTACCTTCACGAAATTCGTCCTGGAGCCAACTACGACCACGATTGAATTCGGAAAACTAGCAAAACACAGTGGCCCGGGATGGTGCTTTATTACCAAAAGTCGAAGCAAGTTGATTGGCACACTGTTGTTGAGTTAGTCCACGTCGAAAATCATAAAAAAAATCATCGCACGAAAATGTTCACGATTTAATTCCATTTTTGGCCGAAATGAATTTTTCAAGTCACTGTAAACAACTCAAATAGCACTCGTGTGACAAAACTTTCTGAGCACGTATACCATTAAAAACATCAAACTTTACGATGCTGATTTGACGTATCTACACGGGTGTTGCCATATCACAAAACTTAAGTAGCAACCCTCATGCCCTCTGCCAAATGTTCAATCCTTTCCTTCAGTATAATAGTTAGTATTTTGTACGCTATGCTCAACAATGATATTCCTCTGTGATTTTCACATTTCAGTTTTATCTCCCTTTTTATGTATCGGACATATTATGCTCAACTGCCAATACTAAGGAATCTCTTCCAAGTCCCATATCTTGTTGATTAGTCTATGGATCAACCTATGAAGGTGTTCTGTTCCACATTTTAGCAGCTTGGATGGCATATTATCCACTTCTGGGGTATCGTCGTTTTTTAATTTCTTAATTGCCAGTCTTACTTCTGTGAGTGCAGGGGGGCTGACTTCCTAATCATTTTCCCTGGGTACTTCAGTTGTCTCAGTTCCCAGTTGTGTATTCGGATTGATTAGCTGCCGGAAGTATTCTTTCCATCTGTTTTTGACTTTTTCTGTGTCTACTATGATGTCCCCGCTGGAGTCTGTACACAAACTGGTGTTTGGTTTAAACCCTTTCTTGAATATGCTGGCTGCCTTATAGGCTTCTCTCGTATTGTTGTCAACAAAGTCCTGTTCCATTTTCTGCAGTATATTGTTCATATAGGCTCTTTTTTTCTCGGCATGTGATTGGTTTTTCTCCTAGCATTTTCATACGCCTGCCTTTTGGTCCTTGTATCTCGTTCCATAAATAGTTTTCTTAGTGTATTTTTCTCATCTATTTTTTCCCTGCATTCCTCGTCAAATCATGGGTTTCTACAATAGTTTGTCTGGGTTTATTACCTATGCCGGCTTCGGCTGCATTTAGGACTGCATTATTTACCTTATCCCAATCATTCTCTAAGGCAGTGCTTCCCAATTACTTTCGTGTAATGGCCCTCTAAATCTGAAGTAATTAATTCCCGCCCCCCCCCCCAATTTTTTTTTTTTTTATAGTTGAAGATTTATTTCGCAATAATTATTACAATTAAAATACACATATTTATATTCAACACAAAATTATAGGAACTTGCTTAAAAACTTTTTTTTTAAATAAAAACCATACTCACATGAAACAATTTACGGCGATAGATGAGATCGCATGTTTTAACTGTTATATATATACATTTCCTAAATATTTTATGTGGAAAAATATTCATAAGTGAATATTTGTACTTTGTACTGAATATTTTCGCGACCCCCACGAGAAATCCCGCGGCCCCCAATTTGGGAAGCACTGCTCTAAGGCTTCTTAAAATATTGCATTATCTAATTCGATCGGCAGCTTTTCCGCAAGAGCGTTTTGGTATCTTTCTCAGCTTTCAGGTGTTCCAAGTGCCTCTATATTGAATTTTGGTGTATTCTGTTGTCTTCTTCCCCCATTATTACCGATGCGGCTCCTATATGTGGCCACTACCATGTAGTGATCTGAATCACAATTCGCTCCTCTGTATGTTCTTACATTCATAACGCTGGAGGCTCCTCTTTTCTCTATCAATATGTGGCCAATTTGATTGTGGTGTCTGCCATTTGGAGAGGTCCATGTCCATTTAGATATGTCTTTCCTAGGAAACTGTGTTGAGGATATTACCCTGTTCCTTGATTCGGCAAGAACTCGAGACCCATTATTGTTGCTGTCTGTGTGTAAGCTATGTCTTCCGGTAATATGCCGATAAGTTTTATCCTTGCCAATTTTTGCATGGAGATCGCCCATGACAATCTTTATATCATTGGAGGCGATTGATACTGGATTATTGATACTTAATGCGATATACCCAATAATAGATTATTGATACCAAATGGAACATACTGACGTAGAGATTTCACAATACTGGATTATTGATACTTAATGCGATATACCCAATAATAAATTATTGATATTTGTTGAGAACTACTGAATTAATAAGAATATAAGTTATGATTGAGCTCCGTCTAGTTATTAGATTAGTTATTTAAAAAATAAAAATATTCATATTGTCGATTGCCTAGAGATTTTTCGGATGGGACAATTGAAACGTTCAAAAATTACCCCACCAAATGGGAAGCAAGTGTGTTAAACCATTAAACTACAAGAAACACAATAAAATTATTCATATTTAAAATTAGTGGATGATCTTAAAGGTTTTTAAATTTTATTTGTTTATTTTCAGTATGTAAATTTGATATGCATTCAGTGAAAATTATAAGTTATGATGAATTATATTTGTCGGTCAAAGTCAGCATAATAGTTAGTAAAGACATCATCCTTGGCCTGTAAGTAATACGTTTGTCTTACAATTTTGGAGTCTATGGATTCGATTCTCGTTGGAACCTAATTCATTTTAAAAGGGCTTCTGTCTGGTTCTCACGTAAGGCCTCTTTAACATCTATCTGGATATTTGTAATGTATTGATTTTAATCAACCGGGATGAAATATATACAACGGCAGTGTAATATTGTAGAAATCTAACTTCTATAATAAACTCAATGTGATAATTATACATTTTACAACATGCTTAACACACAACACACAATAGCTTAGAATAATCAAACGTTGATTCAAAATGGTTTTGTTAATATTTATTATTATTTAAGTTTTCTTGATGATTTATTATTTTAATATTTATTCTGGGTTTACCAAAAAACATGATTTCCAGTAAAAACTTGGAATTAAACATCAAAAAATTAAACTGGGTCACGGAAGAAGAAACAAATGTCATATTAAAATATTTGTTTTAATGATAATTCAATATAAAATATCCAAATAATATACGCGCTTGAAATCTACTTTTTTTTCGGAAATAAATAAATATTTATATTTGCCTGCTAGCTAGCTGGGTTATATTAAATTTTGAAGATTCTTCCAATTTATTTTTATTCTTGTATTGAGAGTAAGATTTCGTTTGTCAAATTTTATGTTAATAATAATTTTATTTTCGATTTAAGCATGGAAAACAAAAAATATTTTTTTATCGTATCTTTCAAAACAAGGAGTTGCAATAAAAACATTCCACAACTCTTCAAGATTTTTTAGACTTGGTCCTTTTTGTCAGTAAGGACTATACGTTAATAAACAAAATAAATCTAAAATAACTGTAATTCAGTATAGTATAGTAATTTAATTATATAAAACTTGTCCGCTTCTTTACTAATTATAGATACATTCTAAGTTTGAGTGAAACAAAATAATTTTTTATTGAGTAATTCAGAAATTAATCAATATGATGGGAAAAAAATACTTATACATTTAAAGTACTTCAATTATTTTTCTGTATGTTGTCGAAATTATTTCTGTATGTTGTCGAAATGATATATACATTGATGCGCTTTGTGGTTTATCAGGTACGAAGCATCTGTCTCCATCATCACATCTCGAATGCATCTCCGTCACCACATATCATAATCATTTTGAAACCCAAAACTTCAGCCAAAATATGTCATGTTGTTCCATGTGAGATGCCTATGGTGTCAGCTATCACATCCATAGTCGATCGATGATCTTCCAAAACCATATCCTGTATTTTCACTATGATTTCTGGTGTTGATGCACTTTTTGGACGTCCTGAGAGTGGATCGTCTTCAACGCTTGTACGGCCACGCTTAAACTCCAAAACCCATCGGTGAACGGTTGGAAATGAAGGAGAAGACTCCTTTAATACTTTCACCATCTTTGCATGGATCTCAGTAGCCGATAAACCTTCCAAAACAAAGAATTTAATCACTGCACGATATTCGGATTGTTAAAAAATACACTGACACGTCAACTTCAAATGGCTTGTAAACAAAGAATGAATTGACAGATCGAAATGAAATTTTGAGTACGTTCTTATGAAAGATGAAATATTAAAATGGCGTAGAAATTTTGGTTTTCTACTGCTCCATAGATGTCGCTTTCAAAACTTTTTGACTAACCTATTATTTGATTCCTTCTTTCTCATCGTCCATGTTTTACCCCATATAGCGCTACGGAGAATACTAGAGATAACCAGACAGATTGAGATGTTTCAGAGTGTAGACCGTTTAGTCTATATCTTTGTCAGATTTGTCAAAGCTGCTTTTGTTATTCCAATACATTCTCGAATATGTTCTTCACATTTTTCTATTCCTGGTAATAAGAGCGCTTAGGTAAACCAACTCGTTGATATCTTCGTAATATCTTAGCGAGTCATTTCTTATCAAAGTCTTGAATCGATCCACGATAAGGACCTATATTTTATTTTCATTTATTTCTAATCCCAGTTGGCGGCTCTCTATTTCAACTTTATGAAGGAGCTCGACCATCTTATCTTCGTCATTGACTATGAGCGTTGTATCATTTGCGTATCTTATATTGGAGGTTTCACGACCTCTTACGACAAAACTATCTTCCTATCTGTCTTGTATTTTTCTCAAAAAGTACTCTCCCCATATCTATAGAATAAATCAGGCGACAGTATATAGTATTGACGTACTTTTTTCCGTATTCGGAATGATTTTGAGAGGAACTCATCTACTCTCACAGATAAAGTATTTTGAAATAAATAATGTTGAAAGTCTTGGTAAGTTGGTGATAACGGGGATAGTTGAAGGAAGGAGGAAGAGCAAGAGGATTATAGTATGTTCTATGAGATGAACGGATCAAATGAAGGGGTTAACATATAGTATTTCTTTTTAAGCGCTGCATTCAACATGGTTCAGGGCCGAAAAGGATGGATTCATGTGGTGCGGCGAGTTCGAAACATTGCAGAGGACCACGACGCTCAGCATTGAGCACGCGATGAAGAAGATTTTAATAATTACACTGATCCCCGCGAAACGTGTTGCTACCTTCTATCTCGAGACTCAGACTTCAGTCGGAATGATCGCGGTTTGTTATGAGATCATTGCTTTAGTCAGACTGGCGCCATGTTTTATCGGAAGTGTGTGGTGTATATTGTCTCAAAGGAGTTTTTAAGAAGGTTGAAAGCTTTTGCATTGGTTGTTTATTACTTTTTTTATTTAGGCTTATGGCTTTGTGTATCTGTTTTAAATTCGTCGATATACTCGTATAACTTTTGAGGCATATGTAAAATATGAACTTAATTTTCTTCGAAGTTATATATTATTAAATATTCATATATAGAGTTCCAAAATGTTAAATCCTACACCTGTGATTAGGTTATACATTTTTTTAATTGAAAATTTCATACAAAATCCACATGGATTCAAAGGAGATTTTGAAGGCTTGGTGTGAATAGAAAATATAAGGGATACTTGAAATTTATGGGAAAATATAAGAGAAGCTTTCTATACAGGATTATATACTCCAAAATCATACCACATATTTAGCTTAAAAATGGTGTTTAAACTCCCAACTGACATAATATATGCAAAGAAGTGTGGAAAGCTAATGCTGCGAACATTACTGATTTATTTATTAATTTTTCATATCTAAAAGATGAAAACGAAGATAAATGATTTGCGTGTGAATTGATTAATGTGTTTCATGACAAAAAACGTTATTTAAATGAAGATAAGATTTATTTAGACATATTTTCAAAACATGTAGAAATTAAAATTCGATCACACCACAAAAATAAATTAGTGACTTAATTAACACCATTTCGTTCTCAAGTCTCAACAAAATATTGAGTTTATTTTTTATTGATCTGCTTAAAACTGCCACTAAATATAATAAATGAAATGTTACGAAATCTGAAAGACTGGTGTCTATAATCGAAATGTCAAAAATAAATCACAAGATACATTGCCATCTAAAATGCCAACTGTGTTCTGACAGATATTTACAATAGAATGTTTAGACATGTTACGAGGTATGGCGATGAACATTATAAAGCTAGTATAAAAACACTCCGAGCGTGTTATATACTCGTGTAGGCATAAACGTTTTTATTGCCTTTGAGTTACGGGAAACGTATGACATACAATATAATATTGCACAACTTGTTTAAATTCTTATAAAAATAGGCCTAATTTATATTTGTTACAACTTATTTCTATCGAAACTTCTCAACAAAACCGACATCACTCATAATCTGAAAATTGAACAGGAGAAACCATTTTTTTGCTACGGGCCTTAACAGTTGGAGTTTAACAAAACAAGGCGCATTCTTGAAGTGATTACGATAATAAACTATGTTTTTGCTACGGGCCTTAACAGTTGGAGTTTAACAAAACAAGGCGCATTCTTGAAGTGATTACGATAATAAAATAAGGCGCATTCTTGAAGTGATTACGATAATAAAAAGACAATTTATATACCTTGGCGTTCTAACTTGAGAATCAGAACACCTTTCTGGTTAGTTGAGAGATATTACCATGTGCCGATAAACCCACCAGGCTCTTCTTTATACAATGGAAGTATTATATAATACAATAAATGATCTAATAAAAAATTCTTTAGCCACCAACAAGGTACAAGGAATTTGTAACAAAAAAGGTATAAAAGTTGTAAAATTATATATTCAAATTACAACAAACACATTTCACGGCTAAAGTGGATACTTAATTCGTTTGTATTTGTTCAAATTTGGAAGCCTCAATAAAAGGTAATCACCCTGTAGCCTTGTCAATTGTTATTACCCGGCCCATACTTGGAGAGCGGGTGTTAAACAGTGCTTCTTAATCTTTAGACCGAAGACCAAATTAGAGTCCCCAACATTTTTGTAACGTTATTTAATTCAACAAAGTAATATATGGTATAAAACTGGCTATACCTATATATAGGTACAAATGTATATCTTAAGTAACTTATCCAATTTTCGTATAATATAATTATGAACTAACTTAATTTGAATTTCCTACGAGTCATTTTGTTTTTAATAATCCTAATATATAATGTTTGTGAATTAGTCAACACCTACATACTACTTATAACTGGATATAAATTCATAAAACTAAAGTTCCCAACATATTGAGAGTTAAATTATTTATTAGTTTTTGTAATATAAAAATCAATTTAATGGGTATATTTGTAAAATGATCATGCATACTAAAAACTTTTATTCATTTGAAATATCAAATAATCATGCCTAAATCCTTTTAAACCGAAAACATTAATATATTAAAAAGTTTATGGAATATCAAGCCAGTAGAACGTGTAAAGTTCCTGAATAATGCATTTTATGCAAAAATATAACCCCGGTATTTTTTTTAAATACTGGGTTTATATTTTTGGTACGTTTCTTCGATGTGCCTAAATCTAATGAGTTTGAAAATAAATAGGAAATTTTATTACTAAACAGAATGGAGTCACGTAAAAACTAAAAGTGTAGAATAAAATATAACTCATGTTAAAAAGAAAAAGAAAGTTCCACAAAAATGGGAACAAGTGAATTGGAAATACTGGAACAATATGAACTATACAGAAAATAAGATATTAATTTGAGATATTCTACAATCTTTCAAGTTTCCCATCATAGGGGTAGCGTTGAACAAAATGCAACAAACTTAATCGATTTGTCGCGGATGCCACTGGTGAGCATCAGTCTGGCTGGCGTGTTTTCCAACAGTGAGGATTCCAATATTAGCCGTTTTTGGGTATTTGGAGTGATTTTGTGATAAATGGCAAAAGTTTGCAAAAAATGTAGATTATCTGGATTAATGAATATTCGAATAAAAAAAACTTAAATCTTCTCACAGTATTTTAAACCGATTTCAAATCAATGAATGTTTTATATTTTGTTATGACTGATTCTCGGACAAAAAATTTACCACGTATTTTTTTAAATTATAAAAAAAACTTAGTAGTTTCTTCGTCACAGAGAGTGTATTAAAAATGTAAATAAAAATAATAATAAAACGACGCTTTACATATCGCCATTTTGAGAGCAGACTCTTCTCAAGGACGCGATAATTTGGAATTCGAACCTACTATTATTGACATTGAATGTAAGGTTTAGGAAGGGGGTGGACGCAACCATTAGATTTAGTGCTTCCTTGCATCTGTATATGTTTAGAAAACATTTATGGTAAAACACCGTAGAAAACTTACCGAGGGAAGACGAAAAACAAAGCAACCTTTGTAGATCTCTCGATATGTGTTAACAATACATTCGGCTTTAGGTATAGTGAAGTATGTTTAGTGTTCATTTATAATTAAAAAAATTGGTATCAACTTTTAAAAAGGTATACTTATATTAAAAAATGTCTAGCACTTAGGGGCAGGCACTCTGTAGGCAGAGTACCTGCCTGCCTAAAAATATACATACATAATATTGTAATTTATTTTTAACAAACACTGTTTATTCCACTTTTTTATGACGGTATAACCCTACCGGTTTCAAGGCTTTCACCTCATCTTCAGGGGAGCGCAAACAAGACTAAATGCTGTTCGAACTGGTACCGATATAGACACTTCAACGGTTGGAGGCGGGAGGGGTGAGGGGAAGGCTAGGTATTATTTCGGCCAAGAGCGGGGAGATTTTGGGGAAATAACTATTCAACAGATGCTCTGATCGGTATATTGACTTAGAAGATTGGAGGCTTAGAATTGGAGTTTGGAGGCTTAGAATTGGAGTTGGAGGCTTAGAATTGGAGGCTGGATTGGAGGCTTAGAATTGGAGGCTTAGATTGGAGGCTTAGAAGATTGGAGGCTTAGATTGACTTAGAAGATTGGAGAGACAGATTGGAGGCCCTAGAAATTTCTAAGTCAATATACCGATCAGAGCATCTGTTGAATAGTTATTTCCCCAAAATCTCCCCGCTCTTGGCCGAAATAATACCTAGCCTTCCCCTCACCCCTCCCGCCTCCAACCGTTGAAGTGTCTATATCGGTACCAGTTCGAACAGCATTTAGTCTTGTTTGCGCTCCCCTGAAGATGAGGTGAAAGCCTTGAAACCGGTAGGGTTATACCGTCATAAAAAAGTGGAATAAACAGTGTTTGTTAAAAATAAATTACAATGTCTTTAAACCTCCACAACGTTAATGCCTTAACTATAAACAACATATTAAATGCCAGTACGGCAAAAAAGGCGAAAATATATAAAAAGTTCAAGCTTAAAGATAGAATGTTGTCTCTTAAAATATATTTCAACCAGTGCTGTAAGAAAAATGGACTTATTCCTGGATACATTAATATTTATACCAATAGTAAAACCAAATCAGGCCAAGAATCAGTGAAAAGTGCTAAGAAAACATGGCTTAACAAAGAAATCAAACAGTGTCATATACAAAAGAACGTCTTACAAAATTATATAAAACTTTTACATACAGAACTCATTCATTGTTTGCATCCGGTTGAGTGGGACCTTTTTAACGATTATGTGTATGAATCTGTCAGTGCATTTGGATCGAAAAAGAAAAAAACTCTGGATAAAAAACTAAATAAATTAAAATGTGACCAGATTAACGGAATACCTAACATTAACACAAGCGACAAAAGTCAAGATTTAAAATTCGCAGAAAAAGTGTTTAACCTATCGAACCATAAATTTAGGGATGAAGAATTGGACCTTTTGTCAAAAGGGCTCAAATATTCCCTAATTCAAAAAAATGTTCCCAACCAAATAGAGCAGCTCGCTGTGGACGCTGTTGCACTACTTCGTAATGAGGACAAAAATGTGCAATACAAGTGTGCAGCCGACATCAAGAAATCCATCGCCATGTGTCAAGTGAATAACATCGCCCGGAAGGAACTAGCCACGGCCATGAACATCAAAAAGACTTTGAAAGATAATAATTTAACATTAACCAAGGCAGACAAAGGTGAATCAATAGTTATATTTCATAGAAAGGATTATGAAGAAAAAGTCCTAGAATTTCTGAATAACAATAAATTTCAAGTAATAAAAACCAGCCCTTTAAATTCTCTGCAGACTAAAGTAAAATCCGTCCTTAAAAATTGTAGCTCCATCATGAACCAAAATTTTAAAAAGAATTTGTGTATAATGAATCCACAAATACCGCAATTATATGGCTTAGCCAAATTACACAAAAACAATATACCTATAAGACCTGTAGTCTCATATAACCAGGCACCAACCTATAAAATATGTAAGTTTGTCAAAGAACAGTTTTATAATCTAACCCAATTTAAAGCTGAATACTCAATCAAAAACTCATTGGAATTAATTGATAAATTAAAAAACATAGAAATGCCTCATAATGCAAAACTGGTATCCTTTGATGTCACTAACCTATATCCAAGCATACCAGGTTGGAGATCCTTAGAGCTCGCAAAAAACATCATAAATGACAAAAGTAAGGACCTTGTTAAAAATTCAGAATTGATTTCACTAATGGACTTATGCATCAAACAAAATTATTTTAACTTCAACAATAAAATATATAAACAAACGAATGGTTTAGCTATTGGCTCGCCGTTGTCTCCCCTTCTCAGTGAAATATTTATGAACTATTTTGAAAAATGTATCTTTAGGAGTAAGTTTAAGCTAACCAAAAATGTTTTGTGCTGGTTTAGGTATGCAGATGACATTCTTTGTGTTTGGACGGGTACCGATAGACAATTACACCATTTTCTTAAATATTTAAATTCTATAGAAAGTTTTATAAAATTTACATTAGAAACAGAACAGGACGGAAAATTAAATTTCTTGGACCTAACATTATCTCGAAAAAAAGGCACATTTGACTTTGATATATATAGGAAAAATACTTATTCAGACTCCATAATTCCAGCAACTTCTAACCATCCTAATAATCATAAATTCGCCGCCTTTAACTGTATGCTTCATAGATTGCTCAGTGTCCCATTAACCGACGACAATTTTAAAAAGGAATTAATAACCATCAAAAAAATTGCTACAAATAATGGCTATCCTGGAAGCCTCATTGATTCACTTTTAAAAAACAAAACAAAAAAGAAACTTATAAAAGATTATATATTTAACGACACCTATAAGCATACCTATAAATGGAGCAAAGTCCTATTTATAAAAAATATATCAAATGAAATAACCAAAAATATTCCAAGTCACATAAAGCCAGCTTTTTACACTAACTTTAATCTCCGGAAACTCTTATTTAATGGGAAAGGCAAAAATGGAATACATAACAACAGCGGTGTGTATAAACTTTTATGTGCTGACTGTGATAATTTCTATATAGGAAAGACAGGAAGATCTTTTGAAAAGAGATTTCGTGAACACCAATCTGCCTTAACAAATCCTCTAATTTATTCTGAAATGGCTAATCATTGTCACCGTGAGAATCATACTTTTTCTATCAATGATGCCAAATTCTTACATATTAGCGACAACGGAAATAGATTGGACAGATTGGAGGCCCTAGAAATTTCTAAGTCAATATACCGATCAGAGCATCTGTTGAATAGTTATTTCCCCAAAATCTCCCCGCTCTTGGCCGAAATAATACCTAGCCTTCCCCTCACCCCTCCCGCCACCAACCGTTGAAGTGTCTATATCGGTACCAGTTCGAACAGCATTTAGTCTTGTTTGCGCTCCCCTGAAGATGAGGTGAAAGCCTTGAAACCGGTAGGGTTATACCGTCATAAAAAAGTGGAATAAACAGTGTTTGTTAAAAATAAATTACAATGTCTTTAAACCTCCACAACGTTAATGCCTTAACTATAAACAACATACATAATATTATATGTGTATATGGTATATCATAAAAATGTACAAAAAAAGAGATGAATGCATTGCTCATTTTCTATCTGTATAGGTATTATATACTCGTATACTATATCGTAAAAATAAACAAAACAATGTTGGATGTTTTGGTTATTTTCAATATATATCATAAAAATATACAAAAAAATAAAATCTGTACATATACGTCAAAAATATTATTTAAAAAAATGTTGAATTTTTTGCTTATTTTTAATCTTACTCGTATCTTGCAAGTTAAATAAATATGAGTTTTATTACAAAATTATTTCTCTCTTTTTTCAAGTTTGAACTACAATACAAGCATTTCAAGTTTGAACTACAATACAAGCATTTCAAGTTTGAACTACAATACAAGCATTTCAAGTTTGAACTACAATACAAGCATTTCAATAATCTCGCTTCTCCCTTGTATTGCAGAATATTGACAATAAGTTCAACGCGGTTCACGCCCAGATAAGGCTAAGAAACACTAAAGTAATGAAAACTTTTTGTACACATATTTTGTATATTAGATTGCAGACTTGGTAACCGCAATATTGAGATCAGTAAACCGGTGAGGCTGTTTGTAGGTCGGCTGCTGTACCTGCGACCGCAAGCAATACTTCACCAGACAGGCTACAAATTAGCTCCTCGGCTGCCCGCAAGAGGATGGAATGGGCCTCCGAGGACACCGCAAACAAGGTCTCCTTGCTACGTGAACACATTTCCTCCAACACCTAAAACCCCAGATTCTATTGTATTTTAATCAAATTTATTTTAACAAATATACCGAACTTTGACTAAAATCAATTTGTTTTCCACTTAAATTATTCTGGAATCTTTGAGTATGGATTCATTGGAACATGATAAGAGATGAAATCCAAATGGATTTTCTTTGAAATGTATCGTAGTAATGTGGGAAGAAAAGTAATTGCAAAGAAAATTCGATGAACTTATTGACAGGTCGTAAACTTCTCGTCAAACCAAAAAGCAGTTAAAAAAGTAAACAATGACCCCAAAAGAATGACTAATTTACCATTTACGAGTATTTTTGGTAAAAAATATAATACCAAATGGATGGGAATGAAACGCATCACATGAGTGATTAAAAATTTCAATATTATAGAAAAAGTTTTAATCAGTGATGTGATGCATTTCATTCTCATTCATTTTGATTATTTTTTTATGAAAATAATACATGGTGACTTGGTAATTCTTTTGGTGTTATTTTTACGGAGGTCACAAATTCGGATTGGTTATAAGGCTTAAATGATTATTTCACAACTAACTAAAGCTCATGAAAATCAGGGGCTTATGAGCTCATGTTTCGGAATTTTTAAGCATTACCCATTTTACGTATCATCGTGTATCTACAAGTATATTTGATTGCAATCATATTGATATATTGTTATAATAACACACAAAATGCTTCAGCTCGAAAACACGATGTTTGTATAATTCGGATATGAACTTACGACCTTCTCATATAATAAATAATATTTTTACGAACTTTGATATAGTTGTCAATTCACGTCGATAATTTCGCAGTTTAGTCCACCTCAGTATCTGTCTGGTTGGAAGAAATTGTCATGTGGCAATAAACCCTAAAATAATAAGATTTTTATTCAACGTAATATTCTTGGGGGTAATTTTATGTTTTATTACAACTCATTTATGTTGTATTATAATTTGTTTGATGGGACCTGAAGTTTTAAATTATTCTTATTTTTCAATCTTCCATTTAATATTAATGGTTCATAAACAAGGAAGTTGTTTAAAAAAATGGGTGTTAAACCTTATAAATTAAATTATTTATTTTTGAGTTATTATTATATTTATTTTAATATTTACAATTTGTACATTATGGAGTATGATGGATTTATCATAAGAGGTTCATATTTAAATGTTAACAAAGTAACGAGAAAAACACTCTCCCGTCGGTTTGTTATCAATAAATTATAGTAAATACTAAGAAAAAAAAAGTCATAACTTCAATATTTGATAAGAGAGATCGTATCACATATTGAAAGTTTTATTTACAAATCAATCGATAAAACAACCACGTTATGAAATACATTTTTTTAGAGATCGACAACTATTTGGTGGAATCAACTTTATTGTTATATTATAGAGTTTATACGATTAAAGATTGTCAATTTATGTATTTATAGTCCTTCATGTCCATGTCTGAAGATAAGCACAATCTGTTAGTTTGGTAACGACAGGCTCTTTGCTTTCAGTCGGACAAGGGTAAGAAGTAGTTAATAAATAGTAGGAAACAAGAAGTTTCTTTCAAGAGACAAAGGTTATCTTTTCTAAAAGTAAAACAAACGCTGACCAATATTAAGTTTCCTCATAAACGTTTGAGAAAATATATGGTTGAATAGCTAATAATATATTTGCAATAAATACTCAGATGATTTATTTTTTAGCCTTGTAAGTGAGACGTTTGAGTTACACTCGGAATTTGCGGGTTCGATTCCCGACATTATTAAAAAAGGGTTTCAGTCTGAACAAGGAGTTCGTCTAGTAAAAATACTCAAACGTTTGAGATATATTGAAAGTCCACAACAGTATTTTAGTACCAACTTTGATGTATGGCAGTGAAATATAGACGTGGAAAAGACTGAAAAGAGTCGAAAAGTGTGCACTTAGAAAAATAGATATGATGATAATAACATATATGATAGAATACAAAATTAAGTGATTTGTGATGCATGTGAACTTAATGCGTATGTGTTGATTGAGATGAAGACGAGCACTTAGATATCGTTTGGGCACGTTGAATGGATGAATGTAGAAAGGCTAACAAAACAAATATGCACTGCAGATGTAAGGGAAAAGTAAGAAGTAAGATAAATCGTAGGAACTGTATAAGAAGGTCTATACATGAGGCAAAATATATGTGTTGAGATTGGATAGTCTAGCGCTCTGTTCTCTATGCAGACCCCAGCAAGGAAACGGCGTGATTATATTATGTCTAATATATTGTCATATCTTCGTGTGTTGTTAACACGTGTAATTATGAACAACAAGTACCGTGTCTATTCAAGTGGTTCTAAACCCAGAGGCTAGATTAATGGTAAAATACAATGTTGTTTTTACGCTACGTTGTTCCATATGTCGCTAATTCAGAGAGGGTACCATAAGAATGATTTTTTTTAAATATGTAATATAATTTATTGTTTAAAAACCGAAAACTAAAGTTATGATAAATCACTACTTTTGAAAACGTTTTGGTATCTAACTATGGAAAGTGTAAAACTCTCAAACAAGAATTTTTTTGTAACGAAAGTTATATTTTTAATGAAACGAAGGCTTTGGAAAAATAACATTGAAAAGCAACTAAACATATCTACAAACCATGACCCATTTTCCTGTTGGGGTAGGTAAGGGGTAGATAGCGCCGAACTATCATATTACGACATCCTTCCTTCGCCTCTTTCACATCCACGTTGAAATTTTGAAAGTGCATTTGTTTAGTCTCTTCTTCCTCATCTATCCGTTCAACATGGTCAAACCTCCCTAACATAATCTATTTCAAAAAATTCAAAACATCAGTTTAAAACAGCTCACATACATACTTAATAATTATACTTCTTATTTTGTTCTACATCAATATGGTATGTGTATAACACATTCTTCTCAGGGCACCTATATCAACCGCATTTACTCGACTCCTTCATACTTAATAATTATATTTCTTATTTTGTTCTACATCAATATGGTATGTGTATAACACATTCTCCTCAGTGCACCTATATCAACCGCATTTACTCGACTCCTTCATACTTAATAATTATATTTCTTATTTTGTTCTACATCAATATGGTATGTGTATAACACATTCTTCTCAGGGCACCTATATCAACCGCATTTACTCGACTCCTTCATACTTAATAATTATATTTCTTATTTTGTTCTACATCAATATGGTATGTGTATAACACATTCTCCTCAGTGCACCTATATCAACCGCATTTACTCGACTCCTTCATACTTAATAATTATATTTCTTATTTTGTTCTACATCAATATGGTATGTGTATAACACATTCTTCTCAGGGCACCTATATCAACCGCATTTACTCGACTCCTTCATACTTAATAATTATATTTCTTATTTTGTTCTACATCAATATGGTATGTGTATAACACATTCTTCTCAGTGCACCTATATCAACCGCATTTACTCGACTCCTTCATACTTAATAATTATATTTCTTATTTTGTTCTACATCAATATGGTATGTGTATAACACATTCTTCTCAGTGCACCTATATCAACCGCATTTACTCGACTCCTTCATACTTAATAATTATATTTCTTATTTTGTTCTACATCAATATGGTATGTGTATAACACATTCTTCTCAGGGCACCTATATCAACCGCATTTACTCGACTCCTTCATACTTAATAATTATATTTCTTATTTTGTTCTACATCAATATGGTATGTGTATAACACATTCTTCTCAGTGTACCTATCTCAACCCCATTTACTCGACTCCTTCATACTTAATAATTATATTTCTTATTTTGTTCTACATCAATATGGTATGTGTATAACACATTCTTCTCAGGGCACCTATATCAACCGCATTTACTCGACTCCTTCATACTTAATAATTATATTTCTTATTTTGTTCTACATCAATATGGTATGTGTATAACACATTCTTCTCAGTGTACCTATCTCAACCCCATTTACTCGACTCCTTCATACTTAATAATTATATTTCTTATTTTGTTCTACATCAATATGGTATGTGTATAACACATTCTTCTCAGGGCACCTATATCAACCGCATTTACTCGACTCCTTCATACTTAATAATTATATTTCTTATTTTGTTCTACATCAATATGGTATGTGTATAACACATTCTTCTCAGGGCACCTATATCAACCGCATTTACTCGACTCCTTCATACTTAATAATTATATTTCTTATTTTGATCTACATCAATATGGTATGTGTATAACACATTCTTCTCAGTGTACCTATCTCAACCGCATTTACTCGACTCCTTCATACTTAATAATTATATTTCTTATTTTGTTCTACATCAATATGGTATGTGTATAACACATTCTCCTCAGTGCACCTATATCAACCGCATTTACTCGACTCCTTCATACTTAATAATTATATTTCTTATTTTGTTCTACATCAATATGGTATGTGTATAACACATTCTTCTCAATGAACCTATATCAACCGGATTTACTCGACTCCTTCATACTTTATAATTAGTTTTTCTATTATGTCTAATGTGCATTTGATTCGTGCACTAAGAAGAACATGTTATGTGGTGTACTGATATAACATATATGTTATGATACAAACAATATTTCTCGCATGGGAATTTAAAAAAAAATCCTTGTGAATAAGAATAATTTAATGATATCGTTTATGAATCGATAAATCTAAACAATGATACATACATTTACGAGTATATAAATAAATATTTATTTTGCAAGTTTATTCCCTAGATTCGACGGAATAAAAAACGTTTTTCACACTAAGGTCTTTGGAGAAGTAATTATGTTAACAAGCTTAATTATTTGTATTATTTTTAGAAATATCAAAAAACTTTTATTATTTGAAAGAAAACGATACTGGTAATGGCGTAATTAATTAATGATATATAATAAATGATATAAGCGTAAAAATGTAGTACAAACGTTGTTTAAAAAATAAGATTAAACATTATATTTAAAAGTAAAAGGTCATCCTGTCGATAGCCCTTAACTGAGTTATTATAAGCTGTATGATTACTTAAGTCTCTAAATATTTTATTTCAAGCTACGGAGCTTCCATTTGGCGTATATAATAATTTCATTTCCGATTTGAACGTTTCGTCCAATTTAAAAAAGTAGTTTTTAAAACATCCCACTTTCTCTCCTTTTTCAGGTACACATAAATAGGCCCATTCGTCGCGTTCCAATTTCAAAGAATCATATTTTTTGAAGGATTTTTATCAGATAATGTAAAAGCTATCCTTAGTTTTATAATGGAGAATTCGACAAAAGAAAAACGAACTTAAGTGGTTGAACTTGGTTTTGCAAAGCATAAGAAAATTATAATAAAGTAAGATGAAGAGGAGCATATTGAGATGGTTTGGACATGTATAGCATTCAATTTTGGACGTGAACGAGGCGGTAGCATATTTGTATCAACATGTTTATTGTGTATTTGATGAGTGCTTTCCCGTAAAACCTAAAGACCTACGTAAGTGGCAATACCCGAGGTGTATCACAAGTGAAATTGTTAGGAATATTAGACTTAAAGATTCTCTTTACAGAAAATGGAAGCACTCTTGTCGTCTGAGTGACTACGATGCGTTCAAAAGTGCTCGCGCTCAGCTCAAACATAACATTCGCACGGCTTATAAAGACTTCATAAGGAACTAAGAATGTCGAATGCGTAACGATTCTCCAGTGCTTAATGTTATGAATTGGGATGGGAATCAAATAACTGGTCCCGAAATATCTTCTGCATTCGCAAATTATTTTTCAACAGTTTGTTGTAGGGACTCCGAGGCATTTGCTTTTTGTGAACACCATGCTTCCTCGGGATTTAACCTAAGCATCACTACATTTAATATACTCAAACAAATAAAGTTGATGAAAAACACGAAAGGAGTTGGGCTGGACGGAGTACCTACATTATTTTTTAAGGGCTGTAGTGAATTGCTTTCTGCACCTCTTGCTTACATATTTAATCTTGTCTTCCGAGTCCATACTTTTCCAAGTGAAAGGAAAAATACTCGAGTTATTCCCATCTCGAGTTTTAAGGACAATGTAACCAACTACAGACCTATCGCCATACTTTCTTCAATAGCTAAGCTCCTAGAAATGTTTATGGATTGCACACTAAGGTCGTTAGTGGACCCATATATAATTGATGAGCAGCATGGCTTCAGAAGAGGCAGATCTACTGAATCTAATCTGATGGTTTTCACCGACTATGTTTCAAGGGCTGTAGATAGTGGCAACCAGATTGATTGTTCGTATCATTACTTTGCAAAAGCTTTTGATCGCGTCAATCACAAAAAAATATTAGAAAAAATGAGTGAACTTGGGATCCCAGGTAACTTACTAAGACTACTGTCAGATTATCTTACAGATAGAAAACAATTTGTTTCACATGGAATCTACAACTCCGATTACTTCACTGTCTACTCAGGTATTCCGCAGGGATCTAATCTTAGACCTACCTTATTTCTTATTTTTATTAATGATATAGGTAGATTTATAAAAAAATCCACGTTTCTTCTATTGGCTGATGACCTCAAAATCTTTAAAAAAAATCGTTCTTATCCTGACTGCTTAGACCTACAGTCAGATTTCAACAACGTTTGTGAGTAGAGCCACAATAATAAATTATATTTCAATGCATCAAACTGTAAAATGATGTCATATCATCGCTCACACGTCTTGAAATTCCATAGGTATACACTTAAATCTATACCTATACCCCGCATCGATAATATTAAAGATTTGGGTGTCTTGTTCCACAGCAATCTCGCGTTTAGTCCTCACATAGAAATTATGTGCAACTCAGCTTATAAAGCTCTAGGATTTATAATGAGAATCTCTAAGTCGTTTGAAAACCAATTGGTGCTCAAAACGTTGTTTAATTCATTGATCCGTGGCAAACTAGAAAGCAATGCTTGCATTTGGAGCCCGGTGGGGGCGCAGAACTCACTCATGGTGGAGAAATTACAAAAAAATATCTACAATATCTCTATATGAGAGAGTTCGGTGTCTATCCATGGCTTTATCCTACTCAGTTTCTGCTGGGCATGCTCGGGTATAACTCCTTGAGCGTAAGAAGAGATCTGCATCTCCTGGTATACGTTGTCAAACTCGTTCGAGGAGTTGTGAGCTGTCCAGCATTACTACAAAGATTAGCGTTTAATGTTTCTAACAATTACACTAGACTGCGCCGGCAAGAACTGTTCTCAATAACATACGCAAGAACGGGTCTTCCAGCCGCTATGCCTGTTGGAAGGGCCTTAACTCTTCTGAATGGGTGCTTCGAATATTGACATATTTCATATCACATTACCAAAAGCAAAAGTAAATTTTCTTCTTAGATTGAGCGCGTTAGAAAGCACTCATCAATGTACTTAAGTGACTGTGAATATATGTGTATCATATGTTTGTGTGTATATACTCGTATGTATGCATGTACATTATTTTTTATTTTATATAATTTTTTATTTTTTTCTATGTAATTTTTCTTCTTTTTAATATGTCTTGTATTTTTCAGTTATTGGGCTAAGCCTGTTATGAAAAAAAAAAAAAAAAAAAAATGAATATACAGTGCCAATTTTCGTGGAAAGCATGGTAGAGAAAGACCAAGGAAAGTGTTGTTGGATCAAGTGATCGATATTATGAGAGAAGAAAATAAAAAGGCAAATAAATGTAAGGAGTTGTATCAGAACATTTATGGATGAAGAGAAGGCGAAAGATGTGCGTTGCGATAAAAAAGACTGGGATTCTTTCCTTTATGCCTACCCCTAGAAGAAAACGGTATAGTGGTATGTATGAACAAGTCAATTATTTGAACACGATCGTGTAAATTGATGTAATTTTACTGATGTAGATTATACAGCAGTATCGACGATTTGGATATTTTTTTAAATTTATTTATGTTTTTTAATTGTTCGAATTAAATATGCAGTCAGTAAACTCTAGTAGTTGAAAAAATCAGTATAAAAAATAAAAAATCATAAATATTAAAAATTCAATCACAATCCTATTATGGGGAAAAAGTATTTAAATAAAAAAACTTATCAGTATTAATAAAAAGGTCACTTATCAATCCAGAAAAATGTTTAAGGAAAAGGGAAATTATTTGTACTTTTTGATAACAGTTGACTAATCACAAGTCGGAAGACCAGGTAAAATTCGCACTATTGAGAATATTCAAAGGGTACAAAAAAGTGTTGCTGATGATCAAACAACTTCAACCAAATGACGTTAAGCTCTGATCGTAATGTCTTGAATATCACTGCAACAAATCTAAAAAGCGATTTGTACTCTTTCTGTATTCAATTTAGTTGGTGCAAGAAGTGAAGTTACAAGATCCAAAACAACGCCTCAAATTAGGAGCATTGGAGCGCGACTTATAAGTCAATTTATATGATTATTTAAGATAAACAATATTTCCCAGGCTTAATAGATATACGGTATGTGTTCTGAGTGCTTTGTTGTTTTACCGAATTGTATTCTTTTTATTTAAATTTTCTCATTCAGTGAATAAAATTGAAAAAATAAAAAAATAAAAAAATAATCTCATATTCAATATTTATTAGATTTTCAATGTTAATTCACAACTATATTTCTTTCATAACGCAATTATAATTTTTATTTTAGACGTATTTGTGTTATACTCGTATATTGTTTTTTATTTTTTTTTCCGTTTTGAAAATGCGTTCAAGTTTTCATGACGATTGTCATTTTTGTTATGTTATATGATATGTTTAATATTTATTTGTTATGTTATATGATATGTTTATGTTATATTTATTATTTATTTGATTTCTCTTTTGGTAGGAATTTTATTCCTTTTTTGTATGTTTGGATAGATAGAAACTTTGGATAGATTTTTGATATCTAGAGACAACGGCTGTTAAAAATTAATAAATGAATGATAAATACTGTTTTTTTTAAATAAAGTTAGAAAAAAATATTTTTCTTGAACAATTCGTCTTTATCGATACGTATTACATATCTTGTAAAACATTTAATTTATTTTTAATCTGAATCTAACGTGTTTTGAAGTAAGAAAAAATATTTCAATTATATCTGTATTACTTTTAGGAACCAGCATTCATATGCCTTTTTTTATCTTTCTGTCGAAAGGGGTATATATCGGAAGGCACTCTGGCCTAATTGGTAAGGCGCTTATTTTCCAGCTTGCAAGCTTCTGGCTACATTATCGTTAGTATCATATGAAAGAGGACTTCAATTCGGTATTCATTTAAGCCCTCTTTTAAATAAAAAAAATCATTGAGATGGTTAGGCCAGTTAGAAAAAGTAATGATGAAATATTTACAACAATAATCTTTACGATTAGAGACGGTGTGAGAAGTTTGGAGTGACCTACAAAAATTTTATGACCAAATTAATCAAATTCTGAGAGGAAAAAATGAAAGCCTCTATAAAAGGTAGTATCCACAATGAGGTATTTGTATGTGGCAGAAGTTAATGACGCGTGCCAGGATAGAAGGAAGTGGAAAACTATTCTTTTTGCTTTCCTCAAAGGGGACATGGTATTAGAGTGATAATGATGATTATGTCCTTTGAAAATCCTTCTTGGTAGTTTAAAAAGATTGCATGTGGCAAAAACCCATTCAAAATATAATCAGTTTACAATAAAATTGTAGTGTAATTTATTAAAAATATACTTTTTTATAGATCAAATATACAGTTTTCTCTTCCGAAAAGTTTTTGAAAAGTTTTGTCATAGTACAATTTATTAAAAACGAAATACGATGATGACTTTTAAAAAAATAATTAGGTTAATTGAATTGTATTAAAGTTGTGTTGTATGTAGTACATCTTGGCGGACTTATTGCAATGTGCCAATCTCTTTCAACAAACCAGAGAGATGTTAAAGAAGTCTTAAGTGAAAATCTGAATAGAACTTTTGTTAAAAAATCACTTCTTAGAAAAAAATGTATATTTAATTTTTATCTGGATTGTAAAAAGACAAACAATTAAACGAAAATGTTACGTAGATTAATAAAAAAAAACTTTAATTTCCTTTGAATGTTAATGAACTATTTTGTATCGCTGTGCATTAAATATTTTTACCAAAGCAATAGTTTTGTTGTTTATCTTACTTAAGCTCTTGACTTTTTTGCATGCAACTTAACAGCATACTAACGAGTTGCAAGTTTGCATGGTTTTAATTACATAGAAAAGCTCTAAAAAATATTTTTTAAATTAAATTAAAAGTTTTTCTCTGCTTAGTTTTAAACTTGTTAATCAAGTTAAAAAAATATTCTTGAAAATTAATAAACGTGATATTAAATATTTCCATTGTTAGAGTAAGCAAAAAGAATAGTACTTTCAATTTCACTAAGAAAAATGTTAAACAGCATCCACTTTTTATGCAACACAAATATTTTTTTATAATCCCTTTTGGATGCCACTATTTATTGCGTTGTTCAAGTATATTTTCAGTGATGATCAGGTACTCTTTGATTAAACATGAAAAAAATATATTGTTTATTTGCAAACAGCCTTAGATATTAATTTAACGATAAAGGTCAATTCTCCTCCTCCATCAAATTCATGTTGTTCCCCTCAATCAAAAATAAAAAAACTTCGCAGACATTAAGATCTGTGCCCACTTATAGATCGGTCACTTACAAAGAGGGACACAAGACCTTTCTTTGCCTTTGAAAGAAAACACATCCAAAAAAACTGTAAACTTCAATTCACGACAATAGGGTTTTCAGACAAAGTTCAACGAATAGCTCTTAACAACTATATTGTGAGGCTTGCGTAAAAAAAGTTATTACAAACATTGGACTACTCTGGTTAGGACATTTATATCACTCGTAAGATACAGACCCCGCTAACAAAGTTCTGGTCAGCGAAGAGTGAGGATACCGAGGAAAGATAGCTGAATTGTGTGATCGAGGACTGTCGCACTCTGTGTATATTCAATCGAAGGACGGAATCTGATTATTTGGAAAAGTTGCACATAATTCTGTAGCAGAGTGCCAAGACATGTCCTTGGTTGTAGTGCAAGTGCTGATGATAAAACACACCTAGTAAAGCAGATAAATTTAACAAAAGAGATGAAGTGTAAGTTTATATTCACTTTTAATTTGTTTGATTGAGGTAATATTTATTAAGTAACGACATATATTATAGAAAATAATTTATAAAGAAAAACCCAATATGCAGGTCCCGTTTTTCCCCAATTTGATTATAAAAATAAAAGGTTTAAAATATTTTGTGAAAAAATTACCTAATTTATAACTTCTATGCATGATGACAAATAGGACTATTATATCAAATATATAAAGCAAATTAATTCAACATTTAAGAAAATAAAAAATATTAATAATGTTTATGTTGAGCGTGAAGGATGAACATAACATTGCATAAAGTATAAAACATGTATTTTACCTGTTTTGAAATATTTAAGTAAATTAATTGAATCGGTCTTCCAAAATGTAAATTGTCTTCAACAATTAAACACATTTATGAACAACTGTATGTGTAGTTTTGCTTACATACCTATTTTATTTAAAACATCGAAATATATATTGTCCTTCGATCTTTCAAATAAACTGTGCCGGTTGATAATTTTTTAACATACAATATTTAAAATCGTCAAGTAACGAAATCAAGACTGATATTTAAAATCGTCAAGTAACGAAATCAAGACTGAACAATTTTTTAATTTAAAAAAAATCAAACGTAAATGTATGTTTCAAACGACATAAAAATAATAGTTGGTTTCAACCCAAAAAGGGCCTCAGGCCGGTTAAGTCTTCGTCAATGAGGTAATAGTTACTTCGGTGTCTGGTAGTAGTACCAATAAGCACGGCGATGGTTAAGAGGTAACGTGACTACTCCGTTGGTTAATAAAACCTGGAGTTATGACAAACAGGGCTGAAATCAATATTATTACCCAATATTGATTCTCAGTTACACTCTTCAACTTGTTCGTATCACTAAATAGGATATGTTGAAGAGTATAATATAAATTATGAATTTGATTTTACTATAATTGATTTGATCGAAAATGAAGGTAGTTAGTTATCATCACACCATAACATAAGATAATATAAAAAAAAATAATTTCTATATTTTTCTTGTGTACTTTAATATGGAACACATTTTCAAAGTTCGTTTTGAAACGTGACATTTTAATTTCATGCTTTACATTTAAAACTAGGTTATTGAAGTTATTTTATTATTCTAAAATAACGTGATTAAGAAGTTTACCTTGGCTCTCCGTCGGTATCGCTGTACACTTCCAGCAAGAATAGTTGTGGAAGTCCTCCATCAAAGCCTGCCTCGCAGGCCACTTCCGCCACCCCTTGGGTCAGGTTGCTGAGGGTACAGTTACCGACGGGCTGAGGCTTTCCTGAGGGTACAATAAACATAATTTTACTATCATGAGGTATACTTATCATATCTTATTAAAACATTTCACACAGTTTGCATACGAAATTTACACATTTTGTAATTATTGTGTAAGACCATTTTTCTGAAGATTATAAATTGATTGTTCTTAACATCTACGTTAATTATAATAATCTCTTATATGGATATCACTGACCAATAACCAAGACGAAAAAACATATGTATACAAGTGATGGATAGCTTGTTCGGAGTTTCGGTCCGATGGTAGGACACCCTACTCCTTCATCGGATAAGTTCTGACTGTTAAGATATTTATTGGAAATTTTTGGATCTTTTTGGGAATCGGGAAAGGATAGGTTTGTGGTAATTGTTTTGATTTTATGAATGATTATGAGAAATTATAAACGATTAAATACATATATAAATATGATGATATGTACATAATATTAAATACAAATATACATAAATTTGTGTCGTCACACATTGTTTTATATTGAATGGGTGAAAAAAAAAAAAAAAATGAATTGTGAATAAATTATAAGAATGTATATAGTATATGTAGATAAGTAAATGAGTGGGGAAATGTGTGTGACTTTTATAAATATATTAAGGTGTAGAAAATGTTTATTGAAGGTGAGAAATGCGGTTGCCTATGGGGGTAAACTGTCTGCCGGAGGAATTATCGATGATGGGGTGTTCAGAGTGACAATCGGGGGGTCATTTGGGGGGATGATTAGAGTTAAAGAGGGGGGGGTTGGGGGGATGTTTCGCAATATTGATTTCGGACGAGTGTGTCTGTAACTGGTGTTCGCATTGTAGTTATCTAAGGCTTTTATGACTGGGTTGGGATGACGGGATATAGAGCTGTAGAACCTTTCGGCCAGAGAGCGCATATGTTCGGGGATAGTATGTAGTTTGGTATCTGCGTGGAGTCTTGAATTACGGACGATGTAGGGTGCTTTTAAAATTATGCGGAGGGCTTTGTTTTGAATGATCTGAATGTGATGTAGCGTTGTTTTCTTCGCGTGGCCCCAGACCGGAAGGGCGTATGTCAGTTGTGGTCTGACGATCGCTTTATATAGGTGGAGTTTAGTGCGCGTGCTAAGTTTGCTGTATTTACTGATCAAGGGAAATAATGATTTGAGTGTTCCGTGAGCTTTTGATTTGATATTGAGGGCGTGTTTATGCCACGAGAGTCTACTGTCTAATGTGAGGCCTAGGTATTTTACGTGTTTTGACCATGGGACGCTCTGGCCGAAGAGTTTAAGAGTTCTGATGGGTTTGATGTATCTGCGTGAGAAGCGGACTGCTGTGCTTTTGGTGGGATTTATTTTGATCTTCCATTTGGTGCACCAGTGCTCCAGAATGGGAATGAAGTCTTGCAGTCTGTTGTGGGATACGGACTCATATTTCGATGAAGAGAGAAAGGCTGTGTCGTCAGCGTATTGCGCGGTGATACAATGTGTACGTGAAAATTGGGGCATATCGCTCGTGTATATGTTATACAGGATAGGGGACAACAGTGCACCTTGGGGCACACCTGCCAGAATGGGGCGAGGGGATGAGTTTATACCGTCTATTTTGACGGAGAAGGAGCGATTTTCAAGGAATGATGCGATGATTTGCACTAGTCTGAGGGGAATACCTGACTTGTGCAGTTTGAATATGAGTCCGTTGAGCCAGACTGTGTCGAAGGCTTTCGCCACGTCTAGTGAAAGGAGGGTCGTGAGGTCTTTGGAGCTGAAGTATTTGATGATGTGTTCTACAACGCGAAGAAGCTGATGGTTGGTAGAGTGTAATGGCCTAAATCCGTGTTGCGAATCTGGGATGATGTTACGTGAGTAAGTTTCTAACGAGAGACGTTCTAGGATTAATTTTTCGAGCACTTTACCTAGAGTCGGGAGCAGACTGATCGGTCTGTAATTTTCAGGGATAACGTGGCTTTTACCCGGTTTAGGGAACATGATGACGTCGGCGTTTTTGAATGGGGTTGGAAAGAATTTATGTCGAAGGCAGGCATTGTAAATGGCGGTAAGGGCGTAAATGGCTTTTTTCGGAAGTTTTTTCAAGGTGAGATTATTGATTTTATCGGGGCCGGGGGCTTTTTTGTTGATGAGATTTTTTATGATAGATTGAATTTCTAACGGTGAGAAGAAGTCTGTGGTGGGGGGGGTTTGCTCATTTAATATGTCGGCAACTGCGTTGTCTACCATTGTTGAGTGAGAGGGGTTAGAGAGGTCTGCATTTGGCGAGAAGATATTAGCTAGAGAGTCAGCAAAGGTCTCTGCGCGGTCGCGAGCAGAGAAAACGGGGCCATTTGGTCCTTGAAGAGAGCTGGGTCGGGAGGGCGTATTTCTAAGGCTACGCGTTAGTTTCCATTTGAGTCCATCATTGTATTCGAGAGACTCGACGAAGTCTGACCATTTGTCATTGCGGAGTTGCTGTAGGAGGTGTTTGATTTTTTTGACTAATCTGTTGTAGTCGGTTTTGTAAGAGGGGACAGCTGTGTTTTGCCACAACTTTCTGGTTTTGTTTTTTTCCATAATCAGTATTTTGATATGTGGAGGAAGGGGAAGTTCGGGTTTATCGGCTGGTCTCTCTTTTGAAGAGGATGTGAGAGCGGATTTGATGGTGGTTGTGAAGTCATTTATAGCGGCGTCTATGGAGTTCGTGTCGGGGAAGGTTGTCGGTATTTTGATGCTGCTGTCGACGTTAATAGCGAAATCGCTCCACGAGGTGATGTGTCGCGGAGGGGCTGAGGGCGAGAAGGGTGGTAAGCCATCCGTCAATTGAAGTAATACCGGGTAGTGATCGGATTGAAGCTGGTGAACAGTCGTGAGATCTGTTTGATAGAGAATGTCGTTATGGACAATGATGTCGATGACATCAGGGCGATGATTGTCTATTAGTGGATAGAGGGTGGGAGACGTGGGTCCTTCCACGAAGTATCTTTTCCGGGAGGAGATTTCGTCAAGTTTATTACCGTGAGTGTTGGAAGTGCGGCTGTGCCAGAAGGGGTGTTTAGCATTTAGATCTCCCGCCATGATGGTGGGGATATTATCTGCGAGGAATGAGTCCAATTCAGACTCGACAAGTGGGGAGGTAGGTGGAAGATAAGTCGCGCAAAGTTTAAGAGGGCCGTGATTGGCGGTGTTCACCACTACGCATGTGGATTCTATGTTGACGGTGGAAGGGGAGGGGATGTGGCAGTGGTCTATTGTGCTTTTGATGAGAGTTGCGGTGCCGCCTTTTCTGCCGATGAGGCGGTCGTCTCTGTAGCAGTAGTAGTTACGGATGCTGTAACGGTAGCTCGGTTTGAGATGCGTTTCCGTTATCAGCAACACGTCCAGGTTGTGCTCGAGAAGGAAATCCTCGACCTCTTGTTTATGTGTTCTGAGGGAACCGTTTGCATTCTAGAACGCGGCGGATATATGGGATGGTTTATAGGTGCGAGCCATGTTCTTGGATGTAGTTGAGGAGGTTCATGGCTTCGGTGATGGCTGATTTTAAGTTATTCAAAATGAGATCGCGATTTGGGGGGGGGGCGGCGGGCAATATGTAGTTTTGGGGTGTAGATGTTGATAATAGGGGGCGATGAGTTGCGACGTTCGCGTATGACGCGTTGGAAGTGACTGGTTTCGATGCACTCTGGGGAGCGTTGGGGAATCGCCGTGTGGCGTTGTTTTCCGAGGGGGCGTTCGGTAAGGGGGCGTTGGTGGAGGGGCGT
Source organism: Odontocerum albicorne (assembly GCA_949825065.1). Classification (NCBI taxonomy): domain Eukaryota; kingdom Metazoa; phylum Arthropoda; class Insecta; order Trichoptera; family Odontoceridae; genus Odontocerum; species Odontocerum albicorne. Next base: position 28,347,122 of record OX463841.1, on the reverse strand, counting down.
TGGTAGATGCCATCCATGAGGGGGCGTAAGGGCTGCGGGGTCTGGAAGTGGTGGTGGGGAGCGATTGAAGGGAGGTTGCTCTTGGGGAAGCGTGGGCAGCCTCTGAAGTTGGCCGTGTGTGGGCCTCCGCAGTTACAGCAGGTGGCGGGAGTGTCCGCGGGCTTCCTGCATTCAGATGTGTGATGCGTTCTACCGCATTTCACACAGTTGGCTGGGGCGTGGCAGTTGCCGGCGGAATGGGCGAACTGTTGGCATCGATGACACTGGCCCATGCCTTTGCGCTTGTTCAGCTCCTCCACTGTGACTCGAATATCGAGTACACCGTGGAGTTCGGTGAAGATGCGCTTTGCGGCAGAGTCCCTTGTCATCTTGACGATGACCATGGGGAGTTCCACTCGATTCCGGTTTTTCATGCGATACACATTTAAAACCGGATAATCGAGTGATTTGAGTTCATCTGAAATGTCCTCGACGCTGATAGGGGTTGGTAGGCCGCGGATGACGGCTAGCAGGGGCTTCTCGCTCTCCAAATGGAAAGAGTGGTATGGAATGGCGAGAGAATCGGTAATGTGGACTAGGGAGCGGTAGGCCTCTACGGTTTCAGTGGTGATTTTAAGATCACCATTGGGCTGCACCTTCGAGGAGAAGTGAATGTTTTGAGACCTGAGTTTAGCTCTCAGGTCTCCATATTTGGCGGAATTGTGAAGTACGATGGGGGGGATGCGGTCTTTTTTGATCTGAAGTAGAGGTCGTGAGTCATTATTTAGAGGTGGGGCGGGGGCTGCGGGATGAGGAGGGCTGAGTGGGCCTCTCATTTTTTTGCTGGTTTGGGCCACGGTGGCACCAGCTGGCTTCGGGTCTGATTGGGGGCAGACGAGGGGGGGGCTTTCTTGGGATTGAAGAGCCCTTTTACGGTTTTTGGCAACAGATTGCCAGTCCATTTCTGGAATATCCGGAATGATAATTATTGGCGGGGAAAGTGGGGAGTCAAAAGTGGGGGTGGGGCGCGGCGGTGTTGTGATAGGGATAGGGACCACTGACAAGACAGTGGGTGAAATAGATGGAGGGTTTTTGGCCTCAATCAAGACCTCACCTTTATTGAAGAGTTCACGAAGAAGTGTTACCATCTTCATTGTATCTTTTTTGGATGTGGTCTCCATCTTGAAGAGCTCGAAGGCTTCCTCGAAAGTGGAGATGGTCAGATCAGGGGATGTTGAGCGGTCCGGGGACTTAGCGAGGTCTGGTATAGGCGAGGTCACGGCGACGGATGCGGGCGTTTCGGTTGGTTCGGAACTAGTTTTTCTAGTAATGATGCGTGGAGTTTTAATGATGAAGTTCGGTTTGACGGATTTGACGGACTTCATGGCTGCTTAATAGGAGGAATTGAACAAATAGAAAGAATAATTGTGGACAATAAAAAGTAGGATATAGCTGTGGAAAAAATAAATATAATTGTGTAATGAGTAGAAACACAAACAGTGATAAATAAAGAATTAAAGTTTTTAAAGTTTTGATAAATAATGTGAAATATGAAATGAAGATAGGATGGGGAGAGCTGTCGACCTTTTCAGATCTTCAACTCTGCCCTCGGAGTGTAAAAGGGTAAGAAGGATAGTAACAGTCAGTGGCTTACTTGATGAAGAAGAAGAAATTCTGGCATCGACCGGCACTCGGAACAAATTACGTCACCAAGAATTTTGTGGAGGCCGGCTCCTTATCACGAGTTAATATAAAAAATAAACCGATTTGATCTTAATAGCTGTCTGGGACGAGTGGAATGTCAATTTAATGTTTGTTGTTTGTGCACATGCGAAGCCGGGAACGGCACTTGTTATCGCTGTTTTAGCGACGATGCGCGGAAAGTATGCGCACTGGCAAAAACGGCGACGGTGAAATTTAAGCGACACTATATGAAGAATCGTGTATTGTACTTGTTCGTTAGCAACGGATTGCAGTGAGATCGCGTTATGTTAGCAACAAGCGACTGCTCTGAAGCAGATCCGTGACTGAACTCACATATGTATATGAAAATGAAACTTTTCTTATTGATACACACATGTATAAAACGGTAAGATTATAACTGTTTTTTTTTTTCAATTCCATCTTTGTAAAGAAATAGTTGTATGTATTTTAAATTGAAGATAATAAAAAACCTTTCAAGTCGAAATGATCAACTAAGTAGGGGAAATACATACACAGAAATTTAAAAAAATAGACAAAAATCTTAATTTATATGCTGAATGAGGTTAAATTTATCGGGATTTTGTAAGTTCGAAATACAAAATTCAATTTTTCATTATATTTTTAAATATTCAAATATTGAGTTTAATAAAGTTGAAGCCGAAACCTTAAATAAATTATAAAATGTCAATAACGGTGATCTGTCTTCACTTACCTGCTGCCATCATTTGAAACATACAGGGAATAGCTTGATGGTGATCTATCTTCACTTACCTGCTGCCACCATTTGAAACAAACAGGGAATAGCTTGATGGTGATCTATCTTCACTTACCTGCTGCCACCATTTGAAACATACAGGGAATAGCTTGATGGTGATCTATCTTCACTTACCTGCTGCCACCATTTGAAACATACAGGGAATAGCTTGATGGTGATCTATCTTCACTCACCTGCTGCCACCATTTGAAACATACAGGGAATAGCTTGATGGTGATCTATCTTCACTCACCTGCTGCCACCATTTGAAACAAACAGGGAATAGCTTGATGGTGATCTATCTTCACTTACCTGCTGCCACCATTTGAAACATACAGGGAATAGCTTGATGGTGATCTATCTTCACTTACCTGCTGCCACCATTTGAAACATACAGGGAATAGCTTGATGGTGATCTATCTTCACTTACCTGCTGCCACCATTTGAAACATACAGGGAATAGCTTGATGGTGATCTATTTTCACTCACCTGCTGCCACCATTTGAAACATACAGGGAATAGCTTGATGGTGATCTATCTTCACTTACCTGCTGCCACCATTTGAAACATACAGGGAATAGCTTGATGGTGATCTATCTTCACTCACCTGCTGCCACCATTTGAAACATACAGGGAATAGCTTGATGGTGATCTATCTTCACTCACCTGCTGCCACCATTTGAAACATACAGGGAATAGCTTGATGGTGATCTATCTTCACTTACCTGCTGCCACCATTTGAAACATACAGGGAATAGCTTGATGGTGATCTATCTTCACTTACCTGCTGCCACCATTTGAAACATACAGGGAACAGCTTGATGGCCAATATCATTCACAGCAGAACAGGAGAGAGTTCCGTAGTCTAAATCAGCAACAGGAGTATACCTAAAGAAAAAAAAGGTTAATAATAAGTCAAAACTAGAAGAGCGTCTGAAACAAAAACATTTTCCGAGCCGTTGATCTGAGCTAAACCAAAACCTGAGACTCAATTTTGTCATTATCTTTCTGTAATACTCCAAGTGATTATTTATTGACAGATAAAATTGAACACGCTTCCAGCTAGTCCCTAGAAAAAGCAGGAAAATTTTGGTTTCTCTCTAAGACCAAAGCCAATTCCAGTGTCAACAGTGCTAACATAAAAACAAGTAAGTTTCTCTGGGATTTTCTGTGACTTTTTTTCTCTGAAACTCTCATTGTTATTCTGTTCACAGTAAATGAACGCTGAACCACCATAGTAATTTGGCTTTCGATATTTGGTCTACTGCGTGAAAAGCATTAAAACTAACGATTTAACATTGTTAAAATTTATAGAAGATGGGAAAAAGTTTTTAAGGATAGGGTTTAATACGTTTTTGTGGGATAAGATAGGCAAGGACGTGACAGTAATTTATTTTGGAGACAAGGTAAAAAAAATTTTAACGCATGGAGCATTCAAATTTATTTCATTTGAGATATAATTTCATTGAATATAAACAGACCATACATTAATATGATTATGCTATTCCCTGTCGGGGTACACAGAGAAGGGAGAAAGTGCCATACTTTCCTATTGCGACACACATCTTTCGCCTTTTCCACATTCATACACTTTCTTATACAATTCCTACAATTTCTCTGACTACATTTGATTCTTTCAAAATATCATTCACTTGATCCAACCATTTTTTTTTGTTCTTCTTCTAAAACGCCTTCTACTCACATTTGTCTACATGCCCAAACCATCTCATCAGTGAGTGCTCATCTTGATTTAATTTTATACATCAGTCTTAAGTTCACATAAGACTATGTAATTGCTCAATAATAGTATGTTTAAATTTTGAAAGTCGTTTCATGATCTTTAAATAAGTGAAAAATAATTTTATGAGTAGACTGAATAACTGATAACCTTTATTTATTTTGTTTATTTTACATATGACAAGAAATATACATAATTTGCGAAAAACAATCATGTAATTTAATTTGAACACACAATTTTAATGGATCTGAGTTTGTTGCCTTTCATTTATCGTGTCGTGAGTAAACTAGGATTTTGCCTGTATCTCACTGAGAACATATAGCATGAAAAAATAAATCGATACTTCTTTCCGATTTTTTATTATATAAAATCCCGTTGTACATTCTCACCAACCGGACAAACGGTGACTTTTAATTACATATGTATACATCACGCGAATCAAACCCCTCACGCTTCATCACTCCAGACAGACCCAAACGTTCATCCCACAATATACCACACATAATAAAAAAATAAAAAAAAGTACCACACTCAAGAGCTCACACAAACCTTTGCTTCAAGTCATTCCTCTTGCAAACCCAAGTATTCAAACTCTTGAGTGATTTTTGCTTTGTCTATAAATGGTGAAAGGCTGTCCTCTTCGGAACATATAGTAATGTCTCAGTGAAAGATTCAACTAAATTTTAGGTTATATAGAGTATGTATGTTAAAAAAAAATCTTCTTCTTTTTGTATAAATTTTGTACATTTTAACAGTATATACACTTTTATTTTATTTCATTTTACTTGTACTGGAGAACAAAAACATAAAATGAATTATAAAGAATACGGACTCAAGAGAGTGACAATCATACTAGTCTGCAAAGGATTGCCCAAGTTAGTAAATGAGACATCTGCCTGTACTTGACAGAGAAAATTCCATTAAATTTTTTATCAAAAGACTTCCAGGTTTACTATCGCATTTAGAATATTTCTGCAATTCAAACATACGACCTGCTTTTTGCGCGGAAAACTGCTCTTTCTTGGTTATTTAAAATGTTTCCTTTTATGAACGGGAATACTTTTGTGATATCCTCATCTATATATTATACCTAGTATCTATTATTTAGAAACATATTCTACAAATTAAACAGAAAATCCAAGTTTGCCTCAAAATAACATTTATGCCTTAATAATACATTTTTAAGTAATTGAAACTCTGAGTACCAATATTTTTGGATAAAACGTTTGTGTCAGTTTGTCTTATTAATCCGATCTTATAAAATTTGAATCTACATAATATTATTGTTCTTTCTTTGATGATCATCAGCCTTCTTGAACATCAAGGTCCAACATTCTTTGCTTGGGCTGACTAAGTGGTCCAGCACACAAGAGCGCAGATTTCCAAATAAAATACTTAATTGATCTTTGGATCTCTGCTTTGTTAATTTAAACATAATGCGCATCTTAATATGAACCACCAAGCCTCGGGAACAACTTAATATTGCGATAATGAATGAATGAAATGGAACATCAGGTTCCAACGGTTGGGTTTTACCTGTAAAAGAATTGCCATCTGGCTCTGAAGTACCATGGAGACCCAGGAAGTAGCTTAACAAGTTCCGTACAGAAATGTTACGTGATGGCAATGGCCTAACTCTTTGTATCTGTGGTGAGGACCAGTCCATATGCCACTTACTGCAGAGCTTGAGGAAGGACTTGATTCATGGTACGCCCAGTGCTATCAAGGTGGCAACATTTTGGGCAGAGTATAGTGCCTTTTACACGAAAAGAAAAAGAAACTGATGATTAGTGTTCATAAACCGAGAACTTGTCTCCTTTTTAATTTTTCTGATAATATTCACTTATTATTTGCAACCAAAGTGCCTAAAAATCATGTTAACATTTTATAAAATTTAATGTGTGTAACCTTAGTATGCTTGCACTTCCATTGGACGTATATCTGTCAGCGCCAACATCTAATGTTTCTCCAGAGTTATTGAATTTCCACTTGAATGCCCTTGCTGGAGGATCGGCATCCACGTCGCACAGTACAAGCACTTTTTCTCCTCGACCTGCCCCAACAGCTACAGCACCGGCTTTTTTGCATACTGGGGCAACTGTCAAAGAAAAAGAAAAAAAAGTTGAATACTTGAGATTTCACAAAAAAATATCATTACACGGGACTGATTGACTTATATAAATATACATGGACTGTTCATTTGGGGCCAATGAAATTCGCCGTTCAATATCTCTTTTCATTTTCCGTCGTCTGGAAATATACTTTCTAAATAGCAGAATTCGTCAACTTGTTCATTAAAATATCAAATCACTTTTTCTTACATATTTTCACTTAACATCCCACTTGTAAGTGCTTTTTATGTTTTAATAAACAAACTAAGAGATTATTGAAATTTTTCAAGAAATAATTTGAACTCTGTGATAAAAAATAATTTATACAAAAATATCATACAAAAACTAATTTAAAAAAAGATGCAAAAGAAAGATTAAAGTATTACGCGTCAAACCAATAAAAGTTGCTTTTTGTAAAGGTTATCTTTATATTACATTTCGCTGATAAAAAATGTAATATTGTCCCTCTAGACGAGGATAAAATGTTTCTTTTGAATAAAAAAAAATACCAATTTAAGTGACTGAAGTTTTGTGATATAAGAGGCAAAAATAAATTATTTCATAAATAAACCAAAATCGTAAACCTTTTTGAAGGTTGAATAAAAAAACAAATGAAATCTTGAAGAAGTTTTATCTCACCAATTTAATAAAAAAACTAACAAAAACTGAGCAGCGATGTACCGAAAAATGTAAAATAGGTAGAAACACAGATTTTTTTAAGAGCTTTTAAAATTAAAAATTTAACAAGGTTAGGTCGATCTGAAGGTTTTTATTCAGTGTTTTTTTGTTTGTTTTCTTAGGTTTTAGTTTACACTGTTTCTACGATTGTTTTTTTAATTTGAGTTTTTACTCATTGATACTCATTTAATAATCTGAATGAAAATTGTGATTTGAATGGTATGTTTATGTTTAAAAAAATGTGTATGGAATATAATTTCATGACAAAAGTAGTATTTCCACCATACTTTTAAATATTGTCAATTTTATTTTCGTAATACATAAATTTGTATGAGACAAAATAAAATAAGCGTAGGAGTACAAGGCAGGAAAATCAATATACATTTTTTAATATTAAATTATAATCATTACTCCATGTCCCTCTTGGGGTAGGTAGAAAGAATATATCTCCATTTTATTCTATTCTGGCACACATCTGCTCCTTTTGCCAAGTCTATATGACTTATGTTGTCTAGTTGGTAAGACGCCTTTCTTCCAGCCCGCAGGTTGCGCATTCAATTCCCGTTGGTATTATTTTTTTATAAGGGTTCCATTCTGGTTTTTATTATAGATTTTTCAAGTACCATTCTGATTGATTGAAAAGATTGCCATACAGTAATAAAGCCGTTAGATTTTACTGTTTACAAGAAAAGTGTAATACATCTTATATATGCATGAATACTACAACACAAGAAAACATGGAAGGTAAATTAAAAGTGAAAATTAAAATGTCTTATTATTATGCTATTTTGATTGACAGAAATCATAAAGTGGTCGTAATTTTTTTTGTATAACCATAAACACATCGCAAAAAGGAGCATAGTTCAGATGAAATGGGTTCATAAAAGGTTGGCCCTTTTAATAAGCAGCATAAAACTGATTCTAAATCACGTTGTTTTCTTTCGTATAACATAGTACATTTAGCATTCCAATACACCGAGAGAAGAGGAGATTAATTATTCTGTTTTATGATAATTTAATTGAAATTAAAATATCACGCATTCTGCAGGAAAAAAATACAAAAAGAATATCCAAAAGTCAAATAATAGTAAAACAAATCCTATGAAATTGTCGATACAAATAAAGATGATCCTGCGGTAACGTGTTTTATTCGACAAATTCGACAATATCACGGTTAGTCCCTTAATGCTGTCAGGAACGATTTCATCCGACCCTTGTTATGTTTTCCTTTTCCCTTTTTTTTCGTCTTCCACCTTTTTAATTCAATAAATTCCTAAAACATGACACGAAACACAAGGCATCAAGCATTGTTAATTTCACAGCAATTTAGACCAGAAGGTATCAACTCCAATTATAAAGTTTTCTTTCCTCGACTTAATTAACTTAAGTAAGTTTATTTAACTTAAAGCAGTCTTCTTTGTTTCGAGTTGTGTAAGAAAGCGAACAATTTATTCTTTCTAATTAAATTATGAAATAAAAATTGAAGATATGATATGGCTGTTGACCTAAATGTTTTCTTGTTTTTAATGAAATTGTGAATCAAGAAGTTTTAACCTTTTTTCTTAAAAACGTAAGCTCTGAAAATTTTCGTCTTCTTGCATAAGATTCTTGATTTGTTTTTTTTTCTGTATTATTTGTGCGATGCGGTCCGCTAGCCTCCATCTATGTTGGGATCTGTTTGACGGTCAGCTTCCTACGGCGTAGTCATAGAAAATCTGATACGGGTCTCATTAATTCTTTAAACTAGATCCCGCCAATAACTAGTTTTGTTCCTCTCCATATTACGATGCCTTCGGTTTCACATATTTTTTAAATTTATTTATTTGTCTCAATGTTTAAACCAATAATAGTTTCGTCGCAAGAACTTCATTTCTAGTATTGTAAATTATAAGTAGTGCATTCCATTCATACATTTTCAGCTATGGTTTCAAGAGAATGTCCTTGAAAGTTTAACATATATTTTATAGATCCTTATTCTGGATTTTGTTGCCATGTACTTATTTTTCACATACTACATTGTATTTTATTACACTTTCGTTGTTTACAGTTCAACTTGACGGGCTTATTGCCATGTGTTAATCTCTTCCAACCAACCAGAAAGATGTTAAAGAGGCATTAAGTGAAAACCAGACTGGAATCTTAAAAAAATATCTGGGTACACCCTTAAAAATATTTGGGTTCCAGCAGTATTCGAACCCGCAACCTCCGGGCGGGGAGCCAGGTGTCTTACCAACTAGGCCACGTAGATCGTTTTAACAACTAGGCTATTATATTTGAGGCATCCGGATATGGTCGAGACTTCGTTCTCTTGTTCTGTAATTACGTTATGTAAGTTATTACGGCTTTTAATATCAACTCAAAATTGTTCAAAAGGCATTATTTAATCAATTATCTTGTTGTTTATTACAAACTTACATCTGACAGGTTCTTAGGATATTATTGAAATGTTGTTTTTTAATTTGAGATACTCACTTTGTATTTTAATGATGCAACGTAAAATTTATGGATGAATCTTTGTGTTTTAACTTGAAATTGCGTCTTACAAAAATGTCAGATAACGATTTTGCAAATTTGGCCTATGTTAGGTTCGTTGTTTGTTATATTTGACTTTTTGCAAATCTCGCAATCTGTGAATATCTGAAAACCCATAAGAAGTCAGAATAAATAATTATTCTAAGGAATTTTGATATTTCTGTAAGGTTAACATAATGAATTTTGAAAGGACGTGTTTTTAATTCCTCTAAGTCTCTAAATGTAATTGAAAGATTTGGTTAAAAAGGTTTTAAAAATCATAGGCTTTCTAAAAGTCCTAAAGGATCACCGTAAATATACTCGTATTATTAATTCATTACCACTGTATACACATACGTTCCATCACGCACGCAAAAATGCCATAAAATGCCTACATCTATGTCCACGGCCTGGAATTTGATGTTTTTCGTATTATACTTTCTATAATTTAGCTGAAAAAACTATTTTAAACCTTTGATAAAATAACAAAGATTTCGTGATAACGATGGAGAGCGGTTGGATTGACTTATCATGAGAAACCTGGAGGTGTCGGGCTCGATTGCCGATTGATTTTAAATGAGCCATTTTAATATTTGGTAGGTAGGCTGGAAGAAAGTCATATGGAAACATTGTACTGTTTACAACACTGGTGTAATAAAAAACAAGAACAGGTTTGAATTTCAATAAATAATTACAGATTTATCATATTTTAATATCTTAATGTGCGTAAGAAATGAGCGAATGATTTTGCGATAATTTTTTCTAAATGGAAAAATCAAATTTATTTTCTAATGATCAAATGGCTGCGCTTTGTGTAAAAATACTCTTGATCAAAACGTTTAAAAATAAAATCGTTTTACCAGAGGAGTAAGCAGAAAATTGCTCTTTTATGCTAAACGAAAAGAAAAAAATAAATAAATCCAATATATAATATGTTCTGCGCCGTATTTGAAAATATATTTTCTGTAAAGAAAAATACCGTTGTTGAAAAGAAAGCCTTTAAAACAACCAATTTGAGCACATTTATTTAACTAATGACTGCGCCCGTTGTGCAGTGCGGGAAGAATGGCTAATGGCGGGAAGAATGGCCGACGCGCCAGCCAGCGCTAATGACTTCGAATGAATGAATCCTAGCCCTAGCCGCGCTCCGAGCTCTGCCATAGGGCATAGAGAATGGCTCGCACATGCCATCTTGGGGGCATTACGCCAAACAAGGGGATGCGGTTTAATATTATACCATAGTTAGATGTGATTAAAATTATCAGCAAAAAATATTGGATTCGAGATTTAATCTGAATGCTTCTTCGCCTTACTGACTTTTAACGATTATGTTTTATATACGAGTATTACTACATAATTTTATAATAAAGAGATTTGAACACTTTATTTATTTATATGACAAGTAATTATATTTAAACATAGTAAAATTAAAATAAGACAAACGAAAAAAAGTTATTGAATGTGGACACTCAATTTATATGAATTTAGGGTTTTTGCCATTCATTTGTCGTGTTCCCAGTTAACTAGGTTTTTGTCTATATCTTACTGAGGACATATAAACATGAACAAATTGGTAGATATTTTTTTAACGGTTTTTATTAATTATTTTATGCCTCCTTCATAAATTCTCATCACCTTGATAAGGTGTGAGACCTAATTATAAGTATGTACCACGTGACTCAACCCTTACTTTACCTCATTATTACGGAGAAATCAATAGCCCATCTCACAATGTCCTCAATACACCTATCAAAAACCCATTACAATATATTATTATTTTCTTTATATTTTATAGTTATTCATCATCATTAGGCTAGTTGACTTCAGTGTTGACGATAGGCCTGCCTTCTCCTTCTCCACTCGTTTCTATCTTGTTTCCAGTTGCTTCTAGCCCCTTTTATGATGCCATTCGACCATCTTCATAATATTCTTCCCCCATTTCTTTTCCATGGTCTTGGTCACCACCCCAGCACTTTATGGGACCACCGGAGCGGTCCTAATCGAAGTCCACTGGTCGTCCGGAACGCTCCATGTGTTTCAGGTCGAAATTACCGTCTTTGAAACGCAAAAATCATCGACAAACTGTCCTTTAATTCATAACATCTTCATCGTACACTTCGCAAATATCACGAGCAGCTTTATTCTCTCGATTGAACTATTGAATTGGGCTATTGAATTTCGAACAGAAGGAGGTGTCCAAAAATGCTCACTTTCGTCTACTTGACATTCCGTTTTGAAGGTATGTAATCAAATAAAATAATATATGTAACGTAAAAGCAAACACAATATCTTATAGAGCAGAAAAATTTCTTTCAAATGACGTATAACCTTTACCATTTGTGCTCATTTTTAATTTCGAAAAAAAAAAACGTACAGAACTTATGTTAACACCTAATAATATACAGAATTTTGGAAAATTTGAGATTAAGAATGACAACGTTTTTGGCTTAGAAGATAAGACACCTGTCTTTTAATTAGGAGGCTGTGGATTTGATAGCCGTTAGTACTCAGATATTTAATAAAACGTTATACAGTCAAACCTTGGGTCACGAACGCCTCTAGTCACGAACAAATTGGCTTACGAACACAATTTCCGAACAAATTTTGACTCGACCTGCGTACAATGTCTCAGCTCACGAATTAGTTACAACGGCGTATTACGCATTAGTTGCTCTCAGGTGCGCGCGTTGTGAACATTGTTTATCGTTGCGTTCGTTGTTCTTGATACATTTTTTTTTGCTTTTTATATATAGTATATAATTTACAGTATATATAATATATAAAATATATTTTGCATTAAATTAACCCTCATAATGGCTCCCGAGAAAATGAATTTCAGTTTACGAACATTTCGGCTCGCGAATGGAATCAAAGAACGAATTAAGTTCGTAACCCGAGGTACCACTGTAGTCAGGTTTTCATTTCAGACTAGATTAACATATTTTTAGTTAGTTGGTAGAAATTACCACATGAAAATAAACTCGCTAATTTGCTTTTTATGAAATAATGAATGCTCACTACCTGTGACGAGTATAATTAAAGGAACAAACAAGTTTATGTCGTTGATGGCGACAGAGATGACCCTATACACCTATTTGTGATAGGCATATCCTGTTACATATAGGGTAAAGAGCATCGGTATATGCAGCTCATCTTCGTCTTCTTTCTTTATTGGGTCCCTAATGACTAGTCACCGTTCTACGCCATTTGGCTCGATCTGATGATGTTTGCTCCTAGTTGTCTCGAGCATTTATGTTTTTAAGCGTATGATCCAGTACGTCATTATACTCGTATCTCTCGCGCTGCTCTTTGTGCTTTCTTCTGACCATAGTTAGTTCACAAAAGACAATAATTCTTGAGTCAATGCAAGAGTCTTGAGTCAATGCAAAATACATGCCCAGATCAAATCAGATGAGACATATATAGTATTCTCTGCATACAGGGAAAGTAAGATATTAAAAAATAAAAAGAAAACATTATTTAAACGAAAAACTTTATTCACCCAATTTATACCGTCCTGTGCCACAACAGTTAATGTAGATAGTTTATTAAATATCAAAATAAATGTCTTTCCGTGGACTCACATGAGTCTAAAGATGCATTTAAAATATTTAAGTATTAATCAATATCAAACGATCTTAATCAAAATTGTTCATTAGTCAAGTTATGTTATATGAATTGGTAGCACATATTTGTAACACGATATCAACTTTTAAACGAATTCTTTAAAATACAAAGACGACGGAATGAAATCTAAATTAACTAAAATCACACAGCAGTGAATAAACACCGAAACAAACGCGATTTCACTAATTAACTGATCACGTGAATTTTCTTGTCTACAACAAATCGTTCTTAAATAGAAGCGTTCTTAAATGAAAGCAAGTAAATAAATATGTCAATGACCTTTATTCATTTTATTCGTATAGTATTCTTCAGTATTTGTTGGCGGCTATAGTCGGTTACGGTTAGCGTTCAGGCTAAACAACAGGACACCCCAGGTTCGGTTTCTGGCGGATTTACTTCCGAACTGGACTGTTAACACTGTTTAAAACTTTAATTTTTCAGTAGCTTATATGTTGCTTTTCATAAAGTCTTATAGCGCTATCACACAAAAATAGTGCAATGTAAAAAAAACTAAGGCCAATGAAAGGTTCAGTAGATTAAAACTGTTGATTGTTTTGCAACTTTGACGTCTGAGCCATCGGAAAATTGGTTTAGATCTATCAAAATTATGTGCTTGCTGAAGTGCAATAGTTTGCACACAAGAAATTAATACACGGACAGGCGACGTCCATCCACTAGATGGCTGACAATCATATTCGATCACGAGGGTTTGCCTATAGTACCCTACTCTTCAATTAATCTGAATTGATGATGTGGACATGTTGAAGAGCATAGCCGGGAGATAATATTTCCTCCAATAGTTGAGCCTTCGTGTTTAGATCCGCTGGAATAGGGAATTATCTCTCAATTCACCATTGTATGCGTTGGAAATATAACCACACGTGGAGATGCAACAACACTCGCACATATCTAGTGTGAGCGAGTATTGTTATCAGACGAACTCCATATCCAGACTGGAATACTTTTTTTAATATTTTTTTCCACCTGGAATCGAACCTGAATCCCACGGGTAAGAATATCAGTTTCTTACCAAATATGAACAGATTTCGACAAAAAGTTAAAAGTAAATGATATATTTTGATTGAATAATAATGAAAAATGAAATTTATTCCTTCTGGTGTGCAGAATAGCGCAATGGAGAACACGTCATAATAATCTATATAAATAAAAATATAAATGTTCGTAAATTAAAAATCTCTAATCTCCGAAAGTTTTCTACCGATCGCTTTGAAATTTTGACAAAATTTGGCATTCGTGTACAAAAATGTTTATAAACGAGTATTTTTATTTATATACCTGTGTATACAAAAAAGTTTATAAATCAGAAAAAATTACGTTTGTGCCTCCTGCAGCAACAAACTAAACTTGACAGTTATGTCACATTGCATTTTCGACGTTTCGGATTCAATATTAAATAATGAAATCTATATAAATAATATATTAAATGATTTAATGTTTAATAATAAATAATAAATTTTATAAATAAGAAAGTTTAAATTTTCAAATACGTTTATGGAAAAGTCACAACATAATTTTTTTTGTATAGCGCCATCGGCGCTAATTTATGCGCCATTTTCATTTCGTAATATGCGTTGTTGACATCTACCTCTAAGAATATCTTTTTCACTTAGTTTTTTTAACTTATTTTTTTATTTTTCTGTTCAATTAGCGGTAAAATTTAATTGTGTTGATTGATTTTCGTTTGAACTCAAATCATATCGTGAATTGATCTCTTGGAGTGACGCGATCATTTGCTTCAGAGAGACAACGTGATGTTGGTATGTACATTTTTGACAAACGTCATATTTATTTTAAACGAACTGCCAAATTTTTGCTAATTTGTAACAAGATGTATTAATTTGTCATTATTGTTAGTTTTTTGTAATGTATTTACCTAAATAACTTGCTATTTATTAGAATCGATATTTATTGTTCATTAATGACGCGTGCAACATGTCACATCCAAATTAAATTCGTGCGTAGTTTGAAATGTTTGCAATGTCTTTCCTTAACATTTAATTAATTCCAATAATCTCTCTCTTTGCTTAACATTTAATTAGTTCCAATTATTTCTGTATTTCTTTAACAATATTCCTATTGGACAAATATTTGACAAATGCGTGTCCAGCTGCAAAACGATCGATCAGCTGCGATATTCTCCCATTAATTGCTGGAAATTGGGAACGGAAAGGTGCAGGTTGATATGACGTCAGGACGAATTTCATTGTCTCATAACTTAATGTTTCACAATTTCACTCATTTTTAAAGTTTCACAATTTTATATGTTTTTGCTATAACTTTCTTTCTTCTTTTTCAATGCAATCGATCTGCTTTAGTTCATCAAAATGTCGAGAAAGCAGTAGAACGACGTGTAGCCAGACTTGAGGATGCACGGTTGCGAGCACGGCGATTGCGTTATGCAGCTTCTGCAAGTGACAGTTCTTTAGTGACGTCAAAAGAAGAATTGGTTGAAAATGTATTTCCCAATATTCAAATCAATTATAAGAATCACGATTGGCTGAGTGAACGAGCTATTCTTGCTGCCAAGAACAAAGACATCTACGAACTTTACAATATTATTCAGTTCCTTTTTTAATGTTTCGCAATTTTATATGTTTTTGTTCTAACTTTCTTTCTCCTTTTTCTGTGCAATATATCTGCTTTAGTTCATCAAAATGCCGAGGAAGCAGCAGAGTGACGTGCAGCCAGACTTGAGGATGCACGGTTGCGAGCACGGCAATCGCGTTCTGCAGCTTTAGATCTGATTCGTTCTCAACAGAATGAACGCGACAGGCGATCGATCAGCTGAGATATTCTCACATCAATTGCTGGAAATGGGGAACGGAAATGTGCCGGTTGATATGATGTCAGGACGAATTTAATTGCCTCATATATGTTTTTGTTATAACTTTCTTTTTTCTTTTTCAGTGCAATCGATCTGCTTTAGTTCATCAAAATGCCGAGGAAGCAGCAGAGCGACGCGCAGCCAGACTTGATGATGCACGATTGCGAGCACGGCGAACGCGTTCTGCAGCTTCAGATCTGCTTTATTCTCAACAGAATGAACGCGACAGGCTGAGAGTGGCTGAAAGACGTCAAAAATATTGTATACCCCAATCATTGTGAAATTAAACATATTAGAAACGTGTGCTTTCTCTTTTCTTTCTTTTCCATTTAACCAGACTGAGCCACAGCAACGCGTGGCCGGGTACAGCTAATATGTAATAAATACAATTAGTATAATAACTCGAAACATATGAAAAAAAACAGTGAAACAGTTTTTTTTAATAAAATCTTTCTAATTTTATTGAATGAAAAATGTTATAAAAGAAACTTTTTGTGTCCAAAATACAAAAATTCAAGGCATTCAATGAACATGTGTCATCGAACGCGAGTATGTTTGAAGCAATGGCATTGCATAATACACGTGAAAAGCTTGTACATTTCTTTCGAGAAAATCTCTTCCCACAATGTGGTTTATCCCAGAAAAGAGCTTATCAAGCAAGAAAAAGGTTGGGGTTTCATGCATATTAAGCAACGTATAAAGAAAATTGTGGTTGCATTCTCGTTTGAGAGATCCTATTTTTCTATTCAGATATTTTCAGGTAAATGTCACTGCTAACAGGATATTTTGTCATGATACGTGATTCTTTAGAATTGTGAAAAATACGTTTAAATGAAAAAGGTAAGGTGTCAGGCGTTTTTGATAACCGTATTGAGAAATATCTTTTAATTATTAAGATATGTTCATCGTTTTTTTAACGCAAATTCAATCAAAATTTTATTTTAAACATCTCAAGATTATAGAAGGATGTTGAAAAACGATGGTTTACAAAAGTTAATATCATAATTTGTTATTATTAGGTACTTGAATGTACAAAGCACAACTTACAGCTGTTACCAATATGATAATCTCTTGCAAACAGCTAGGAAAGAAAAATATTGTATTTATTTTTATTTATTTGACACTTGCATAAATATACAATCGGCTGGTTCTTATCAGCCAACCAGACAGGTCTATTCAAATGTCTTTCAACCAATCAGGCAGAGATTGTTACACTTGTAGTGGTAATTAATGGTCGAAAGTTTACAAAGTGTTCAGGTAACACACAAGAGAAAAATGCGTTAAAAAGACAAACGTTTACAAATTGAAAGTAGAGAAAAAGGATAAAACTTATATATAAAAATAGAGAATAAACAAATGAAAAGAAATTAAAATTATAATTTTTTAATACCACCAATGACTTTAATAATTTGTCTATAAGTTGCATAGAAAAAAATGTTTAAAAAAGCCAACAATGATTGTCAACAACCATTCTGCATTTCAATTGACTATATACGGACTGGTGGCAACACTACGGGACAGAGCACTACTACTAGTTTGTTGACTTCTGCATTACAATTGACTGTTGACAGACTTGTGATAGCACTGCGGGGCAGAAAGTTCCTACTAGTTCCTTTTCCAGACACTACCAGTTATTTCTAATTGCCTTCATCTCTTTTGGAAAAAATTCCGAAGAATGATAGTATTCTGTTTCGGCATGTCGTTGCCAATTTATTGAACTGAAGATCCTGGAAGATGGACACATTCGTGTTTCTTGCAGTCAGTGAGATGTGAAACATTTCGCGCTAACACCATTTCTCGAAAACATCCAGCATATAGTACAATATTTGTTCCGTTTTCCTCAGCGTTCATATTTCCACTTCATAAAGTATTGGAGAAAACCAGTATGCTGACCAAATAAACATATGGTACATTAGATACAAATATGGCACAAAATAATTTTGATATAAACAGCGAACAATCATACAAATATTAAGAATAATATATTTTGTGAATTAGTGCTACTTTCTACTGAAAAATGTACTTGTTACTCATTGTAAAAAATGTATGTCATTATAAAAAATATTGTAATAAACTCACATTTTACACGAAGGTGAAACTCGTTGCTGACGGTTTCTCCTTCAGGGTTGGTGGCAGAGCAGGAGTATCTGCCCGCACTGTGCCGCGCTACCCGTTGCAGAACTAGACTCTGGTTGCTGCGTACCACACGCGCTGATACGTTGTGGTTCAGGAGGATGCCCTGTGAGAGATACAAAGTCATTTGTTAAATTAAGTTGATGTCGGGGCAGGAATATCTATCTGCCTGTATTGTGACGCACCACCCGCTGTAGAAACAGAATATATTTGCTGTGTACCACACGTGTTGACACGTTATAGTTTAGAAGGATGCCCAGTGACAGAGATATTAAATCAGCTGTTAAATTTAGTTGATGCCACAGTAGGAATATCACTGTACTGTGCCACCGATTTCAGAGCTAGATTCAGGTTTCTGTGCACCACGCATGCTGACACGTTATAGTTCAGAAGGACGGCCTGTGTCAGAGATATCAATTCTATTGTTAAATTTAGTTGATGCCAGAGCAGGAATATCTAATAGTTAATTCAGTAAGCATTCTTGGAAAACAGCTGCTTGACGATGAATAAGTCCAAATGTCAATATCCGTAGTTCTCTTTATTATTTTAAATTTTTTTAAGACAAACAGAAAAATAAATAAGCCATTAATATATTCATTAATTTCTTAAAAATCCATTAAAAATATCCGTCTTGATAAAAAAATGTTTTGATCGAAGGCATAAATCTTTTTGTACATTTTTCCTTTCCATGTATCATAATAAATTATAAGATAATATTTTCTGACTAAGTGTGGTTATATCTTATTCAAAACACTTGAAAAATGTTTGAAGTTTTGGCATTTGGAAATTCCTATTCAATTTTATGGTGCAAATAATTTATCTGAAAACTCTAATTTGTAATTTAAGTTATATGTACATACAAGTGTAAATCTTAGAAAAAGTTTCAAGGACTAGAAATCAGTTAATGAGTTTAAGATAAAAAAATGAATAAAATAAAAATATAAAATATTTAGAACAGACAAGAATGGTTCCGTCAATGGGGTACGGTTTTATGAATAGTTATTCTCTAAGATTCTCTAAGGTCATGCAAGTTATCGTTGTCCAGCAGTTACTTATTTTCTTGAAGAACTCTTTGGGTAACAGGTGTAAGAAAAATACCTTTTTTTGAGACAATGGTGTGTTTTGATGAGGAACATGACATCGTTCAAAATAAATATTATTAGGATACTAGGATGAGTATGTGTTTTGTTTTGAGCCTTTTGCTGAAACATTGACGATGGAATCAAAAGTAAACTTGCAGCAAATTTTCTCAGTCAGAGATAGTTGAATTTTACTCCACCTTTGAAAAAAATTATTTCCTCTTCTTCCTTTTGACGGAGGTTCTTATTATTACTTTCTTTTTGTATAAATTAAGATTAAAATTATATCATATAATTTTTAGTATTGTACAATTCCACCAAATGGGTGACTTGGTGTCTTCTCGAGAAATGTAATACTGTGTAAACTTTACCCAATCAGTTAAATAAAGCTATATTAGTTAATTAATTGGACACTTTATTTGAATTTTTTTACGAATATATAAAAAAAAATACAACAATAAGAAGTTATAGAATATATATATTCATATCATCACGTCACGTCATGCTCTTTATTGGGATAGGTTGAAAGAACAGATCTATATCCACAGTCATACCACATTCATACATATCGTCATACAAAATCTTCGTTTATTAACATTTCTCACATTGTCTTCTTAAAATCTGGTTCACTCGATCCAGCCAAGTTTTCGACATCTTACACTTCTGAGTTGTATACTGAATTCATTATTATTTCATAATTGAATGTTTCCAAATGTTCAAACCATGTTAAAGTTTTTTTCATCATTTTACTCAAAACATTCATGTTGGTACATTTATTTACCTAACATATATCTTAATTAAGCCTTCTTCACAAGTATTTCTAAGTGCACGTATCTCCACAGTAACTTTTTTTTTGTCAAATTCACGCTTAACTTTTCTACGCCAAGGCGGGCATCACACATTATTATTTATTTTCATTTTTGCTATTTTTATACAGCGAGATTGTTGTATGTTACGTTAAGTGTTCCGTTTGATTTGTTCCCTCAGTATCTCTTTCATATCCATTTCAACTTACCTATCACACACACTGACTAGATAGACGAACTAATATAATGCACATTAACAAAATAAGATGCAGTTAGTACATATGTCAAAGTTGTAGATAATGATTGCAAATCACACAAACGCGTCTATTGTTCTCAAAACTGTTTTATCAGTATACTCTTTGGTCACGCAAGATAGTCAAAATTTGAATGTTCACAATGCAGCAATCACCACCGAGCAAATCCCTCCTTAGGGTCAATCCAGATTACAATGGTTGATTGTTAAACGTCACTTAATTACATAAACCGTTAATCACATTGACAAACAACAGAGGAATTAGAGAATGTTCTAAATTACCTGTAAATTAGACAATGCCATCAAGGTCTAAAGCAAAGGAGGATTTTCAAAACAATTCAGTCAATGGGTGAATGCTCTAAGGGTTACTTAAATCTTTTCCATTTTGAATTTTCATATAACAACATTTTATTTCGTATGTAGTCACTTGTCAAAAATGGGTCAAAGCTCAAAGGATTACTAAGATCCTTTCCATTGAGAATTTTAATAGAACATTACATATCATATGTAGTCACTTGTCGAAAATGGATCAGAGCTCAAAGGGTTAGTAAAATCCGTTCTATTTAGAATTTTAATGGAACAATATTTTATTTCACTTGTCAAAAATGAGTCAAATCTCAAAGAATTACTTCAATCCTTCCCATTTCGAATTCCAATAGAAAAACATATAATATTTTATGTAGTTATTATACATTTGAAAAATAAGTTTGCTATTCCAATATTTAAAATACACATATAATATTTTGTAATATCATATTTTAGTATTTATATAATTCTTACGACTTCTAATATCTTACGATAAAGGATGATTCGTACTTAATACGAAAACGTAAAAATAAAGTAAATGAGATAAACGTGCTGCTTAAAATATAGAAATAAAAAAAGCCTTTATTCGCATTTGATGACCTTCATAACCTAGTTGATTAGATACTTGATTTCCATCCTAGAGTTCAAAGAAAAAAATAGGACTAGTCTAGTAGTAAAGTTCGTTTGGTGATAATATTTACCCGCGCTAAACGTATGCGAGTGCTGTTGACTCTTCACTAACGGGTTTATAATGTTCCAAAAATGTTTGATGAGAAACCACGAGCTACGTGCCTATTTCAGTGGTTGTAAACATCGTAGAGTAAATTATATGTTCAAAGCACCAATTCAAATACTCGTATATTGAAAGGTTGCTGTACGAATTAATGAGTAAATCGTAATACTTACCGAGCGAAAATAATTCAAAGAAAAATTTAGTTAAATTTATTATTGTGGTCTAGTTCGTAATATCATGCCTAGTAGGTAATACGAATGCATTTCAACCCCAGAGTTACGGGTTCAATTCCCATTGGAACCCAATTTATTTCAAAAATGATTTCCGTCTGGTTTTCATTTCAAGGCTCTTTAACAGTTTTCTGGTTGGCTGGAAGAGACTCACGTGCCAATAAACCCCGCATGTTGCTCTGTATACAACGAAAGTGTAATGGAATCATTTCTATATAAAATATTTGCCTCACGTATATTTAATTTAATAATGTAAGAATCAGAATGCAATATTAATTAAATCAACAACAAAGTTCTTTTTATGCAAGTGCATTGGCCGAAATAATTTAATTACTTCCTCTCCAAGAGTTATTATTGACTAATAATGTTTATAATACGTTAGTTAACAGTACAAAGACTTTTCAAATAAGTATCGAGAATTGATATAAAACTGTTTTGATTTGGCACATCCCCTTTTTAACTGTTTAAATATAAATAAAACATTTTGCATTTATTTCCAGTCATTCCGTATATTGACTGATGTACACATATTATTCAAAATAAGTAAATATTGAAATTAAAGAATAGGACAAATAACAAATTGTGATTTTTTGGAGAAAACCTTTGTTATGGGGCTTGTCAATTGATCCTTTCATATTGTGTAAATCATTATTATTTGATTAAATAAAAAATAAAATTAAAGTGTATGACTAAAACTCGTTACCTTCCCGATACTGTCCATGACGATATACTCTTGAAACAACTGCCAACTAACAAGGCTTTTTCCCTCGTTGGCGTGTTTTCAACAGCGACTGAAGAATAATTAAATTTCCCTTCAGTGACATAACGTGTATCCTGGTTCCCCTATTATCTTATTTTCCAATACCCTCTCCGGTCTATTTGCTGTATATAAAATTAATATATCTTGAATCATAAAAATTGTTTCACTTTGTGGTGATTAATTTTTAATAAAATAAGCAAAACATTTATTTGTTCTTAGGTTTTCACCACTGTTTTCATAGACATCCCTTTCACTCGTCAGGTAAAAATTAACTAAATTACATGTCAAAAATATGTTTTATAGAGGCAGTAGGCTACGGAGAAGAGGAGGGTTGGGGCTAATAAAGGAAGGTGAGTAGATAGGCATCAAAAGGATGGCTTTTAAACGGGAAACATACTTGATGGATAACTCTTATTAAAATTAACATGGTTATTCATATGTCCGTATAATGAACCAGACTGTTATATAACCATTAAGTTAAAAAAAATGCTGATTAAGTAATTAACTTGCCCAATCCGGAGCTAATAAATTAAAATAAAATGACTATCCATATTTTTATACAGGCAAGACAAAAAGAAACTTAAAAAAAATTGTGGAACATTTGACAAGTTTAAATAACAAAAAAAAATTACGTAGTTCGCTAACCACTTAATCGAAAAAAAAAACATTCATTCGATATCGATCGTGGTTTGCGGATCAGCAAATTAGCCGAAGAGGGGGGGGGGTTTGGAGCTATTATAAATAACCAAGTTAATGTTAATGTAACAGCCTTTACTTAATATCCTTTGGAAGCCTAACCACTTATCTTCCCTTATTAGCTATAACCCCCCTCTCCTTTACCTACGGCCATCAGAAAATATATTCTAGACATGTAATTTAAATCATATTCACCTGACGAGGAAAACGGAGGTCTTTGAAACCGGTCGTAAGCTTAAAAATAAAACATTGGCAATTGCTAAAGAAAAATAAGTGTGTTATTTCTTTCATTAAAATTTATATGTTTGTTAAAGTTATATCATCAAATTATTGTCTTTTTTTTTTTTAATATTTTAATTTTTACTTGAATAATTTTATTTTCATTGCATAAAACACTTAATAATCACTTAATTATTATTTTTTCATTTTGTAAGTTCAAAATCCAACACAAAAACCAAATTTTCAATGGATTTTTCTGGTCGGTTGGAAGAGATTGATTGACCTTTGGCAATAACCCAACCAAACTGTTCATTGTACACTGATGTAAATAAATAAGACTTATACAACTGACTTAAAACGAATTCTTTTAAGGCAGTCGAATACTCCAAATGCCATAATTGAGGCAGTGAGATTCATTAGGTATTCCTTTTTATGTATTGAAATTCTAGTACAACATTTTATAACATTTATACAAGGACGGATAAATCAGCATTGCACCTACATAAGAAGAACGCTGTTAAATAATAAAAAATACAGTATTCAATTATGGTGCTATCTTTTACAGGGATAATTGAAGACTTAAATAGCTGAACAATTCATTTATATACATAATGTGAAATTATTTTGAATCAAAGTTTTGGTATCAACCTTTTTAGTTTTTTAATATAGTTCGTTGTACAGGGTCTTTCAATAGGGACGCTCCAAATTTGTTAGGTTATAGCGGCCATGTTGTTAAAGCAACATCTATCAAATTTGTTGTGAATTGTTCAGTAGTGTATAACAAATCACCATAGAAGGTAATAGCGTTGAACAACGTGTGAAAATTATCAAATTTTATTTTCAAAATCAGTGCAGTTAGAGAAACGTTCCGCGCATTATTTGATTTTTATCCTCGCCACAACCGTCCTGCCGAGTCGACTATTCGACGTTTGGTGAAATAAATATAACTTATATAGATGTATAAAAAAACAGATGCGTGATACTCTCACGTGGTAGAAGTGAAACTTCTTAGCTCTTAGGAAAAGTTGATTTTATGCATTGCTTTTTTTCCATTTGTTAACGATTTTTTTAGGATTAGGAAATGGTTCTGTGGAATTTAATTCAAGAAAGTCTCTTTTAATTTAATAAAAAAATATTTTATTTTTTATTTTTAATAATAAACAATAATAATATAAAACACTTAATAAAATTAAATTTATAATTTTTAATATTAAATATATTAATATTTTTATATTTATATTAAATTTATTATTTTTAAATAATTATTTAATTATTTATAGCTTTACTATTTTAATTATATTATTAATAATATATTATTAAAACTATTATTTTATTATATAATTTTTTTTTGTATAGCGCCATCTGCGGTAATTTATCCGCCATTTTCATTTCGTAATGTGCGTTGTTGACATATCTACCTCTAAGAATATCTTTTTCACTTAGTATTTTTAACTTATTTTTTTATTTTTCTGTTCAATTAGCGGTAAAATTTAATTGTATTGATTGATTTTCGTTTGAATTCAAATCATATCGTGAATTTATCTCTTGGAATGACGCGATCATTTGCTTCACAGAGACAACGTGATGCTGGTATGTACATTTTTAACAAACGTCATATTTATTTTAAATGAACTGACAAATTTTTGCTAATTTGTAACAAGATGTATTAATGTGTCATTATTGTTTGTTTTTTGTAATGTATTTACCTAAATAACTTGCTATTTATTAGAATCGATATTTATTGTTCATTAATGACGCGATCAAACATGTCACATCCAAATTAAATTCGTGCGTAGTTTGCAATGTTTGCAATGTCTTTCCTTAACATTTAATTAATTCCAATAACCTCTCTCTTTGCTTAACATTTAATTCGTTCCAATTATCTCCGCATTTCCTTAACAATACTCCTATTGGACAAATATTTCACAAATGCGTGTCCAGCTGCAAAACGATTGATCAGCTGAGATATTCTCACATCAATTGCTGGAAATTGGGAACGGAAATTTCATTGTCTCATTACTTAATGTTTCACTCATATTTTTAAAGGTTTACAATTTTATATGTTTTTGCTATAACTTTCTTTCTTCTTTTTCAGTGCAATCTATCTGCTTTAGTTCATCAAAATGTCGAGGAAGCAGCAGAACAACGTGTAGCCAGACTTGAGGATGCACGGTTGTGAGCACGGTGATCGCGTTCTGCAGTTTCAGAACTGGTTCGTTCTTAACAGAATGTACGCGACAGGCTGATAGTGACTGAAATAGGTCATTAGGAATATCAAAAGTATCTTTTTTATATAGAATTTAATTTTATCTCTATGTTTATATTTCAAAATCTATCAAATCGTATGTAGAAATGGAGATTTTTTTAATTAGTTTGATATTCATCCGTTTTAATCAAACCAAGCTTCGCTCTGAAGAATATGTTCATTTGCGAGATGCAGTTGTAAATGACGGTAATACAACTAACGTTGGAAGACTAACGATTTGGCCATCTTCATATACAGGCAGTCTACGTCATATGCATGAATACGCTCAATATGCAATTGCGTATGTTCATTACTACGGGTGTCCAGACCTATTCACTACATTCACATGCAATCCAGCTTGGGACGATATACAACAGCTCATGGTAAAACATGAAGTGTTTGGGTCTGTGCGCTGCTGGATATACTCAGTGGAATGGCAAAAGAGAGGATGGCCTCATGCAAATATATAGTACTAATCTGGATCTATAACAAAATCACCTCAAACGAAATCGACAATGTAATGTGCGCTGAAATACCCGATGACGACGTCGATAAGGATTTGCATGAAGTTGTGATGAAAAATATGATACATGGACCTTGTGGTACACTGAATCCAAATTCACCATGCATGATCTAAACGATATCCTCGAGCATTAGTATCCAACACAGTTACAGGAAACGATGGATATCCTTTATACAGAAGAAGATCAACAGAAGATGGCGGGAAATTAGCAACCATACAAATGTGAAACGGTGACATCGAAGTAGACAACCATTGGGTTGTTGCATATTCGCCTTTGCTATTCAAAAACATACAAAGCGCACATAAAGGTGGAATACTGTAACCCCTTTGAATCGATCAAATACATTTGTAAGTACGTGAATAAAGGCAGCTACATGGCAGTTTTTTGCGTGCAAGCAGAATGCGGGATGGGAATGCGGTTACATATCGATGAAATCGCACAGTATCAGGCTGGAAGATACATAAGCAGCAATGAAGCTGTATAGCGAATTCTTTCATTTCCCATACATGAACGAAGTCCAGCTGTTGTTCACTTAGCAGTACATCTAGAAAATGGACAACGCGTTTATTTCACAGCTGCAAATGTGCAACAAATAGCCCTGAATCCACCGGCTACAACGTTAACTGCTTTCTTCACGTTATGTAAAAATGACGCGTTTGCGAAAACACTACTTTATCACTGATTGTGACGTCAAAAGAAGAATTGGTGGAAAAAGTATTTCCCTATATTCAAATCAATTATAAGAATCACGATTGGCATAGTGAACGAGCTATTGCTGCCGCCAACAACAAAGACGTCTACGAACTTAACAATATTATTCAGTTCCTTTTTTAATGTTTCTCAATTTTATATTTTTTTGTTATAACTTTCTTTCTTCTTTTTCAGTGCAATCGATCTTTCATTTGAATTCAAATCATATCGTGAATTGACCTCTTGGAGTGATACGATCATTTGCGAGCACGGCGATAAACGCGACAAACTGAGAGTGGCTGAAAGACATCAAAAATATTGTTTACCCACAAGCATTATGAAATTAAACATATTAAAAACGTATGCTTTTTCTTTTCTTTCTTTTCCATTTAACCAGAGTGAGCCACAGCAACGCGTGGCCGGGTACAGCTAGTAAAAAATAAATGTGTGGATATCTCACACACAACTTGTTTTATTTACACTTAAAAATTGAGCGTCCTTATTGAAAGATCCTGTAGTATGTGTTTTAAACTCTTAGATAGAAGTCAATTTTATCCATATCTCTTTTGGACTACATGTTATAATCCCACCCAAACCAATTTTTTCATTTCATCCATCCGTCTTTCTAGTGGTCCTAGTTTAGGTCTGTTTGTAGTGTGAGATCTTCAGCGCACACGGTGTATACTTCAACATTCTTCCGCTTTATTTACAATAAGGACAGTTTATCGTTACATTTAAATACGTTTATTGGGAGTAAATTTTTTCACTGCGTATACAAAATGATGCATTATTAATATATAATTTCTATCCCATGTTTCTTTACATTATATTTAAATGTTTTGAAAAAAAAATAATAGAACGGTTTTGCGGTTGGATATTAAGCGCTTTCCAAGTCAAATAAACGTTATAATTTCCAAGAAAACAAGAAAAATGAAATTCCATTACAAAATATTATTTACATTCGCGCGACGCGTACGTAGCAAACGGCGAGTTTGTCAGTTATTAATACAAAGGGTAAAGGGTTGAATATAAGGAACCAGTGACAAAATGTTTGTTGACTTTCCACGCGTAGCAAGAGACAGTGGAGAAGCAAAGGATGTACTCCAAGTTCGCGACAGGACCTCTGCCAGGATCAATGTCGCTCTTGGATTGTTTGCATGATTTGATGTATTATTTTGTCTATATACTCGTATGTTGGTTGATTAAAATATGATGAAAACTTTGAGTTCATAGTGACTTACTGTAAACAAACTTTAAATTTATCTGGTATTATGTAAGCGATACACTTGAAAGAAATTTTAATACTTCAATCATATTATCAAAGTAGGTCAATTCTAGTAAAAAAATCATATTTTACAGAAAGTTTCATATTCTTAGTTTTATGATCACTAAATAATTTTACAAATCTGAGAGTATATGAGAGTGAATGAATGATTGAGCGGCTGAGACAATTTTTCAACATATATTTGGAATGTGACTACACACTGAAAGACTGGAGGAATATAATGATTGTTTCGTTATGTAAAGATGCACGAGTAAAGTGTGGAAGTTACCGTTTTTACTGAGTGTAGTGAGTAAATTGTACCAAAAAATTCTGATAGAAGATGTGAGAAGAACAAGTGAAAAGAAAGTGTTGGATGCTCAAGGTAAATACTCGTATATACCCTTTTAAATGGAGGAAGATACGTAGATCATGTTTTATCTTTGCAAATGTTCGTGAAAAAATGTTTGGCAAAAAATAAAAAGGTGTTTTGTGCATTTATGGCCTTGAAAAAACATACGTACGCATGATGAGAGGAAAGCTTTGGAAAATATTTAATACATATGGTGTTGAATATGAGTTAATACGTGCGTCATAAATATGAGTTATGAGTTAATACGTGCGTTAATATGAGTTAATACGTGCGTCTAAAATAGAGCTGAATATGAGTTAATACGTGCGTCTAAAATAGAGCATATATTTGTGTCCAGTGATTTAACTTAAAAGTAAAATAATTCAGAAGGGGATAAAAAAGGACGTGTTATCTCACCCTGGTTGTTTTAAATTTACAAAGCGAAGGAATGACAGAGGCCAATGGGGGGCATTCAAATGTTGAATAGGAATGTGTGTTGATTGCTATTTGTTGATGAGATGGTCGAGTTGGCGGATAAGGAAAATGAATTACAGAGTTTGTGACTAGTAAATTGTATGACAGATGCTAAGAAATATCTAAGATAAAATGTTGGGAAATGTAAAGTTATAGAGATAAAAACGTGTGAAAGGAAAAGTAAATGTGATGCATAGGTGAGCAATGTAAGAATAGAGAAAGTTGAACATTTTTGTTATTTTGGTAGTATTTTCTCACGCGATAGAGTTACGAAGGATATCGAGTGACGTGAAGCGATAAGATTTAAATTACTCGTATGGTAAATGGGACACTAAAACATAGTATATATGCTCGAACCAAATACTTTTAAAATCTGCTAAGATGATGATGATGTCCACAACGGTATTTTAGTACCATTTTGTATGTCTGGAAGTTAAATGTGGG
This sequence comes from Odontocerum albicorne, assembly GCA_949825065.1. Taxonomy (NCBI): domain Eukaryota; kingdom Metazoa; phylum Arthropoda; class Insecta; order Trichoptera; family Odontoceridae; genus Odontocerum; species Odontocerum albicorne. The sequence goes on along the minus strand of OX463841.1, from coordinate 28,317,970 downwards.
CATGAAAAAAGACCGAAAGAAACCAAACAAATGTTGTAATAATACATAGGATGTATGACAGAATTAAAATAAAGTGATTGGGGATGAATGTGAACTAAAGGCTGATGTGTAGATTAGGAGGAAGAAGAGCACTCTGAGGTGGTTTGAGCATGTAGAACAAATGAATGAAGAAAGACTAATAAAACACATATACAGTGCCAATGCGAGTAGAAAGCGTGGTTAGACGAAGACCAGTGAAATACGGTTGGATCAAGTGAATAATATTCTGAAAAAAGGAAATTTTAGAAATCAGAGAAATCGTAGTAACTGTGTGAGGATGTGTATGGTTGTGGAAGAGGCGAAACATGTGTGTCGAGATAAGAAAGTTTGGCGCACTGTACTATTTGCCTACATCAACAGGAAAATGGCGTGATTATGTTTGTATGTGTCTTAAGAAGTGCAAAATTGGTTAATTTAAACGCCAGTTTTATAGAATCATTATTAGGAATAATACACAGACACCAGAACTCGATTTGTTGCTTAACAATCCAACGTTGTGGATGGAGAGCTCGCTAATTAATTAGCCATCAAGGATTTGCTTCCTCAGGAGATGCGTGGAAATGCTGTTAAATGGAATAGCGCTATATAAATCCTTGTTTAGGACGAGATATAAACTTAGTAACAAGCGCTTTCTTACTATCTTATCTCTGTATACGAATTTAAGCAAAATTTATTAAGTTTAGTTTTGACTGCCAGTGAATAAGTGTCGGCCCTGGAGGTTGTGAAGCGTCCTCAAGTGGAATCACGCACGGGATTAGCCGGGCGGGTCACGTCCTCGCCGGCAGAGTCCTGGAGCGGTAATGAGAAGCCGAGCTTAACGGCCGGATGATAAATTAAACTAGGAAACAAATCTTATTGCCTTTCTTTGTCCGTTTTTAGTATGCGGCCTGGGAACGTTGCGTGTTGGATTACACATATTTACATATGGACGCTTTTTGAGGTTATAAAATTTGAAACAAATTGCGATGGGTTTATATAAATATATTTTTATTATTTTGACAAATGTAGACCCCCGCATAAATTATTTAAGTTGATTAATTATGAATAAAGCGTAAAGTCATGCATAATATATTAATTTGAAGAACTGGGTAATGATGAGCGACAATCGGTGGTTTGTCTAGGAAACTTTTCAAATCGTTGGCACAGTGAGATGGCGAATACATTGAGAGGGTAGAATTGATAGTTGGAGAGATAAAGATAACATATCTTCTCCGATAAACAGATTAAGCGAAGACTCTCTAAAATCTATTATTTTCAAAAGTTCTAACGAATTCTCAAATCTTTGGCACGGCGAGATGATGAAAACATTGAGTAACTTCTTGTGACTAGAATAATTGAAAGTTGAATATATTAAGTGAAGACTGTTTCAAGGTAACTGTTTCGAAAGTCTTTTCAAGTCAAAGGACTAGGAAAATTCGACCGAATGTTGCTAGTCCTTTGACGTGAAATGGCCTTCCTCTAAATATTAAAGGTATGGGTGGCGTGTGTAGCTGTAGAATAAATTTGAAGACTATTTCAGAACTCTTATCAAAATGTATTGTATGATTATATGTGAACACTGTACACATACGAGTACGAGTACACTACACTTCGACTAAAGCTGAATGTGTTACTATTACATATCGGAAGATCTTTAAAGGTTTCTCTGTAGTTGGTTTTCACTTTGTAAGTTTGCTGCGGTTAAGGGGAAGAAGCATTAATGAAGTTCATCGTGGAAAATTTCAAGTGGATCGCGATCCTCAGCATTGCGACGCAGAAAGACGACGAAGATGATGAAACATAAAATACAAATGTTTTAAATAATATTTTCAAACTAAGTTTCATGTTGAAATTAGGCTAACATGATAATGGATTTATAATTTTGAAATTGAACTGATTTCAACTGTTTTTAATGATATTTCTTTAATTTGTTTCTTGTTTTCAAAAACAAAACAGGACGCGGAAAAGTGCAGTAAAAAAACTTTTGCTAAATTTAAACTACTCCGTTGATAAACATAGTTAAGTGAGTTAAAGTTTACAATAAAAAACTTAATGTTTTTTCTAATGTGCCAAAAATCCATTAAAAATCTTGTAATTTAATGACTAACCGTTTTCAAATATCGGATAAATGTGACTTATCCTTAATTTATTAACTCCTTAGATTAGTAACTCTACGTTGCATGGAAAAATGTCCATTTGTTTTTAAGTTACAAAATAACTTAATTTAAACCTCGATCAGTGTCCGCGATTTAAGTTGAAAAACATAACACTTACTAAATAAATTAAACTAATTTCATGCATTACAATTTTAATATAATGATTTGTTTTAAAAAATATTTCGATAGGGAAGAGTCGATCAGTTAAATTTATTTTGTAGCCCTCGTAACCACACGTGGTGACAGCGGTTGGGTCCAAAGCCTAACGAGCAAAGTCATTGATTAAATTGTTAACCGGGCAAAATTATGATAGATCGATCATTAATTAAATTATGGTAGTGTATTTTTGCTACAATAATAAGTACTAGTTGTGTTCGTGTGTATAAAAATAGGTAATCCCAGTATACGGAGGATGGATACAAGTTTAAAGAGATCATAGTGAAGATATGCGAGTATTCTTCATTTTAAACCATTTTATAAAGTCATAAAAATATATATACTATATACCATTAAGGTTGAAAAGTTTCCGGCATGAATTGATAGATACCACGCCATTCACGCCTACCGTATGATGTTACGCGACTCTATCATCACAATTAAGTCAACTTAAGCTTATAGACGAGCGTTGTTTCGTTATATTTTGAAATGTTAATAATTGAATGCCGCGCGTTTGTGTTACATAATAAAATACTAAAACCAAAATAAATATCAGCAATATGTAGACTTTCCAAAACCACAGTGCTTTGAATTCTGCACGATTATCTTGGCACGAATAAGGTAGAGTCCAAATGGGTGTCAAAACTTTTCTATGAAAGACAACGACGTGTCGAATGTTGCAATACATTCTTAACACTTGCACTCCTATTGGATTTACTCATTACTAATATACTACTCTGGGGCTAAAAAAAATATATATTTAATTTTTGAAGAAAATTTCTGCTATTCAAATTTAAAATTGTATATCAAATTGAACGAATGCCCCTATTTCATCAGGAAATGCGATAATTTTTTAAAAATAAAATATAAATATTGCGAAAATTTTATTTGAGACAATCTGTCTCCCATTGTGATCATAATGACATAATATTTATTTGGGATGCCTTATTCGACAGTTTATTAATTTCAGTTATTTGAAAATAAAATAATTACTTAACCGGATAAAATGATGAGTTTCACATTTCTGTATATTGTATATGAAGTAATTTTGTAAGTCTCGAGAGTTTCATTTTGATCGACTTGATTGTTTTTGAGACGTAGGATCCAAAATATTTGTATAAAGCGATCTCTTTTGAACACACTTAAAAAAAGCGTGTAAGCAGAGAAAGAAGTCGAAAAATAATCTTGGAGATTAGGGTGTGGTCTCACCCTCATGTTTAAAATGACTCCCCATAAAGTTCTAAATTCTTCTTCGTTTACATCTCTCCAAGAGTTCCACTTGGAATTTTTACTTGATTGAGATTTTTTTGCGAATTCATTAGTATTATTAAATATGAAGCTTATCAGTTCATCAGTAAAAACAATTTTAAAAAATTAAGCGGATTAAAAAATTAAGCGAAAAATAAAAAAACAGTTGTTTGGGAAATATTATTACTTAAAATCAACAAATTAGCACCGTTTATACTACGCTCATTTTCATCTTCAATATCACTTTCAGTACAAACATAGCGCTTACTTTTGCTTGGTCGGAGTTGGATGTTATTTCCACTGTCTGAATCATTATGATTTATATCAGAAATATTTGGAACTTTGTCAACATTATCAAATAAAAAAGGTCATCTTCACTATCACAGTCATCTTGGAAGTCTTCAAAAGTATCATTCATCGAAATTTCAATGTTACTAATATTTTAATTAATTATTTCACCATACGAAATAAATGTTTTACTAAACAAGTCGTAATAACAATATCATGCAAAACTTTTATTAAATTGATTCATGGTGCAAAAAAAATAAAAAATAAATTGCGTTGGTTTTTTCGTTCACTTTGTGAAATGATGGTCACCACACCGGAAATAGCTCTGAAGGGCACAGTGTACCGATACAAACTGTCCAAATAAAACGACACATTCAAATGCGCCTGTATGCCATAGGTAAATAATGCAAATATTAAAAACAACATAGAAGCTTGCACTTGACTGCAATTTGCCTATTAATACATTATATAACATATACGAGTATAATCCTTTAAGTGCACTACTGTAAAATAACATCTTCAAAATATAATCAGTTAATATTAAAAATAAAGCTTCCAAGTCACTGATCACCAAAGCCACTATAATGGTTTTCGGAGCTGGCTACCAGTTGTCTTGAGTCATTATATTGGCTTTCGGAGTGGTAAGGGTAAACGTTCTGCAATGGGAAATAAAAATAAACAATTGTGTCAATTGTCATGAAAAATGAAATTATAGTTTTGTACCATGATCCTATGTTTAAAAGAAACTCGGTGGAATGGTACCATTTGGGATCACCACGCCCCAAAAAACCGAGATAAAGGAAGCCTTAAAAAAGTAAATACAACACTTTTTTGGTATTGTTAGGGAATTTCACTGATTGATTAGAAAAAGAAAAACGTAACTATTACTGGCGAGTATTTGCGTCATTAATGTAAAAAATTTAAGATTCCATAAAAACAAAACACCCAGGAAAGCCGTCACGAAGCGTGAGATTATTGCATGTGCACACTTCTGTTGCAGCAAAGGCTGCCATTCAAAACTGTAGTTTCCGATAATCGAATCACCCACCCCATCCGATATGGAAGGGGGGGGGGGGGGGGGGGGGGGGGCTAGTGATTATTTTTATTTTTAAAACTGAAATCCAATTTGCGTTGAAAAAAAATTGAAGTTTAGAAGAAGTGATCTTCGTAGTGTTACACCATTTTGAAAACAAAACTTCCGTATATTTTTTTCATGATATTGATAAATTAATTCATCGTTCAAAAAAATGTACATATGTATAGTAAGTACAGGTTGATTGTATTGAAAACATATTTTTTGTTTCATACTTTCACATTTTACGCATACTTGGGATAGACAGTTTTGGTTCTTACTATGTTTATCTTTTTAGTTTTAATCTCTTTCAAGCTAGATATTTTTTCCCCGGCATGTTCAAGTACAATAGTTTTGATTGAAAAAAATTATCTCATTTAATGTATTTTATAGTTTTATTTATGATAAATAGAAAAATAATATGATTCTAGACATTCTTAACTCATTGTAAAACTCACAGACACGTTTAATTTAAAAAAAAAATCAAACACTCCTTTTCACAAAATAAAACTTATAGTTTGCGCTTAGTTGGATAACATTTTGAAAGCGTCAAGGGTTTGAAATACTTCGCACTTAAAAAATAAAAATAAAATAGTTGATGATTCATACAAGTGTCAAATTGACAAGTAAAATAAATGTCACCAGAGATAGCAATAAATTTATCCCGACCATTATAAAATATGGCGTCGGTTGGCATGCGGGATTGAAAACTAATGAGCTTCCTATATGCGAGTGAGCATCCACCATACCATACGTTCACAATATTATAACACATCGTCGTGAAAAGCGCTAAATATGATAACTAATTATTTATCAAAAATAGTTATTATTTTGTTTAAACGTAATATATGTACATATTATTGTATTATCTTCAGTAAAATCCGTGGTGTACACTACATTGCCAGCAAAAAAAACACCAAAATAGCATTTCCAATATTTTGCCTATCGATTTCACCTAGCAACAATAATTTGTCTATCAGTTTTTCGATACATAATTATTTTCGTTAATTTTTGTTTCATTGCGGTTTTCATCAAAAAAGTTAAATAAAATCAGTTGATGTGAATCCTGCCTAATCATCAATATAATAAGTTATTTTGAAAACAATTTCAAATCAGAGAAACATTATTTTCTAAATAATATTGAAACTTGGAAATCTGCAGTCTAGTTGACAATATTCCTCTATAAACCATTACTACGTGTTTACCGAAAGTTGACGTGAGTCAGTCGGCGCGGGTTAATCGTGACAGGGCCTCTCTCCAGTGGGCCGTAATAATTTGAATTAACGATATATTAAGGCACTTGTGGCAGGAGTCCGCGACAAGAGATGCTTTTGATTTTCATTTACTCAGATGGCGAACACAGTAAACCGTTTTTGATTATCGATCGAAATATGCCGCCGATCTTGATGCTGAGAATGAGAATAAACAACGAAATGTAAACAAATTAAAAGTTTATGTACAAATATCTTTAATACCAATGAAACCATGGAATAAACTATTTAAGAATATTTAGGAGAAAATATTTAATAATTTTGTTAGTAAAATTCTAAAATGTTCAAACCTTATTTAGCGAATTAAATAGTCACTAAACAGCGTTGCAAACTATATTTCAGTATAACTGTTACTTATTCATTTACTTTTCTTAGACATATCGAATTTTTTTATGCATTTCTTCTTATCTGTCATGCACTTTACAGAGCAGTAAGAATCATTAGACTTGACCACACTGCAGAAAAAATTACTATTACACCGTTGGAATGAGCTGTTCCATTTATTATCAGGTGTTTCCATTAATTTCCATTACAGTGATCTGCACCTGATTAGGATCCTTAAATTTTCCCTTGTATCACAAGTATTTTTATTGCATCTGAAGATTCGTAGTTATATTATTGAAGACAAACGTTTTTTAATTGGTAGTTGATCTAGAATATGTTCAGCGTGCTATTGATGACACCTGGAAATTTCGTCACCAGCACTTTTCCAAGGTGTTTATCTTCTTACGTTTCATTTATTTCAATATAAATGTTTCGTCGCAATACATATTGCATATTATGTCGATAGAATGAAATCTGTATCATGTTTGACAAACCTTACCATAATTACGAATATACAATATTGTATGGCTTATTTTGTTCATATTTTTTAAATGTTAATGATGACCAATCTTGTTCGACCAATAACTAGGCTAAATTCAGGATTGACTCGACATATATTTTATTAAATTGATTGATAAAAAAACGAAGCAAATTCATTGATGATTTGGGAAGAATAAAGTCTAAATAACTTCTATGCTATACTATAAATATTTTCAAGTACCCCCAAAAACCAAATAATATGAATTGTGTTCAGTAATTAACAGCATAATCAAATTATATCTGAAAACAAAATTCAACGAGAACATTTTTATCCATTTTATTATTATTGTCTGTTTTTCTGTTCCATTAAATAAATGAAAAAAGTTTAAAATGGTTTAGTTAAAATTTTGTTGTGAATATTAGAAGAAAAACTTTTTTGTATGAAGAGTATTATATACGAGTATAAATAAAATAAAAGCTACTGGGTTTGAATAAATTAAAAGTATTAAAAATAAAACATTGTGATAAATAATCTCAGCCACTGTGTTTTATCAGACCGTGGTCATATTGTGATGACACGAGTGAGCGACCTTTGGACTAATATATTGAACATCTGATTTGATTGAAATGTGAAGAGAGCCTTTCGGTCCAACTATCAAGGGTCATAGACCTTCTATAATTAGAAAACGTTTGAAATTTTACATATCCCTGGTGTAATACAACAAGTTGATAAGTGTTACTTAGATAATAAAAATTGAATATTAATAAATATTAGGTCCTTACATATGAAATTGGCGTTTTGTTTGGGAGGAACATAAAGTTGATTTTTTTTTAATATAATATATTTATTTAATCAAAGTATGTACCATTGCTATCTATGCACTTTTGCCATCTCATAGGTAGTTCATCGATCCCTTTACTAAAAAAACCATTCGGACGGGAATCAATAAAATCTTTGAAGTCGGTTTGGACTGCCCCATCGGAGTTGAATTTTTTCCCTTGCAAGAAGTTATCCAAATTTCGAAAAAAATAGTAATCTGTTGGGGCAAGGTGCGGAGAGTACGGTGGATGTCTTAGACATTCCAATTGAATTTGGTAGCCATCTGTTGTGCAGTGTGTGGTCTAGCGTTATCATGAAGCAGCAGTGGCCTAGAGCGATTAACCAGCCTCGGTTGTTTAGCAGCTAGCTTTTCCATCATGGTTTGCAGTTGCTGACAATAGACATCTGCCGTAATCGTCTGGCCAGATTTAAGAAAGCTGTAGTGAACGACACCAGCACTAGTCCACCAAACGCTCACAAGTAACTTTTTTGGAGTCAATTTTCGCTTGGGGCATGGTTTGGCTGGTTCGGCAGGGTTCAGCCATTGTGATGAGCGCTTCCGATTATCATACAGGATCCACTTTTCATCACAGGTAATGATTCGATTCAAAATCCCTTCATTATTGTGCCGGTTGAGTAATGCAACGCAGCAGTCAACGCGCGTTTGTTGATTTGCTTCACTCAATTCGTGAGGTATCCACCTTTCAAGCTTTTTCACCTTCCCAATTTGCTTCAAGTGGATTAAAACAGTTTTATCACTAACACCGCAGCCTGCAGCTAACTCGGACGTGGTTTGCGATGGATCCGCTTCCACAATAGCCTTCAATTCTTCATTATCAACTTTGGTCTCCGGCCGTCCACGGGGCTTTTTCTGCAGGTCGAAATTTCCAGAACGAAAACGTTGGAACCAAAAACGCACTGTGTTTTCTTTTGCGGCACCGTCGCCATACACATCATTAATCCTTCGAGCCGTTTCTGCAGCACTGGTGCCACGGTGGAACTCGTACTCGTAAATAACGCGATATTTCAAGTTTTCCATTTTGTAAACTGAGTGACGCAAAGAAAAAAAACAATTGAGGAAAAAACAAATGAATTATAATTTTCGAAACACAAATACTTGAGTAAATAGCTGTATAAATTTTAATTTGGAATTCCTAACCAAAGAGAAGATATTTGAGATCAAAGTTGCCAGTACGGCAAAACGCCAATTTCATATGTAAGGACCTAATATAAATTCATATGAAATATCACGTAGTTTCTTTGATCTAGTGATTTCTTATCTTTTTTATTATTAATAGGTTTTGAAAATATTGGCATCATTCAATTATTTATTATGACCATGTCATTTATCTTTAATTTGTTTGGATGGATGGAATAGCATATCATCTGGCAATAAATCCGTTAAATTATATGCAGTGAAGAATCAATAAATAAGTTAGCCGAGAGGATTAAATATCAAACACACCAAATCAACCTTATTTCTCAATATCCACGCATCTCACTCTGTAAACGTTACACACCATGGAGTTCTAATTTTAGGAGAAGTTGTTATCGACTTGTACGATTATTACATCTTGTTGGAATCTGTTCATCTATTTTGGAAAGTTAATATAGAAAGTTCGAGAAATTTAGGAATACCTAGAAAAACATGGCTCGATAAAACTAATCAAATTCTGAAAAAGAGAACAATGAAATATTTCCAAAGATGGCTTAGTTGATAGTATGCTGATAGTATTGTCTTTCTGCGCAGGGGTTGAGTTCGATTCCTGTTAGTGCCCGATTCTTTTAAAAAGGAGTTCTTATTGGTTTTCATATAAGACTTGTTTAACATATTTGTACTTAGTTGGTAGAGTGTGTTACATGACATAAGAACCTCCGAGTTGTACTACATACAATAATATTGTAATACAACACAATAATATGAGAGTATGTCTGACATGGTTTACGGATGTGACACAAACAAAATATATGTGCCAGAATTGAATTTAGCGAAAGTCCGTTTTCTCTGCATCCCTCATCAGAGACATGATGTGATGACCATTATAATATGTATAATACCATTAATTTAAAAAAATGTAACGTGTTTTTCTAAAATGCTCCAAACGCAAAAGTACTCATATGTAAGTAACAGTTTTTTCAGCATATTAAGCATGAAAATAAAAATATTTATAAAACCTTGTAGAAATTAAATTGCATTCACCATTTCAACTATAATCTTTTATGTTTCCTCACTGATAGAACATTTTTGGTTCGTTGGTCTAGAAACATACGAGTATACGAGTACAATGCACATAAAAATGTTGTAATGAAAGAGCTAGCTTGCATTGTAAGAATATCTGTGGGCGTATTGTAATAAGGGTTTACGAAACGTGGTTTGTAGGTAGTATGCCGTCAGTCTAGTGAGCATGTGAATTGATGTAGTGCTTGCTACTATCGCTTTGTCTACCTGGGGCATCGGATAGCTTTTGCGATATCCGTTAGTATTGTTGACTCAGAAAGCAACGACTTGAGGAAATAGAGCGAGGAAATTGTGGATAGCAGATTTGAATCGGCATAAAATGGAAATATCATTGAAGGGGATAGGGTAAACAAGGCTTATATTGATAAAGTTGAAAATGAAAAAAAAAACATTAATTTTTAACTTATTAATATTGTGAATATCAATTAAATCATTTGTATTGTTTGGATCAGTTTTACTGTGAATACTTGATAACCACATCCTGTTGTAATAAAATTATGAATAATGAACCGAAAATTAGAAAGGTTTTAACATTTTACTAACTAACGAGAAAATAAATAACCGTACATAAAAAATCTAAAGATAAATCTCCTTAAAAAACAAATATTAAACATACGCATGCCTAATTTTTTTTCCAACTGTATGGTACCCTTTCAATAAATCTGGTTTAGAACCACAATATTAGTTATTGAACTTACACTTTGTCATAGTATGTGGTAGTTTACAACCCAAAACTTTACGAAGCAACAACATGCACACTAGTTTAGCGCGTCTGAGTCAAGTTGGAGTATCCAATTTATAATTTTTTTTCGGCTCACATCCGGAATTGAACCTCAAATCCCTGGGCGGAAGTCAAGCAGCTTACCAACAAAATTACTGAGGTTCAAATTATTGACACCACAGTGTGCCAACTTACGTAAAATGAAGAGGTAGTTAAATGGTAGATAATTCAGTAAAGCTAATCATAATGAAACAACAGAATGATGTATACGACCTGAGAAAATATAATACATATTTGTTTTAATTATTTGTGTTTTCTTTTATTGATGTAACAACACACATCGACCTTCGTAGCCTAGATAGGATCCTTGAATTCATATCTTGGGGTTAAAGGTTAATTTCCGATGGAACCCGATAAGCGCTACTGATTATTTACTTAAAGCTCTTAACATATTTGTGGATGGTTAGAAGAATTATAATTAGCCCGCTAGGTTGTACTGTTAAATTAAGGGATGTATAATAAATAAAAATATAATATAATGTAAAGTATATAATTTACATTAAACCCCTAGAAAAAGTTTCTGTCCTGAGACAGCCACCAATAGTTTATTTTAAGCTTCGAAAATATTTAAAAAAAAATAACTTAAGGTTTTATGAAGAAAGCTTGCATATAGAAAGTAAAAAAATTAAAAAAATTTGAAGATTTAATATATATTTTGCCGCGTTGAAATAATGAAATATTGCTGCAAACTTACTAAAAGTTAACATTTTTAGTAATTTTTTTACCTATATTAATAAAAGTAAATTTAATTAATAACTAGTGATTTGATAACTTTAAACAATACTTAATTATTTTCTTGAGTATATTTATTTAATATTCATTGTGCCACGTTTTTCCAGTAGGAATCAACAGAGATCACCCCACCCTATCGTTCGCATTAATCAGGTCGTAACACAAACATATCGTCCCAATGTTCGGACAAGTTAGCATGTATTGTGAATTTTGCGTTTCCTTATAATTACTCGTACATTCAATGCTACTTTCGTTCAAGAAACCCCCATCTCTGCATGTTCATCTTGCATGTAATGTAGTCATTCCTAGTAGGCCAAGTTTGCCTCCTGGTGCCATCTTTTCCGAGAGTTCTATCTAGTCGTCAGATAATTTTTTTTTGCACTTTAGAGATTTGGCGTCATTGTAATTATGGGACCTCATAGTTGAGGATCTCATCGCTACTCTAGCGTCAATTTTGAGCTGCTCTTCTACGTCGATGTACTCTTCAGTGAGAAAATATTCCAATCCTTCCTTCTGTAGATGTCATGGACTCGCATAAAAGTAACGGTTTCTCACACGTTGATACGCCATTAGCCTGAGAAGATAGGGCTCTCCACCCTCCACGATCCTAAGCCACCTGCTCCCAATCCACAGGCGCCCCGCACAAAGTCAGCAACCCTCGCAAAGGATACGATTTATTCGAAGGACACTAGTTGATGGTTTTTGCTCGGAGAATCGGTTCAACTTTGGGACACCTTACTCATTCACCGGACTTGTGAGATGGACATGAGATATTTGTTTTGGATATTTGGGGTTGTTCGGATAAAAAAACATGGTGATAGAGATGAAACAATAGAAATTTTTACGTATATTATAAAATACCATATATACAAAAATACGAGTATGTTACATATTAATATACTTATATTTTTATGTGTCACATATATTTATGTGTCACACATATTTATATGTATATACAGAGAGAAAGGATAGAGATACACACAAATATAAATATTTTATATTATAATATATTACGAAGATGGGGGGCGGAGGGTAACGGTGTGATTTTTTAAGATAAATTATTCGACCGTCAGTTGATTTAAAACACATTGTAAATATTGCTGATACTCAATATACGAGGCATATCCAGAAAGTAAGTGTACTGAATTTTTGTAGGTTACAATTTTTTTTATTTAAACAAAAAAAATACGTGGTTACCGTAGTACATATGTAAGCTATTTTTCGACATAGTCGCCATTCCTCTCAATGCAGGTGGTGAAGCGGGGTATCAAGTTTTTGATGCCTTCCTCGAAGTAGTTTCCCGCCAACCCCTCCGTCCACTTTTCCACCTCCTCCTTTACCTTTTTCCACCCATGTGCAGTTTTAGGGAGGTAAAGAGATAGTAATCTGAAGGTGCTAGGTCAGGGGAATGCGCGGGATGGTTCAGGACATCGCATTTAAACGAGGCGAGCAGTTCCTTCGTGGCATTGGCCGTGTGTGGTCTGGCATTGTCGAGCAACAAGCAGACTCCCTTTGTCAGCATGCCTCTCCTCTTGTTCTGAATCGCCCTCCGCAATTTTTTTAGGGTCTCACAGTATCTTGCAGAGTTGATGGTCTCCCCTTGAGGCATATATTCAATTAAAATTATGCCTTGACCGTCCCAAACCACGGAATGCCATGATTTTCTTGGCTGAAATTGTAGTTTTGAACTTTTTGGCGGAGGGTGAAGAGGTGTGACGCCACTGTTGAGACTGCCTTTTGGTTTCAGGCGTGTAGTGTGCAACCCAAGTTTCATCTCCAGTAACGATGGAGTGGAGAAATTCATCTCCATGGAGTTTGCAGTGCCTCAAAAACTCTTGCCCGGCATTATTTATTTCGCACTTGGCGGGAGATTGGATTGACATTTTTCACGAAACGTGTTGTCGCGTCGACACTTCTCAATGTACTGACCTCGAACCGGTCTCGTTGCGGAGGGGAAGGGTCAGGCTACACGGAAGTGTAGCCAACATGTCGAAAATAAAATCCATCCGGTCGTGAGAGCCTCAGTACACTTACTTTCTGGATACGCCTAGTATATGATATGTTTTTGCTTATCAATATAATGAAATGCGCCAACATTTATCATTTCACTATCAATAATGTAACTTTATTCATATTGAGGATACAAATAGTTAAAGTTTGCATGACTTACCCTATTCCCTAGAATTAAGAAGTGAAGTGATCGGAAATATGGGCGAGCGAACGGGCAGAACGAAAATAATAGATGTTTACGAAGCAAATATGGAGAGGGTGCATGGCACGAGATTGGAAGTATTTGATATGAGCAAATATTTTTTTCAAAAGCAAAACATATAGGATAAGCACGATATAAAGGGGTTTTGACCTTTGATGTTCTAATAAAATAATTATATGCTTCTTTTAAAATAAATTTTCTATTTTCACAAAAATAATTAAACCGTATATTTTTTATTTATAGTTAATATAAATTTTAGAAAATATGAGACTGCTGGGTTTTCTCTTAAAATGGTCCGGTGCCGTTGAAACCGATTAGAGTGCGTTTAGGGACGCTGCGTACATTCGATGTATTACATAATAATTATGATGAATGAATACTTCTTTCCATTAAATACGTTGTGAAACAGATGACTGACAGACGACTCCCCAATATTCGAATTGTATAAAGGATTGAGTGATTTTCGTTTCATTCCTTCGAAAGCATAAAATTGGTTAATACATCTGCCTTATAAATAAGAAAGCTTCATTCATAACATAAAATTGCACATAATTTTTTATTTAACATTTTGATTGCAAATACAATCTGGCGGGCATATCGCCAGGCGGCAATCTCTTCCAACCAACCAGACAAAAGTAAATGAAGCAAGTTACGTGGTCGCATAAATCATTCAAATGACTATCCATCCCCACGAAATCCATAAACACATACGTGAGCATATGCCCACGAACCCTACAGAGACGGACAATCACCCGAATATTCTTTTTCATATAAAGTGAGTTATCATCAATCAAAATGAAAGGAATGGTGGAGAGGAAAGGAAAATAAAAATCAGGAATGAAACACGTTATTTTACTTACTTCTATGCGTATCCAGAAAGTAAGTGTACTGAGGCTCTCACGACCGTATGGATTTTATTTTCGACATGTTGGCTACATTTCCGTGTAGCCTGACCCTTCCCCTCCGCAACGAGACCGGTTCGAAGTCAGTACGTTGAGAAGTGTCGACGCGACAACACGTTTCGTGAAAAATGTCAATCCAATATCCCGCCAAGTGCGAAACACGCGGCGTCATCCGTTATCTCGTTTGGAAGGGAAAACCTCCGGTTGAGGTTTATAATGAGGTGAAAACTGCATATGGTGATAAAGCTATGAATCGTACGAGTGTGTACAAGTGGTGTCGCGAGTTTAAAAACGGTCACGTCACACCTCTTCACCCTCCGCCAAAAAGTTCAAAACCACAATTTCAGCCAAGAAAATCATGGCATCCGTGTTTTGGGACTGTCAAGGCATAATTTTAATTGAATATATGCCTCAAGGGGAGACCATCAACTCTGCAAGATACTGTGAGACCCTAAAAAAATTGCGGAGGGCGATTCAGAACAAGAGGAGAGACATGCTGACAAAGGGAGTCTGCCTGCTGCACGACAATGCCAGACCATACACGGCCAACGCCACAAAGGAACTGCTCGCCTCGTTTAAATGGGATGTCCTGAACCATCCCGCGCATTCCCCTGACCTAGCACCTTCAGATTACTATCTCTTTACCTCCCTGAAGCTGCACATGGGTGGAAAAAGGTTTTCAACCGACGAGGAGGTAAAGGAGGAGGTGGAGAAGTGGACTGAGGGGTTGGCGGGAAACTACTTCGAGGAAGGCATCAAAAACTTGATACCCCGCTTCACCACCTGCATTGAGAGGAATGGCGACTATGTCGAAAAATAGCTTACATATGTACTACGGTAACCACGTAATTTTTTTTGTTTAAATAAAAAAAATTGTAACCTACATAAATTCAGTACACTTACTTTCTGGATATGCCTCGTAGATATTAAAAGTTTTTTCAGTCGTTTTTTAAAGCATGCCAAGGACGGAGCGAGTCTTATATTGGTTTGTAACTGATTTCAGAGTCTAACTGCATGAACAGTAAAGGACAACGTAAAAAAAAAGGAGCGGTGAACTGGAAAGGCCAAAAGACAATCTCTGTTTAACCGTAGCGCTAATCCATGATTGGAAAGACGCTGAAATTAGTTTAATATAATGTTAATTTATATTATATATTAGTATAATATTATATAACTGTCTTTGTTACGGAGAGAAACAATATAAATTAGTATAATATTATATAACTGTCATTGTTACGGAGAGAAATAATATAAATTAGTATAATATACGAGAAATATAACTGTCTTTGTTACGGAGATAAATAATATAAATTAGTATAATATAATATAACTGTCTTTGTTACGGAGAGAAATAATATAAATTAGTATAATATTATATAACTGTCTTTGTTACGGAGAGAAATAATATAAATTAGTATAATATAATATAACTGTCTTTGTTACGGAGAGAAATAATACAAATTAGTAAAATGGTATAGAAGTGTTTTCTTAGAAACACCACAATGTAACTATATTTATTTCTATATGCCGAAAATTTTTGAATTAAAAAAAATATATATTGATGCACCATATATTATTTATCTATTTTTTTATAAACAATCTACTCTATAAAGTGAACTACATAAAATATATTGAAAATTGCCTTTTCACGTAAAAAATAATGTTATGTCTAAGGATTTTATATTTTTTATCAAAACTACATTGTATGCCTAAATAGACGAGTTAATAAATAACTTCTTTTTATTATCCACAATACACAAATTAAAATTTACATCGTTTTAAGAAAAAAGCAAACAGTACAGTATAAGTGCTAAGCAATGCTAACGATCCTCCATCGTGTATTCAATTTACCCGTGTTTTTATGTTGTTATTTGTGTGGAAAATAATTCATCAACATCGCAAATAAAATTAGTTAACAAATTTATATTCAACGTCAATGTTTTAGAGAGTTAAAAGAGGAAATTGAGTTTCCTCTATATAAGGATCATCGTAAAATATTTTATTTAAGCACGGTAAAAAAAAGTTTCGTGATTTAAAAAAATGTTTATTAATATTCATCATAATTTTTGCGTTTTGAAGTGTTGTTGAAAATTGCACAAAATTTAGAAACCACATTCTATGATCCATGGCAAATCAGCCCCGGAAGGACTCTGCCCGGTGATGAATACATAAGACTCTTAAAAACAAAATATTCTATCGCATTCAGTGTGAAACATTCGGAATTTATCAATTCGTTTGGTATGCAACTTATGTTGTTTTATGTATTAAGTTATTTTTAGAGATAATAGTGATCCCGAAAACATATTTGAATTTAACGACAGCAAAAACTGTTACTCAATGACAGTTGGTGCAAGACATAGCCCCTTAGTAGGGACTTATGTGCTTGATAAGTTTTCGATCTTTCTGGGATAAGGGGACAAAGATTTATTTATTTACATAAATATACGATATAACGTATCTCATAACTAAAATAATATAAATTAAAGAGCCCGTAGTGAGTGCCCAACACATTAAGAAAGACAGAATACAAAAAAAAATATAAAAAATAATCAGAAAGAATCAGGGAGCAAATCGTATAAAATCACATGTTACCAACGTCATAATACGGGGCCGTCCACAGGCGTACAGCCCACACTGCACAAAAAAAAACACAACAGACAAACCACTGAATTTAAAAAAAAAATAAAGTACAAAAGACGGAGTTAGACCGATATTACTTCACAATTTATTAAACACGGAGCAAAATCACAAAAATAAGTAAAAGAAACTGCAATAATCAATTAAAAATCAGTTTTAAAAAGTTCATCACAAGTCCTCAAAAGACACTCGGGATTTTCCTTCAAGGCTCTTCTTATAGGTCAACAAACTAATTCCAAAAATATCCGTGACTGCTGGGGTAGTCCATATACCATGTACTAGAATTGTATTCCTTCACACCAAAGCGAAGTAAACAAACATAATCACATATATTTCCTTAAATGGTTTTGAAATTCTCAGAATAAATCACAACATTTTCAGGCAACTATAAATGATTTTGTAAATATGATTCGAAAAATTGAAACCACTATCAATAAGAACATTTAGATCTTGTATCTACAAAACTGCTACCAATCCGCCACAATGAATAGAATAATTAAAATTTCTGGGCTTTTTGGTCCTGAAGAAATTAATCTTCTGGCATTTCTCAGTGTTCAAATCTATTACTCTGACACCATGGAAAACTACTTATTGAGACCAGTTTGGATTTCTCAGTGTTCAAAGTCTATTACTCTGACACCATGGAAAACTACTTATTGAGACCAGTTTGGATTTCTCAGTGTTCAAAGTCTATTACTCTGACACCATGGAAAACTACTTATTGAGACCAGTTTGGATTTCAGTAATCATTTATGCATCGAATTGCTTTAAATACTTCAATATTATCCCTAAAATCCAAGTCCACCGAAAGACGTGGATATATTGTTGACGAACAAACCTAACAAAATCCATTCTAAGTGAGATTCCTGGTGTACACTACTTGTCTGATCGATTTTTCTCGACAGTATATCTTTTATACTCGTACTTACTTCAAAATTTGTTTCAGAAAGATACAACTTAAGCCATACCTAAAAACTGCCTTCAATTTCATATTTAGACAATTTTGAAACTAAAATCCGATGATCGACCCGACCCTATCGAAGGCCTTACTAAACTCTGTAATTAGAGCATCAACCTGAAGACCAGGACTCAGCGCCTCTGTCACGTACTTTATAGCAAGTTAAACATTCGTAGCGATCGATTTCCTGGGAAGAATCCAGGAAATTGATTTTAGTAATGCTGATAAGGTATTACTATAGGCCGTAATTTTCAAAAATTTCGATCCAACACTAAACTCTCAAAGACCTTTGGTTAAGAGGCAAACATATTGGTCGATAGTTATACAGATCATGTTTATCCCCACTCTTAAATATTGGCTATAAAACCCCAACTTTTCATGTATCTGGGAGCACACCAAGCGACAGAGATTTATTAAAATGTTTGAGCAAAGGCATAGAAATGGTGCTTACACAGCTCTTTAGAAGGAAAGCTGGTACGTTATTAGAACTAAGGCCCTTTTGAATATCTGTAGAACACAGTTCATCAACAACTTCAACCATTCTCAACTTAACTTGAACCAATTCAGTCGCCTGGCCAATCTCCAGACTTGGCCAGTGGCAGTTCATTCCACCATTGACGTATACACTTTAAAAAAATCAGCAAAAATATTAGACATCACTTCAGAACTACAACAAGTTGAAGATGATAACAAAATTTAAAAGAACAAAAATTTGGTGAAAGACAAATGCATGACAGGATCTTGTTCTTATTTGTGACCTCCAACACGAGAAATCGATGAAAATCAAAAAAGATATTTTATGTATTATTCGAGTATACCATTCTTATTGTTTGTTGTTTGGTATCTATAAGTATTAGAAGATGTTAATTCTCTCAAAAAGCACCGAGAATCGGTGTTCATAAACCTACCTATATCCGAAAATATAATCGTATGTATACATGATCAAATCGCAAATAATTTGGACCCTCGTTGACACGATTACTTCCCAAATCTTTTAAGATTATCTTTAAATTATTTCTAGTAGACTGATCCCTCGACAGTTATTTTTGAAACATTGTCACAACAAATAATTTAACATTTTAATTACAACTGAAGGTGAGTTAAGTTAATTAAATACAAAAGAATACAAATTATCTTACTTGATTGCTTGAAGCTCCTCGAAAAGTTATAACTGAAAACAGCTTTGGATAATTTTAGCTACTGACGTAATTTCTTCTTCTTGGAAAAAAAGCGTTAAAAATCTTAAAGGCTATTCATCTTTACTATAACAAAAGTAAGTGTCGCTATGTCTGCGTGTATGACCTAATCTCAGAAACCATTAAATGGATTTTGATCACGTTTTCACCATCGCAAAGGATATTCTTTGAGAAAGGTTTAAGTGTATAAAACTACGCTATCTATTTGGCTTTGGACGCTAAGTTATGGAGATAAATATAAAGTCAGATACAACTTTTTTAATACACATATGACTCGATGCATTGCTAAATACGAGTATATAAGAGAAACTTCAAAATTATGTCGTAATGAACTAAATAATTTATTAAATCTTACACATCTACGAAGCTCACAATAGTTTGTTAGTGCACTATAATTGTATTAACATGATATAATATCGAAAAAGTTTGGTCTCGTTTGTGTTCCCCTGACAATGAGGTGAAAACCTTGAAACCGGTAGGTTTATACCGTTACATAAAGTTGAATAAACCGTGTTTGATAAAACAAATTCTAAAGATTTTTAACATGAGTTTACGTATAGAATTAGCTAATTTCTTTAAAATATTCGAACTCTTTCCAAGGGCATTTAAAAGCGATGACAAATATTCCTTGCATTAAAACCTATGATATATATATATAGGTAGCTGAAGAGAAAAAAGGCTAAAATATATTTGCTGAATTAAATGAACCCACGGACATTTTTTAACGGTATACTTATGCAAATGAAGGCACTTCAATGAATTTAATTAACTTACTTTTCTGTGATCGAATTATTTTTAAAATTATGTAATATATCTCGTTATTACTCAATTTCATAAAATAGTGAATCCATGTTGTTCTTACTTTGCCAAATGCCAAAATAGTTTATAAACTGTACCATGTCTCATTTTTTGTTATAATAAAATACTTTTTGTATAATTATATCATATTTGATTTACTATTTGTCCTTTATTTAAAAATGTTGACTTTGAAACAACAATACGTATTCCATTTTTTATCAATAAATTCTGTTACCCTTAGATCTAATTTGACCATAGACCGATTTTCCCTTATCACAACATTCACCAGGTGAAATTGGCCACGACTGATGATACATAAGATGAGGAGCGTTTTTAAATCTTGAAATATTACACTTCACCCAAGAAAGTTGATAAATAAAATATTGCCAAAGTTTTAGATAATTCATAATTAATAAAAGAAAAAGGGAAATAAAATTGTTGAATAATTTAACAATTAATACTACTAGCGAGTTACGTACGAGTACCTCCCGTAATCGCCATAAATTCGAGATTTTGTAGTTTATTTTCTCAACTGGATACTAACTTACTTTAACATTATGCTAAAAAACGAAAAAGGGAAAGTTTACTTAAAAACCATTAATTAAATAGTAAAATGTACAAAAAAACAAAAAGTTTCTTGTATTGCTAAACATTTATTTCCTTTATAATATAGAATAAAGTTTATTAAACAAATTTTGATCAAGGATATGCTTGCGTTGAATGGTTACATATCTTTTTATTTTACAGAAGAAAATAAATTTACGTGCTTAACATATCTTTTAATGTCACGAAATAAACAAAAATGGTACAGATTTTTAAAAAATATGACGATATTTCGAGTAACATTTTTATTTAAAGTCTGCTTTTTTCATTACCTATCATATTTTTATTCAACTAATGTTTCATATTTCTCAAAGTGATTGATATTTTATATAGTTGGATAATATATGGTTTTATGTTTAAAATATTTAATGGTGATTTATTTATGCTGACAATAAGTAAAACAAACTTGCCCAACACTCTACTTTTCTTTTGCGGGCTAACGTTTTTAATAGGGCCTTAGATATTGACAATTGACATCGTCGACATATCGGAAATCGCTTTTTATATAAATTTTGCTCAGTTGTCTTGAGAAAAAATAGTCATAACTGTTTTTTTTATTATGTGTATACTTATAATAAAAACTTACAATGTATTTGGATTTTGTCGAAACGTGTAAGTGAAATAAAATAAAATAAAATACATATTAAGGAGAAGAAAATTTAAATGCTTTTCCAATTAACCACAAATATGATTTTTTTACCTCCTGTCCCGAGGTTCTTTTCAGGCAGAATATTTGATGAATTTTTAGGAGAGCAATATGTCTATTTGTGTCATTTTGCATCGAAATTGTTTGTAGGGCTTTGTCCGAAAATGAAAGGTTTTTTAATCATTGCATATCTCATAGTTACTTTTTGAAATTCGTATATAATAATATGGAGGAAAATGTTGTTAAAAAAAACAGTTCAAATAATATATAGGTCGAAAAAAATACACAAAGCTACGTACTAAGGAACATTAAAAGTAATTTACATAAAGCCCGATGCAAAAATAAAATAAATATATATGCAAAGAATATAAAAAAAACCAAACATACTTCTTTTAAATATTCTTGTTAGGTCATTTGTTCACACACATATTTCCTATGAAACATGATAACAGTAAGATCTCAAAATTGTGAACCAACCATGTTCATTCCATAACCTTGGGAAAGGAGGTAGAACCATGTGTTACAGTGATTAAGTTTAATTTGTAGAATAATGTAATTCATTGCTAAATATTGTGTTTGGTTATGGCTTTAACAAACTTGAAGCCAAAACTATTAAAATGTATTGTGATTGATCTTAAACTTGAAATAACCAATAAGAAATATACTGACCAATAAAGCGAGGTATTCTGAGAAGGCTTTTGTAGTTGCTGGTCTTATAGTATGGAATGGTTTTCCTTTAACTGATATTGTTAAAAATATTATTGTTAAACTAAACACACACCAACCAACTTAAATCCGACTGTTTCACTATCACATACTGAAAGGTCAACCAAGATTCCTTTTTAAAACGTATGCGTGGAAGTACCTAATCTAAAGACTGCAGTTACCACATTCCTAACCTTTCACTCAGCTTATACTATATATATTTTTTGTTATATTTTAAATCTCTCAATAATAGTGGGTTCAAATCCGTTATTTGAAGCTACATTAAAATGTATGATTATACCTATATATAAACATTGCACCAAATCCGAACAATCCGAATGCGTTAACATCACATATCAAAAGATCAACGTTGTCAACATCAAAAGGTTTTTTGTAGTTCGTCTTTCCTTAATAAGTTTTCAGTGAGTTTGTTAACAAATGCAAAAACCCCCAAACTAATGGCAGCAGCTACCACTTTCTTATCTTAACATCCATTTTTTTTTCGTTATAAGTGTATTGTTTTAAGAAGAGAAGATTCGATTTCCGAGTAAGGTCGCTCTTGAGGTGAATCTGTTCCCTAAATTGTGCTATTTAAATTGTTCTTCTACCGTAATAATTATTTCGTAATAATTAAATTTAAAACCTATTTTTTTTAATTAAATTTAAAACCTAATTTAACAATATCTTATGTATTAATGATCCAAAAATAACAAACAGAAATTTACATTGGTTTGCTATTATAGAATATGATTTTAATAGAAACGCGTCAAATAAACGAGACATTGTAATTTGTTTTTATCAAACACTATTTATTCCCCTTTTTGTAACGGTATAACCTTACCGGTTTCAAGGCTTTCCCCTCATCATCAGCGGAGCACGAACAAGACTTTCCCCTGATGATGAGGGGAAAGCCTTGAAACCGGTAGGGTTATACCGTTGCAAAAAGGGGAATAAACAGTGCTTGATAAAACAAATTAAAATGTCTTTAAACCTCCACAATGTTAACGGCTTAACCATAAATAATATATAAACCAGAAATGTTTGAAATCTATTAATCAATTTGAAACCTTCATTTCGGCAACGCTATTTGATAGATTTTAGCTAATATGGATATCCGGTCTTGATAGCCGGGACAATCAACAATTTATGACGAGCTTTACTGCATCGACTCGAATAAAAGCTCATTAAATCAGGCGGCACGACAAATGCGTATCAAAAGCGATGTTACGTGCCGCGTCGGGAAATATAATGACAGAGATTGGCGAATTATCAAACGCTGATAATCATTGATACATTGTTATTGAATAATCTTATCAAGCGAATTTCAGATAAGCCCCGAATAACGCGACCTCATATCAATGAGCCGGGGTAATGAAAACCCGGGGCTGAGTTTTCAGCGCTTAAAACTGAAACGTGACAGAACGTGATTTCAACTGATTTGAAGAGTTGTAGGGAATCAATGAAAATACATAATATCCATATATAACAATTCAAATATGTTTCTTACACATTTTTCGATTTTTCCAATACGTTGTCACCACAAAAGATTGATGCTGTTTCTTTAAACGAAATCACTGTTTGAAACACTACAAACAGTTTTTTTTACTGTTTTAATTATTTCGTTCTATTACATTCCTTTATACTTTCATTATATACAGTACAATCACGTTGGTTTATTGTCATGTGTGATCTCTTCCAACCAATCAGAAAGGTGCTTAAGATTTTCTATTTTGTTGGGAAATTTAAATTGAAAATTTATTTTAGAAAGTGGAATGAAAAAAAAAACTGGAATGGCACCTGCAGCCCCCCAGCTGGAAAACATGTGTCTCATCAACTAGTGACGGAGGTCAATATTTTAACTTTAATGCATGAAATAATCTGTAACACTTAAAATGATCTGCAAAACCCAGAAATAATTCAAATATATTCTTCTTCTTTCATGCTTCAGTCAATCAGGTCGAGTGTTATCAATTCTTTGGCACACATTAAATATTTCACGACCACCAGATTGCGCTGATGAATCATAACACAACTTCTTTATCCTGTTTGGTAAGAAATCCGTATCTTAACCCGTGGGTTACGGTTCGATTTCAATTGGAACTCCATTTATTTTCAAAATATTTTCAGTGTCATCTTAAGGTCTTGTTAACATAATTCTGTTTTATTTGAAGGGATTGCTACATAGCGAGAAATTCGTGAAGTTAAAGTGTAAATGATGAAAAGGTGACACTATAAATTATATTTGATTTTACGTACATTAATTTAGTTATCTGATTAAAAAGGTATATCGTGCGATCTGCTGCGATGAATAAAATTAAAATGAATATCCGTATGACGTAATTGGATGTTTGAAAAATCTCTTCCAGATCATGACTAGCACTATACACATATTTTTGTGATGTACTTGCGTTTTGCACGTTAAACTTGCGTACGCTTTACAATAAAGTACATTAATATGTGCATGCGTTTGTATACGTTCGTGAGTGTTCCAGTGCGTCCATATGTACATGCGTGCATATGTGTTTCTATCATATACACTATATACACCAAGATTCAATTATTGCTCATCTATTGTTCCGAATCATACAGAAATGTATACGTTAATTTTGACACTATGTACAAAGCTGAGTGCAAAACCATGTAGACATACGATCCGGTATGATTCGAAGCGAAAACCGATTTAATTTCGTATCAGACACGACGCACGTCACGTGGATCGACGGGCCGACACTAGGATTGCATGGAGCAAAATTGATTTGGCCCACACAGGACATCACGCAAAGTTGATAGTCAGATATTAGCATAAAATATATTTTTTCTCGTTGGAAAAAAAGTATCATCATCGCACCGTTGACCTAAATAAAAGTTTTGTTTCTAAAGCAATAGAATAACAATTCAAGGAAAAATGCATTTATTATTTAATAGTTATATTTTCGTAAACAAAACATAAAAAATTACCTATATAGCGCACGGTTGATATCGACCATTTGAATTTATACATAAGCATTTAAATTAAAGATGTGTGTGATTACTCAATATTATAAAAAGTCTAAACATTAAAACATGAGCACAAATTCACAATCAGAAGGGACGAGCGTAGTACAACACATAAAAACACAAAAGGACCACTTCTATTTTAAGCAGTTTTTTATCTGAACAAAATATATTTTTATTTTTATACCTGTTTGCTAGGTGACATTTATTTGTAATTAACAGAAATATTTTTTGTTAAACCGACCAATTACCGTATATTTGAAACTATTATTTTTTAGCACACAACTGTGTTTATGGTAAATATTTATTGTATGAAAAAGAAAGAATAATTAACAGAGTAGAAAACGCAAAATAAAAATCAAATGAAAAAAATATATTACACATACTCGTATACACGGCGTTAAAAAATAGTTATTACATTTATACGGTGATTGGTCAAAAAATAAAAAAATGTTAATTACAAATTAGTATGTCATCTAGCGAACATATATTAAAATAAAATTATACTCTCTTCCAGCAAAAAGTTGCCTAAGAGAGGGCAGCGCATTTACTTATAAAGTGATTATTTATTATCTTGTAACTCATGAAATTCTGTTCTAAATATTTGCATGGCGGATGAAATCCAGTCTGTTGAAATATATTATTATTATTAACATATTATTAAGAATGTATGATTAATATAGACAGTGAGGAATAAATAGTAAGCAAGGACTTATTATATATCTCTTAGAAGGCACAGTATGCCTTTCTCTGTTTACCATTTTATTTTTCTTTCCCTATGCTTCCCTCTTCAAATAAATAAAGTTATTGGTGAGTATACAAAAGTTTTGTACATTTTCGTTCCTTTTTTTCTCTCTACTTTTAATCCATATTATTTTTTGTGACTTCAATATAAAAGTTTTTTTTAGGTGTGCAATTTAAAAACTTTTTAGCATCTCAACGGGCAATTGGAACAACATGCGTTATGTACTCGAATGCCCGATTAGTTGACGAGTTTAACGAGACGACGATTGCCGTAACGCAACACACTGGTCTGTTATACTTATGTGCAATGTAATGCCAAATTAATATAATAAGTCAATAAACGCCATTGCTTACGTAATCATTATAAAAAAAATAAGTTTTGAGATTTTAAAATGTATTAATTTGCTTCTTATATTAGTTAAAAACGGTGAAAAATGTTCATTTATAAAGTATTCTACATTGAATATAATACTTGCGATGGTATTTAACTGCGTCAAGCATGTATATCAAGATATATTTCTAATATAAGACGTACTCTTGATTTCTGTATCGGTGAATTGTGGAGAGCTTAATATAACATCACCTACGTCGGATGTTCAAATTCATGAATGACTTCACCTTTAGCGGTATTCTGCTGAATGAAGAGCATTTGGCAATAGTAAACCAATACAGTTCAAAACCGAACCTTTATGAATATTTCAGTGTGACATTCGGATTGACCAATCTAGAGGGACAAAATCCTAAAAATGAAAATCATTACTTTACATAAAAATGCCGTTTTAGTGTGTCAAACAAACCTATTGATAAGATGCAATGGCCAGATTTTTCAAGAAACCTTTATTTTATTTTTTATGACGGAACAAAGTGACGCTTTGTGTCGTAGGTATAAAATATTTCTATGAGTACATTTCTGACTTCCAAAGTTTGTGCATGTTAACAGTGTTTTAAAAAAATATTGAAAATAATTTTCGTGATGGCGTCGTGTTCTACAGGTATTTATGTCATAATTATATTAATTTATTTATACAATAGATTATTTTTATAACAATAACCAATTCATGAAATTTCATCCTATGCATTTTATTGAGTTCAAAGTTTAATAAGATGTAAGGTTATGTGCAATATGTCGCAGGGCTACGAAACTAAGTTTAAAAAATAATCTTATATATTCTTTAAATAAAAAGTTTCACAAATTACCGCGATTTCTTAAATATATATTTTTTTTGTTATAGGGACCAGACTTACGAGAATTAGTATTTTTGAAGTATGGCGTTCTAACTCTTCGAAACACCGCATTCAGTGTGTTTATGATTTTGTAAAAAGGTTTTACAATATTCAAGATGATAAAGAAGCAGAAGCTATAAGATTAAAAGGTTTTGTAAAAACCGAATGGGAGAAAATTCATCAAAAATGGGTAAAAAAACAAAGACGATTGAATTTGTTTTTAAAACTCTACCAACTTTGGTTTTGTAAAGATTTAGATTTTTCTTCTCCAATGCAGACAATTAATAAGGCAGGCCATACAGTTAAAATATTTCGAGAATGTTCATCCGAATCAAAAAGGAGAAAAGTGCGTGATTTGGTTACCAGCTACGAGAAGGAAGAATTGACATATGAAGCTGCAGTTAGTGTTCGAGTCAGTGGTAGACGTGATGGGGCAAATTCAATACAAGAAATGTTGACTGCATCACCAAGAAAAGCAACGAGTTATAAAAAGGCAAAGAAACAAATTGTAACAACTCCAATACAAAATCCTTCTTCCGCAGAAGAAGCTTTAGCATTGTTCAATGCAAAAAAAATTACGGTAATGTATATAGTATAAAAATAGGAAGTAGGAAGCTTCTGAAAGAGGTTTCAATTTATATCAATCATATGATCGGGTTTTAGAAGAGAAAAAAACAATTGTTATCCAGAAGTAGAGAGCATAATTGTAATATAGTAGATATTTTGAACAGCAAAATTTGAAAATTACGCTAAGGAAACAAAAATGTTATACATATCATTATACTCGTGGTATCAATATGCCTGCAGCCTTGCACAAAATATTGACGCACGGTGCTGAGATCATCGATTTTTCTTTGATTCCTATTGGACAAATGTCTGAAGAGGCATCAGAGGTCAAAAATAAAGAAATTAGAAAAATTAGGCAACATCACACTTTAAAAACTTCGCGTGTTAGGACTAATTACGATTTATTTAAATATTTATTAGTTTCCTCTGATCCATATATAAGTCTTATTAGAAAATTACCCAAAAAAGATAAACATGTGTATGAAAGCGATTTTCCAATGCTATTAAAAAAAGTTATTTTTGTATATATGTTTTTCAAAGCTATAAGTATTAAGTTTTTAACGTTTCTAAATTTGTCTTATTCTCAATGTATTTTGGTGTATTGGATAAATTAAAAACCTATTATTAAATTAAAAACCATTTGTTTATATTTTCTAAGCCTCTAGTTATTAAAATGTAACATAAAAATGTCAAATGATATGAAAAATAATTTTGTCCCTCTAGATTGCTCAATCCGAATACTGTGCGCCGGTCGGATCATCCTATTCGCATGGAAGACTAGAAAGGAGCTCGCGTAAAAGATTCTGTTCTTTAATTCTATGGGGAGAAAAGCAATAGGCAAACCGGAATTAACGTAAATTGCATTAGTTCAGGTGGACTGTAGCGCACTGAGAGTGATAAACTTGAGGAGGGATGTCAAAGATAGACAGAAGAGGCCATAAAATTTGGAAGGCGGTTACAGCGTCGAAGATTGATTGACATATCGAGGTCGTTGAATGGTGGTCTTAACTATCAAAGTAGTGTTGGCCATAGCCAAGATGTTTGAATGATTTTGATAAAGTAGCAGGAAAAAATGAAATCTGACTATCATCACATTTCCTGGTATTGTCAAAGTAGAAGACCTATTGAAGACTGATTAGTATAATATATTCAATTTTTGTTTTCAATGTAGGTTGTCACCGGTGAATTGTTTGTTTAAATTTGAAATTTCATTTTATATTTATTTTCATATAATATTAGTCACGGTCAGCGGCGGCTGCTCTCGAGGTGCGTTGGTGCGCTGAACCGGAGAAATAATTCGCAATAATTAAATTATATATTCGCAAACATGACTTTCGAAAATATTAAATATTTGTATAGATTAAATATGTATAAGAATACTGACAAAAAGTACGAGTATTTTTATTTAAGTGAAAATTAAAAAAAAAAAATCCTTTCAAATTGACCGGCCAAGTATGCCAATACTACCGTAGCAATCTCCAATACGCACCGGACGGAAACGCAAATTAATATAGGGCAGACAGATATGTACAGTAAACCGTGAGACAGCGATAGTTCTTAAAAAAATCATACGAATATTTCGTTTAAGCGTGCGGCGCTCCAAGACTAAGGCTAAGTTCAGATGGTCACGCGATAATGCGCGTTGCACAAATCGCTGGAATACGCGCGTAAAAAGATTCATAATGCTATCTATCTGAACTTAGCCTATGCTGATTCGGTTTACTTCGTGAATTACCGAGTAACTCACGAAGTAAACCGAATGTATGAGTTTGACAGGTCCTAAAACATTTGAATTTATTTAAAAATTGTGAATATGTATTTAATACATAATTTTAATTTAGTCGTGAATTGTGAAAATTTTGTGTAATATTGTCTGAATATTATTCGTGTTTTGTGAAAAATTTGTGTGATATTGTCTAAACATCATGATAACATTGAACATTAACAAATGTGTTAGATGAACACCGTTACTTCTGCAAAGTAACGGTGTCCATCTAACCTATAAAAATAAGAATTCATTTTGTCTAAAGTATTCACTCAATTCAGTTCAACTCAACAAAGATTCATTCGTGAGCGCAATTAATAATTATAGTGTAGAACACATTAAAAATAATAATTTATCATTTGATCAAAAACTTGACATAAAATTTAAAGGTTTACTTTGTATTAATATTTTATCTAAAGCTGAAACAGACAATGCATTAGATAAGAAGAAAATTGATGTGGAATGTTTGAAAATGATATCTGAAGTAGCCTAAGTTAATAACCATCCTTATTGCCTACCCATGGAATAAGCGTGTACTTATAATTGTCAAGTTACATACTGTGAACCGTCATTTTATTCAGCCAGTGACCGCCACTGGTCACGGTACACATTTCTGTTAGTAAATTGCATTTTTATAATAGAGACAACAAAACGTCTTATACATTGTCCATTCTGTCTATACTTAAAAAATAAACGGGAAGTGCATTATTTGTGTCTATACATGTTGGGGTAAAAAGATTTTTTTTGGTTAATTTATTTTCCTTAAGTTATTTCAATTTATTGTTAACGTCAAATTTATTTGTCTCTCCTACATTGATTTTTTTTTCTATTAAACTGTTAAATTCGAATTTGTAAAGTTTTTCTTCTCTTAGGAGATTTGTCATTATCATGTGCACATATCTAAGAAGCTCTGATCTAAAATATGGTACATGCGTTAGTTCATTAACCTTCTTTTGTATTGCGTCAGTCAAGATTTTTTTCATCCAGTATCCGTTAAATAATCTTTATTTTCATCATAGCTTTAATCTAAACATTCATCATGATAGTGAATTATGTTTTTTTATTTGACCATTTTAAGACTTTGTCAACA
This sequence comes from Odontocerum albicorne, assembly GCA_949825065.1. Taxonomy (NCBI): domain Eukaryota; kingdom Metazoa; phylum Arthropoda; class Insecta; order Trichoptera; family Odontoceridae; genus Odontocerum; species Odontocerum albicorne. The sequence continues at coordinate 28,287,344 of OX463841.1, read as the reverse complement.
AATGATGGAACCCCATTGAAAACACTTCGAGATCCTTTGTGGTGGCCTGAATGAGCGTCCATTCTTCAACACCATGTAAAATTTCAGATAATATAAAGCAGTTCAAAATTTGCATACGTAAGTTAAGATTGAAGTTTTGACTGTAGAAAACATCCTTTATACTCGTATTAAAGAAACCATTTCGTGCCTCCTCCACTTCTACTTTTATCCTTGTGGCTGGTCCCATTGATAATTCAACCAGTTTTCCAGGTAGGTATGTGTAATGTTGGACTCACTGTTAAATTTCAATATTTTTATCCAGAGGTTCCTTCCTCCATACTGCTTAAAAAATGAAGAAAATAGTGACTCGAAATCTAAATAAGCCTTCTGCAGTTTAAAACGGTCCTTTTCTCTTTTCCCATTCATCATCTCTGCCCATATTATTTGACATTCTGCCGGTGCTATCACTATTCTTTTCTTACTCCGATATGGCACCAGCAGCGGAGGAACTCCCCTTCGGGGACAGCTTTTCTATCGAAGTATAACTATATATAATTATCTTACTACTGAACGATTACACTTTAAGGAATCCTTATTTGTTCCTAGAGACAGTGTGTTCCCCGTAAACGAAAAAATAATGTTTTTACCTTTCTTTTTCATAATTATACAATACATTTTGTTTATAATATATTCATTTTCAATCATCTTTGATGTGGTAAGTTTTTCTTTATATTGTTCAAACACTTTGAGATTATTTATATTTTTTTTTGAAAAAGGTTCACGCAATCACGAAACGTTTTAACCTAATACTAACCTTAATTCTGACGCTATATTCAACTTATTATATCGATTTCAACATTTATACGATAAATAATTGAATACAATATATAACTACGACGTGTAGATTACTTACAGAATTCATTAATTCTCATACAAATTTCTTAATGTTAGTCAATAAACTTAACTTATTATCTTTATATTTAGATTCAACCCATAAAGGTTGAGCATGAAACTAATATGATCGAAATCGACATTTTAAGAGTAATGAAACAATTTCAATTCATTGAACGTTTAATGAGCCTATTAACTTAAGGCTCTGTCGAAAGTGTTTCTTTGACATTTATCGACTTCGTGAAATATACTTTTACTGACTTAATGTCTTGGAATATGGGTTACGGTGTGTTCATTAAACTTCAGTTGAAAGTTGATTACCCTGTAAAAATGATATTTTTGTCGCTTCTGTTTATGTTATGATCTGTCATTATCCATATAAGAAAGATATAACATGATTTTGTTGTGTTGTCATATAAAATGTTAAACCTGGAAACATTGAAATCATTAAATTAATTGGTTTAAAGAAAAATCACTGATACATACGTTCAATTCGATTGTATTGTACATGCGTTCAATTTTGTACAATATAGTACACGCGTTTAATTTTTGAAATGTCAAAAAGAGAACATTAAAATTTAAGAGGCTAAAAACTTTCATTCTCTTAACGTTTTCAAAAATGGTCCGACAATTTTATTTATTTACCTCAAATGAACACATACGAGTACCTTTGAAATGTTTTTTAAATCCTTATTTTCATTATTTATGAAACGAAAACTAAACTTTTAACACGTGTACATTTTACCAATGTAGCAACTATTAAAATTTGATCAGAAGATAACACATATTTGAAATATTAACATTTTTTTCTTATCACAAATACTACATTTTAATAAAAATATATCAAAACATTTTTTTTGTGAGAACAACGGAATAAAATCAGTAAACTTTTTATCAAAATATACGCCCATAATCTACGCATCATGGAGAATTTAATTTAATTTTGTGTACATAACTTTTTTATTTTCATTTAGGGATTTAAAAAAAAATATAATTGACTGAAGTTGCAAGATTCTTAAGTAAATTTATAAGTTTAAAAAATAAACGAGCACAGAGATTGATTTTAAAACCATTTTTAATTTAAAATATTTTTTTTCGATTAGGTGAATCATTTTATAAAAGGATCGTATGCTTGTCATATATCATGAAAAGGAAAAACATATCGAGCGGAAGTAAAAACCAAAGGTTTTGACTGACATAACTAATTAACCATTTCATTATGTTATCTTAGAAAGCTAAGTATTTAATTATTTATTTAGTACTTTCATACAAATTCATTCTGCATATTTGTTAAATTTATATAAATCTTTAATCAATCAAATTTTGTCAAATAATTATTACCGGTATGCATGACTGCGTCTTAAATATTATAAATGAAAATATAATAATATTTGAGAAAAGTAAGAGTAAATAAAATTAAAATAAAGAAAGTACTGATTAGGATGGGATTTAAGGACGAGAAATATTTTGTAATAGAGATTGCTACTTTTTATGACTAGAGTTTATCTCAAAAACGAAGAAATAAATACTGCTTTCTTTTTAGGAAAAAGTTCATTTAACCGATCCAGGAAGATTGCTCTAAAGTCAAGCCGTTTGATACGCAAATATGCTGTGTAGAATGATTCGTGATGCGTTGGTATATGAAGGATTCTGCCTTTACCAAATTGGAGAGACAGTCCGTGTTCAGAAATAAAAAAAAATTTCACGTAATTTACTATCAATTCAAAGATGTAAACAATTTTTGTAATGTGTTTTTATAGTGTGCGGAATGTGGAATAAATGAAAATCAGAACATGTGCAATTTTAAAACATTTTCGAATATGCGTTATGATAGTAATAATACATTTTCGTTTGTCATGCGAATATAATGTAAGCGTTTGCCCAGGCACGTTTGCAAAGGAAGACCTCTCAAAGTGTCGCATGATATCAAAGCTAATATCCAATAAGCCTGAGAGCGAATCTGACTACAAATAAATGCTGAAGTATCACATAAAACCCAATGTAAATAGAATGAAACGTGACTTCTAGCAAGTGGGTAAATCTAATTTATACCATTGGCGTGTGATATTATAGGCGAAAGACTTAACGCCGTGGGAATCCATACAAACTGAAAGAAAAAAAGAGGAGACTGGAATATATGTGGAGAGCGAGAAATAGAGAAAGAAAACATAAAATGTAAGATATATCGGATAATGGTCGGTAAGTCGACAGGGAAATGGAACGCGGATTTGGTCCTAGTTTTTGGTGAGATTTAGCACTGTCTTTAGTCAAGATTTTGTTTCGCATAAGGATATTTTATTCTTATTTATTTTATCCTTGCGTTTTCACTTCTAAAGTTTATTGGATTTTTAAATAAAATGAAAGTGAATTTTTATATTCTTTTAAAGACATTTTTTCAATTATATTCACACAATCCATTGCTACTTAAGCATAATGAAAAAGTATTGAACATAGCAATTAATTAATAAGACACTTGTCTTTCGATACGGAGGTTGCGGGTTTAAATTCTGTTGGTATCCAATTTTTTTGGAAAAAGGTCTGGTTTTTATTTCGGTCGTTTTTCTAATCACGTAGTACTCTATGCATAAAAATATTATACAATGCAATACATTACTACTACTTATACTCTTGATTTCATGTCAGTATTATAACGTGTTTCATTTCTGATTTTTCTTTCCCCTCTACCACCCCTTCCTTTTAGTTTGATTGATTGTATCTCACTTTTATTTTTACTACATACATTTTGTTAAGGGAATCATTTGAACATTTTTTGGGGCCATGTAACTTCCTTTATTAATTTTAGTCTGTTTAGTTGGAAGAGATTGTCATCAGATAACACGCCCGCTAGATTGTTTTACAGTGTTAAATAAATAAAAGAAATATTTTATGAAGGGTAAAAATTAACAAGAATTTGAATTATTTAAATATTTTAATAAATTATTATTATCTGAACCAAATTTTAGCTTTCTATTATCTTGTGTAATTTTTTAATACGAACAAAATGAGCTGAATTTACATGTGTCTAAAATATTATTCTTAAACACTTAAATATTAATGTAATATTTAATCTGTATATTGTTGACAAATGTTTATTCGAGGTTTAATTTATTACTTAACCAGTATAAATGAACGCCAATTTCATTTATCACTAAAAATGGTATTAGAAAAAAGATTAAATACAATTAAAACAAATACATTAAAACATTTCGGTATAAAGTGGAGAAAAAATACTCTCCAACATTCCAAAGAACTTTACTAACCAGAAACTTTATTAACTTTCCAGAGAAAATTCTCAAAGAGGAAAGTATTTCAAAACTTTTAATATCAATAATCCAAACTTCTTCATTAAGAGTAATGAAATTTGCTGAATTCGTAAAGTTCGCGACATAAAACTTACGCGTGTATAACAAAATAAAAAGACCACATAACTTAAATCACACGGCTATAGCTTTACGATTTTTATTAAACAAAAGTTTTTGAGTATTTGTTAAAGTGTTTTTTCTTCTTTTTTTTACTTATAAGTGGTTTAAGTAACTTCTTTTGAAGGATAATTTGATCTTTTGGCTGAACAACTGATAAAACTTCCATAAAATGGGTTAAAACTTTAATGCATAAAAGGGTTTCTTTTGTAGCAATTATTGTTCAAGAGTTTTACAAAATCTTTTTTTTAATCGTTAGTAAAAAAAAAGTAAAGCTTTAGAAGGATTTGCCTATTCATGTTTTACGGATTTTTTTATTAAGTTATTTGAGTAAGTTACTTTTATTTCATCAAACTTTTAGTTAAAATTATTTGGACTTAATGAAAAACAAAATGATGTACAGTTTTTGTGTT
>OX463841.1:28216916-28282442 GCA_949825065.1 Odontocerum albicorne | reverse complement strand
TCAGGAAGGGTTTCAGTACCATGGATCATATTCAGGTGCTGCGAGAAATAATGGAACGATGTGACGAATACGAACTCCCCCTGTACTTAGCCTTTGTGGACTACGAAAAGGCATTTGACTCAGTCAAAAAAGCTGCTATACTAGAAGCTCTAAAGACACAAGGCATTGATAGAGCATACACTCAGTTGTTCAATAACATCTATAAGGATGCAACAGCAAAGATACATCTCCACAAATCCTCGGAAACCTTCCGAATCGGTAAAGGAGTTCGTCAAGGAGACACTATTTCCCCAAAATTATTCACAGCTACACTGGAATACATATTTAAAAAACTAGAATGGGAAAGTAAAGGGCTGGCGATTGATGGAAAATACCTGAGCCATTTGAGATTTGCAGACGATATCGTTATATTCTCACAAAACCCGAATGATCTTCAGCACCAACTGCAAGAATTGGCAGAGGTCAGCAGGGAAGTTGGTTTAAAAATGAATATTTCAAAAACCAAATATATGATGAACGGCTTTGCTACCCCAAAACCAATAAACGTGGATGGAAAACCGCTAGAACTTGTCCAGGAATATGTGTATCTAGGCCAACTTATTTCCTTTGTAGGTGGCATATCGGAGGAAATAGCACGAAGGACCAAACTGGCGTGGAGCTCATTTGGACGTTTGAACAACATCTTCAAAAGTAATCTCCCAATAACCTTGAAGCGAAGGGTCTACAACCAGTGCATTCTTCCAGTACTTACGTATGGCTGCGAAACATGGACGCTCACAGTAAAGAACACGCAAAAGCTCCAGACCGCACAAAGGAGCATGGAGAGATGCATGTTAGGATATACTAAAAGAGACCGTAAACGAAACACCTGGATTCGCAATATAACAAAGGTAGAAGACGTTATAAAGGTGTGCAAAAGAATGAAGTGGCAATGGGCCGGACATGTAGCCAGAATGTCAGACTCCCGATGGACATCCGAAATAATCCAATGGTATCCAAGAGGCATAAAGAGGCCTAGAAGAAGACCGAAGGTACGCTGGATGGACGAAATCAGGAAGCATGGCAGCATCACGTGGCATCGGCGAGCAAAGGACCGAACTGTTTGGAGTCAACTTGGGGAGACCTTCATCCAGCAGTGGATCGACCCTGGTTGACAATGATGATGATGATGATGATAATATATATATATATATATATATATATATATATATATATATATATATATATATATATATATATATATATATATATATATATATATATATATATATATATATATATATATATATTATATATATATATATTATATATATATATATATATATATATATATATATATATATATATATATATATATATATATATATATATATATATATATATATATATATATATATATATATATATATATATATATATATATATATATATATATATATATATATATATATATATATATATATATATATATATATATATATATATATATATATATATATATATATATATATATATATATATATATATATATATATATATATATATATATATATATATATATATATATATATATATATATATATATATATATATATATATATATATATATATATATATAATATTATATATATATATATATATATATATATATATATATTATATATATATATATATATATATATATATATATATATATATATATATATATATATATATATATATATATATATATATATATATATATATATATATATATATATATATTATATATATATATATATATATATATATATATATATATATATATATATATATATATATATATATATATATATATATATATATATATATATATATATATATATATATATATATATATATATATATATATATATATATATATATATATATATATATATATATATATATATATATATATATATATATATATATATATATATTGGGTGTACAAATAAGTCACCGCTGTTTGACAAAAGTTGGCGCCACCAGTAAGTTATGGTTAAAATTGTCAGATGTAAAATGTCATTATCGTAAGGTTGGACATCTGTCAACAACATGACCTTGAAATATTAGTGAATTTTTATCAGTATAACATATTTTTTTGTGTTCGAAAATGTCAAGTTTTGAGCCGAATAAGCGTCATTTGCGGGAACTTTTGATTTACTTCTTCAATTTGAAGAAATCTGCAGCTGAGGCGCATCGATTGCTTGTAAAAGCATATGGTGAGGCTGCCTTAAGTGAGAGAAGTTGTCGTGAGTGGTTTCAAAAGTTTAAGAACGGTGAATTTGACATCGAAGACAAAGAACGTAGCGGAAGGCCGAAAGTGTACGAAGACGCGGAATCGGAAGTATTATTGGATCAAGATTCGTGCCAAACGCAAGAAGAACTTGCACTTACATTAGGAGTGACTCAACAAGCAATTTCACATGGGTTGAAATCATTGGGAATGATTCAAAAACAAAGAAATTGGGATTCATATGAACTGACACGGAGAAAACTTTGAATGCCAATTTTACACATGTGAAATGCTGCTTGCCAGGCATAAACGAAAGGGTTTTCTGCACCATATAGTCACTGGTGATGAAAAATGCATCCATTATGATAATCCAAAAAGGAAGAAATCATGGGGATCCCCTGGTCATGCTTCAACATCTACGGCTAAGCCAAATATTCATGGAAAAAAACTCTTGTTGTGTATTTTGGTGGGATCAGCTTGGTGTCGTGTATTATGAGTTGCTCAAACCGAATGAAACCATTGCTGGGGCTGTCTACCGAACATAATTGATGAGATTGAGTCGAGCACTCGAGGAAAAGCGCGCCCACTACTACGCCAGACACGACAAAATTATTCTCCTGCATGATAATGCTAGTCCACATGTTGCGGCACCGGTCAAAACCTATTTGGAAACACTCAATTGAGAAGTTTTACCCCCACCCGCTGTATTCACCAGACATTGCTCCTTCTGATTACCACTTGTTTTGATCGATGACGCATGGCCTGTCTGAGCAGCACTTCACATCATATGAAGATACCAAAAATTGAGTCGATTCGTGGATAGCCTCAAAAGATGATGATGATGACTGACGCGGTATTCGTATGCTGACAGAAAGATGGGGGAAAAGTAGTGGCAAGCGATGGGTACTACTTCGAATAAAACATGAGGTTCCGTTCTTTCACAATAAATGCCCATTTTTTTTATAAAAAACGGCGGAAACTTATTTGTACACCTAATATATATATATATATATATAATATATATATATATATATATATATATATATATATATATATATATATATATATATATATATATATATATATATATATATATATATATATATTATATATATATATATATATTATATATATATATATATATATATATATATATATATATATATATATATATATATATATATATATATATATATATATATATATATATATATATATATATATATATATATATATATATATATATATATATATATATATATATATATATATATATATATATATATATATATATATCTATATATATATATATATATATATATATATATATATATATATATATATATATATATATATATATATATATATATATATATATATATATATATATATATATATATTTATATATATATATTTTTATTTTTTTTAATTTATTTATTTATTATTTTTTTTTTTTTTTTCTGTCAATAATAGTAGGTTGGAGTCCCGACCTGGAGTGCTCGTGAGGAGAGTTTTCTCTCTAAACATTTCTCTAAAAACTAACGTAAAATAAAAAAATGTGTGTATATAACATTAAAAAAAATAATGGGATATAACGAAATGAAGTAAGCCGAAAACTCAGTCAAAAAAAAGAGAACATATCTTTGCGCCCTCAAATAGTTTCACATTAAGTTACAAAGCCCTACTTTGTGTTCCCTAAGTCCCCCGATTTTTTTATCCCAAACCTTGTCGAGGTCAATTGAGCTTCTAGAGAATTACGATGATGGGCACCGGGGAAAATAGGGAAAAGGAGCTTCGGCCTTATGATCGTAGCGATCAACAAGGGGAAATTAGAGGGGTCAATAGTCTTTCAACTGGCAAAGAGGCAGAGGACAGATATAAAACAAAGACCTGATGATTAAACATTTGTGAATGATAACAAGATTGGGAAACAAAAGGTTAAAAAGTTGAAGTAACTCTTTGAAATAAATCGTTAGGAAAAAACTTACACTTTTTATTTCCTCGTATGCTTATTAAAATTTACAATTTAGGTAAAAATATATTTCTTGAATCTTAAAAAAAAAAAACGTTTGTTTCACTTTGTGGTGTTGTTTATACATTTTTGATAAAATAAATAAAACACTTATTTTTAATTTTGTATTCACCACAGTTTTATTTGAGTTCACTACCGGTTTCAATGACCACCGTCTTCCTCGTCAGATGAAGACGAAATAAATTATGCCTAAAATATTTTTTTCTAATTGTAATATATACAGGAGAGGGGGATTTGTGGATAATAATGTTCTATTATAGTCCTCTGCAAAATATGTTTCCCGTTTAAAGCCATCCATTTGACGTTTCAATACTCCCCTCCCCCTCTCATGTACCTAGTACAATTAGAAAATAACATTTTTTAGACATGATTTGGTTCATCTTCACCTGACGATGAAGATGGAGGTGTTTGAAACCGGTAGTGAAGTCATATAAAACAATGGAGGAAATAAAATAAAAATAAGTGTTTTACTTACTTTATTAAAAAAATTATAAAATATGTTTTTTAAGAATAAAAATGACACCAAAGTACTTTATGTGCTTATAGTCATGAAATAAATTATATTTATTTGTAGACGATAAAAATAAGATTATACGAGTATTTAATATAAAGAACGCGGGTAATCAATTCATAATGCATTTATAGAAAACATTTTTAATTATGTGAATAAGTTATGTCTTTGACCAGTTAAAAAGGCTTCTTGATGGTAAAATGTTATTAAAAAAAATATTTTTACATTATCACTTTTTGTTATATCACACTCAGAAAGAAAGGTTGTTAATTAAGTAAAATTAGGAAAAACTGTTGCTGAAAAAAATGTTCCAAATTAAATTTATCGTTCTGTTCTTGTTTTAAAAAATGGAATTGATTAGTTATTATACTTGAGAAAATGTAGCATGGTTCCTGTAACAGTTCACAAATTTGCTCCAATACAACCTTGTAACAACGTTCAGTAATTTTAATTATTTTATCAACTTTAATATAAGCCTCGATTCTAATAAATAGCAAGTTATTTAGGTAAATACATTACATAAAACTAACAATAATGACAAATTAATACATCTTGTTAAAAATTATCAAAAATCTGGCAGTTTGTTAAAATCAAATAATATCTGGTGACGTTTGTCAAAAGTCACTACGTTAGTCTGCGTTGGCTAGGGATGGGGTATATGAGAATTGGATTTTCGATTTTTTTTGTACCTAAAATTAAATGTTCGTGATTTGTATTAATTCATAGTGGATCTTGGCCTATTAAAAGATAGATACAAATCATACAATACATTAGAAAGTCAGTATAATAAAAATTAGGAATAAAAACGTCAGTTGAGAGAAAATCAATTTTTCGATTTATAAAAAAACTATTCGATTTGTAAAAAGAACGATTTTACCCCACCCCTTTGAGACATGACATTTCAAATGTCACAGGGACCATCCTACATTTTTTCAAGTATAATACAATTTTTTATAGAAAATAATGCTACAAAATAGTGTAATGCTGCGAACTAACATATGTTATGTCTATTTTAACTAAAATATAATTTTATAACCATATTTGATAATTTTTCTGATCATGAATAGCTCATTTTTATTTACACCATTTTTTCAACTTTTAAATGATACTTTCACTTAAAATAAAATAAAATCGAATTTTAAATAAGCCCTACTTGAAATATGAGTAAACCACACATTTTGTTCTATTTTTAATGAAACAAATAAAATCACACCCACTTAACTTGAAAATAATTAGTTCAGTATTTTAAATAGAAAGAAAATTATAATTAACAATAAATAAAAGTTATTGTTTTTAATAATTAAGCGGGGAAAGTTTAAAATTAACGATAAATTAAACGATTTAAATCGTTGATATTCGTTTGTTTCAGTGACATTTGTTTTAGTAAAATATCAAAAATAAGTATGGCATTATATTATATGATACTTTCATTGTATACAGTACCACCTGACAGATTTATTGCCATGTGTAAATATCCTCTAACTAACCAGAAAAGTATTTATCAAGTGTTTAGGGAAAACCTGACTATAAACCTTTTTAAAAAAAATCTGGATACCAACAGAAATCAAACTCGCAATCTCTGGTTGTTTAAGACAGGCGTCATATTTACTAGCGTACGTACGTAGGTATAAAATCAATAAACACATAAGTTTTACATTATTATCAATAATATTTAATATTGACTGATGATCACTTGGCATTCGAAAAGGAATATTTGATAAGCATTTATCAATTGCCCAGATGAATTGCACGGATATTGTCATCCAGGGGTTTCGGGTTAAATCTCTTGAGGATTCAAATAAAAAAATGAAAAAGCTCGGATTTGGTAAAAGAGTTCGCCGAGTTAACAATTCTTGCAAGCGTCGAGTACATAAGCGAGTGTTGGTCTTTTCACGTGCGGTAGTGTTGCCAACATGGGCAATGGCGAATCATGAGTTTCGTGTCTACTCTAGTGGTTCCTAAACCCCGATGACTTGATTAATGGTATCGAAAACATTAAAGTCTCCAAGTCACGCTCTTCAGATTGTCTGAATCACTAATTCAAATATGTTGATAAGTACCATATGAAAGAAAAAAAATTGCAAAGTACAGAAAATTTTATACTGTAGCTGAAAAACACATAAAAACACATATAACACGAAAAAAAACAGAAAAATTCAGTAATTTTTCATAAACTTAACGATAAACTAGATTTTTTAATATCATAAAAATAAAGATCATAAATAAATTAAAGTAATAAATAATATATGCGGCAACTCTTCACGATAGAAAAATAGTACCAGTCCATTCTTTATAATTTTAGATGTGTAAGCTGTTACATTGTTTTGACAGATATAATCCGTTCAATACAAAGTTTATTCGTATAAGTTCCAAGACTAACGCCAGGTTTATTAATATGGTAGAATTATAACGAGATCAAGTTGTTGTTTGGCAACTAATATGTTAAAGGCGAACGAAATTACACATGAAAGTATGGTTTTTAAATTTAAACTAGTTCTGAAGCTAATTGGCCGGAAATCAAAAGAGGGACATCAGCTTGGTTGACAAGAATGCTTATTATTATCATAAATGTAGTGTTTTAATGCATGGCCGTAAGAAAACGCGCTAGAATTCTTTTCTTCTTTCGCAATTTTCGAACAAGCACAGAAGTGTGCTTGTTTGAAAATTACGTTATGCTGGTTTTTGAAAATAACAAGTGTATTATGTTGACCTTACATTGGGAGTTTGTGGATTCCTATGGTTTCGGGCACGTTCATTATTTTGAGAAATAAAAAAAACGCTGATGAAGTATTAAAAAAAGTCAAAGGAAAGAAAAGACCTAAAATGAAGTGGTGTTTCCCTTTATTTATACGCTTTAAATTATTCTCGGGTGTTGGTCTTGCTCATCTTTAATAAAGTTGTGGTTTTCCATCTTCACGCAAAGAATAAGAGAAAACTTTTCCCTTTTAAAACTTTCTCTCTTCAAATAAAGGAAGTTAAGGGAAACTATTAACCTACTTTAGGGGTAGCATATTATTTAAATATTTGATTCTATGACTTACTAACTCCATGTTTTTTGTATTCGAGCTTCGAATGAGCTATTTTTCGAAATGAATTGAAAACGAAGCGAAAGTTGAAATATTGAAACTTTTAAATTATTGAATAGTTGGACAATTTTTCTTTCATATTTTTTAAGAAACTTAGTATCTTACTTACTAATTTACGATCTACATTTTATCTATTAAAATTATAATTTTTCACAAAAACTTTTTCAATAATGGTTGTTTTTAATTTTTTTTTGAATAAATATTATTGTTTTTATTTTTTTTTGCTACATTCCTAGTGATATTTTTTAAAATATTTTACTAGAAACATTTTTAAATAAAAAAACGCAAATAAATACATTTAGAAAATAGTTGATGAGAGCAAGTTGTGAGTTTTTCGGAATAAAAATGAACACGTGGAAATACAAAACATGTTACGTTAAGAAAAAACGCGCCTATGAATCACATAAAAGGTTTTATCTCAGATGTCAAGAAAATTATATATCATGCGGGGTTCATGGTTGCATGAAAAATAATATACTTATTTATCAAATATTTAACACATCATATGTGAAATAAAAGGAACTTGATGATACTCAGCTTCCACGCAAACATCCTTTCAGCAACAGGTTATTTTACGGCGTCTGTAAATTTTTTGGAAAAATCCCACTAATTTTGTAGACTTGAATTATGTTGTACTTTTTTCCTGAAAATTTCAACAAATACTCGCTTCTTCAATATTCAAACGTCATTTGAAGGAATATTAAATGTTTTCATTTTACAGAAAAAAACGGTGTTCCTTCTATTCACTCATACAATGGAAATTAAGAACACTAATTAAATTTGCACGCAGTGCCGTAATTAGCTCTTCATGTGCCTTGTGCAAAGTTTTTATTTTGAGTCCCATATTTTTTGGGATAAACAAAAATAACACAAATTCGATATAATTATTATTTATAAATATTTTTTGTGTATATATGGAATATTCACAATCATTCACATGTATTTATAAATGAGAAAAATGTAATGTTTTGCGTTTTTATTTAATTTAATATATTGATAATACCATCACAATTCATAACTTGAATGTTTTTTTAATTATTGGAAATTATAAAAATATTGGTTACTGGTTTAGCACAGCAGAGAACGGCGGCCAATTAAAATTTGCAAAAATTGATCCATTTGACAATACATTTGTTAGTTGCATTTAAGGTCCCCTTTCGCTCTGGACCCTGTGCCTGTACAATTGTTGCACTTGCGAAGTTACAATATTTGCTGTACGAATGGAAAAGTTCATGAGTTTGCACATCTAGGTTCTCTTATTAATGACAAAAGTGGCTGTGATTCTGAAGTCAAACGAAGAGCTGTCATTACCAAAAGTGTGATTAGTCTGTTGTCTGGAAAATATACGAAAACCCATGGATAAGTAAAAGTATTTACCATTTTGCTGAACAATTTGGACACCAGATATTGATGTAATCGAAAAGACGAAGAATTGATGTCTTGATCGATGAGATATGGCGCTCGAGTCATTTGCTGCGTATACAATGAAATGTCTTGCGTTTTAATGATTCTAGCCTGGTGGAGTGACAGATTAAAGAAAGACTCTCCTCAAAACGCTAAGGCCACAAAAAGTTTTTGGGAAAATTGCCTGGAGACAGCATAGTAATCAGTTGTAGTAACTGATGGCAGGTGCAGTAGATGGTACGAGGTCATAAGGACGAGCTCCCCCAGATGAAGTGACCTCATAAATTGTTCTGCTATCGAGTTTACATTACACGATTACTAAGGAGTTTGACAAAACAAGAGTACTGTCCCCTCAAGATCACTATTTTAAGACAAAAGGTGTGGAAGAAAAGAAAGCACTACTAAATTATACATATTTAAATATGTTACATAATATTATGACATGTCTCTTTTGAGAAAGAAAGTTAATGCGAATCTCCACACCTTTCAATGCATTCACACAACTATCGCCTCTCCCGTATTTATATATGTTCTCCTATTCATTCACACAACTATCGCCTCTTTTGTATTTATATATGCTCTCCTATGCATTCACACAACTATCGCCTCTTCCGTATTTATATATATATATATATATATATATATATATATATATATATATATATATATATATATATATATATATATATATATATATATATATATATATATATATATATATATATATATATATATATATATATATATATATATATATATATATATATATATATATATATATATATATATTATGCTCTCCTATTTATTATACTCCTAAACTTAGTTTCAGTAAAAAGTCTCCAAATATTTTTTCCACTCGTTTTACGAACTACTTTTTTCTCGTTCTCCAATTATTTCAGATACATGCGTGTATACACGTATGTAGTTGTTTCGTAAAATTTTCATAACTCATACTTTCAATGTAGCTAAACCATCTTAAGATTTCTTCTACATTTCTATTTATGACATCCATCCCTTACACACAGTCATCATTTATCCGAACATTCTTCACTATTAAATATTCTAATACCAGATTTTATATAAAATGTACGCAAATTCTACGCTATGTATTGCTCATATCACTCCTTTTTAATTTTCTTAAGTTTTATGCTTGAATAATTCACCTTTTATGATAAAAAGAAAACAAAAATCAATTAAGTGATTACATATTATTAAAAAATACTAAAATACGTACATTCATTATTTTTCATAAATATTCTTAAATTTTATATTTGACTACTTCATATTTAATGCTAAAATGAAAAAAAAAAACAATTTGATGATTATACATTATTCGAAAATATTTATTAACGTAGATTTATTATTTTTAACAAAAACAAATTCTTTGAGGAAAAGGTTAAACTTAATCTAAAATTTATTAAAATGAAATTGTGGTATAATCTTTTTGAATTTTATTTATTGTACTTCAAGGTTATTTTTTAAATATTTTTATGATTTAACAAAAAAGAAAACCCAGCTTTTGATTTAAAGATAGTCATGAAAAAAAACATTTCATTTATCAAGGAAAACCAACTTTTTGGTTCAATTATATTTACACAATAAATATTGGGCAAAAAATGTTACGAGGTATATTTGTTTGCTTTATGCTCTCAGCCTTTAGAAATAAAATCTATTTGGATTTTAAGTAAATCCTTCTTGTTGATTTTATTAAATCAGATATAGTTTCATTGGAAAATCTTCCTTGCATGCTCTAAACTCTTAAAAGAACGTGACTTATAAACCCCGTTTAAAATTTATTTACACGGAAGCAACAAAAATGTAGGTCAGTAGTGAAATAAAGTCACACAGTTTACAAGATTACCTAAAGTAAATGAAAATTTAATTTAACTTACGTTGTGCATCCAGTGCAATTTTCTCCATGGAGGATTAGAATGTACGTGGCACTCGAAGTAGACGTCATCCCCCTCCTTAATGTCTTCGGCGGAGAGTGTGCTGCCCAGTCTTAAGCTCACTACTGGAGGGTCTGGGGAGAGAAGATTTCATTTTTCGGTACATTTAGAATCAAATAATATGCAAATATACAATATTAAGAAGAAATAAAAATTCCCGGATAAATACAGGAAGCCGCCGATATAAAGGAAGCGCTGAATATACGAGTACCTTTACTGTACTAAAACAAGTTTAATTGATATCTGTGAATTAATTAACGCTTTTTTGTTTAGCTTAATCAGTTAATGGTTCTTCGTAGGGATCTTTTTTTTTTGTTATAATGGGATTATGATGGTAGTTGATTTGTCTTCGGTTAAAGTAAGATTTTTACTCTAACGACTACTCAATATGCGCCACTTTTTAATTTGTATTTTCCTGCATGAAGCCACCCTGTTTTAGAACGGGTAAACCCCTAAATAGGCAGGAGGGTGTTTTATATATTTCATTATAAAGGTATAAATACATTAAAAAATATAAAGTAAACGAAAACTTGTATTGTCTTTCAAGGTAATATTATGTAGGTGAATAGATAAAAAAAATATCTTGGCTAGAAGAAAAAAAATACTCTGAGAAATATTTTGGGACACAGAAGATAAAATAACATAAATATTTCATTATTTTAGTATATACTCTTTTTTGTTATATTGATATTTATTTATAAACGAAAAAATCCAAAACATACGTGTGTTTTTTTAGATAGTGACATAAACACCTTATTTTGTTATATAATATAACATATATCATCCTGGTTTTTTGGTCTTACAAAACGCCTTTCCACACATATCATAAACTCGGTGAGATAGCTTTTGTTTTATAATTTAACTGTTTTACTGCTGCACATTTTTTTCAGTGCCATAAAATGTCTATACATAGACTCTCAGCGCTCTAACGGTTAAAATAGGGACAATGAAGATTGGACTCTTTTAGATATGTAAAAAATTTATTTTCTTAAACATTGTATGATTCAGATTGTATTACTGTTTGATAACATATTCAGTAAAATAAAGTTAGATATTATATTTAAGAATGAAAAAAATATTTCAGAATGAACATCGGTGTTCTAATAAAATTCACGTTCGAGTAAAAAGGTTAATGAGCTTAGTATTTTAACTAAATTAAAATAATGCTAAACGCATTTTAAACTCAATCAATATTACGTAATTTATTCCCAAAGTTTTAAGAAAGAAACTTTATATATGAGATTAAACGAATAAACAAATAACTCGGTAATACTTTTAAGTTTTGAGCGGTTTGAAAGAGTGTAAACATCTTAACATGCTTCGAAGCGATATACAAACAGGTGATCTCTTGCTGATGATATGGTATGGCCTGACACCGAGCAACACCCTAAAATAAACTTACAAATAACAGATACGCCTTATTTGCTAGTTCGAGTCGAGTAATCAGCTTAAGCAGTATCAACTTACAAACAACATTGATATTCCAGCTGGTCTCCAAATACAGGCCCGTAACGTTTGGGTTCTCGGCCCTGCATGTCAGAGGTTTGCCGTCGTCTTCTGTTGTTGGTACGAAGCTCAGTTCACTTATGGTGATATTCTCTCTTGTCTCTTCCTGTTGAGAAATAAATATTGGTAACTAAAGATTTCAGTACTTTCAGAATTTTTGGCTAAAAATATGATTGTGAAAACAATAAAATCAATAGTAACAAAGTTACACAGAAGTTTTTCTTCTTCTTAATATGCAGGTACAACATTACATTTAATGAAACGGTTTCAATATTGTGTAATACTACTAAAAATGAACATAATTAGACGAATAAGGATTGTTTGTAAGAACATAGAATGAAAGGGTTTCGTTGGTAAATTTTACAATTCTTTTTGTACTTTTTTTCATTTCAAATGAGGAAAGATTATAAAATTCGAAATGAGTTTAGGTTAAGTTGTGTCGCTATTTTCTTTATTCGTAAAAGTAATATGCATAATTTTAATAAGTATCAAAGCCATACAGTAAAGCTTTGAAAAATCAAGTAAAATGAAACAATCGAGTAACGAAAGCTTTTAAAATTTTATAGAAACTGAAACTTTAAATGAAAAAACCTCCATGGTTTTTCCATTTATTTGAAATATAATATAAAGAAAAAGTTAATACTTTTTTTTATTATTAAAAATTGCCATCATATTTCATAATAAAAAAATTCTCAGACAAGTCACTTCAGTATTTTTTGTATTTTATAAGCTGTTGAGGAATTTTGTCGAGATTTTATAATAAAACACAATCCTTTTTTAATGTCTTCAAGATTTTTCAGGCGTGCACGGAAGAAAGAAATAATAGATTTCTTGTTTCTGATAATAGAGTTGTATTTCTGTAATTTTTAATGAATACAAGATTATTCCAAGAGGGTTTATAATACACAGAAGTACATTTAAGCCGTTTTTCCAAGAAGCTACGTGCGTTTTACATTGGCTGAGGAAAATAATACCCTGTTAACAAGTAATGGCAACCCTCATTGCTCCCCGGGGCGGCAAACTGATTTATTGAAGGGAAATGCTAATCAGGCCAGGAATCTCCGAGGATATTCAAATAAAAAGAAAAGGTATTCATTGAATTTTTATCTTAATTGGTAAGTACACCAAGGACGTGAATAAAATCAATTTATTTATTTTACCAAAGCTCCGCTGGTTAAGCTTGATTTACGACATCAATTCTAGGTTAGGCTGAAATTAAGCACGTAGATTATTTTAAAATCTACAAATTGTTTATTTATAGCAAACAAAGCGTTGATTCGACGAATACATTTGAGAGGGTTTATATTCCCATAGTGTGAAAGGCAAAGGCACGTGCGGGAACTAGGTTTTCTTTTATTATCTTATTATCTTTAAATCCTGCTACATTTTTACGCTTCGTGGAACTAAATATATAGTATAACATAATGTTATAACTAACCATATTTAAGAAAACTCACTAAGCTATTGTATTGTATTACACTTTCGTTGTATACAATACAATCTGGTGGACTTATTACCACGTGTCAATTTCTTCTTACCAACCAGAAATATGTTTAAAAAGAATTAACCGAAAACCAGACTGGAATCCTTTAAAAAAAATCTGGGTTCCAAAAGAACTCAAACCCGCAACCTCCGGGCTAGGAGACAAATGTCTTACCAACTATACCACGGAGATGTCTAGGCCAGCGATTTTCAACTGGGGGGCCGGAAGGTCAGTAAATTTTTAAATTTTTTTATTATGATCAGGAAATAAAATCACTATTTTAATATAAATCTCAATCGTTATCATGTTAGTAAAAACTAAAGAGCCGCAAAAATATTTTAGGAAATTTAAGGGGCCGCGAGTGGTAAAAGGTGAAGAACCACTGGTCTAGGCCACGGATCTATCCCCTGTGATTGAGTATAAGTGTCATCCATAATTTGGATACGAGATGCTTGTGCGTGAATCGATTTAATATGTGGGAGTTGTTGAACTTTAGTAAGGAAACAATTTTAAAATTTCAAACCTAAAGTTTCGATAGCAACAAGGTCTAAATTCCTTAATCGATCGGCAGCTTTCATCTGCTGTATTCTTTCATTAGGTAGAGTTTAATAAAGCGCCTTTTTTTGCTTAATAGCGCTATAATAATTAATTATATTCAGCATGCAAGCTACAGAATGACATAAATTCCGATGTAAAATGGTCGACAAATAAAACCATTCCAGAAGTTAATCCGCTAAGAATTGATCCTGGAGGCGACAAAAAGTATGCCATAAAAAATGAATGATAAAGAAAAAGTTTAGATTTTTTATTATTTGAAAGAACTATAGGTAGGGCAGGGCGACTATAAAGAATTAAAATATATATGCATTGTAATAGTCCAAACAAGCGTGAACATGCAACATAATTTGAAAGCTAGTTTTGTCCATTTTTAACAAAAGCTATTCAGAAAACCTTCCTGCTAAAATAATTTGCCAGGTAAAATAGACGGCTTATAATAGTAACCCCTAATTATGTCACCTTTAAGGCGTTTTTTCCACCGTGTTTTATTCATAAAACCGTTTTTTAATATTATTTAATAGTAATAAAAATCGGGGCATCAATCCCGTCAATCATTTACCAACTACCTGATCATTGTGACGCTCGTGGTATTGTTAAAGCGAGAGTTTTCAGCGCCTTGGGATAGTACATAAAATCTGCACCCTCTTGCACAAATTGTAAATTAAGTGTTGTTTGGAAATAAGGTGAAAGCCTAGCGGCCAAAGCAAAGGTTGTACATGTATCTCGGTGTTTAGTATGATTTTATGTATAATCATAAGTCATAATATTCCATTTTCATTTTTTACGTATGTTACACGTATTTTCATACGTATAATGAATTACGAATGCGTTCTATTATGAAATATACGACAAAAATGTAATTATTACGATCAAAAGCTACCACATTAAAAAACAGTATTAGTACCAATTTCAACGTTTACGATCAAAAGTTACAACATTAAAAAAATAGTACCAATTTCAATATTTACTGAAGTCTCCACGTCGTCAGAAGTGCGAGAGAAAATTTTAACATAAATTTTCTAGAAATTTAGATTTAAAGAAAGAGTTTTAAACTGACTGGTAAAAATAAGGAAAATTTAAAAAAAATAATATTTTTGGTTTTTGACTGCACCCCCCTTTATATCTGCGTCCGAAGACGACTGTTTTCTTTTGCCCCATTCCTTGTTTATGCGACTACCTCGTGGTCTACTCAATAAGACGTTTATTTTCCACTTGAAATTTAAGGTTCGATTCAAGTTAGTACAAAAAATGGCCCCAGTCTGATAATATTTCGTCTAAGTGTATACTGATTCCTCTTGACGTGTTACAGTAATAAAAAAACGCACGAAGATGCTCTAATAGTTCAGTCTACACCAAGTGTTCTTCACTTAAAAGCATGATATAGGTAACGAATATATGATTGTCTCCCGGGCATGCTCTTAAACATGCCTGGATTAATGTGAATATGAACTAGACTACATGTGTCGAAAAGCTGTCTTAATATTTAAATCAATATACAATGTAATTAATTAGTCGTAGAAATGACAGCTAAATGGATATTTTTTCACTTATTTAACAAGACTACCAAATATTTCATTTTGAACATTATTTTTTCTAATAAATGAGGAATATATTTTGTTGTAAAACATATTATGTAAATAAATAAACAGAAACACGGGTCGACTCATTCTAACATTTTCAGGGTCACTTTTATCAAAGCATACTATATGTCGACTGACTTGAACAATATCAAAATTCAACATGATACTAGTTGTCTCAAAAGGATTTAAGTTTTTTTAATTCCTAAATTTTTTATTATTCATAAACAGTTTTCTACAGAATGTAAATTCAAACTCTTTCCGTGGATAATTTCCAACAATTGCCGTAGGTAAGTGTGTAATATTTAAACTTTGTATAAAACTATAAATAAGTAATATTTTTTTTTTAAATAATAATATTTTTTATCCCTAGGTGATTTCTAGGATACCTTTATATTGAATAATACTTGTATAGAATTCATGTGACGGATACCTTCAAAACCCGAGAGTTTGAAAAGAAAGAACAAATTGAAAACTTGGACTAGCGATAATGGCGCGATGCACGACGATTTAAAATACAAAGAAAGGAAAATGATTTTCTATCAAACCGAAAACTGTAAAACAAATCGTGTCTAGCAGAAAATAATTTGTACCCTTGGCGTGTTCCATCTGTTGGTGTAAAAGTTGTTTTTGTAACCAAGTGATGTGTAAATTTAAGTTGACATTTGCTTCACGGTTTTGTGATGTTCGTTGTCGGTTACTGTTACGTCTGTAACAAAAAGTTCTGCAAGCTTTGGATTTAATCTAAAGTGACGCTTTTATACAAAATAAAGTTTAGAATTTAAATTAAAAATATTCCCTTTGAATTTTAAACTTTTTATTAAATAATATTTTATTCAAAACTGATGTAAATGTTCGCATTAATGTTGATGAAAGACGATCATAGCCATTAATTAAAATGCAATTTTTTCGTTGATATTTTATTTTCCCACAGGTGGAGCACAAGAGAAAATGATTTTTATAACATTTTATTGTATAACGGTTTCTTAATATACAGCTAAATTTGGAGGGTTTATTGTCGTGCGATAATATATTCCGACCGACCAAAAATATAATTCATAAATATAAAATGGGTATGAACGATTATTAAATCTCCAGCCCACGCAATCGGAGAAAAGCCTCTAACCAACCAGTTACTGCATTCGTCAGAATCGATTTTGAAAAACAATATAATCTAAAGTATTGATTTTCAACTTTCAATGAAATAATTATAAGCTTTAAAAACATTGGTTTTTATTTTTACTTGTGATAAATTTTAAATAAACAGGAACATGTAAAAAAGCCTTACGTGAAAAGTCACATTAGGTATTTTGTTTTAAGGTTCTAGTGAGAATCGAGTGTGAAACATCTGTGATAAATTGCAATTTAAAAAATATGTAAACAACTTCATTGGTTGTTTAACTTTTGATAAGATTAAAATTATTTAATGATTTGTCGGCTCCAACCAAAAAAGGAGAAGTGCGGTTCGTAGATCAAAATGCAACAATATTATGCTTTTTGGATTCCCATGTCTAACGAACCCCTGCTGATTTGAAATTCTATATTAAATGAAGCTTCAAACAATCTGGATTTCTGTACAAATGGCTTCCAAATCTATTGGGACTGGCATTAAAAAACCAGAACACGAAAAAAATTCAATACTTACATTAACAGAATAATTTAGAGAGCAAATTTTCCTTAAAGGTTTTCTTACTTTGGATTCAAACCTAATATTATTAACATATTCAAAAAATATTTAATAAAACAAGTTGAGTGTTGGGATAAAAAAGTGATGGCTTCAGCCATTTGATTAGGAACTTCTCCCCATTTGCATATATTTAAAAAACATATTTGGTTACAAAGGAAAAACCGTAGAAATATTTAAATATACCCTTATAGATCTTCCTATAGACGATAGCAAGACATTCGGCTTTAGGTGTAGTGTATGTGTGTAGTGTTCATAAAAAAAAAGAGAAAACCTTCACACAACCCACCGATTCTTTAAAATTTAGAAGCAAATTATTCTACGTCATATGACCAAGAACGACAAAAGCCCTTCCATAATACCCGCTCTATTGAATCGATATGAAGAATCAATTAATTCTATGAACATAAAATTTTCCTCAAAGTTGTACTCCTCTTCGAAGGATACAAATTTGAAATATTTAATGGATTATCCCATTAAGAGACCTGAATAAAAATATACAAAGTTTGACATCAATCCGTTCACGACACTTGAGTCATTAGGAAATTTTTAGATGCGAATTTATATGACAATATCAGACTTACATGTAATATTATATCCTTTGGAAAATTGACATTCCACTGTATCTTTTACAGGATACAAAGCGTAATTTTTCTTACCAAGTTTCTTGGAGGAAGAGCACTGGTCCCCAATCCAACATTCACTTTCCAAAAATTATAAAATATTAAAAGTAGACAATGGATCTGTGACTCCACTGAAATCCGATTTTACTCTGTTTAATGTCAAATTCAATAAAATTTAACTTCTTTGCTTAATCGGTAATCCAAAAACTTCGAAGACTTTACTATTTTCCTGCAAAATACTAACTACAAGTCTTCAATGAGTTCCCTTTTAGTACTTGATTTACACGAAGTGATAAGATATTCGGGAGATAACGATCAGCCTAAACTCTTTTATTACCCTATCAATTAATTAACAATTCAATTGCTTCTTGATTAATTATCGTCACGGGTTGCTTTATGCTGATCGTTTTTTTAGGCTCACGCGACTATATTAAACAAAAATAAAAAAAACCGCGTTCTATCAATATTAAAATCAAAATGCATCATACTCTTAAACTGAGATACGAACCCGAGAATTTTTACGATTTCCCAAAAAAAGTTAGGATTTGTACTAACAGTAAATTAAAAAAAAAGATATTTTTTTCTCAGAATGTTTTGAGTCATTAAATTGGGCAAAAATCGATTAAATCCTATGATGTTCCGCTTGACACTCCTGCGCTTGTTACCGAATGGAATTATTTATATATTAATGTATTTAATACGTATGTGTTTTCAATACTCGCGCTAAAAATATTTCTACCTAGGCTGCATGTATATACTCGTAATAAGAAACTGTGCAAGAAATAATAACGGTCCATACGACACCCTTAAAAATTAATTCCAAATACTATATTTTATTACTTTCTTCTACTAATTTTTTAAAAATGTTTTTATGAATCGTAACAAGGTTTCTCTCTTTTATGCAATAAATCCAGCTGACGAAATCATCTCTAAAATAAAATTTTAAATATAAAATGCATATTCTCTTCAAAATGTTAAAAATCTGACTTATAAGAATCAAATGCTTGATAAACCAACTTTTTAAAATTGGAAGTTGATGGGCGAATATTAGAGAATAAAGAAGGATGGTCTCGCCAGATTGAGATGTTCCACTAAAAGATCGCACAGGCCTAACTAATCATCTGAGCATGGCAACAAATTACCTTGCTAAAAGTCTTTCCTAGAACAAAGTTCTTGACGCTTTTTTTCAATACTGGTGGATTCTGAGTAGGTAGTAAAAAGGGAAGGCCAGGATTCATAGTCACGTTTTAAAAAAACAGAAAGAGCCTATTAAAATATTTAAAAAAATCGCCTTTTTATTCAAGCTTCCGCTGTATAAATATTCAAATATGAAAAAAGATTTTTGCATCGTGTAGGAATTTGTACTTACATTATTTTATTTTATTATATGAGTGGTGTACAGAAATACCACGATAAGAGCAAAATATATCTGTAAAAATGCTGAAATCTGCTTTAAAGATCAATCACTATGGGTGTGATGTGCAAATGACATATCAGAAATTGGAATGATATTGACAAAATATTTTATGAAGAATATAGGAAAAAAACATATTTTCTTGATTGTTCGTCGATCCATGCTTACTATAGAATAACTCGCGAGAGGGATTCTCTCTAAAAATATTCATATATAAAGTATTTCATGTAAAAATTGAGAAACTACGTGATACAATAATTTCATGAAAAGGAACACTAGATTTATGATGACAAATACATTTTAATTTTGGTAACAATAAGGGGGAGGGGGGGGGGGTGAATGGTGGTAGAGAGAAAATGATTAGATTTTACATTCATAAATGTTATAAATTACATATAAAAACACCAACCTCATTTTCGAGCAGAGATTTAAGAATTTAAGAAAAAATCTAGTACAAGAAGCAGGATTGCAAACTTGACATCCGATGTTCGCGATCCGCTTCAAAGGCTTAGTAGTTTTCATATTATTCGTAGTCTTGTTAAATATTCTATATAATCAAACAATCCAAAATGTGAAAAGTATTTTTAAGATATTTACAAATAAAAAAATTAAAACTGTATACAAACATTTATTCAGTTTTATATCCAATAATAGTAAAATAGGTTATTCTGAGATTTCAGAAGCAAGAATTAATTATATTTTTTTAAGATATTTAATATTTAGATTCTTGCTATGGAAGTGAAACTTAGACTAAGCAGCAGAAGGATAAGAGTAAGATAAATGGTGTAGAGATGTGTGCACCAAGGAGTTTTGGAGTGTCAATGTTTGAAAAAAAGTGGAATGAAAACATCAGAAATAAATGCATGGATTAAATGGATGTTTTAAGTAAAACCAAGATAGGAGCTTTAAAATGGTTTGGATATGTCGAGAAAATTAATGATGAAAGAATGACTTAGCAAATATACAAGTCTGGTGTGCATGGAAGGAGTAGACCGAAGAAATTGAGAAGTATGAGAAATAGTCACATAATCAGACAATGTTGATACTGGTGATTCAATGGTTAATAGATAAGACACTTCAAGAGTGTAGTAAAATAGTACTGCCCGTGTAAAATAGAGTATCATTCTTTCTGTAGTGTGAGAACTTCGCTCGCATAGAGAATGACAAATAAGAAGTTACGTGATATTTAAAAAAATGAAATTAATAAAATAGTTTTTTGTAACTACTTACGTAAATTAAAATAATACCGTTACATTTATCACAATGGCAATCGATTTTATTGGAGGGAAAATTTTTATGTGAGCTTGTTATAATACACAATAATATAATACTCACGATTTTATCGACGTATATCGACGACAGAAACGGAAAGTGAATATTTGATATACGGCATTTCATAAATTTATCGTCAATATATCGGTATTGATGTGACATATTGCAAAGGGCTGTCCCGTACAAGCGTGGCTCTTTTGTTATCTGTTGGATGGGACGACCCGATACCCG
The DNA here is from genome assembly GCA_949825065.1 of Odontocerum albicorne. Taxonomy (NCBI): domain Eukaryota; kingdom Metazoa; phylum Arthropoda; class Insecta; order Trichoptera; family Odontoceridae; genus Odontocerum; species Odontocerum albicorne. The sequence goes on along the minus strand of OX463841.1, from coordinate 28,260,855 downwards.
CCATCCCATGTTTCTCTGTCCCAGTTTTACAATACATCAAAACATTGCTTTCCGGAAGAGAGATTTTCCTGGAAAATTGTCCGTTAATCGAAATTTCGTGCATGGAATTATTTAATTGCATTAAAATATATGTTTTTATTGTATATAATTGTGAAATTTGCTAACAATAATCTACGTATATATGTTACATCACATCATGTTCCTCGCAGGGTAGGCAAAGGTAAACAGATCTGCAAACTTTTATATATTGTATAAACGCACTTTTGACTTCTTGACATTCATACATCTCGTCATGCACAACCCTCTATTTCTCATACTTCTCAATTTCTTCGGTCTACTTCTTCCATGCACACCTTGCACTCCAGATTTGTATATTTGCTAAGTCATTCTTTCATCATTCATTCTCTCCACATGTCTAAACTATCTTAAAGCTCCTTTCTTCGTTTTACTTAAAACATCCATTTAATCCATGCATTTATTTCTGATGTTTTCATTCCGCCTTCTTTCAAACATTGACACTCCACATTTTTTTCTTAGAGCACGCATCTCTACATCATTAATCTTACTCTTATCATTTTGCTGCTTGGTCCAAGTTTCACTTCTATAGCAAGAGTCTAAATATTAAAAATCTATATAAAATATAATCAATTCTTGCTTATAAAATCTAAGAATACCCTATTTTACTATTGTATTATTGGATATAACGCTGAATAAATGTTTTTATACAGTTTTTATTTTTTTATTTGTAAATATCTTAAAAATACTTTTCACATTTTGGAATGTTTGATTTTATAGAATATTTAACAAGACTACGAATAACACAAAAATTATTCAACTTTTGAAGCGGATCGCGAACATCGGATGTCAAGTTTGCAATCTTACATCTTTTACTAGAGTTTTTTCTTAAATCTCTGCACGAATTTAGCACTACTTTCAAATATCATCATATTTGAATATCGCTACTGCCTATTTCTAAACAGAGTAATATCTATAAAAATACTCTAGCAATATTTTTTTGAAGAGACCTCATTAATTAATTTTTTCCTTTTCTTTTTATAGCGCAATTTTGATAAAAAGTTTCCTGAAAGATAGGCATTCATGTACATAAAGGTACTTTTGACAGTTATATCGAGCTGAGTAAAAAAAAACTTCACTTTGAGAACTACCGTGGAATTCTGTATTGTGCTCGTAAGACTTTAAAACGAGGAAATATTTATATTCTGTATTGCAGCAAAGAGGGTGGATCTTATTTTTTTTATTTCAAGTCTTCGCGTCTTTCAATTCTATCTAGTAAGTAATGGAAATTCTTTTAAAATTGAAGTGTAGATTTTATGTAATCTTTTTTATGCATAGATTTTTAAATTGAACGTTTTAGTTTGAATCACGAATTGACCCTTTTTATAAATTTATTGAAAAATTAACAGAATACAGTTTTTTGAAAGTATGGGAAAGATCAGTTTGAAAGGTTTTTCAGAGTATCGCTTTGTTAGGCTTTTGATGTCGACGTTACGAAAACGTTGCAGTTTTCATTTTCAGGGCATGCTTGTAATCAAATTCGCCATAGGTGGGTATACTTCAGATACCGCTTGGCATATAATGGAGTCTCAACCGGAACGTAAGCATGTTGATCTTGCCCTATCAAGGGGAAACAAGCGCACAGAGATAATGAAAACTATTCAGTTTTCGAAATACCTGTATCATAAGCCAAACCTCGCGGTATAATACTTCGGGAGACCTTATACAACTGATATGAAGAAGCGCGAAAGCCTCAATTCATATACACGAACGAATTTTTATTCGTACATATTTTTTTATAGTTTAGCAAAATAAATATTATTCATGGAGCAAAATTGAATGAAAAGTGTCGTGAAACTTATTTAATGAATCGATTAAATAATTCGTAATACTGGAGTTAGAACATTTTGTAACATTGTATTTAAACACTAAATATATTTTTTAATGTGGATGATGCTAAGTTCAGGAAGATTCTCTGGCATTACCTTGATCTTGAATGAGAGAAAGGTTTTTATATTAGGTGTTAACATAAGTTGTGTCCGTTTTTTTCAAATTTAAAAATGAGTACCAAAAGTAAAACAAAATTATACGTCATTCGAAAGAAAATTTTCTGCTCTACAAGATATTGTGTTTGTATTTACGTTATATGTATTATTTTATTTGATTGCAACCCTTCAAAATGGAATGTCAAATAGACGAAAGTGAGCATTTTCGACACCTCCAGTGGACTTCGATGAGGACCGCTTGACACCTCCAGTGGACTTCGATGAGGACCGCTTAAACCAAATTATTCATGAAGATCCCCTTCAAACCACCGTAGAATTGGCTGAGCAGATAAATTGTAGTCACGTGACTGTATACCACCATCTTAAATCAATGGGAAAAGTCCAGAAGTTCGGCGCTTGGGTTCCACATGTTTTGAGTGAAAACAATAAAAATCTACGTTCGACAATTTCTGCTGGTTTGCTCGCGCGTCATCGAGCTACGCATGGCCACAAGCAAAGGTTCCTTTACTGCATCATTACTGGTGATGAAAAATGGTTCAAAAATGGTGATGAAAAATTTTTGAAGGGGTTATTCATGAATAATATGGTTTAAGCGGTCCTCATCGAAGTCCACTGGTCGCCCGGAACGCTCCTTTCTTTCAGATTGAAATTACTGTCTTTGAAACGCAAAAACCGTCGACGAGATGTCCTTTAATTCATAGAATCTTCACCGTACACTTCGCAAATATCGCGAGCAGCTTTGGCAACTTTATTCCCTCGATTAAATGCGAACAGCAGGAGGTATCGAAAATGCTCACTTTCGTCTACTTGACATTCCATTTTGAAGGCTTGTAATCAAGTGAAATAATATATGTAACGTAAAAGCAAACACAATATCTTATAGAGCAGAAAATTTTCTTTTGAATAACGTATAACTTTTACCATTTTGTTTTACTTTTGGTGCTCATTTTTAAATTTGAAAAAAAAAACGGAGACAACTTATGTTAACACCCAATTATTTAATACCAGCCGTACCCGACCACGCGTTGCTGTGGCTCAGTCTGGTTAAATGGAAAAGAAAGAAAAGAGAAAGCACACTTTTCTAAGATGTTTAATTTCACAATGCTTGTGAGTATGCAGAATTTTTGACGTCATTCAGCCACTCTCAGCCTGTCGCGTTCATTCTGTTGATAACGAAGTAGATCTGAAGCTGCAGAACGCGATCGCCGTGCTCGCAACCGTGCATCCTAAAGTCTGGCTGCACGTCGCTCTGCTGCTTCTTCGACATTTTGATGAACTAAAGCAGATCAATTACTCGGAAAAAGAAGAAAGAAAGTTATAACAAAAACATATATGAAGCAATGAAATTCGTCCTGAGATCATATCAACCAGCACCTTTCCGTTTCCAATTTCTAGCAATTGATGTGAGAATATCTCAGCTGATCGATCGCCGGTCGCGTTCATTCTGTTAAGAACGAAGCAGATCTGAACCTGCAGAACGCGATCGCCGTGCTCGCAACCGTGCATCCTGAAATCTGGCTGCACGTCGCTCTGCTGCTTCCTCGGCATTTTGATGAACTAAAGCAGATCGATTGCACTGAAAAAGAAGAATGAAAGTTATAACAAAAACATATAAAATTGCGAAACATTAAAAAAGGAACTGAATAATATTGTTAAGCTCGTAAACGTCTTTGTTCTTGGCGGCAAGAATAGCTTCGATTGGCTTGAGTGAACAGCCAATCGTGATTCTTAATTACAATGCAAAAACTAACAATAATGACAAATTAATACATCTTGTTATAAATTACCAAAAATGTGTCAGTTTAAAAAAATTAAATAATATTTGATGACGTTTATCAAAAGTCACTACGTTAGTCTGCATTGGCTAGGGATGGGGTATTCGATAATTGGATTTTTAATTTTATTATACCTAAAATGAAATGTTCGTAATTAGTATTAATTCATTGTGGATCTTGACCTATTTAAAGATAGATACAAATCATACAATACATTAAAAATACTGTATAATGAAAATTAGGAATTAAAATATCAGTTTAGAGAAAAACAATTGTTCGATTTATAAAAAAACTATTCGATTTGTAAAAAAAAACGATTTTACCCCATCCCTTTGTGACATGACGTTTTAAACGCCGCACAACTCATCCTAGACTTTCTGAAGTACTCGTATGAAGCAGATCGATTGCACTGAAAAAGAAAAAAGTTATTACAAAAACATATAAAATTTCGAAACACTAAAAAAAGAAAATACACGAACTAAAAAACAAAGAAAAAACCAAAACACATTAACGAAATATTTCCCTTCAAACGCAAATCAATCGATACAGGTAAATTTTAACGCATTTCACGATATAACTATGGCGGATAAAAATTTAGTATATCGTGTTACTTTTACGTCCAAACAGATGGCTCTATTTTTCAATACACGTATTTGAAAATTTAATATTTATTTATTTAATATTTAATTATTAATTATTTAATTATTTAATATTTAACTATTTAATATTTAAGAAAAATAAAAAAAACAGTTAAAAAACGAAATGAAGGAATCCGAAACGTCGAAAATGCAATGTAACATAACTGTCAATGATAATTGTTTAGTTTGCGTGTGTCGCTCCCATTATTTCGTATTTTTTTTATACTTTTTTTATACACAACTGTATATTTTTTTTTATATAAACATGTTTGTATATGAATGCTACCTTTTGTCAAAATTTTAAAGCAATCGGTGAAGAACTTTCGGAGATTAGAGATTTTCTATTAACGAACATTTAAATTTTTATTTATATAGATATTTAATATTTATTATTAAATATTTAATATTTAATTATTTAATATTTAAAAATCGAAATCAAAATGAAACTGTCAAAATTTCAAAGCAATCCGTGAAGAACTTTCGGAGATTGGAGATTTTTAATTAACGAACATTTACATTTTTATTTATATAGATATTTAATATTTATTATTTAATATTTAATTATTTAACATTAATTCCGAAACGTCGAAAATGCAATGTGACATAACTGTCAATGAGAATTGTTTATTTTGCGTGTGTCGCTGCAGAGGGTGCTCCCGTTATTTCGTCTGTTTTATATACTTTTTATATACAACCATATATAAAAAAAAATTAAAACATGGTTGTGTACGAATGCAACCTTTTGTCAAAATTTCAAAGCAATCGGTGAAGAACTTTCGGAGATTAGAAATTTTCTTTTAACGAACATTTACATTTTTATTTATATAGATAAACTTTAAATTATTTCATTATAATTGTTTTGGTTACCCTCGAGTTACGGATTTTGTTTTCTCCTATATTTTTTATTATTTATTTTTTGGAATTCAATTAACTGTGTTTTTTTATTGGCTTTGAGAGAATTTTATCCAAGGTCTTGTGTTGTTGATTGTATATGATTGATTGCGTTTGAGCGTTTTTTTTCTTTCTGTATGTTGTCTGAATTGATGATTTTTGTGCTGTATGTATTCTGAAATGTGTGGATTTTTAAGGTGTTGATATTTCGTCTCTTTTTGGGGAATATTACTTTGATTTGAAAGAAACACATAGGTCCTGAATATCTTTTCAGTGAATACATATAATAAAACAACACATAAAATCCCGTATGGTATAAATAAAACAGTACCAAATGTGTTAGATTTATAGTTTTTGAACTCAAAAATTATGAAAATGCATATAAAATATTTAAAAGAAATGGATATAATTAAATAAACACATTAAAATAAAGATGTTTAACATAAATAATAAAAACCGTTTTTATTACCATCATCGCCTTTATCATCACTATTACGCCATGTCCCTATTGGGGTTCAATACAGTAAAAACAGATTGTTACTTCATTCTACAAGTGATGGATAGCTTGTTCGGAGTTTCGGTCCGATGGTAGGACACCTTACTTCTTCATCAGATAAGTTCTGACTATCCTTGCATACACATTTCGATTCTGCCACGCTCATTCACCTCTTCATGTAACCTATACTATTTATCTATTATTTATTAAACATTTTTATTGCAAATACAATCTGGCGGGCTTAATGCCAGTCGTCAATCTCTTCCAACCAACCAGAATATATGCTACCAACTTAGAAAGATTTTTTCAGTTGCCTCTTTAAGAATTTTATTTATTATATTTACTTTTGAAACTACTTGTATATATTATTTTTGGAAACTTTTAATCATTTCAATATTTGAATGTGGTCAAACAATCTTATAACTTCTTTCTTCATGATAAGCGTTGATTTAGTTTTGATCCGCATTATTTTCTAATGTTCTCATTCTGTATTCTAACATCCATTGTTTTCTTCCTTATTATATCATACATTGTACTCGTTAATACTATTTATTATTATAAAAAAATAATCAAAATAATTTTGTTTTCATTTTTATATGAACAGTTAGTGGTGTTGAATGAAAGAAGAATGAATTTAAAGTGGTAATGGCTTAACGCAGAACATGTTTTTCTTTTTTTTCTTCTTCCAAGTTGATTCAGCAAAGATTTTGGAGGAATAGGAAATCTCTTAACGCCGTTAATCACGACGATTTGTTTAAAATCTTGAGAAAAGAGATTCCGTAAACTTCTAAAATATCTCTTGACGTACAATGCTTGGATAAACACTTGTTTATTTACGTTTAGTAAAATGATAAGGATAATTTTCATGGAAAACATCAACAAATTAATTAATAAAGTGGGAAGATTAACTAATATACATTTTTTATTTTCCTATGTAAAATTTTTATCTATATTTTTTTGTGAATTTATTGTTTAAAAACAATTTCATCTAATTTATTAGTCTTGTTTCATAATTATTATTGGTAGCGATCATCGTATTATCGTGTCTTAAACTTAATAATGAAAAATGAGTGAAAGTAACAAAAAAACAAAACAACAAATATATATTTTAAGTAAAATAGGGATAAAGATGAGGATTGAATGGAAGAAAAAGATCAATAATATTTTGAAATAAAAAATGCTTGTATAGTTAAACATTTATAACACCGAGGTGCACCTTGTTGTGTCGAGCCGAGTAAACTGCAAAATATTGTATGCAAAGGATTTTGCTATCTTTAAATCAGAGGGAGGGCCCATATTCATAAAGATAATGAAAATTTCCGCGCTAACATTAAGGACAGCATGGATTGTTCAACACTCCATATACGAGTAAGTAGAAACTCTTAATTTCGAGTCAGTAATATAACGTGCTTCATTCCTGATTCCTCTCCACCATGTCTTCCTTTTCCATTGATTGATGATATCTCACTTTATTTGAAAAGGAATTTTCGGGTAATTGTCCGTCTTTGTGGGGTTTGTGGGCGTATGCTCACGTATGTGTATGTGTTCATGGATTTCGTGGGGATGAATAGTCATTTAAATATTTTTTGTGACCAAGTAACTTGCTTCATTTACTTTTTTCTGGTTAGTTTGAAAAGATCGCCGCCTGGCAATAAGCACGCTAGATTGTATAAGTAATAAAAGTGTTTAATCAATAAATATTGTACATTTTGTCATTTGTTTTATCAAACACTGTTTATTCGACTTTACATAACGGTATAACACTACCGGTTTCAAAGTTTTCCCCACATCATCAGGGGAGCACAAACAAGACCTGATGATGAGGTGAAAATCTTGAAACCGGTAGGGTTATACCGTTATGTAAAGTCGAATAAACAATGTTTGATAAAACCAATTACAATGTATTTAAACCTCCACAATGTTAATGCCTTAACTATAAATAATATATAAATAAATAAGGTTGACAGAATGTGGCCAATTCTGCGCTGAACCGTTAGAAACTGGCCCCATATTCGAATATATGGTACATAAATACCATCACGTCTTCTCCATGTCAGCTGGCAGATAAGAGACTGCACCAGACTTCCCTATCACGATACACATATTTTGCCTCTTTAACACCATACATCTTCTAATACAGCTCCTACGATATCTCTGACTTTTTAGATTTCTTTCAAAATATCATAAACTTTAACACAATTATACTTTCCTTGAACTTCCTTTACCACGTCTTCCACTCTCATTTGTACTGTAATATATATATATATATATATATATATATATATATATATATATATATATATATATATATATATATATATATATATATATATATATATATACATATATATATATATATATATATATATATATATATATATATATATATATATATATATATATATATATATATATATATATATATATATATATATATATATATATATATATATATATATATATATATATATATATATATATATATATATATATATATATATATATATATATATATATATATATATATATATATATATATATATATATATATATATATATATATATATATATATATATATATATATATATATATATATATATATATATATATATATATATATATATATATATATATATATATATATATATATATATATATATATATATATATATATATATATATATATATATATATATATATATATATATATATATATATATATATATATATATATATATATATATATATATATATATATATATATATATATATATATATATATATATATATATATATATATATATATATATATATATATATATATATATATATATATATATATATATATATATATATATATATATATATATATATATATATATATATATATATATATATATATATATATATATATATATATATATATATATATATATATATTTATTCTCCATTTATTCGTTCCACATGCCGAAATCATTTCAGAGCTCTATTCTTTATGTTATACAATTCACAGTTCACATTGATATCTAATCACTTAATTCTGTATTCTGTTATACGTTGTCCCCCCATGCATTCATCTTAGTGTAATATTGCCCTGTGGATATATCTTTTAACCAATCAAAAATGTATTAAATATACCATAAGTAACAAACTTACTGGAATCTTATTTAGGGTACTGAAACTAATCGAAACCTCAACCCAGGAATACGTAATAATTATCGACCAAAACTAGGTAATGAAAATCGTATATTAATGAAAATGAACAAGTAAGATGAAAATCAGTAAGATCTAAAATTACCTAAGGCTTTGATCAATAGATAATCAAATATAAGATTCAGAGGGACTAAAATTAGAGATAAACTTTAGACAAAGAGCATTCAAAACTGCGGTTCAATTTTCATGAACGAAATACAATCATGAATTTAATCGCTATCAAAAGAAAGCTTAGGTGAAAAACGAAATATACGTGCAATAAAAAATATATCAATATTTCAAGAAATTATTTCAAGCGGAGAAATATTTTCAATATCAATTTTCTAAACATTTGGTTTTATCCTTGTGCTACTCAAACAGGTTGCGATATAAGGGATTGCGTGGGTTTATCCTTTGTGTTTATTGTTTGTAACGTTTTGTTGTCGTTATATTTCTTCATTTTAAAAGCAATAAATCTCTTTGTTTGCAGAAATTAATTTTGCAGCTTGAAAAAGCAGTTGAAAATACGAACAGCTCGATAAAAAATTGACATTTTATATGTTCCATATAGAAAGCAGTTTACAGAAATAGATAGTACATGAACATTTATTTCTGTTAGAAATGTAAAAAAATAAAAGCACAAGTCCTTTTTGTTAGAATAAAATTTTTGAACTTTATATTCTAAAATAAATAAATTTAAAAAACTCTTTAAATAATTTTTATCACCTTTATATTAAATAAAGCGAAATATACAATGTATTATTTTTAACTTTTTGAACTAAATGAATAAGTTATTCAAAAGCTGCTAAGCTCAAGTCCGTGGTTTTTAAACCATAATGACTCATCCATTGTCAAATAATACGATAAGTAATGTTTTAGTTTATTGTATGCAAATTCTTGCACTTCAGTAAGCACACAGTATTGGCATACCAAACCCAAAGCTGCGATGACAGGTATTTCATAGTTCCAAAACGATCGACAAGTTTAATCTGTTGTAATCTTTCATAAGATACATATTTTTTTATATAAAATGCAATTTTTGTACGTTTAGTGGCACTATAAGGATTTATGATAATCAGCATGTAAGCCAGAATCTCAGATCTTAAACGGCCTAAGAGTAAAACAAGTCAGAAAGTAAATCCGATAGGAATCAAACATGGACCATCCGTTTGCTCAGCGTAAATGCACACCGATAGACCACGGAAGATATTAACATTAAGATGATCAAAGTGCTTCTCAAAGAATGCAGTGAACGGTCTTTGAGAATGAGTTTTTGCCAGAAATAGAATCTGGGCCATCCGTTTGGTTAGCATGAGAGCTAATTGTTAGACCACAGCCACCGACAGTTAGATAATTTTAAGAGGATCATAATGCTTGGAATATAATGTAGTGAACAGTCCTCTCCAGTGTTTTTCCTTCTGTAGTTATTTCCTTTCGTTCTAGGTTTGTTCGAATTTTGAGTATCAATCATATCGTTTTTTCTTATTTAGAATTTGCCAAATATAACATTGATACTTACGTTGATTATGAAACTAATAGACCTTTTCGTAACGATAAGTGAATGGAGTCTAACATAATTACATTTTATTAAATACATAATAGTTAATAGTGATCAATTCCTTTGAACAAATTTCTATCAATCAAATAATTTTTACATCGCTGTTTGATAAATTGTTCAAATGACATCTATAGTTGAAACATCTCTCAACAGTATTTAAAAAAGATTCTATATTTATAACATCCAAAGACCCCCGAGTCTATTCTATAATGAAATAAGGCGCATCCAAAAGTCCAATTCAGACATCTAGACCTGTTCATTCTATTTTTCTTGAAAGGAGGTGAAGGATTTCTGCTGTTGAGGTAGTATTTTTTCAGATGATGGAAGAATTACAGTAATATCGAACGGCGTGTATATTTGAAACAGAATGAATGAGGCACTAAGCCACATACACTCGAACCAGTCAATATTAAAATTTACTTAGATAGTACACAAAAGTATCTTAGTAGTAACATTGATACATGGAAGTTAAACTTGGACCTGGAAAAATACTAAAAGAGCTAAATAATTGCTATCAAAATTGGGGCTTAGAGAAAAATTCATGAATACGATAGAATATGAAATTAAGTGATTATAAATGAATGTGAACTTAAAGCTGATGCATAAAGTAAGATCATGAAGACCATTCTGCGAAGGTTAATGCATGTAGAACGAATGAATTAAAATACTAACATAACAAATAAACAGTTCAAATGTGAATGTAAAGCGTGGTAGAGGAATACCAAGAAAAGTATGGTTGGATCAAGTAAATAATATTTGGAACGAAATAAAATGAAATCGTAGGAGTCGTATGCGAAGGTGTATGGATGAAAAGGTAATGAAAACCCTGGTGCTTAATTCTCTCTCCCTAACCCGAGAGGGAAATGGCATGATGGAATGTACGAGTTTGTAGGTTATGTATAATATAACACTCACAGTGCAATTATAACACAACTTTTCTGTTTGGACACATTTCTGACAAACTATCATGCTGTATAGTGCTAGACACATTAATATTTTAAGTATCATAATACAAAGTATGATAATCACCTTTTCAGGACGATTCAACCAGAATAATAATGCTATCTAATCAAATTTATGTTTTATTTACTTATTAATTGAGCTGTTTCATTATAAAATTGTCGTGGCTTACTCAGTCGATAGAGCCACTACGTCTTGTGCTTTATAATTTAGAATATACATTCTTATCAATATAAACTTTTGTATGCAAATAATTCAAGCTGACGTTCTTATAAACTTGTACATACTCGTAAAATAACAGTTGAGTGTCAAGATATAAAATCTCTGCCTTCCTCGCAAAGCAGACGGCGTCATTGTAAGGTCGTCGGCGTCGTCTAGAAACAAACATTGTAATAGAGAGAGAAGTTTCTCTTATAGACTACTGGGATTGGACTAGAATCAACCATATCCAAAATTCAAAGAAAATAAACTAATATTTATTCTGTTTTTGTTACGTTAAACTTGAATTTTACTTTATACATATATTTGAACGATCTCATAGTTGATTTGAGTGATTTGCCTGCTTTACAGTTCAGTTCAAACCTCTTCAAAGCTTATTATCCGCAAAGCCATATGAAAAATAATATTTAAAGTAAATTATGTTATTAAGTAACTTTATAAACACAATAATCAGCAGCCACCCGAGTATATATCCCTGCGAAACTCCATATCTTGCAGATTCCTCAGCAAGTTGCAAGCTCTCAATCTGTTAAGATTCGTATCTGCCAGTCAAATACGAGTGCATTCATTCTACATAGAACATCAATCAATATACTCGTACATTTATCAAGAAACATCGAAAAATGGTTCGAAATAAATTATCACAATTTTAAACGATCGATACTAATATCGCGTACAAATATGTTGTTTTCAAAGTAAACAATTTATCTTAGTAAACTTTACGCTTGTACTGTTCTGATTTATATTGTTAAAAAAATAACATTTCCAAATAAATTTATAGATTTAGAGAACAACCTGCGAATTTACGCGTAAATGCCCGATTCGGAGTTTAAATTCCAAACTGCAAACATTCAGGGGCCGGGGAGCATTGAAATTTGCGTAAAATTAACTCGACAAATAGTTTGGCGTACTTTTGCGAAAATCGGGCAAATTGAATTTTTCTTCAATCGTGCAATTAATTTTTTCCCTTGAAAATTCTTTTCTTGGTGAATTTTGCCAAAACGAAGTGTTTGATGATATACATATTATATAATTTATTTTGTCGAGAGGTGTGACTAAAAACATGCTTAGTTGTTGTTTAAAATTGATTAACACTAATCCTTGTTTCAGGAATTCATCTATTCCTAAATTTTATTCTTATTTTTCAAATACTCTGATTATTGGTTGAGTTCAAATAGGTTGATACGTTTTCTAGAATTCACAATTGTTACTTGCATCACTAAACATTGAGTTTATATTTATTGATTTACAGATAGATTATTGTGAAAATGAGATCAATTTTATGAGATTCTTCACACATTCTAAAGTCATGGTGCAAAAAGGCAGTATTTATATAAATATTAGAAATCTTTGTTTGTTGCATTATTCACACATTTTTATTGTTGGTTTGTTGCATAATTCATAGTTTTTATTTATTAATTTGATATAGTAATCTATGATACACACATTCACCAAAGGCTATACTCACACACATACTCGTATATTTATTATTTTAGAACTAAAACACTGATCTTATTTCTATATTAAAACTATAAGCTAACTTAATTTAAATTTTCTATACATTATTTATATTTTGAATAATCTTGAACTTTAAATTGTTATAAATAGTTAACACTTACATGTTAACTTATAACTAGATAACAATTCTTCCATATAATTTTTAAAATATTAATTATTTAACACCTACATGTCAACTCGTTTAGGCTACTTGCATTACATAACATTCACTCAGACCTTGGTCTTCCCTGCGAATACTAATACTGTAGTAGTACTCGTCAGGCAAGGGTGATGCCTTGGAAGCCTGTGCTAATAACGAAAAGGTAGGTTGGACTTATTTTCGTAGGCCCCGAGGGTTTTACTCAAGGTAGTTTAGGAATCGTTTTGTTCACAAATGTATTAACATAATTAAGTACCAAATATTTTTTCAACTTATATTATTTTAATTAAAGTAAAACCATACATTTTCGAACTCGATTGTTCTTTTTCCTAGTTAGGAAACATAGTTTTCATGCGTGGAAATAGTCAAGAACTTCATAATTGTTAAAACACATACTCATCATTGAGAATTGTTTTATTTTATTACAATGAACGCTCTTTTATCGACCATTAAAAAAAGTTACAAGAGTAATTACTCTTAGATATATAACTAGTCACAAATATATAGAAATATAACTAGTCACAAAACTATTTCAATGTTTCTTATGTAACCCAAACATGTTTTGTAACTTTAACAGTAATATTTTAACAATGTTATAATTTTGTTTGATAACATTAACACAAAATTAAAATACAGTAAAAACGTTTTTTATAGTCAACTGTTTTCGCATGTAACTCATGTTTTCACTTACTGTACGAGTATTTAAGGGTTATCTTGAATTCTAGGTATGTTGTTAAAACAGTTTTGCTAGTGTGTTTACAAACTGTTGAATGTCTTAAATCGAAGCTAAAAATATTCCAAATATTTATTCTTCATATTATAAACTAAAAAATACCTTATAAAACAATGAAGGTATTTATTATTTAAATTTAAATTTTATAAGAAGATATTATTAATATTAATCGTCTTAATTATTGCACGTGTCGCCTATGGTGCAAGGTCAGCAATGTTCGAAAATATATTCTTTTATTTTTGAATGTCGATAATTGCCAGTGTCAATTACACTCCACAGTTTCAGGAGGAGTCCCTGCCATGTGTCAAGGTCCGCGTTCGACAGAGGCCAGGGTTGACTCCAATTGGACTGTGAGGACCCGTACCAGGGGTTATCTCGAAACACAAATTCAATCATCCCCAACCAATTGGGCGGGAGAGAAACACAGGGATGATATTTTCTATTCTCAATTAAATTGATTGTTTATTTAAGTTGTAAGTCGATTGAATATTTTGTCTTTAATATTTTGGGCAGTCATTGCCACTTTAAGCGACACGAAGTAAGTTCCATGGTTATTTATTTTCAATAATGAATTTCTTATCAAAATATATTTGATCAAATTTATAATGCAATGACCAATAAAATTTGTATGAAAAATAATAAAATTTTACCTAAAATTGAATAGACTCTTGTCATATATAAACCAAATATATATTTAAAGAATATTTTTTGAGAAATCGGTATTAAAACCAATAGATTTTCTATTTGAAGTGAGAAAATGGTCAATGATATCATATGGAATCAATTTTTTAATTAGATTTGGTAATCTAAATGTTAGATATAGTTATCTTACTTACATATCATTCGGTATGGTGTCTTTGAACTAGCGTAATAGTGATGTAATATTTTTGAAGGGTTTGAATACAGTATGTATACCTGACTTTTTCAAAAGTTTCCCGATTCTGTCGGCTGTGCCTCTGATATATGGTTATATGGCTATGGTTTTAAAAATATTTTTCCCTTTCGTTGGTTTAACTGGTCAAAATTAAAACTAAACCACAAAATCATCGAGATGCCTTCGGATCTACGGATGGCCAAAATTCCATAAAGAAGGTTTGCCGTTACGACCTATCATCAGTTCAGTTAACTCACCAACTCAAGCGCTAGCTAAATATTTGGCACCAAAATCGCACGGGGTATATGCAATAACATGTACCGCGTGTGGCAAAACCTAAATCGGTCAAACGAACCAGCGAATAGAGGTAAGAATTAAAGAGCATGAACGGGATATTATATATACAGATATTCATTCCAATTTGGCCCTGCACAAACTGACCGAGGGAAACAGTATCGACATCCAAAATTCCAAAACAACGGCCGTCATAAAATCCGGGTCAGAAATGCAGCTACAGGAATCCATCGAAATTTAAAAAAAACCTGCGGATTTAATCACAGAGGTGAAGCTCGTAATCTCGTGCGATCTTAAGAACTACCGTCCGATCAGCATGTTACCTATTCTATGCACTTTTTTACTCGAGAACTTTTAACACGAACCAATCACGAAAACAGGTGGGATTCAGGAAGGGTTTCAGTACCATGGATCATATTCAAGTACTGCGGAAAAAATAGAACGATATGAGGAATACGAACTTCCTCTATACCTATCCTTTATAGACTACGAAAAGACCTTTGACTCAGTCAAGAAAGTTGCCATACTAGAAGCTCTAAAAAAGACACAATGTATTGATAGGCCATACATTCAGTTGTTCAATAACATCTATAAGGATGCAATATGTTAGCAAAAATACATCTCCACAAGTCCTCCGAAACCTTACGAATTGGTAAGGGAGTTCGTCAAGGAGATATCTTTTCCCCCGAATTATTCACAGGTACACTTGAATATGTCTTTAGTAAACTGGAATGGGATAATAAAGGCCTGGTAATTGATGGAAAATACCTGATCTACTTGATATTTGTAGACGATATCGTTATATTCTCACAAAACCCAAATGATCTTCAACTCAAACTGCCGGAATTGGCGGAGATCAGTAAATAAGTGGGTTTAAAAATGAATATATTAAAAACCAAATATTTGATAAACAGATTTGCTTCCCCAAAACCAATAATCGTATATGGAAAGCCGCTAGAATTTGTTCGGGAATATGTGTATTTGGGCCAACTTATTTCCTTTGTAGGTGGCATGTTGGAGGAAATAGCACGAAGGACAAAACTAGCATGGAGCTCATTTGGACATTTGAACAGCATCTTCAAAAATAATCTCCTAATATCTTTGAAGTTAAGGGTCTAAAACCAATGTATTTTCACCGCACTTACGTATGGCTGCGAGACATGGACGCTCACAACAAAGATCACACAAAAGCTCCAGACCTCACAAAGGAGCATGGAGAGGTACATGTTGGGATATACTTAAGGACACCGTAAATGAAACACCTGGATTCACAACATAACAAAGGTAGAAGACGTCATCAAGGGTGCAAGAAAATGAAGTGGTAATGGGCAGGACACGAAGCCAGAATGTTAAAATCCTGATGGACAACCGAAATAATCCAATGGAACCCAAGAGGCATAAAGAGGCCCAGAAGAAGACCGAAGGTACGCTGGATAGATGAAATCAGGAAGCATAGCAACATCACAAGGCAACAACGAGCAAAAAACCGAACTATTTGGAGTCAACATGGGGAGACCTTCATCCAGCAGTGGATAGATCCTGGTTGACAATGATGATGATGGTGAATGATATATGCGTGTGTGTATATATTGGTTTTGAATATTATCAAAAGAGTATACATTTAAATTAAAAAATATATCCTTTAGAGATAATATCCAAAAAAGTCCAATAAGCTTCGTATTTTTACTAAGTCATGAGAGGAAACTCTATATATTATTGTGTCTCTTTCAAGGAAGCCCTGATGTAGGTTAAGTAGATACTCCACGAAGCCGTGAATAGGACAAGTTCCCTCTCTCTACCCACGGAGCTTTGGGTGGGGTGATTGAATGCGATGTAAGGGAGGTAACAATTTCCACGTACGGGGATAATTAAACAAGGACCAGTCTGATTGGTTATCCAGTGAATAATCGACTGGTTTACAATTTAAAACTGAAAATTTTCCAAACGTTTTAACTGATTCCATTACATGTGCATTTCACGTTTCACAAAGAAATTTGAAATCGATTGACTTTTACTTTTTTAGGTCGTTTTTTTATTGTTTTCAAATGGTTTTTGGTGGAAGTTTTTTCAAATTTTTATTTTAATATTTTTTATACATCAATATTAAAGTTACGTTTTTTGACATGTATTCAATTTTGATTCCGAGTGTACTATTTTTATGCCCCAGTAATAAATAAATTAACTACAATCATCATATATGAGGTATATTTTACTTAAATAAACATTTCTAACTAAAATAAACTTATTAGAAAAATGGAAATCACACTTATTACTAGGGAGTTAAATATCGGTAACACTTTATCGTATAGGTTTCGGGACTGTATAGCAGTAATGTCAATATGGAGTATGATTAAAAGATTTGCAAATATGTAAATTGAAGCGCCCCAAATCGGGGTATGCCTGTTTTGTAATATTAGCATTTTATACTCTTAAATGTAAAAATAAAATTTGTTTGTTGTCTCTAAAGGCTTAAGAATTTATATTGGTTCAATTATTGAGTTGTATTATGGTTATACATTTTCGTTGCTAACAACTTGGCTTGGAAATAATCCAAGTGGAAACTTTTTTCAAATAACCAGAAAGGCGTTAAGTGAAAACCGACCGAAACCTATTTTAAAAAAAATGTGTGTACCAACTGGAATGGAACTCGCAACCTCCTGGCTGGAAGACAGGCGTCTCATTAACAAGAACGCCAGAAAAATGTGTGTACCAACTGGAATGGAACTCGCAACCTCCTGGCTGGAAGACAGGCGTCTCATTAACAAGAACGCCAGAAAAATGTGTGTACCAACTGGAATGGAACTCGCAACCTCCTGGCTGGAAGACAGGCGTCTCATTAACAACTGGAATGGAACTCGCAACCTCCTGGCTGGAAGACAGGCGTCTCATTAACAACTGGAATGGAACTCGCAACCTCCTGGCTGGAAGACAGGCGTCTCATTAACAACTGGAATGGAACTCGCAACCTCCTGGCTGGAAGACAGGCGTCTCATTAACAACTGGAATGGAACTCGCAACCTCCTGGCTGGAAGACAGGCGTCTCATTAACAACTGGAATGGAACTCGCAACCTCCTGGCTGGAAGACAGGCGTCTCATTAACAAGAACGCCAGAATAATGTGTGTACCAACTGGAATGGAACTCGCAACCTCCTGGCTGGAAGACAGGCGTCTCATTAACAACTGGAATGGAACTCGCAACCTCCTGGCTGGAAGACAGGCGTCTCATTAACAACTGGAATGGAACTCGCAACCTCCTGGCTGGAAGACAGGCGTCTCATTAACAACTGGAATGGAACTCGCAACCTCCTGGCTGGAAGACAGGCGTCTCATTAACAAAAACGCCAGAAAAATTAGTAAGGTATATATATTACATTTTGTTTCAAAACTAAAATTTCATGAAAAGTTAATAAGAATATATTCAGAAAATATTCACATCACACAAAACATATTAATCATTGCGTAACGAAAAACTCGGGAGTTCCTTTGCTGAAAATAGTTTGTAAGCTTTGACTAAAAAATGTACTCTCTGACCCGAATGCAGCTCGCGTGTGTAAGCCTAACCAAAAATATAAAGTGGTTCACATTGTTGAGGGTCGTGTACGGCAAATTAAATTACCCGAATCCGCCATAATAATAATTCTCGGGGCATAAAAAATTACACGTAATTCAATCACTGTCAAAATCGGCGCTTAAAAGAAAAATTACTTTTTACTTCGGCAGTTAGGCACCAACACAGAAGCATACTTTATTGAGCACCGTAATGTGGGGGACTTGAAAAATATTGATGAATAATTCTCGAGATTTTATCTATGAACTTGTTAATTTTTTACATAACGCGAGAAAAATGTTAGTATCTGGTACTTGCTTGTTCCCTTCATTACGGAGGTATTTTTGAGATAATGTTGGAACTGGTTTTCGTTCACAATAAATACAATGTAAGAGTCAAGTATTAAGTTTACTGTATAAAGTTCCCTTTGAGTATGACTTGACGTGTTCACATTTTGATTTCTATAGCGGTTTGTTAAGTTGAGTTAGTTAGTAGCTTTGATCATATAGTAAATTTTGCTGGCAATTATTTCTACCTGGATTCTCCTCTATTCCGTTTCTCACTTAAGTTGATTCTCATCCCTTCTTTATCAACTCTTATCTTAACTAACTACAATATAAACAATAATTTCAGGCCGTTTCAAGCCTATCAAAGACTTTTTTGTAGTCATAATTTAATTTATTTTGCTTCACTTATTTTGTGCATTTTGATCAATTGTTATGTAGTTATAAATAAATATGTTAGGTATGTGTTTTTAAGAAATTAAACATTTTATTAGGAATAAAATGAAACGTAGGAAGCTAAAATAAAGTAGGTCTATAGTTGCAATATAAAAAAATTATCAGTTTTAAGGTATAAATTTGTATATAGGTAAAGCTTTTGGCAAATGTTTGTATTAAAGATAACTCTATTAAATAATAAAAAAAATGTTTTTAAAAAAAAATTATATCAAGGATACTACTGAAAAAACTTACATTCGTTCAAAGGCTTTCACGGTTATTATTATAATCTAAGGAATAAGATCTTCATTAGTCGATACTACGTACGTTACATTGTACACTTGTTTTATCAGTCTTTCAACTGAAGGGTTCTTAAATTTATTAGTTAAAGAATTTAAACGTACTAATAAAAAACATATGATTTTTTATTCCAGATAGTATGAAACTTAATAAAGACCACAAAAAATCAAATTCATAAAGACCACATAAGTAATAAACAGTCAAGTTTACATACATAAATAAATATTGTAACTAAATCAACATAAGAACAAAAAAGTAATTGTTTTAATTTCATTAAACTTTGTTTCAACGTGACCCAAAAACTATATATCATAATATATACTCGTATTTACATTTTTCTAGTAAAAGTGCATTTTATCATGACAACTCCCTTGATTGAAGAATGACATAATTTTGTTATTCATTTATTTAACCTTAAACTGACCTTGTCCTTTTGACCTCGCTAAGTGTTTCTCTTCCGAAATATTAACAAATTTATGCCCGTTATTTACAATGCCTGTTAGTAAGGTGAGCAAGTCTCATAAAATTCATTCACTTAGAAATATATTTTATGAACCAATATTCATATCATAACTTCTCTTAAACTCTTAGAGAATCGTTGAATAATATACGAGTATTTCTTTATTAGAAATGTAATGAACGCATACATAATCGAACAAAGTAATTCAGAAAAACCGATATGTATTATATATATATATTTTATTCCTTTTAGATTTGTATTTGTTATGAACATTATGAACATTAAAAATACACATTTGAAAATATGGTATGGACGTTTAAATGCAAAAAAAATTAACGCACAGCACATATTTCTTTAGTTTATTTAAATGTGTTTAAAAATATCAAGCCAATTTAATGGCTATTTTCCAGTTCAATTCAGTCAAATGAATTTATATTACACCGCATACAATACGGTGTAATATTTCCTCGAATATCTCAGAACAGGTAATTCGTGGATTTGGTCTTTTAAGCACGGATCCTTTAATGAAAACACGAAAAAAAATGGTATAAGATACATTTTAATAGTAGTTGTTAAAACACTAACAACCACTATTAATGTATTATATCATTTGAAAAAAGAACACTATTTCGCGTATCACTGGGTAGTATTATAAAATAAAACAATGTTGGTATATACATGTTATTCGAATATTCAATATCATTATACGACATTATCATTTAAACGTTTTGCTATTGCAACATTCATATTATTATTACGTAGCAATTAATGAATTGATTATCTTAATTTTTGGTTAATTTTCGTTTTCTTGAGTAATATTTCAGTTGGATTAATCTTTGTCTGCCTTTAACTGTTGATCTTTGTCTGAAATATAGGTGGCACGTGCAACTTTAGGAAGCACTTGAATACAACTATTATTTTTTTTATCAAAAGTCTAATCAACATTTATGATTAAATAAGAACACCACATACATAAACTACACTCCAACTAAAGTCGAATGTGTTATTATATCGGAAGATCCACAAAGTTTCTTTCGTAGTTCGTCTTTCCTTGATAAATTTTCTGCGATTTTCTTACAAAACCGAAATACTTTGCAAGGTTTTTTTGTGGATTTTTTCTCTAAACAGCTCTATATAAATTTTCCCCATATTTTGTTACTACCAGAAATCAAAAAAAGTCTGTGATAGCTTTTTACGTGTGCATCGTCAAAAAAATCAATACACATGGCCGATCGTTTTTTTTAGTTAATAGTATATAATTTTAATTTCTTCTATCTATATTTGAAATGTCACACCAATACATGCTCTTATATAATAGTTATAGCGATAAATACATTTTGACCATGGGGCTATTTCACTACTGTTGAGTCGGCAGTAAGCGTGTACTATAAAACTGTTAACATTTATCAGATACCCAATACAAAAATACAACGGAAATAGTCTACCAGTACTCAATTCCGGTACCCCCCCTACTAATGAAAAATACTCTAGTCCCTTACTTTGTCGGGCTGCCAAGTAATAGGCATTGATTTATACTCATAATGACAAATAAAATGGAGTATCAGTTAATTTATATCACTCACAACAAAGAAATAATAAAATAATGCCTTACCTTAGATCTCTTGAGTTGCCTCTTGCCTTTATACCAAGTAATGATGGCGGATGGTCTTGCTCCTGAAGATTTGCAAGTGACAGAGTATCGTTTTTCAGCTACTAGAGGTGTGTTGATTTTTTCAATTTCGACAGTCAAAGGTTTCACTGTAAAAAAAAAAAAAAAAAATATATATATATATATATATATATATATATATATATATATATATATATATATATATATATATATATATATATATATATATATATATATATATATATATATTCAGAATATAAAAATACTTTATTTATACTACAAATAAATATTAATGTGAAGAGTATTGGAAAATTTATGGCATAGAAATCCTTTACAGCAGTGCTTCAACTTTTTATTTTTACAAAAACCGTATATCATAATGTTCTTTTACCCAATGTAGGTAAAACAGTAATTGCACAAAAAGCATATGTGACAAATTAATTAAACCACTTAAAATAGGAAGCAACAATACGTTTATTTTTATTGTTTTAAACATTTTAGCAGAAAAAAAAGAAGTTAAGTATTCATCTTGGATAAATTGATTGTTTGTTCAATTCCACAGCAAGTTCTAATATTATAACACTATTTTAGCTTAACCGTCATTTAAAGTCTCCATCGCTCAGTACTAACTGTCTGTTCTCCCTTCCTTAATTTTGCGGTTCTAAGTTTGTTACGTCAGTGGTGTTGTCAACTATTTATTAGGCCGCTTATAAAAAAACAATATAATTTAATAATCTTTATGTTCGAAAATGTCCGAACAATAATTGTAAACCTCCTCAACATATTACCTCACAAAGGTTCCGAGCAGTAATTGGGAAAACCAGGAACACATCAAATGTTACGTGATGGATCAACTCTCTGTATCTGTTGTAAAGAGCAGTTGGTGCGAAACTTGCTATAGTACCTGAGGAATCCGGTGTCTTGCACTGAAGAGTACTTGATTCGTGCTATCAAGGTGAAAAAACTTTGGGTGTCAGTAGTATAGTGCAATGGATAATTTACCCAGGTTTGGGAAGCACCGCTTGCACTGTGGTTTTTAATATTTTTCATATTTTTTTTATATTTAACACTTCTTATTTTAATATTTTTTGAGATTTTTTTAGATAAAAGAGCACCTTGGAAAATCTCAAAAATTCTTGGAAAATAAACGAATTTAGAAGTCAAGGATAACTACCTTGTTTTTTGAAAACGTGACTTATTCTACAACGTATTTATTTTAAAATATGGCGATATCTTAAATAATTATTAGAAAGCTTCATCGCAGTCATGTCCGGTTTGGTAATGATTAAGTAATTGAAAAGAAAGAAAACTCTAACTTACAATAAATGTTGAGAACGAAGGATGCTTCCCTTGCTTCAACAAGAATACTGTTGACTGCCTGGCACGTGAATATGGACCCCAGGTCCTGCCTTCCGATGGCAGGCCAGGACAGTCTGTTCTCTATCACGTCACCAGTGTTGTGCTCATACTCTTCATCTACTAAGACTCCGTTCACCAGCCACCGGACTGTAGGCTCTGGTCGACCTAGATAAACAAAGTAAAATAACGGTAAATAAAAATAAAACTTTCATCATTATTTACTGCGTTAGGGCACTAATAACATGAATCCCCGCGACATACTATATGTGTCTACCTCCTGATTCGAGATTATTTTGTGGCGGAATGATCTTGGTTTGATACGAAATCAGAAGTGACTGTTTATTGATTCAATAGACGTTTTTTTAAAGGGGTGGTTATTGATCCAAAGAAAGTTTTTCAAGGGGGGGAGGGGTCCAAAATAAACTTTGTTTGGTTATTATCGGAAGGGTTTGTGGTTATTGCATTACATCTAAAGGAAGCATTTTTTAAATGACACCTCTTGTATTTTTTGATGCTTTAATACAAAGTTAAAGCCGAAACTTTTAACAAAAAAAAAGTAAATTCGATGCACCACGCGTCATTTCAAATTATAAAGTAGGATAAGTTCCTTGATTTAACAAATTTAAGGATAGGGAAATTATACAAAAATATCGGAATATTAAATCCCAACCATTATGTATTATAGTTAGAAAATAATGATAAGAAAATGTATTACTAGCTCGTCTATATCTGTATGTAACATTAAATGAGACCGCCTTCGCCTCCTTACTATGCAATAAGTGAGTTATGTGAACATATTTAATTGCAATGTTTTTTCGTCTGATTTTATAGTAATGTTATGTTTTCTAGCCCCCTATTATTAAAAGTAGACTAATAGTTTAAGTGCGCGTATTTTGTTATTTATAATGCTTTATATTCATATTTTTTTAAGTTTTCATATAAATATAATCTTGTATATATCCTTTTTAATACCTCTTTTAACAAATTGCATTAATTAAAAGTCAGTTCGTTTATTTAAATAAAATATAGCTTAAGCCAGAATGCAATTACTCCACAGATAGGACTTGATGGAGAAAGATGTGGGTAACACTCAAATTCTTGAGAAATTTTAATATTCCACAATTATTTTTATGCTGGTCTCTTAATATATAATGTTTACATATACACAAACATGTTTCCCGAAACATAGACTGAACGGATAAAATGGATTGAAAAACAAACGTTATTTTTGTCAAATTGAGGGGTTAAATAGCTTTTGAATTGTTAGCCTAGTTAGTAAGACTCCCGGAGGTTTCAGTTTCGATTGCCGATGTTAGTTACCCTTCAAAGTGTGCAATCTGGTCAAGTACTTGGTCTGATAACAATATTCGCATGCGCTTACTTAAGTGATTCTAAACCCAACAGTTCGATTACTGGGACCGAGGGCAATGTTTTCTTTGCTTTTTAATATTCCGAATCACTTATTTAGATATATTCAAGGGTTTTATATAAAAAAAAAAGAATTATGTGTAGAATCGTGACAGCTGATACAATTGATACTATATAAAAAATGTAGAAATGTGACAGCATCTGTCCGTTCATTAAGTGAAAATAAAACATAAACAAACACAAACTTAATAAACCTCAAGAAATCCATAAATACATATCTTTTTATTATTGAGATTATTTTTTTCCGAAGTGATTATGAAGCTGTATAATAAAAATATTCCAAATATTTTGTAATGTCACGTCTCATTATTATCTTATAATATTCGAGTAAATCAAATTTTATTTATTGGCCTATTATTTAAGTCACAGAGTAACATATGATGTATTGTATTATAACACTTCGGATGTACATAATACTTTTTTTATTTCATATTCCATCTGGAATTGAACCTGAAAATTTTGGGTTGAAAATCAAGCGGTTTACCAACTTGGACGACTTAACGTTAGTTGGAACGACAGCTGTTTTCTGACAGTTGGTGTTTTACCGGTTAAATTTCCGTTGGAACTCAGATTGTTTTTAAATTTGCAGCCTGGTTTTCAGTAAAGGCACGTTTTTAGTTACTTGCAAGGGATTGTCATATTGTAATAAGTTTACAAGTTTATACTGTATACAACGAAAGTTAAATACAATATAACTACGTTACAGGGGTCGTCATTGTATTTATTTTATTTATTTATTTATTATTACACATGACAAGAAATAAATACAATTTGCGAAAAAACAATACGTTATTTTATTTGGAAATACAATTTTAATGGCTCTGGGTTTGTTGCCTTTCATTTGTCGTATTCCCAGTAAACTAGGCTTTTGCCTGTATTTTACTCACATTATATTACAATTTTATTGTATACAGTAACACCTGGTAAAATCATCATCATGTGATAATTTCTTCCAGCCTAACAGAAAAGTATTAAATAAATCGTAACAAAAATTAGACTGGAACGCTTTTCAAAAAATCTTGGTATTAACAGGGAATCGAACCCGCAAACTCTGAATTGAAAGACAGGCGTTTTATTAACTAGAACTTATAGATCACTATCGCAGTAAAATATTCAATTTATCTATAAAATAGCTAGATCCAATTATCTAGAACTTGGAGGTCACTATCGCAGTAAAATATTCAATTTATCTATAAAATAGCTAGATCAAATTAAAAAATATCTAAAAAAACATGACATATAATAGAATATGTCTTTTCTTTATACAAGTATTTCAAAATCGTTTTCAAGCGTGAACTTATTTTGTCATTTAATGTTAAATTACTGTTAAACGTGCCACCAGAATTTGTAAGTAAAAACCTCAAAACTTGAACTTTTGTCTGTGAAGTGATCCGAAGTTGATCGGAGTAACAGCTTAAAACTATTTCAAAAATAGCTGATCCGGATATTGACCGCGCCCGACATCACTTGACTTTAGTTCAAGAATGAAAATCGAAGGTTTTAACGGAGCATTTCGTTTTAAATTAAAACGCCGTCGAAATGACGAGGGAGACGTATTTGAAAATTAATTATCTTTCCTTTGTTGAGTGCCTAAAATTGTGTTACAAGCCGATCCATCATCCATTAATTGTAATTAACTCTAAGCGAAATCAATAGCGACTAATTTTCGTGTTGTGAAATATTATTTTATAATGAAATAAATTTCAGCACATGTCGCAGCGCTTCAAATTATTTTCAAACTGGTGTATAATTTTTATTACTTATTAACGTGTCAAATTAAATTATGATTTAGCTTTCTGACCTGTTTTATAATCAAAGGTAAAATGGGTGTCGTAAAGATTGTTCCTTTGAAAAATTATTAATTATTTTTGTACACTGTGTGCTATGAAATATTAAAAAATAATTATTGTAAAATAACAATAAAGCATTTTAATAATGCTTGTTCCTTCAAAGAGGTTTTTTTACTTTTGTTTATAAACTGATATTTAAATGTATGCCATTTTTTAAATAATATAATGGTAGTTTCACATGTTTACTTATTTTTTGTTTTCATTATTTTGTCAACATGGTTTTACAGTAATTTCTTCCAACTATCTAGCTCATCCTAGATCTTCAGTCTATTACAAATTTAAGAAAAAAGAACTGTTCATTTCAATTAAACTAAAAAATTAAATAAATTACCAATCACGAAAAAATAATTGTAGAAATTGACGAAATAAAGTCGTTCAAAATTAAACACATACATAAAAATGGCTGAATTGCCTTACTTTTTCCAATAAAAGTCGATAAAGTATAATTTGGTAAAAAAAAATCGAAGGTAAATATCATGCAATTTAAATATATTATACATGCATACAATCACACGTCATCGCATTTCACTAATCAAGATCACACATTTTGTCTCATCTACATCCAAACAATTTGTCATATATTCACTTCTGCTTTTCGTACACCTCACCTTGCTTTCATTTAAAATGTCTACAGTTTTTTAATTCTTTACTCAGTACACCATTTTTTCGCCCTCCGTTCATTTCAGACATGTTAATTTGTTTTGTGAGTTCTACGTCACTATTTGTTTTTAATTTAAAATTTATTTAAAATCCAAACTATCTCAAGACTTATTGATTGGTTTTACTTACAACATCCACTCTTAAAAAAATCTTAAAATGCAGTTAAACTAACGTTAATCAAATCACAAATTATTTCAATTCTAATACCCTATATAAAACCCTTGACGGAAGATGAGTAAAGGAGAAATTTCTTTTGAAAATATGCTAACAAATTAGTCAAATCGGCTCAGACTGTCAAACTTAAATTGGGGCTTCAATAAGACCGATAAATAAGTCATATTTTATCTGTCCATTAAAGTTGCCAATTTAAATTGCTTCAACAAATAGCTCTTTCAATTACTAAATCAAGTGAATAGTTGAACTCATCGAATATATTGTAAAGGCCATATATTTGATATGACTTTTAAGTGTTTAGTCATGTATTCGATATGACTTTAAGAATTTAAATTTATTGTCAGAAAGTTTTCAAATGCACGTTCAATACGTTCCATAAATACTTTTATTCTACATAGAATTAATTTAAACAACTGGTTACGAGATTTTTTTATCAGTTTAATATACTCGTAGAATGGACATTCTCTTATGGTTTGTATTTACTAATTGTATTAGTTTACTAGTGTGGTACTCTCCAACACATCCAAACTGACGTTGCAGACATTTTAAAAGGTGTGGCCGAGAGACAATAAATACGTCAGTCCCATTAATTGAGCCTTCGGACTTTTGAACCACTGGAATAGGCATGTTACTTGCAGTTCATCATCGCATGTGTTGTCAATACTACCACACGTGAAGATGCAACAACACTCTCACATGTCTAGCATACGAGAGTATTGTTAACATACGAATTGTTTCCGAATTGGAACCCTTTTATATTATATTTGTAATAGATTCTGAAAGTTACTAAAACACCAAAGAAATCGTTTTTTTCTCATTTTATAATTTTTATCCCTTAAAACAGCCATGAAAATTATTTAATTTGAAAAAAAAACACGACTCGTGACGTACACTTTGCAAATGAGGGCAGAACAACATAACTGGGGACATTTTATTGCTAACCAAGTAACATAATCAACAATTTATGAACAAAATGTAAATGATTACATTTTATTTTGTATCTCTCTTTTAAATGTACGTTTGTTAAGAAAATCATTTTATCTCATGATGCCAAGACAAATTGAGCTTTGAGTCATAAATAAATCTAATATTGTAGATTAAATGTTACGCATGTATGTATGTGCTTAAAAATCGCATTCAATATTCTCTCTTAAATTGTGAGGAGTATATTTTATAATTTATTTAAATTCAAAATGGCTATAATATTTACAAGAAAAATCCTCGGACGCCATTTCGAAATAGTTGTCGACCTACAAATTAGGAGAATCCTAAATTATCATTATTTCTTATTTCGGTGATCATGTATCAAAGTTGATACAAATCACGAAGTTCTGATGTGTTCTAAATATAATTTCTCGTGACCAAAATAATAATTATTTGTTATTGTCGGCAAGTGATCCAGCTTCACAGCGATTGATGTTCTCGAGGTGCCGACGAAAGATCGTGCAGGTGGGCTATGACGCGTTCCCCCCACTTTGTCAGCCATTCGGCTTCCCGGAAGGGCCAGCGTTGTCGCTCCATTCTCAGCCGGACCTCAAACCTACAGACATCTGTCTGTCTAGTGCATTCATTCATCTCCGGGCTAGCATTGTTTCTGATTGCACGCTTGTCGTCGTACTATTGTAATTCATTTTATTAATAGTTACACTCGAGTTTAATTTAATATTTTGAAATTCAGTTAAGGTGAAATTCCCTGTCAGGAATTCTCCCTTACCCAGGAGCCGCTTTCCGTTCCGTCACGATCTATTCTACCAGATTACGCAGTTGTTATTGCGTCATACCTACGTCCCCATGTTGTGGCTTCAGGTGCGCTGGTCTTTGCCAGACCATCCGAGGAAGTCCTCAGCCGGTGCCATGCTCTCTGTGAGTAGCTTCTACTCTCATCTGATTTCAAGGAGTTTGCCACGATTGTCCTCAGGCCGAAAGCTGTCTGAACTTGTCGTCGTCGTCTAGATTTCGAGTACGTTGGACACCTCAGCCGTTATTACGTCATAAATCTACTCAAAGGTATTGTGATACTCATTTATTGTAACCTTTTGCTGATTTCACTTTCCATTGTAATATGTTGATAGACCTTTCGTCTTACGCGAGTCTAGTCTGTATTAATTTGAACTTAACTTCAAAATGAGAACATTAAATATCTGTTTACTTATTCGAGATTAATGTTTTTTTTCGGATCTTCGATATGAGTTTTTTTAATATAATAAATATTATTTTTTTAAACTATTATATGTGTTATCAATTACTTCCTTTCCTGGTAGTTGCGCCGAGAGAGAGCTTCAGAAAAAAGAGTTATCCAACGAACCTTGATTTGAAAAAGTCCTTGCTCATTTTCATATACCGCTGAGCTAACCTCGAGTCAGGACTGTTAAGAATTATAGTGTGGTATTTTGAATTACGTTATTATTTACGTAATTTAGAAAATAATAAATAGTCTTGACAAAATCTCTAGTTCTGACAAGTCATTAAAAATCTTATACTCATGAACTAGATTTACACGCATCGTCATAAAATTGATGTTTGGATCGTATAACTAACTGATGTGAAAGAATGGAACCTTTATGTTTCTTCATTATCAGCCAACATAACAATGTTTTAAGTTTACAGAAGTTCACATACTCGTGCATTTATTTAGCACATTCTTACATTATTGAATGAATGTGATAACATTATTTAATCTAAATACAACTAAATTCTTTACTTTGTGATACGCCCATTGACATAAATATATTTTTTGTTTTAGATTAAAAGTAAAACCTTAATTTTCCTGAAGAGAAAATCATGGTTTAAGATTGGGAATTCTAGATATTAAATGGCTTTGTGCTGGAAATAATACATTTATATAAAATGGAAAATGATTCTTATTATTAGAAAAAATGTCTCAGAAAAATGACATTTCTAAATTACAAAATGAATTATTTTGTAAAAAATAAATCCGCTAACGAAGTTCAACTTTTTTTTTAATTTAACGATTTGAAATCAATTTAAGAAAAAAACGGAAAACTTCAATAAGATTTTTTATTTTTAGAATAATTCAATTAATAAGTGTCAAAACAATAAAACCCTTAAGATGATAAAAATATTGAAGTAACTAAAATGATTCATGAGGATCAGATACAAATTTAACAAAAGGTCAAATATTATATAATCGACAGCATAATCGATAAGCATGAATCCCAAGAACACTTTCATCGTGTTTCTAACGTTTTTGACATAGAACAAAAGGTGAATTGCTACGTAAATAAGGAGTGAAAAAAATTAAGAGAGAAATGGTATGATTTTCGTTGAAAAAATATTCAGAAAAAATGAAGATCTTAAAAATGTATACTTACAACGTTAATTTGGAAAACTGTTTATTTATTTTATTTGGAGACTTCACGTGACAAAAAATCCCTTCAAGGCTGCCTACACTTTATGTTTCTCTATAAACTATTTACAGTTCTTGATTATACTCGTAAACAATACAAAAAATGGACTTTATCGGAGAAACTAATGAACCTTTATTTTAAAACAATGTTATTTTTTTTCCTCGTCTTAAGTTTTTTTCAATTATAAATGAGATTTTAGTGAGAAAGCATTATTAGCTTTATAAATGTTACTACAGTAAAAATGATAAAAAAATAAACATTATTTCAAGTTGTGGTTCTGTTGAGTTGGCGTGTTAAATGTTGCTTATTAGGTCCGAAGACAATATTGTCTCCCAGCTACGCTCTTCAATATGTCCAAAACACTAATTTGGATATATTGACAGGTACCATATGAAAAAAATCTGAACTCCAACAGTTTGCATAGAATAAACCAATACACACAAGCTTTTCCGTTTAAAGAGTATTGATCCTCTTCATTAATCACTGATTATGGATGTCTAAATATCACATTTTCTCATCGTCATATCGTCAGCTTTTTGTTATAGCTGCAAGATATGGTGCAAAATTTGCACGCGATTTTTCATATTACACATACATTTTTTTAGAGCATGCTCTGAAGTTTTATTTGTCCAAGATCGACGACTAGCTTAAAATAATATTGTAGTTAATTTTTTTTCCTTTTGCTAGCTGCTCTTCTCATTGATAAATAACCATGAAATTAAATTGCACGATGATTTCAAATAACTGCATATTCAATCCCATGGCACATTAGTTGGAGGCATCCGGAACTGATAAATCTGATTGGAAACGGATATTGAAAATTCTTTAGTTACAGTCATCAGCAGGTGAACCGCAAATTTTTGGCCGTAAATAAATCCCAGAGCTACAATTTTAAATCAAATGCCAATTCTAACGTCAAAATAAAACAAAACATAGTACAGTAGGTTGATTTTGGCGTTCTTTTCAAGATTGATGAAAAAAAGTTTTATCCTACCGCAAAGCAATAATAATATATAATATATACTCGTATATAAAAAAAATATACAGTTTATGGAAACGATGCAGTAAGCAATCATTTATATTAAATGGGGTTTAAAAATCCGTAATGGTGATATGATACTCGAATATGGTGTCTGCTTTGGAAGGCCGATTACAACTGATGACGACCAAATCAAGCATTTCATAGAGAATAACCAGTTTTTCACGACACCAGAGATGAGCTGAGACGCTTTTAGCGTCTCAGCTCATCTCTGGTGTCGTGAAAAACTGGTTATTCTCTATGAAATGCTTGATTTGGTCGTCATCAGTTGTAATCGGCCTTCCAAAGCAGACACCATATTCGAGTATCATATCACCATTACGGATTTTTAAACCCCATTTAATATAAATGATTGCTTACTGCATCGTTTCCATAAACTGTATATTTTTTTTATATACGAGTATATATTATATATTATTATTGCTTTGCGGTAGGATAAAACTTTTTTTCATCAATCTTGAAAAGAACGCCAAAATCAACCTACTGTACTATGTTTTGTTTTATTTTGACGTTAGCATTGTCATTTGATTTAAAATTGTAGCTCTGGGATTTATTTACGGCCAAAAATTTGCGGTTCACCTGCTGATGACTGTAACTAAAGAATTTTCAATATCCGTTTCCAATCAGATTTATCAGTTCCGGATGCCTCCAACTAATGTGCCATGGGATTGAATATGCAGTTATTTGAAATCATCGTGCAATTTAATTTCATGGTTATTTATCAATGAGAAGAGCAGCTAGCAAAAGGAAAAAAAATTAACTACAATATTATTTTAAGCTAGTCGTCGATCTTGGACAAATAAAACTTCAGAGCATGCTCTAAAAAAATGTATGTGTAATATGAAAAATCGCGTGCAAATTTTGCACCTTATCTTGCAGCTATAACAAAAAGCTGACGATATGACGATGAGAAAATGTGATATTTAGACATCCATAATCA
The DNA here is from genome assembly GCA_949825065.1 of Odontocerum albicorne. Taxonomy (NCBI): domain Eukaryota; kingdom Metazoa; phylum Arthropoda; class Insecta; order Trichoptera; family Odontoceridae; genus Odontocerum; species Odontocerum albicorne. The sequence goes on along the minus strand of OX463841.1, from coordinate 28,228,071 downwards.
GTGATTAATGAAGAGGATCAATACTCTTTAAACGGAAAAGCTTGTGTGTATTGGTTTATTCTATGCAAACTGTTGGAGTTCAGATTTTTTTCATATGGTACCTGTCAATATATCCAAATTAGTGTTTTGGACATATTGAAGAGCGTAGCTGGGAGGCAATATTGTCTTCGGACCTAATAAGCAACTTTTGGTGTTATTAACCTCTGGATCAGGCACGGAACGCGCAGTTCGTCATTGAACGTGTGTTCACTTGGTGCGTGCAAGTATTGTTACTGGACGATTTCTTTCACAAGACGAGAACGTTTTTGTTTTTCTTTGAAAACCATCGGGAATAGAACCCAAAATCCCCCGGTGTAAGAATGTTACCATTACGCTGTAGAGGCAGTTCAGTTCGAACACAATGTTGAAAGATTAATATTGGAATTCGGTAGTAAGAAATTACATTATATTTTGTATGCTATGTTGTTAACAATATAACTTAGCAAGTTTTTTTCTGTACAGAGATTCCTCTCAAACCAATCAAAAATATGTAAAAACTCAGACAAACGCCGAGATGGATGACATGCATTTATTATCAAATATGTGCTGAGATCGTAAAAATCCATGATGATCAGTAGTCTATGAGCTGCAGCTTTCGTTAGGCAATGTTTTACAGCGCTTTTATCTTTTTTCGTAATCGGAGGTGAGGGACCTTGGAATACGAACACAAAACTATTAGAAAGTATAAAAATTATCTCAAACTTGGTGGGTACATATTTTAAAGAGGTTTTAAGTTGTCAAGCTAGTACTCTTTTTTTATAAATCAGGTAAAAACAGGCTGGCTGGAAGACAGGTGTCTTACTAACTACGCCACGGAGATAGTTAATCAAGTGTATTAAATCTAATAACAAAGAAAAATTAGGTTAGATGTTCTACAAATAGTCCACGGTGCATTAACACTTCACATACTTCAACATTTCGTTTATAATAACTAATGGTTAATTTGGTTTTTAATGGGTGTTAATGTTTAATTAATGTTTTCATAGACATCGGTGGCACCCAAAATAAGTATCATTATCTCTCATTTTTTACTGCAGCTTCTAATTGATTGGCCATCTTCTTCTTCACGTGTCCTGCCGGGTCCCCCCGACGTTGACGACCATCTGAGAGAAAGCTTCCCTGTCCTGGGCGGCGCGAAACAGCTCCCCCACAGTTCTGACGCCGGTCCATTGTCGGATGTTTCGAAGCCAGGAGAGCTGTCTTCTGCCGACCCCTCTGCGGCCCTCGATCTTCCCCTTCATGACGAGCTGAAGTACGGTGTATTTGTCACCTCTCATTACATGGCCAAAATATGATGTTTTACGGAGCTTAACAGTGGTGAATAGTTCTCTATTTGCATTGGCTCTACGTAGTACATCAGTGTTTGTTATCATATCGGTCCAAGATATTCTTAACATTCTACGGTGGATCCACATTTCAAACGCTTCAAGGTGGTTTATTATGTTAACTTTAAGAGTCCACGCCTCTACGCCGTAAAGTAAGACAGACCATACGTAAAATGTTACGACCAAAGAAAAGACATCTATGCTTGTTTTATTGATTATGAAAAAGCATTTGACAGGGTTAAACACACATATTTAATTGAGATGCTGTTGAGATGTGGTATAGATGAAAAGGATGTGAGAATAATCAAGAATCTGTACTGGGACCAAAACGCTATCATTAAATTGGAAAACGGAAACACCTCACAAGGTATTCCCATTCAGCGAGGAGTCCGTCAGGGGTGTGTTCTCTCACCAGCTTTATTCAATCTATACTCTGACTTGGTCTTTAAGGAAGCGCTGACTGAGACAAATCTCGGTGTGAAGGTCAATGGGGTGGTCATCAATAATATCAGATATGCGGATGACACCGTTCTAATTGCGGACAGTTTAAAAGGCCTTCAAGAACTGCTTGATAAAGTTGACTCCGTTGGTGAACGTTTTGGTATGAACATTAATGTGAGCAAAACTAAAATGATGGTTTTTAGCCGAGAATGTCATCCAAATGTCCACCTTACGCTAAGGGGTGTTGTTGTCGAGAGGGTGAAACGGTTCAGGTACCTGGGAAGCATGATTACTGAGAAACTGGATCCTGACATTGAGATAAAATGCAGAATAGAAGCGGCACGAACGGCTTTTAATAAAATGAAAAACCTTCTTTGTGACGATAATATAAACTTAAAGCTGAGACAAAGAATGGTCAAATGTTACCATGGCTAGATTGGCCATGGCTAATGTAAACTTATTCATTCATTATTGCTGTAGAATTTCTCTTCTTAAATAATGACCATGGGCATGAAGGATTTTTCTAAATTATTTGAAACCAATTTGTGAAAAAAATTCTATGCAGATAATAACACAGAATTGGAAAACAAGTTTGAAAATGATTTGATATAAGTGAAACAAGCCTTTCACTACGTTATAGCACACATTTTTTTACATGGTCGAACATTGTTAAATGAATCTGATTTTAATGAAATACTTGAAAAACTTTGTCTTAATAGAATCTTCTATTGTATATTAATTAGTATTTAGATATAAATAGTTATTTAAGATAGTAAACTTACCTCCAAGTACTCGGCAGTTAAGCACCAAATTATCACCTTCCATCATTGGACCGATCTGAGACCCATTCAATGGGCCCCTCGCATCCACAACCACTGGCTTCTCGGGAGGAACTGGGAAAGACAAACGCTTTTCAGTATCCATTCAGATAAAACAAAACGACATTTAAGGGTGGAAATACCCTTAAGATATACAGAAGATAAAAAAGGGAAATAAACGAAATAAAGAAAGTGGCAAAAAAAAAGATTATCTAGGATTTCGTATAAAACTATAAAGGTTTGTTTATGGTTTTATGACTTGTAGAGTCTTTTAAGATACAATGGAACCTTTTACTTTATTTAAGAATTAATGTGTTATAAATATATAAAACCGTAAAGAAACACTAAACAGGTTAGTTGAGAAAGCTTTTGGTATTTTTTTAAAATGGTTTTGAAGTAGAGTCTGCTGTTATTTTCCATTTTTTTTATATTCAAAAAATAAAAACGTGTTGTTTATTTTCAATACATTGTAATTATTCTATTTACAACAAAATAAAAAAATATATTATATGTTATATGTAAAATAAAAAAAATGTGAATTTGGTAAAAATATTTTATAAAAGAATTTATTTTATTCTCATTTTCTACATGAAAGAGACTCAAAAATGAATAAAAATCAGTGCATACATCTCATATTCGAATTACTCGTAGCATGGTGAAATGTTATGTCTTTTGTGTTCTACTCCATGGGACGATACGATATTCCTTCCCTCGTGATGAAATATCGTATCGTATGGTTGTCAGCCAACCTATTAATGAAAAGCGTCTGGGCGTATGTTGGTTTACTGTGCGCAAGCTATTGCACTTCAGTAAGCTCATGGTCTTAATATATCAAATCCAAAGTTCCCAAAATATGAAAGTTCCAAGACAATCCGCAGGTTTAATCTGCTACAACCTTATGTTAGGCTGTTGCTTTATAGTGTTTTGATAATTTATGATATTCTATGATATCTAAGACCATAAACATGAAATAAATTATTTACAGAAAAAAATGCTGCACACTAGCTGAGTCGAAGTAATAAAAAATAAATGCATCGTATGAAGAAGTTTTAAGAAATTATTCAAAATATCTATGGACAAAGATTTAAATATTTCGAAGCTACCAAACAGCATCCAGGGAAGTGCAAAATCTAACATTTTATCATGCAAGAAAAACCTTAAAAAGACCGTGAAGAACACCCTGGCTATGAAATCATCTGAGAGAGGGATCCGACAAAACAATTACGTCCTTTTTTACAGCCGCTAAAAATGGCGACAACTAACATAATTGCCAATTGCGGCTAAGCGTGTACACGACACAAGAAAAAATGTTATGGAAATAATGTACGCTTTAAATGTCAAATTACTGAGATGGAAAATTGGTTTAAGTGTTTAAATATTGGGATAATTTGCTTTTGATTAAAATAACCTAATAAAACAAATGTTATACTCGTATTCATGTTCCAACAAATTTCTCAATATTCAAGAAAACGAAAATAATCTTTTATGAGAATAAAAAGGGATATATTTTCTTGTATTTTAATAAAAAAACTTAAGAAAATACATTCAACATTAAATTTTCCTGTACTTTCATAAAATGATTACATGCCATATTAAACAGTAAAAATCATATATTTAAAAAAAATTATGTGAAACTTATTTATTGTTGAAAAAAAAATCCCTCTACCTGGAATGAAAAAGATAAGACATTTTCGAAACCTCATAAATCATGTTTATTATAAAATCAGTATATTGAAGTAACACATAGAAATATATCCGAGGAAAAATATTTTTGAAACATGGATTTTGCATTTCAAATAATGGTTTAGTAAAACAGTGTGGTAAAAGAAGCGCTTATACCCAGGAGATGTATAAAAAAATATGAAGTTAAAAAAATAGTGTGCACAAAGACATTGACAATAATTGATGTCCTACCGCGGCAATGGGACCAACGTTTTTTTCAGGTATTTTGTATTGTATGACACACTCATTGTGTACAGTACAACCTGACAAGTTCATTGCTATCGGCAATTTCTTCTGACCAATAAGCTGAATGTTTTAAGGTCTTGAGTGAAAATCAGACTGAGGTAGCTTAAAAAATGGATGTCAACGAGAATTACCACCTTTTGGTTGAAAGGCAAGTATTTTATTTTCTACTCCATATAGGTCGTAAAATATGTAAGTATGACCAAATAATAGCATATTTAAAGGGAGTTTTGATAATTATACAATATTATTAAAGTAAAATTTAGTCCTCATTGTTAAAGTTAAATTTGAAGAGTGTAAACATCTTTTGATGCTTACGATCTCCATATTTCAGCAGGCCAAACGCTTGACATTTTTATTTATTTAGTCCTCATTGTTAAAGTTAAATTTGAAGAGTGTAAACATCTTTTGATGCTTACGATCTCCATATTTGAGCAGGCCAAACGCTTCACATTTTTATTTATTTTGTCCTCATTGTTAAAGTTAAATTTGAAGAGTGTAAACATCTTTTGATGCTTACGATCTCCATATTTGAGCAGGCCAAACGCTTCACATTTTTATTTATTTTCTCAAAATAGTCTTAGCCCAATAACTTGGAAAAATACAAGAAATGTTAACATTAAAAAAAAGAAAAATTATATAGAATAAAAAAAATGTATACAAAAAAAAATGTGTATGCATACATATATACACATATATTCTTCTTCTTCATCTTATTTTAGGCCTGTTAGCCTGTTATGGTCCTGCATCATTGTTTCCTTCTTGTGACGTCGACTGCCAGCTGTCTGTTCATCTTTTGGGAGGTCGTCCTGGATGTTTGCTTGCTTGGGGGATACTGTCCCTGGCCATTCTTACGGCTCTTGGTTCCGCCATTCTAGATACATGTTCGTTCCAGAACCTTCTTCTCTGTCGTCCCCATCTGACAATATCTTCAACTTCGCGCATCCTTCGGATTTCTGTGATTCGTACTCTATCACGAAGGGTTTTGTCAGCGATACTCCTGAGTATCTTCATTTCGCTGGTTCGAAGGAGATTTTTGGTTCTGACAGTGTTGGCTCTGGACTCTATGCTGTATGTCATTATGGGGCGGACACAGGTCTTGTATATCCTCACCTTGCTTTGGATGTTCATATACTTGTTTTTCCAAATAGTGTTCTTTAGACATTCGGAAATAGCTGCGGCCTTTTGTGATTGTTGAAGCACTTCGCCATAGAGGTCATTATTGCACATTATGCTAGCACCCAAGTATTTAAATTTTGTTACTTGTTCAATTGGTGTGTCGTTGATCGCCACACTGCATCCAACTTGCTCTCTGGCTAGAGTCATGCATTTAGTCTTGCTGATGGAGATAGACATGTTGTATTTTTTGGAAGCAGTGTGGAATCGATGTAGCATTTGTTGCAGGTCTTTCTCTGATTCGGCTATGGTGGAATCGTCAGCATAGCATATGATGTTTAGCATATTGTCGACCATATTGTATCCTAGGTTAAGGTCGGTAACTTCTTCTATAATTTTTATCCATAACCAAATTGAATAGAAATGGACTTAAACTATCTCCTTGTCTTACTCCGGTTGGTGTTGGAACGTCATTAGAGAGTTCTCCGTCTACGCGAATTCTTGTGGAGCTATTTAGGTTTATGTCTCTAATGGTTTTGGCGATGGAGGGGCACACGTTCCTTTCGAGCAAAATACTTATTACATCTTCTAGTTGGATTCTATCAAAGGTCTTGGTCAGATCGATAAAAGCAAGGTAAGCAGTCTTGTTGTATTCCAAAGACTTTTCTTTAATTTGCCGCAGTATGAATATAGCATCTGTAGTAGATCTGTTTCTCTGGAATCCTTGCTGTTCATCTCTATTTTCAATTTGTTGTTCTAATTATACTCTTAGGATGTTGGTAAAGAGCTTGAGAAATTGCGCTTAAAAGAAATATTCCTCTATAGTTACCAGGATCAGATTTTTGTCTTTTTTTGAAGATGGGAATCATTATACTGGCCCTCAATTCATCTGGTATTATAGTTTTAAGGATCAAGTTGTAAAGTTTGTGGAGACTTTTCGCTAGTTCTTCGCCGCCATATTTTATGAGTTCGTTTGGTATATTATCACTTCCAGGAGCTTTCTATTTTTGAGTTTTTTCATTCCTTAATTACACATATATCAAAGTCACTTAAGAACGTTGATGAGTGCTTTCTAACGCACTCAATCTTAGAAGAAAATTTACTTTTGCCTTTGGTAATGAGATATGAAATATGTCAATATCCAAAGCAGTCCCCGTTCAAAAGAGTAAAGACTCTTCCAACAGGCATAGCAGCTGAAAGACTCGTTCTTACGTATGTTATTGAGAACAGTTCTTGCCGGCGCATTATAGTGTAATTGGTAGGAACATTTAACGCTAATCTTCGTAGTAATGCTGGAACAGGTCACAACTCCTCGAACGAGTTTCACGACGTATACCAGAACTGAACTGGAACTGAGTAGGATAAAACGATGGATAGACACCAAACTCACTCATATAGAGATATCGTAGATATTTTTTCTTACTTTCTTCCCCATGTGAGTTCTGCGCCCCCACTGTGCTCCAAATGCAAGCATTGCTTTCTAGTTTTCTACGGATCAATGAATTAAACAACGTTTTGAGCACCATTTGGTTTTCAAACGACTTAGAGATTCCCATTACAAATCCTAGAGTTTTATAAGCTGAGTTGCACATAATTTCTATGTGAGTGCCAAATGCGATATAGCTGTGGAACAAAACACCCAGATCTTTAATATTATCTGTGCGGGGTATATGTAAAGATTCTATTGTATATCGTTAGAATTTCAAGACGTGTGAGTGATGATACGGCATAATTTTTAACTTTGATGCATTGAAATATAATTTATTATTGTGATTCCACTCACAAATATCTACCCTAAGAATCTATCCACTCACAAATATCTACTTTAAGATTTGATTTCCGATGATACCAAAAAAAATCCCAGTCTGGTGAAAAAGTTCGTCTGGTAACAATATCCACACTTGCTGAATTGTGAGAATGTTGTTGCCTTTTCATGTTCAGTAGTATTTTTAATAGATGATTTTATGAAGAACGAGTTTTGTACCTTTTCCAGTGGTTTATAACTAGAAGGTTCAATTAATGGGGTTAAAGACAACGTTGTCTTTCTGTTAGGTTCTTCAAAATGTCTGAATCATCAATTCAGCTAAATTGAAGGGCATTGTATGAATCAATGAAAAAGACATGATTTGGGAGTAATGCTTTATCAGCGGCGAATAAACCGTGCCAGATTAACGATTTGAACACCATATAAGGTGTGTGCATATATTATTCCGGCGGTTTTTGTCTGAGAATTACAACCTTGAAGTTAAACTATTCGAGTCACGATGTCAAGAGTTTTGACAATGATCTGTGACAAACGATAATCAAGCAAAAAAGTATTATAGTTGCGGAATAAGCTGAATAACTTCTATTTAGGTTTAGAAAAATGGTTTTCTTCATGTCAAACTTTTAATCTTAAAAACAAACTCACAATGACGTAGATATATTCTATGTGTCAACGTCTTATATTCTATGTGTCAACTTTCAGAACCAATGTGATGGCAAACACTCAATGACATAAAGATATTGAATTAATTGAGTGACATTGTGGATATATTTTTTCACTACGTAGCATTGTAAGAAAAATATTGTCTAATACTCGTATTATTTATTCCATATGAATAAAAATAATAATCAAACCCACTTTATGTTACAAGAGAAATTCATTTAGGGTGAAAAATGTTAGTTTAATATCACACTTACCTATAACAGTAAAATTATATCGAAAGCTCATAGTTTGTGTATTCCTATAGTCGACCCTGCACCGGTACACTCCCTCGTCATGCCTCTTGACGTCCTGAAGGAGAAGGGCTGCTGGCGGGGGGCGTAGCGCGGAAGTGCGCCCTAGGTCCGAATACCCCCGGGGATGACCAGTGCCGACCTTCGGACATGCCCACGCCACGGACGTCAAAGCTGAAATAAAAAATATTTCCATTGTCTTCCATTTCTTATAGTTTTTTTAAAACATTGTTGTAGCTGGTGATGCTGGAGTAAAAATATTAGACTTATCAACTATTGCTCGTATACCGTCCAATCCAACTATTGCTGTATATTGTATACCGTCATTCAAATAGTGACTTGTAATTAAATGAGTCTCGATTTAATTTCTTAACATTACTGTTTTTTTTTTTCAATAAATATGGAATTTAATAAAAACATAACTATATTGCACACACACATCTCACCGTTTCCACGCTGGAATATGTGATGAGGTCAAAGCGTCAGACTTTCTTATCTCCACATACATTTTTCCCCTCTTATTTCACATCTACGATCTATTTTACTTCTTATAATACTTTCAAAATATCACTCACTTGATCCAACAATACTTACCTTGATATTAATTAATGCCCAGTAATAAATTAAAAATATTGCTATAAATTCCCCAAACTATATTTTAGTCCACAAAACGATATATTTAGCCAAAACTTTAAACACTTCAACCTCCATAGTATTTCTGCTCTGCTTAGGTTGATATTGCCTCAAAGTAACCATTATTTTATTGAATATTACTAATACTATTTAAAATTTTGATAACTTGAAATTTAAGTGCCCATTATCAAAACTAAATGTTCACAAAATTAACTAATCATGACATAACCAGATAAAATCGATAACTTTAATTAAGACAAGACAATTTCAAAAGTTACACGTCTATATGAAACTCTCTAAGTGACCTAACGAGGGGTAATTTATAAAATTTGTCAAATTGAACGATATATTTTATGAAGATGTCGACAAAATTATTTAATACGTTAATGTATTAATATTATATTTAAATCGAAAGGTTTTACTAGATATTTAACTTACTCGTCGATTAACGACATTACCTTTAATGGTTTATTTAATGGATTAATACGTGTATAATTAACTTAAAATAAAAAAAAAACTATACATTTCAAACAGTATGTGGAAATCATGGAACACTTCGTTAATGGTAAACTATTTTACAAGAATGATTTAAACGCAATGTACTGACCAATAATAGACCTTCGTTGCCTAATTAAAGAGACGCTTAACTTTCATCCGGAGGTTTGAGATTCGGTTCTAGATTGTACAAAAAAAAAGAAGTACAGGACTAGTGTGGTAAAATAGTTCGTCTGGCAATATTGCTCTCATATTCTAGACGTGTTTGAAAATTGTTGCCTCTCCACGTGCGGAGTTCCAAATGACAAACAGCAAGTTTCGTACCTACTCCAGTGATTTTAAGCCCAAAGGCTTGATCAATGAGGCTGAAGACATCCATGATGGTCACGATCTTCAATATTTCCGAGGCATCAGTTTAGATACATTGAAGAGTTACTTTACTATGCGAGAATTGTGAAAATATACTTCAAAATTAACTACTTCTTAAGTAAATTTTCACGATTTTACTTTTGGCCCACAAAGTGAATTTTGGCAAGTAAAAATAAAATTGATAAGTTATAAAAATAAACACCAGCTAAAATTTAAATCTTCTAAAATCAGCATATTTTAAAACTTGATACTTAGATATCTGCGAAAAAACTCTTATGAGGTATGTTTTCAGCTGTACATGAGAAACGCCACAGTCACGAGAAGTATGAGCTCTTTAAAGAGCCACGTATCTTTAAATATATTAAGATTGGAAAACATCAACATCTATAACAAGTGCATCGAATGAAAAAGCCTCGTTTGTCAACACACCGAATATTAAACTTAAATGACGACATCGAGCTGGAATGCCAAGATTGAGTTGGTATGATAAATTCTCTTGTGATATAGCAATATTCAAAATAGTGAACAGCTGTCCAAAACAGAAATCAATGGAGATAAACTCCCAAATAGTCCAACAACCGGATTGGATTATATCGTTAAATATAAAACCTCTATGTATTGAACTTTTAGTAATGTCATTATCGCACCCAACTTAAATAAAATTCAGATGCGAAGTACTCATCCATTGATTTAATTTTCTAATAGTAAACTGACTCAACATATTGTATAATTTGTTCCTTACGTTGATAATTCGTTTTAATAACACTTTGTCAAATTATATATATATATATATATATATATATATATATATATATATATATATATATATATATATATATATATATATATATATATATATATATATATATATATATATATATATATATATATATATATATATATATATATATATATATATATATATATATATATATATATATATATATATATATATATATATATATATATATATATATATATATATATATATATATATATATATATATATATATATATATATATATATATATATATATATATATATATATATATATATATATATATATATATATATATATATATATATATATATATATATATATATATATATATATATATATATATATATATATATATATATATATATATATATATATATATATATATATATATATATATATATATATATATATATATATATATATATATATATATATATATATATATATATATATA